>CM068373.1:53815607-55015607 GCA_034769895.1 Magicicada septendecula
ATTTTTTATTCAAGTTAAAAACTTGTAACTCTTCTCATATGGCTCCTTTCTTTATACGGTCAAGTGTAAGTTGGAACAACACCTTTTTAACTTCTATTAAGAACGCCATTTTCGAGAACTGATATTTTACAGTCTTTTTTCTTGGTTTGTGTCCATAATTCACATCCATAGAACAGTACAGGGACTACCATAACTTCGTAAAACTTTAATTTTGTATTTTGTTTCTATAAATACGCTTGATTGTCCCAATGTGATAATCGTTCTGTTCTTGAACGCGAACGACATTAAGACAATTGAATTTGTCGTCAGCTTTTTTATATTTATGGAGAAGAAGCAGTGGGCGATTCAGTGGTACCAAGATGGATAGTCTTCGTATTATTTGAATTAGCAGCAATCCTTACTATTTCTTTTATGAAGTTGCTAAACTGCTAAAATTTTTTATTGTTCAGACAAAGATTTTCGTCATCACTGACATCATCAGGTCTTAAACAACGTCTGACAACTGTACGTTGTAGGCTTTTATACTTTAGGCCCCTCCCCTTATGTCATCGCCCCTCCTATTGGTACTAGCTGCTGCCGCTCTTCACGGGAACTTTGTCTACATTTTTCCGTTAGGCATTTTACTAACGTCCGTCAAATTGTTTTAAGAATCTCCAGTTAATTTTTTCATGTAATATTTTACTTTCTGACTTATACTGTTTCGTAATCTTTTATTACAGTTCGTAAATTTTAGTGTATTCTTCTTATTGTTTTAATTTTATTTATTGCTTTAGTTATTATTGCTTTAGTTATTATTGTTTTAGTTATTATTTTATTCAATAAATAAAATTAAAACAATAAGAAGAATACACTAAAATTTACGAACTGTAATAAAAGATTACGAAACAGTATAAGTCAGAAAGTAAAATATTACATGAAAAAATTAACGGGAGATTCTTAAAACAATTTGACGGACGTTAGTAAAATGCCTAACGGGAAAATGTAGACAAAGTTCCCGTGAAGAGCGGCAGCAGCTAGAACCAATAGGAGGGGCGATGACATAAGGGGAGGGGCCTAAAGTATAAAAGCCTACAACGTACAGTTGTCAGACGTTGTTTAAGACCTGATGATGTCAGTGATGACGAAAAGCTTTGTCTGAACAATAAAAAATTTTAGCAGTTTAGCAACTTCATAAAAGAAATAGCAAGATGGATAGACCTACGACTTTTTTTTTGCTTAGTCGGATGCAGAGTAAGTGACGTAGAATGCTTACCCGGGACATTGCGATTATCATGGCACTACACACACATTGCCGCTACAACGAAACATCTCGTCATAATGTTTGACTGGCAACAATTTGATCATCCGCCTTACAACCCAGACGTCACACCAAGCGAATATCACGTTTTCAAGCATGAGAAATTCTTTCTTGATGGCCAACGATGTCAAACAAGCTGTTAATACATGGTTCAAATCACAGGCGGGAAATTTCTACGACGAAAGTATACAACGCCTGCTCCCTTGCTATGAAAAGTGTTTCCAAAATGACGAAAACTACATAGAAAAGTAGTTTAAGTGTAGTTTAAGTGTACTTAGTGTAGTTTAAGTGTACTTCAAATAGCAATAAGTATTTTTTTAAATATTATTACCCCATTAGAGAACGTTCTACATGTCTCTCGGCTGTCCCAGCAGAGCCCAGCTGTAATGTTGTGTGCGTGCGTGACACTTACATGCGAGGCAGTGTTACGTAATGCGGAACGTTCTACAAGCTTCTCGACTAGTCCTGCCGCTGTGTGATTCCGCCAAGGCCGCGCTGAAGTATCCTCTAGAATTTTCAAGTGTTTGTTAAAGACGCATATTATGGAACCCTGCAGACTATAAATAGCCCGTACCTGACGCTTAGTTTTCAGTTTTATGTCGGGCGGTTTACACAATGCGTCTCAAGTGATGTATTAGTGAAAAATGATTATAGTGCGGAATTCTTTATAGTTGACATTTTTATTTATGTCGACAGATTAACTTGAATTATTGTACGGGTATAATCTTGTTGAAAAACTTGTTGATTGCAGACTGTTTAATTGTGATAATTATAACTTATTATAGCTGGTTTTTGGTGACCTCATTGACGTCTTGCATTTTGTTTTCCACTGTACCATACGACGATCAGTAGACCGTCGTAACAATATTCTTAGTTAACTTTAATAATCTATCGGAATTTACTTTCTGAATAGCCCTCGTATATGCATTACAAAAGGCAGAGGGGTTGCCTGTATGAATCGGACGGCATTCAAGGAATTCAGACTGTCCAGCCTCTAATTACCATAGGCGTTCCAATAGAAACTCATTCCCACAGAAGAATAGACTGAAGAACTGATGGTGCACCTCACTTTTGTGATGTGCACAGGACCACTAGATCGGCACCCAAGTGCCGTACACACAATCTACTGAGCCTCACGGAAAACACAATGTAAAATATAAACAAGAAAACATGGTGGTAGTTATCACCTTTCGCTACTTCGCCGTCCACAGACAAAGGTGCGAAATCTTGTTGAAATTTTTATATTTTATTCTGAACCCTTTCGCTGTCAGGGATTATTTTTTTTCTGTCATCTGCGTTGAAAAAGTAACAGAATTTGAAAACACAGTGATGTTAACACTCAGAAATACCAAAGGTCAAACCAACGAATATTTATTGTGCGCATTTAAAATTAATTCAGCGGCAGGTTTTTGAATTTAGAAAATTTATTTTTAATTTTTACATATTAATATATTCTGCGTCATACAAAACAGATCCAGAAATTTGTTATATTCATTTGTTCTTTCAGTTTGTGGTTCGAGAAAACGAAAATAGCAATATTTCCGCTGTACGAGTCTGCGCACAATCCGTATATTCCGTGTATATGCATGTGTGTGTGTGTGTGTGTGTGTGTGTGTGTGTGTGTGTGTGTGTGTGTGTGTGTGTGTGTGTGTGTGTGTGTGTGTGTGTGTGTGTGTGTGTGTGTGTGTGTGTGTGTGTGTGTGTGTGTGTGTGTGTGTGTGTGTGTGTGTGTGTGTGTGTGTGTGTGTGTGTGTGTTACATGTTTTCACTATACTGTATCACTGTTTTTAAAGTAAATGTATAGAAAATAATTTAGTGAACAATTTTAGCAAGAACTTAATTCAATTTCCGTTTCAATGAAAATATCGATTTGTTTCCCTATTTTAGAAATGTTATGGAAACGTCATTTGAAAATTTATTTTTTCTAGTATGAATTCTCATTAAGACATATTATGTCAACATCATCATCATAAACATCACTTCGTGGATAGGATTTCCCCTGTTCCGGCCTCATGATTCCCTCCGCCTTTTGACTGGCCTGCCTACAGATTTCCTTCCAACCGGCTCATACTCATAAGCCAAATTCGGAAAGCGAGTATTGTCCATTCTGTCTAGACGTTGTTTCCAGCAGTTTCTATAATTCTAAATGAGTTTATTTAGGGAAACTATATCAAGTTCTCGTCTAATGTACTCGTTTCCTTATGCAATCGAGTCGCGTATATCCCTTTACCGATCTGCAATAGTTCATTTCTGCAGCCTGTAATTGGCACCAGTCCTTCTTCCTTATAGTCCAGGTCTCGTATCCACACAGCAGTGCTGGTACTGCCATTGTCTTACAGAATTTGATACACGTCTCTTGTCTAGCTTTCCCTTTCACCGTTCTTCTCAGTATTCCACACAGGTATTATATCGTTGTGTAAGTATTCCTGTTATGTGCACGATCTGGGTAAATACCGCGGTTTTTCTTTTTCCGTGACTACGGAATTGTTTAGCCAGAACATTGTAGATATTAAAAAAAAAGATACTAAAAATTAAAAATGCCATTGTAAACTGTGTTCCATTCGCAGATGACTTTGCTATACTTTCTGAACACCTGACATCTGCAGTAAAACAAGTTAATTTTTTAGAGGACATAGCCAATAGAACAGGCTTAAGAATTTCTGAAGGAAAAAACAATTTTCTCACAAACATTAAAAACGCGCCAAAATTCCTGGTAACAGATATTGGTCGAATAGAGAGTGTTCGAAATTGTAAGTATTTAGGAGAGATAATTCAAGAGAATGGCTTCGAAAAATCTGCTATAGGAGAAAGGGTTCGTAAGATGGAAAGGGCATATGGTATAACTAAAGATATTTACAATAAAACGTTCATATCTAAAAATGCGAAAATAAGGCATTACAGTACAGTAGTGAAGCCAGAATGCCTATATGCAAGTGAATGTCTAACAGTGAATTATAATTTAGACAAACTAGAAATATTGGAAAGACGAATTATTAGGAAAATATTAGGCCCACGAAAAACTTCAGAAGGTTGGAAATTAAGAAGTAATGATGAAATATATCAAATTATAGAAAGTATAACAGAAAAAGAAGACTATTATTATTTGGACAGTTATATGGAATGGACGACAATAGGTTGACAAACCAAATCTTCAAATATCTTTGGGGGAAGAAGGCAACATCAAGTAGGATTAAAGAAGTCCCAAAGGATTTAGAAAAAAATAATATACATGCAAAAGAAGCAATTGAAGGAGACTTCTTTTGGGCAAAAGTGTTAAACATGGAGGGACTCCAGGGTAGGAGAGAGAAAAACCCAAGTTCAAAGTGGACTGAAGACAGGAAGAAGAGACACAGTGAGAAGATGAAAGAATATTAGAAAAAAAGGAAAGAACAAAGTAAAGAATTGAAATTGGCATGTGGTCCTTAGATGGCCGATACGGAAAAAAATGTCATTAACTAGTGTTATAAAATGTTTCAATGTCGGTCTGACACAGTCACGCAAATTTTACTTTGATCAGGACAGATTATTACAATTTAAAAGTGTTTATACAGTCAATATTATATGTACCCTGTCTGTACTCTTTCCGTCAGAGTGACACACATCTAATTCAAACAGCAAATACCGTTTCAAAAGTGCAATTTGTGTGGAAGGCACCTGATAACAACAGAATTATGTTACTCTGTTTATAACACTGTTATAACAGTATTATACATGGAAGTGACTGTAGAAAATCTACGTGTTTCTCGAATGTTCCATAAGAATGGCACTGAATGTTGTGGGGTACGTGATTTCAACATGCGCTTGCAAGACTTTTCTGTTATGTGTTTTTATAATTGCGCGGGACAATTGTAGTACAATTGTGTTTTATATCAGTTGACATTTTTTTATTGCGTGTGAACAATTTTTATTTGATTTGTTTGTTTTTCTGCTTCTTTTCTTTATTGTCTTCGTTCTTCTTTTGTATCTTCCCGTGTATGACTCAGCAGCGCTTGGAAAGCTTCCATCATCTAACTGGCATACATTGTTTACCGATTAATTACGAATTTACACTCGTCTTGTACAAAGTGTCCACTGTTTCCACTGTTCACCGTTCTATCCCACTTCTGACACCACTGTTACGACGGTCTACTTGATCGTCGCATGGTACAGTGGAAAACAAAATACAATACACCAATTACGTCACTAATCTCCAGCTTTAATTATCACAATTAAACAGTTTGTAATTAACAAGACAGCCTCTTACAACAAATCAAATAAAAATTGTTCACATACAATAATAATGTCAAATAGTATCTAATTATAATTGTACCGCACAATTATAAAACACATAACACTTCGCCACAATATAACGAACCGCACTCGAAAAATCGCAACTCAAACTGAACTAAGCGCCGCTGAATTCTTGTAATTATACCCCGCTGATATATCTAGAACAATCCATACTACGCATCAGCGTTACTAGAACGTAATTGCTTGCGGCCTTGACACAGTGCGCACGGCTGGCGTAGTCTAGAAAACTATCGCTGACGCATGTTGAGATCACGTACGCACACAACATTACAGGCCGATTCCACTGGAATATCCGAGAAACACGTACAATGTTTTGTAATAGTGTAATACTTTTTTCCCATTACGTAACAATATGTTCGTTTACTTACGTAATTAAATACATGGTTTTCACTACAGTGTCCTAAACATGTGACGATGTACCCATTCTGACAGTCTGTGTGCTAGGCAGCTGATAACAACAGATTTGTAATGATTTACCTTATTGAAACCGTCCAGTGACTTCAAGTTATATATTTATGACACGTTTCGAGTCATATGACCCTTCATCAGATAGTTATCACTCACAAGGTGATCATCAAATATTAAAATTCACAAAAACACAAAAAACACACATATATTATAAAATAGAAAAATATTGTGTATGTTGTTCGTGTTGTTATATGTCGGGCGTTACACTCCGCGCACTTTTGATACTTACTCATGACTGGTTCCTCTGCGATGATGTCGACCTGCAAAACAACTTAAGCTACTATGTGTATGTGGGCGCCACTTGGAATTTTTGTTCCAAGAAATTATTATTAAAATTAAATTTTGATTTCTTAGTAGTTAATTTAATTCTATGAAAAAATGTGAACAAGACAGTTTGAATTTGCAAATAACGTATGTTTTAATGAACCTTAAAAATCGTCTGAAGGACTAACACTCGTATTAAATAAAATTGCAGAGTTACAAAAAATTATTATTGACAAGTTTTTCTCCAATCAAGTATCGGCTAACAAATATTTTATTTACTCATTTGAAAAGCATGAGTTTAGTGTATGAAAAATCTTTATACTCAGGACGTGACTCCTTTGAACTACCAAGACAAATCAATAAGATGCTTTACAAAAATTGAGCGATTTGAAGGTGTGTGACATGTGTAGTACAACTATGTAACAAACGATACCAGGTAAAAATGACTTTAACTTTTGAACAACTCACGTTCCGGTGGGTAATTATTTCTTGCACTGGACACTTCTCTTGGGACGTTTTCAATCTCGCCTCTTCGTGTTGACGTTCCTTGTGCACTGATAATTATTTGTAAGTCAAAATACGGTTTTTTAAAACTCCGCACGGTTGGAAATAAGTTTAGCAGTGAATTTATGCTTTGAATACTGCCGGCGGTAATCAGCTGTCTGCGTGGTTTCTCGATTCGGCCGCCACAGCGCTGGCTCTCCTCTCACAGTTGAATATAGGCTTGTGTACGTAACGTTATAGGGATCTTGTCAAAGTCAGTTTGTCTTAGCGATTACCAGCAGAATTGATTCTCTATTAAAATTTGGTCCTTTCCAGGGCCACTAGTATTCTGGCTGCGTGCGTTCTACTAAATATGGAGTGTTGCTGCTCTATTCAACAACACGTTGGCGTATACTCCTTGTATAGGTTAGTTCAGTCTTTTGTCATGTACGGGAAAAGCCTTTCTGTGTTTTCGTGTCGACTTCTCGTTCTTCGGTTTCGCCTCGGATGTGATGATCAGTTTCGTGGGTGATGTGTCTCTTCTGGATTCAAAGCATAAAGTGTTTTTTGGTCGAATTTCGTCTTCCTTTTATACTCTGTAAGGCTCATTGTTTTAATTTTTTGACATGAACTTCCGGTGTATTTGTGTAAAAATTCCTTCTAGAACGTTCGAGAATAATCAAATGGAACATCATGGAACAAATTTGACTTCCGTAGAAGCTTTAGAACAAAAATTTCTTACTCTTCACACTAAGGATATTACTAAAATTATTCTGGTATTTGTCAAACAATTTTACATAACTACTTACAATCTGCATGCCATTACTATTTTTGGATTCTCTGCTTTCAACTGAACCTAATGATACTAATTACGATTGGTTTTGAACAAATTAACTCTAATAAAATAACATAAAATACAACTCTTACCTTGGAATGTTTTCATAAAATTCCAATTTTCTACCTATAAAATTGTTGTGAAGTTGTTTGGTTCTTTCTACAACATTAATGCATAATATAATCATCTTTTTATAACAAAATAAACAAAAATTAACACATATAACATATAAATAAGTTCGGTTTTGTATGGTCCTTGCATATGGCCTATGTTATTGTCACTGGTTCTTTACAATAATTTGTCTTTTTTCGGTATCATATATGGGATTTTTCGAGTATTCACTGAGAGTTTATTATATTGTCTATTTTTGGTGATACCTGTTTTATCCTGATACATATTATTTTTACTGTAAGATTACTTACCATCATATTGGTTTGCATAAGTGATTCATTTTCTTGGTGTGACAAATTTCACTCTCATATTTCAAATTCTTTAAGAATTAAACTTGTTTTCATCTGAGTAAGTTTGTTTCTATAGTACACTATAGGATTGTACCTTTTCTTTTATTTTTGCTGATATTCTGCAATTATTCTGTCAAATATGACTGTTTTTTGTGATTGTTCTTTGGCCTCAGCCAGGTATGGTATAGGTAAATAGTTTCCTAACTCGACTGTTATAATGTTTTAGTTGGTCAAATATATAAGTATAGACACATTATATTGTATTTCAACTTTATAATACAATTTGGTTGCATTTTGTCAACATTAAATTCATACATATTACAATATTATAGGTCTATTACATGTTTTCAGTTAATACTGTTTTTGGCTATTTTAATTAATTTTTAATCATTTTACAGCTTTCTTTATTATGATAATTTGTTCGCCTCTGTTTAATTGACATTTCCATATAGTTTTTATGTTAATTCTATAATAATTGATTTTCACATAAAATCTGAGTGATTGGACTCGGTTCTTAAACATAGATTTTTTGTCATAACATTTATATATTTTTTATTTTAACTTACATCCTTTCTAATAATGTATTCAAATCATTTAATACATTTATTTTATTTACATTACAAAGTATAATAATGGATCTCGTCCATTAATTCACAATAAATAGTTTTTTATACCCTATTCAGACTTACATTTCTTAATAAGTAATGACCTCATTTTGGTTGTTTCTGATATTATCTGTCTCTCTTATAGTATATTATTGGTTTTACACTGTTCTTCACTTAAATAATATATATGGGGTTTGAGTCTTAGTCAGTCTTGTCGTTTTTTTCATGTTAATGATATTAATTATTAGACAATATTACAAAATTTTTCGGATTACTTGGGTTCGATACTGTTCACCTCACTTTCCCCTTATGATAAATTACTATGCAAATAATTTCCTTTATGGAACGTTCTGTGACGTTACATATGCCTCACCGTTAAAATTGATAATTTGGGAAAAACATTTCTTCAGTTTTGATGAAATTATCATTTCTATATTAACCTTTTATTAGCTTCTTTATATTTCATTCTTTTATCTTATAATTATATTCCTGTACTACTCCTTTAATATATTAATCAATCTCATTATTCATGTTTTGTTCTTTGTCGTCTCTCCTTTTCCTTTCCTTTTACCTTGATGTTAATTATTTAATCTCTGATATAACTCCCTAACAATTCCCTAACTTTTATAGTGGGTTCGGAGTCAGAGTGGCTCACTATGGCATACATTCTCCGCCCTTCCCTAACTATAATTACTGAAATCAGAGGCAACACATCTCTGTCCAGAAAATAATAATTGCACTTTCGCAAGTAGGGGGAAAATGACAGTTCTACCCCGGAAGTGACGTCACACGGCGGGAAATTCAAAAATTGTGGTGGTGGGGGTAACCATGCGGTAGTTGTCTTTCGGCCATGTTGTCGTCGTCGCCGCCTAAAGTGGGGTTAATGTGTGCGTTGATTGGCGGAGGCGTGGCTATGTTCGCCGTTCGCCGTTCGCCGTTGACGTCGTCATCGTCGCTGGGCGGCGGCCTGGTGGTGGCTTGATGGCCGCCCGCCGTGGTGGGGCGACGGCGGCCATGTTGGAAAAGCTGCGATGTAGTCAAGTGGTGTAAGAGTGTAGTGGTTAAGGTACGGCCGGGTTGCCGATTCGTGCGTGTGTTATAGTGTATGGTTATGTATATGTAAGGGGTTTTTCCGGAAGTTCGGCCATGTTGGAAAAGCGTCGATGCGGTGTTGCCAACTGTTGTCGGCTCGGTGTTATAGTGTACGGGTTGAATGTATGTTTCGCCATTGTTGCCAACTCGGTGTTATAGTGTACTGGTTTCGTATATATTTACCCTGCCGTGCCGATATCGTCGATGTTGTGTATAAACATGGTTACTCCCACCACCACAATTTTTGAATTTCTCGTCGTGTGACGTCCAGGGTAGAACTGTCATTTTCCCTGTAAGAAACACACATGATATTCAGTGTTCGATTCACTTATCTGAACGATTGCATTGTTGACAACTGTGTGTCTATGCGTTAAGTAAATTGTAGTATGCGAAAAGGATAGTTGAAAATAAACACTTATACAATGAAAAAATATGTACAAGTTTATTACAAATATAAACATAAAAGAAAAAATAACTACTTTACAATTAATATTTACAAATATATAAACATAAAAATATATACAAATTTATACATTTCACAATCAGGTATTTTTTTTTTACAAGTCTCCATCCGGGTGGTTAATTTCCTACAACTAATATTTACAAATATATAAACATAAAAATATTATACGATAAAAAAATATATACTAATTTATACATTTCACAATCAGGTATTTTTTTTTTTTACAAGTCTCCATCCGGTGGTTAATTTCCATCTGTAACAAAAAAGTAAGAGTATTAGTGACATGTGGTTGTTACAAGTAGGATGGATTGCTAAAACCTTTATTAACACTGTAATATACCTTAAATATGCATACGCCCATAAAACGTACGATTCGGCTTTCCGAATACGTACATCCTGCATTGTGGGCATGCGGGTGGTGTCCCCTCCATCGCTACCGCCTGGAACCAGTTGAGGACGCATCGGTAATGGTATGTATGGCCACATACCAAACCGAGGAGCCTCTGCCCGTCATTGTATGATTCTATGCATATACTGCATGTATTGTGTGGAGGAATCATACCTTGAACAGGACAGGGCTCACCGCGACGCCAACACCATGTCGGTAGACTCCTTCTAAGAAGGAATCTCAATGTTGTTGGGTCATCGTGCGTCCTCGGTTCGGTTGCGTGTAGCACTTCAAAGAAGACGGGTAGCGCGTCTTCTGGAGGGGTCCACAAACGAGGATCTCTCCGCAATAGTTGCTGCTGCTGTTGCTGATAAATGGGCTGTGGGCGTGGTTGAGGTTGCATCTGCGGTGGTGGCGGTGGTGACGGTGGTGGTGATTGCGGTGGCGTAATCGGTTGTGGTTGTGGAGGTGGCGGCGGCGCTGGTATCGGGCGAATGTCACTAAAAAAAAAAAGACAACATAGAAATTATGTATAATCGCAAATAAAACAAAGAAGTATGTACGCATAAGAAGATGACTTACATATTTATGTCGAGGACTTCTACATCGTCATCATCACTGTCACTATCATCATTACCGTTCTGATTCAATTCAAGCGTATCAGCATCGCTTTGATTGTCCTCCACCTCCATAACTTCACCTTCTTCTGTGGACTCGACATTACTGAAACAAAAAAAAAGGAACAATTTTAATACCAGATTTAAACGTAAGAGAACAAATGAATGTTAATTAAAAACAAACGTACCGACTCGTACCGGGTCGAGGGTGAAATACCGCCACTCCTGCAGCTAGAGCATCGCTGAAAAAAAAAAGTATAAATTGAACACATGAGGTAAACGCAATTTTATAAGACTTTGTTGTTAATGAAAACTGACTTACCGCAACACACTAGCCTGTAATCGAAATAACGCGCGTTTAAAACATTGCAGGCTGTTTGGAGATAGGGGACGACGACAATCTGCAGCAGCAGCAACAGCACCAGTCGGAGCGTTAGCATCACTTAAAAAAACATGTATGAAATGAACACTGGAGGTAAAACGTAAGAGCACAGGAGTTTATTAATGAAAATTGTCTTACCGACTCGTGCCAGGTTGCGGAGATTGGGGCCGAATTACAGCAACAGCGGCAGCAGCAGCATCATTGCTGAAAAAAAAAAATAAATTGAACACCGGAGGTAAAAAAAAAAACACAAAAGTACAAAAGTTTATTAAAATGACAATTGTCTTAAAAAAAAACATTTATGAAATGAACACTTGAGGTAAAACGTAAGAGCACAGGAGTTTATTAATGAAAATTGTCTTACCGACTCGTGCCAGGTTGCGGAGATTGGGGCCGAATTACAGCAACAGCGGCAGCAGCAGCATCATTGCTGAAAAAAATAAATAAATTGAACACCGGAGGTAAAAAAAAAAACACAAAAGTACAAAAGTTTATTAAAATGACAATTGTCTTACCGACTCGAATCGGGTTCTGGAGATACGGGAGAATCAGCGGTGACAGGTGCCTCGTCGGTATCACTGAAATAAAAAAAATATATATAATTGAACACCGGAGGTAAACGCATTAGGACAAGAGTTTATTAATGAAAACGGTCTTACCGACTCGAGCCGGGTCCTGTCAAAGCACGACGTAACCGTTGTGAACTATAAAAAAAAACACACATCAATCGAATGGAATATTCTTTTTGTGCATTATAAATAAAGAAAAAAATGTTATATTTACCATCGTACTCGACGTTGCTCTGCTGTCCTATTTTTCATAATTTTCTTGTTGTTCATTCTGTAAAACGTATCAAAAGTTGTAAAATAAGTAAATAAAGAACATAAAGTTAATGTGTGTGTGTGTGTGTGTGTGTGTGTGTGTGTGTGTGTGTGTGTGTGTGTGTGTGTGTGTGTGTGTGTGTGTGTGTGTGTGTGTGTGTGTGTGTGTGTGTGTGTGTGTGTGTGTGTGTGTGTGTGTGTGTGTGTGTGTGTGTGTGTGTGTGTGTGTGTGTGTGTGTGTGTGTAATGCTGAACATCATCTTTACCGTTAGTTATCGGTCCGTGTACTTTCTCTTTTTTGCCTTAGGACCAGCAGCGTCGTTGGTTATTGCTGCTATCATGTAATGCCCGTACGCGAGTGTACTTACACCGTCGTCCAGTACATACCTCTTATCATCATAAGGAGACAGGGAAAGTTTTGTTATACGTTGCGTGTACAGCTTATGATGATTGCTTCGTATACAGTCAGCAGAGGTGAATACGGTACGACTGTCAAAAAGACACTCGCTGTACAATTGATGTCGTAACCTTTTTTTTATTGCCGTCCTTGGCACACCTTTCGCCACCTTTTTGTCGGTGCGGTCGGACAACAAGAGCGAGTAACACTTCGCCCTGAGTCCGACAAATTCCCTGATGGGTTTTCCATTGGTCTCATCCTTGAACTTCCCCACGACTTTTTTGTTGTCGTCGCAATGACAAGGATGATCCACGGGATAGTCCGATGTGTCAAAAAGGTGGAGATCCTCTTTCATATCTGAGTACAAATCGTCAGTCTGAATGCTGTAAAGCAAACTGTCTGTGTCAGTCATTAGTAAGGTCAATCGTTGTCCGTACTTGGCGACAGCGTACCGATAATGAAAATTGTACATTATCAATTTGCTGACATCGAGTACTGTGAAGCCGACGTACACCGGACGGGAAAGGAATATCGTCCTATTTCGTAAGGCCAGTCCGACCAAGTTATCGGTGTAGCGGATCATACGCTTTAGCCGAGGATTGGAAACAATTTTCTGCAGCCGTTGTTCGTTAGAGACTAGTTGGAAGTCTATTCGTTTCCTCACGTTCTCCAGCGATTTGCCATAGACAGCGTTGACCATCAGTTTGAAAAAATCCTTTTCGAAACTGTTGGTGGCTGCTGCTCTCTTTTGCGTGTTGAAATCGATAAACGGTTTCATCCACGCTCTCTGTTTAAAACTCAACACCCTATGTATCGCTTTCAATTCTAAACCGAGACTCAGATACAATTTTAAATTTCGAAAATGAAGAACGTAATTTTGCTTGTCGTCCAAAGTCGTCAGCAACTTGGGAACGGACGACGAAGGCGTTTCCGATCCGCTATACCCTTTTGTATAGTGCAGTCGTGTGTGGAGTCGTCGAGAGTACGGTGAAAGTACGTCAGGATGGACACAGGAACGGACGGGTGCCAATGGATAATCGGAATGGAGGTCATGAAATTCAGGTGGATAGTGTAAGTCGACCTCGAGTATGTAGCCCATGTCACCGTCATCGCACAGAGTACGCACGTCCAATGAGTTGATCTCGTTACGATCTAACCATCTGAAGTCGGCGTAAGGGAGCGGTTATGACATGGCTCCACCGTAAAGGTTGTTGCAGTCCGTGTACAATATGAAAGAGGTTGGCTTTGAAGCATCGTACTGATCGACAATTAGTGGGTTGTTGGCCTTGGCGTGGCGGTTGGGTACCATGCTAACGCCACCGCGAACAGCCGATTCTATAAAGAGATGCTGATCTATATCCGTCAACAGCTCCAGTCGCATACGGGTCATCTTTAACATCGCATGCCAAGCGACACCAGGAAGCGAGTAAAGATGAGCCGGATCGATCTGGTAGTACCGCATGGCCATCTCACGGAACGCCTCGAAGACGTCGGCCAGTAGCAGCACGTCTGTTTTAAGATACAGATCGTGATATTCGCCCAGTGTACTGATTCCAAAAGTACGCCACACGTTGTGCGCGTGAGCGTAATCTTCGTCAGATACTGGCGATTCACTCAACCTGTTGAAAAAGTGTTCGCGTGCGGGCAGACGTGTTTCGTTGAATTTCTCGCTACCCGTCATGTAATCGTAAGGGTACACGCCCTTACGTAAGAGTAGCTCGAAGTGTTCTTCGAAACATTGCTTCGTTAAATCGAAATCCGCACCGCTCGCGTGCAAGTTTCCAACAAGTGTGTCCAAGGACGTGTTCAGAAATTGAAGCGTGTCTACGAAACGCAGACGACCCAACGAGACTGATACGAAGCGTTCGCTAGTGGTAGCGATACAAGCGAGATCGTCGTATTTACCCAACCCTTGTACTAGGTGATGTGCATCGTAACCTCGTAAGTTGTGAAAAAATACAGGTATGTGTCGTGGAGTCTTGAAGTTAAGGTTACAGATGTTGTGAGCTGCGCCTAGGTATCGTCCTGTCAGATGACAATGGTTGCGCACTTTGTCGATTTCGTTCAGTGGTTCTTCACAGAGATGACATACGAGGGCATTTGCGAAAGATAACAAATCACGGTCACTCATAGTCATAGGGACAATGGATCGGATGATTCTGAAAAGTTCTCGCTCTTCAGCGACCAGTCTATTGAGAAAAACGTCTACCACGTTCTCACCGCGATAAACGACCTGGGGTTTGAAAATGTTACGCTCGTAGTCGACTATGAGGTAGGAGAAACCTGAAGGAAGATGTAACGACTCCGTTGTGGTGGACGATGTGTGCGGAGGAGCGTCGCAGCGATGGCAAGGGACGATAAATGATTCAAAATCTGCGTATATCGCAAAAGGGACCTTATGGCAGTATGTATAATTTCTGAAACACATCACATTCTCCTCCTCCGCTGTCGTGGGTAAACGAATTTTCTGTTCACCATATGGTGAACAGTGGGGGATATGTTCGGTAAGGAGTCGTTCTTTGCAGAATCTATGCAGACAGTAATTGCAATAGAAAGAACGCCCATCGTGGTTGCTTAGTGAAGAGAATAAGCGACTTGTATTTTTGATTAAACAGTAATGTTTTCGGTCGTCAGCGGTAAGAAGTAATAGATTAACGTGATGTTGTCTGCCACTGGAAGGAGTTATTCTTAAAGGGTAAATTTCATATTCTTCGTAACCGAAAACATTTATAGAAACGTTAGGATTGTCTCGTTCGAACTTCACAATGTCGGATAGACGGGTGGGGTAAGTTATACCAGAAGTATTGATACTGCAGATATGCGGCTTGTATTTGGATACACGATCGTTGTGTGAGTGTTGTGGAAACAGAGCGGCCAACACTGACCATACGAAACACATTTGATCGCCTGTATTGTTCACGTTGATGATGGATTTAGTACGAGACAATTCAGGAGGTGTACGAATGAAACTGGAGGCGGTTAGCGGTTGGTATCGTGAGAGAACGAGTTCTAAGGAGATTATGCGGTCTAACACCCAACCGCTACCCTCGCGTGTGAATTTATCAATCGATTCAATGATCTTTTCGTATGAAGCTTCTAAACGATCGGGCAATACATCTTGGTCAGCGATCAGTGTCGTATGACATCGTCCGTGAAAATAAGCTTAAGTCGTCACTTCTTCGTCCTGGTCCGTGTCAGCGTTTACGATGTACTTGACAAATCTCGCTTTAACCGTTATATGCCACTTTATAGAAAGCAAACGTGTCAGTTCGTTTAGAATGTCCGTACGTAACGTATCGTGCATTTCATCAAAAAAGGTTATGACATCGTTGACACATTCTTCATCATCTGTGATAGGCGTGTAAACGCGCAATACCAACGCGCCGCGTAACGAATATTTACATTCAACAGCAAATGACTGCATTATCAACAACAATGAAAACACGAAACTTTAACAATTACTTGCTCGCTTGAAGAACAATTGAATACTGATACGAAATTAGAAAATAAGCACTATTTTATATGCGACACGTGAAAGTTACACTGCGCGAGACTTGAAGGTGAACGCTGGCAGTGATCGTCGCTCTACTTATACTATCTATGACAGTAGCGCGCGCAGCTATCCGCTCCCACTACCGAACTATTACCACCGACGATCCCCCACTACCAACTGCGTGCGCAGCTATCTGCTCCCACTACCGTGCTTTATTTCATACCGACCAATTGACGACAGCCATCCCCACTACGGATGCGCTCGGAGCTATCGCTGAGGAGGTGAAATGCAACGCGACAAACCAACATTCTTGCTTCAGATATGGATGTGTCCACATATTCTTTTGCAAGCCGATTAAAAAGCTTTTACAACATCAGTCGTCGTGGTAACATTAAATTTTTCGTTCATAAATTTCCGAATGTGAACGTAAAAATTTTTGACCTAGCCAAAGCTGGGTTTATTTACGAAGACGATGGTGATGTTGTAAGATGCTGCAAGTGTAAAATACGAATTATGGATTGGGCAGTGGGTGATGATCCCACCCAAGTCCATAAGGCGTCAATGCCCGCATGCGATTTCGTTCGTGAACACTTGTAGAAGTCGACGCACGCAAAAACGGCTCTTTTCAGAGCCAACATAAACTCATGTACAAACATGCCCGTTTGGGTAGTACTAGTAGTACTAGGTGTTAGTACTACTACTACTACCGAACGACAGTATTCACTCCAAAAGTGTGAGTGAAGACACATAAAAAAAAATTTACTCAAACAATATGCGTATACACTATAAATATCATGATCACGATTAATAGCGTATCACTCACATCGCAGATCATCGAGACGATGGACGTCTATCGATATGATGATGGGAAACATTTCACAATAACCAAATCTTCACGAAGCGCGATACGCTCCAACTTATGTTCCATGTATTTTGTGAAGAAAAGACGATTTTGTGGCAACTACTGTACACGTTACAAATTCGGTGTTGACAAATATCACGCACGTTGTTGGCGTCACATAAAAAAACACCGCAGTGATTTGCCGCCGATCGTGCTGTTGATGATAGTATCCGATCGTATACACAACAAATCACGGTGGCTTCAATTTATCGTAGAGTGCGAACAAAATAACGTACCGATAGAACTTGTGGTTTACGAAAAGAATATGTTCAAGTGTACCGTACGTCACGGATGGAATTTTCTTTCACGTTTCCGTCCGATTCCTGAACTCTATAACGCTGTTCAGCGTGTGCACGGCTTACACGATTCACACGGACAGATGAACTACGCTACTGTATACACGGACATGCTCGCCTACGGAAGTTCGATACCACACGCTTCTTGTTGTATCGTCCTTACGGAGCGCACTATTCCGATACGCACACCGATGGAAATATACAGAAGCGTGATGATGATAGTGCCAAAGTGCGCACTGGATCCTAGCTACAACGTAAGTTTTGACCTGCACTGCCCACCGTCCTCGTTACCGACACTAGCGAGAGGGAAACAGTTCGCGTTGGTGAACAACAAGGCGCAGGGATTATTTTCGGTAGCCTGAAGGAGGCATTGCCTACACTCCGCAAGTATTGCGAATACTTTGGTCTGCGGTATTCGTACGAACAAGGGTACACGGTGAAAGACCAGCGTTTGTACGAACAGTGGCAGCATTGCACGGGCTCTATGGCGGACGAATTTTGGTTGTTGAACTCGTATCTGATACACCTGCATACGAAATCGAGAAGTCAACGCCCAATCGCTGAACTCAAAGCTAAACACATGTGCGAGTGGCTACCTGAGAACGATAACGTCATAGTCGCGGAAATGCACGAGTACCGCGACAACGTTATACGTAGCGTCATGTTCAAAGACATGAATTCTGTTAAGACTGTAAGAGCGTTGGACTCGAAACAACACGCGCTCCCGAGATACTACATCGGTATGAGCCTCGTGCGTAATGGGCGTATGAAAATCAGTTTAGCTCATGTTTTAACGTACTTGCGCAATCGGAAAAAGAACGCGATGTTCTTCCGTTCGGTCGAGATGATATAAGCGGCTGTGGAGCGGTGGCGGTGTGACAGTCGCGTGATGGAAGGTGGACGTGCCAGAACGGCATCGATGAGAATTACCTTCAGCACTGAGCCGACAGTTTACTACATTCCAGCGTATTGCGAATCACGGTTCGCACGACGACACGAGAATGAAACGAGCTGTGAAGAATATACACCAGAGCGTTCGCAAGACTATCGCGACGGAGTTGCACAGACCGGTAAGAAGGAATTTTCCGAGACGTGCGGTCGAGTTGAAGGGACTTCACGACTTGTACCAAGCAGACCTGGTAGAGATGATACCGCACGCAAAGGCGAACAAGGGATTCAAGTACCTTATGACGATGATTAACGCGTTTAGCAAGTACGCGTACGCCGTTCCATTGAAAACGAAGACGGGTGTAGAGGTCGCACGAGCTCTGGAACCGATTGTGCGTGCTAATAAAATGAAATATCTGCAGACGGACAACGGGAAAGAGTACTAGAACAGTACCGTAGAAAAATTGCTGAGCAGATATGGTGTCACACTCTATTCCACGTACAGTGAGAAAAAGGCTTCCATTGTGGAACGCTTCAACCTTACGTTGAAAACGCACATGTATCGCGCGTTCAGCGAACAAGGTCATTACCGTTGGTTGGATATGTTACCGGAACTAGTCAGCACGTATAACAACACCGTGCACAGAACGATTGGAATGAAACCACAACAGGTGAACGAATCCAACGAACGTACAGTGTTACGCAGGATTCGTGTGAACACAGCGAGGAGCATCGATTATAAACGACCGAAGTTCAAAGTAGGCGATCGTGTGCGTATAAGCAAACACAAAATGACGTTCGCTAAAGGATACACACCGAATTGGACAAACGAGATATTCTTCGTTCACACAGTGCGTACCGGCAGCGTACCCGTCACTTATTCGCTAAAGGATCATACAGGAGAAGTGTTGAAAGGTGGTTTTTATGAACACGAAATCAGTAAATCGAACGTTGGTGACGTGTACTTGGTAGAAAAGATCGTACAACGTAAAGGCGATCGTGTGAAAGTCAGATGGTTAGGATTCGATGGTAAACACGATTCGTGGATACACAAGAAGAACTTGGTATAACAACGATTCGACTCGAGGAAATAGAACTAGTATGCGTCGATGCGTTACGATGACAACATGCGCGCTGTGTACAGTGTAAAAGACATTGTGTCACATCCTGGTTACGATGAGTACATCGTGAACACGACCGCAAACGACGTTGAACGCATGCGCAGGATCTTGACGGTGTACGAGTACTGGCAACGGGTTACCAATCGCGTGACGAGGTTCCGACTCAGCGAAATAGTACCAACCGGCACCGGATTCGATCACTACAAAGAATGTGTTTGGTCGGATCCGAACTGTGAAACGGGTCCGGACACATGTGTATGCAGTTACATATCTACCGACTGCTATGATATAGTGCGATTATTAAATACACTGTGCGTAGAACGACAACATGAAAATATTGCAACAAGCGCACAGACTAAAAATACAGGACGTGGACTATTCGAAATTGTGCGACGATGGTGGGAGTGGCAGAAAAAAACGTAAACACGGACGTCTTCTGCCCGATACCGTTCGTTCGATTATCTGCGGACCTTCCGCGTGCGGAAAGACAAACGTCATGTTCAACCTGTTGTTCGATGTAAACGGATTGAGATTCGTGAACTTATACGTGTTTTCTAAATCACTATTTCAACCCAAATATCAGATGCTGGAGACCCTGATGACACGACTTTCCGACGAAGGAATGGGTTATCACGCCTACAACGATAACGAAGAGGTACCACCTCCCGACGAGGTCGATCCCAATTCTATTATGGTGTTCGATGACGTGTCTTGCGAAAGGCAACACAACATACGCAAGTATTTCTCTATGGGACGACACAGCGGTGTGGACGCGTTTTACCTTTGTCAGACGTACAGTCAAGTGCCAAAACAGTTGGTTCGTGACAATGCCAATCTAATAGTGTTGTTCAAACAGGACGATCGCAACTTGAAACATGCGTACAACGATCACGTCAACACGGACATGAAATATGACACGTTTAAGAATATGTGCGCTGAGGCGTGGAAAGATCGTTACGGCTTTCTCGTTGTGGACAAGGATTCTTCTATCGACGCTGGCAGGTATAGAGTCGGTTTTGACCGTTTCATAGTAGTCGCGCCTAACGATTAAACAAAAAAAAGTCACACGTTCAGCTAAATACACATGACCTGCTGTCAACGACTTTAGTTGATGTTCTGCCGTTTATCGAGATGGACGACAAGAAGAAACGACTAGCACGTGATATCGACACGATCAGTGATGATATACGGAAGAAATACCGTGCGTTAAAACATGGGATTCGTGAAGAAGAAGCATCGTTATCCAAAAGTTACAAACCGATTCTAGAACCGTTACAAAATATTTCGCAAGCGTTGCTTGAAAAGAAACGTAAATCAACAAATGAAAAGCCTTCAAGAGTGAAAAAGATGAAACGTGAAGAGGATGAGGAAGAGGAGAAGGAAGAGGATCCGACAGGTGCAATTAGTAAAATCGATGCGGGAACACCATCTCGTTCCCGAACGAAGCCACCGCGTTTCCTGAAAACGCCCGTGATAGCCGAAACATTAGACGATGATGATGATGATGATGAGGACGATCCCAGTCTCAACATTGAAAAAATGCTAGACACACCGGAAGGAAGACGTGAAGCGCGTAGATATTTTCAGGACAAATATGACAGTGAATCATTAGCGAACAAGTACATGCGTATGATCGTTTCGTCCGAACGCGATCGTCTGATGGACTATACGTACGGTGTAAGACACGAAAACGGAAAATGGATGATCGGTGATTCACAGTTCGAAATCGATACGGACGATTCGATTCTTATCAACGGTAAACGATACAAAGGTACACCAGGACTCTACGAACTAGTGTTCATGAAGCATCCTAATGAAAATATTTACAAGGAATCAGATCTGAAAGCGTACAAAGATATACTGCGTAACACCAACGCGCATAAGCAGTATTACTTAGCGAACGCACAGGTGAACGCGAACAGAGGTGTAAAGTATAAACGAATAATATCGCAACTGTTTCCGCCGAAACGTACAGGACAGGGGCATAATAATATTGATACATCGTATATGACATTAACGAGAAAAAAAGACAAAATCGATTACGTGCACTGGGACGATCCGAACGAACTGGTGGACAGATTGCGACTGTTAATGGCACCACAACGTGTTGGAAACAGTGGGCACACGAACGAAATCGTCTCCATAGTGGAAGAACTACGTGAAGCAGGCATAATCGTATAATAAGAGCGGTTCGATTCTGAAAGCCGATAAAGTGTATAAATAATACTGTCGTACATGCGCCGGGGACATTCCACGTTTGGTTGTGACAACATGGATATCGTGCTACTGTTTATTATCGTGTGCACAAGTGCCGTTGTCGCATCGAGCGTTAACGCTAACGATGTTGATTTCGCTATAGATTACTTGGTGCGATACGGTTACGTGCCCGACGATAGTTTACGACTCACGGACAACGCCACCATCGATATGGACGCCTACCTTCGCACGTTTCAAGTGAATTACAATTTAACCGTAAATGGAGAATTGAACAACGAAACGATGAATCTGATGCGTGCGCGGAGATGCGGTAACGAAGATTTCGTGTCGTACACCTTACGAACACCGTGGGCCAAGAGACGTTTGTCGTGGCGGTTCTTTCACGGTAGCGCCAGCGCTATAGAAGCGTCGCGACAAGCGTTCGCTGTATGGCAGAAACATTCGAACCTGGAATTCGAATATCGACCCAACGACATAAACGCCGACATGGTCATTGCTATGAAATATTTTAAACACAGGTGTCTGACTTCCAGGTGCACGATCTGCGGGTACGATTTGGACGGACGAGGAGGTATACTCGCTCACGCTTACTACCCGCCCGATTTACCGTATAACACTACCGAAATACACATGGACTACTACGAATCGTGGAATTATACGAACGCAACCGAAATACCGGACGATCAGACCAGTTTCCTTCAGGTGTTAACGCACGAAATCGGACACGCGTTAGGACTGTCTCATTCCCTCGAGAAGGATTCGATCATGTACCCGTTCTACGTACCACGCTCGAACGGTCCGTTCGACCTGAGAGACGACGATATAAAAGGCATTCAACGCTTGTACGGGAAGCCGCCGCCGCCAGCTACGACGACGACGTCAACGACGACGTCAACGACGACGGCGACGACAACGAACGACACCGTTCGGACGACGGATTTATGTCGGCTAAAGAACGTTAATCAATTTTTAATAATCAACAGACACCTGTATATTGTGCACGATAACTTTTTGTGGACATTTGATCTCGAGTCGAAGCGATCGAGTCCGTCGTCGCCGCTTCTGTTGACGGATTGGTTGACTTTCTTACCGTTGACGTTCACCAACGTTTCAGCGATGTACCAGAGACCGCGAACCGAAGAAGTGGTGCTATTCATAGACAACTACGTATACATGTTCGATATACACAGTCTGCAACCGCTGAACGGGTATCCGCGTTCGATCACAACGCTCGGTGTTCGCACGATGACGAAAATAAACGCTGCGATACACACGTACACGGGTCGAACTCTTCTGTTGTACAACGATATGTATTACGGCGAAATAGACGAGTGCACGTTCACGATCAAGAAACACGGATACGTTAAAGATCGTTTTGTCGGCTTACCAGAAGCCGTCGACAGTGCGTTCCGATACATCGACGGAAAGATTTATTTTTTCAAAGACGCACGCGTATACGTGTACGATGAATTTCTAAATACGATCGTAAAAGGAAAACATAGCGACGGACTCTCCGTTGTCGGAATAAAATGCATAGACAGTACGATCGTATCAAAACTAATCGATTTATTACGCGAGTACGTATAAATGCCGTGAACAACGGACGAGACGCATCATTCACAAGATGAGTGTTGACAAGTTCGGCAGACACCAGAGCGCTGTCAGAGCGCGAAGGGAGACGCGTCGCAGTCTACGGGAGGATATTGGTATCTCGATGACCGAGGACGGGCACTTCGACGTAGCGGGGAAAAAAATACACAACTTGGGCGAACCGCAAGACGGTAACGATGCCGTTCCACTGCGCTTCGTGCGTGACCACTGTCTGTTTGCCGACGATCCGTCGTCGACGACGACGACGACGCAAGGAATAGACGCGAAAGGTCGTAAGCTCGTCAACGTCGGCGCTCCCGTCGATCTCGGGGACGCTGTCAACAAGCAGTACGTAGACTACTCGTGCTTACGTTTCACACAGCTGGTACCGAACAAGAAGAACGGAGCTGTCGTCGACGCGCGGGATCATCGCATACAGTCTCTGAGGAAACCGATTCGTGCGAGAGACGCTGCGACCAAAGTATACGTGGACTCGAAAATCATACCGAAGGATACGAACTCTAACCTAATGGTCGGCAACGTGCGGATAACACAGTTAGCGCCGCCAGTCAACAACAAGGACGCGGTGAATTTGGAATTTTTGAACCGACACACGATCACCGCGGTAAACGACGCTTATTTCAACGCACAAGGAAAGACTATTCTAAACGTCGGCGACGGTGGCGCACGGGCTACAGACGCGGTGAACGCACGTCAATTGGAGGAGGCGAAGCGGTACGCGAAGAGCGAAACGTACAAACTCGCAAAAGTGTTCCAACATCGTTGGGAGAAAGTGGTATCGTATATCTATAAATTGCATAAGCACGCAGCGCGTACTTCACTTGGTGCCGAAGAGGCGGACTTACTACTTACGAACAAGTCGGAGACGAACGAGTTGATTAGTGATCTGGACAAATCTAAGGACGAGCACGATTGGAGATCCCTTTATCGAGAGCAAGCGAAACAGTAGTCATGTACGAACTACGTAGCCGAAAAAAAAAGGGAGGGCGTGGTCTTATCGGAAAAATAGTTAAAAGCGCGGTACCATTCGTTGCGAAGTAAGTACCTACACTGATCAATCGAGCGGTGGACGTATTACCGGTGGAACTACATCTGCCCGGCTACAGGTTCTGTGGACCCGGAACGAAACTAGAGCAGAGATTGGCTCGCGGTTATCGAGGAATCAACGAGTTGGACGAAGCTTGTCGTGAACACGATATCGCTTACAGCAAGTACAAGGACAACGAACGACGACGTGTAGCGGATCGTGTGCTAGCCGGTAAAGCGTGGGAACGAGTGAAACCTTTGAATTCCGGTATCAGTGAAAGAGCGTACGCGGCAGCCGTAGCAGCAGCGATGAAGGCGAAATCAGCGTTAGGCAGCGGGCTATGCTGCGGTGGCGGTGTGCGTAAACGTCGCACCAGACGACGCAAGCCGGTTCGACGCACGATAATCAGGAAGAGGAGGAGGAGGAGGACAACGACAACTGGGGCAGGACGTCGACGAAGACGGGCCGATGGTAAAAAGGCTTCAGGACTATACCTTCGACCGTACCGAAAAAACTAATCAAAATACCCGTGCGTCCGTTGTCCGATCGAGATCTTTATGAGTACACGAAACTATTGCGTATACCTTATTTCAGAGGCGTGTACATGCGCGACACACTTCCTAGTACATCACCGTGGGAGAACGAAAGCGCAATCGTGAATCTGGACGACGCTACCGGACCGGGCACGCACTGGGTATGCTACAAGAAGCGAGGCGACAGAGTCTGGTACTTTGATGGATTCGGCAATCTGCGCCCTCCTGTCGAGGTAATACGGTACTTTGGATCGAACGTGACCGACATTCATTACAATTACGCACAGAAACAGCCATCGAACACGGTCATCTGCGGACATTTATGTTTAGAGTTTTTGACATCGAACGATCAGTAAACGCCAAGATGTCTTCGCTTACGGTCACTGTCACAGGAACGGATCCAAGCGCACTGGTTTGTGACTTTTTTCCACCGCTTGAACTGACGAACGGTGAATGGTACGCGGGACTGCTGGACTTTACCACGTACAACTCTATACCGAACGTGGAAAGCGGAAGAAATAACATCTTTCCCGTACTAAAGGGAGCACGTAAAACGTTAGAACTCGTCAATATACCGACCGGAGTGTACGAAATCAGTGATATCGAAACATACCTGAAGAAAGAACTAGCAGACCCAAAATTTTCTCTACGACCCAACAACAACACGTTGAAATGTGAAATTTATTGTTCATACGATATCGATTTCGGATGTACGGAACACACGATCGGTACCATGTTGGGTTTTTCCAAGAACAGAAAGTTAGAAGCGTATATATTACACACGTCGGACGTGCCTGTAAACATTAACAAAGTGAACGTTTTGGAGATAAGGTGTAATGCTGTACAAGGCTCGTACAAGACGGGACGAAACGAGCATATACTGCACTCGTTCTATCCAACGGTTGAGCCAGGATTCAAGATAGTAGAAACGCCTAGAAACGTCATTTATTTTCCACTTAACGTACTACACTTGCGTAACGTTACACTGTCCGTACACGATCAGGAGGGTGATATTGTGAATTTTCAAGGCATCACCAGTCGACGTCAGATTGGAATTCGAGTCATCGACCAATTTCCCCGCTCAGACAGCGGCCTACTGCTTGATACTGCATGATTCAATAAATGTGTACACTCCGTTATCCAACACGGTGCGCAGACACAATTAAACGCTTACTATATATTAATGTTTTTTTTTTTTACTGTAAATAGAAAATTGCTTTTTAGAAAGTAATTTTTAATTAAAAAAAAAATGTAATCAATTTTCGTGTATTTTTATTTTATTGTAAATAGAATGTAATGTAATCAATTTTCGTGTATTTTATTTTTGTGGAGGGGGAAAACGATTCTCCTCTTCTCCCTATTCTTCGTTCAGTGTTTCATCAGCACGAGTCGCGAGTGGACGTACAAGATGCTTTCACACGATATCTATGTTGACGATATCAATCACAACAGCAACAACCGCTATTTCAAACAATGCGGTGAAGCGGCAACGACTACATCAATCAAGTCTTTATCACCGGACGATAAAGAAGTACAGGTCATCTTAATTCAAAAAATCACATCTCCGTACCCGCGTTACAGAAACTTGGAAAACCGTTTAAAGAGTTTTAAAGAATGGCCTGTATCGTTAACGATAACACCTAAAGAATTATCAGAAGCGGGTTTCTTTTACACCGGATGCAACGATAGAGTGATTTGTTTTTGCTGTGGAGGCGGATTAAACAAATGGGAACGTGGAGAATATGCTTGGATGGAACACGCACGACATTTCCCTGCGTGCTCTTACGTAATGTTAATGAAAGATAAAAATTTTATCCTCAAGGCACTGGGTATTGTTACCGAGGCGCAAGCACCAACAGCTGTAGCAGTGACAGCAAAGAACGAACAACGCACCGACACGATCAAGGAGAATATAAAAAACGTAGAAGAAAGCTCGAATCGTGATACGATGTGCAAAGTCTGTTACACACAAAACGTGGAAGTTGTACTTATTCCCTGTCGACATTTTATTACATGTGTGAATTGTGCCATAACCCTACATAATTGTCC
This sequence comes from Magicicada septendecula, assembly GCA_034769895.1. Classification (NCBI taxonomy): domain Eukaryota; kingdom Metazoa; phylum Arthropoda; class Insecta; order Hemiptera; family Cicadidae; genus Magicicada; species Magicicada septendecula. The sequence goes on from CM068373.1 coordinate 53,842,607, forward strand.
CTTATGTAGAACCGCATACACTGCTTACATGAGAGCGTATTTCTAGTTCGTTTTCACGCGTCTATTGAACACCAGGTTTGAAAATATATATGCTGCTGTGACAAAAGTGTTTTATACAACCTCCGCTAATATCGCATACCTCAGTGTTTGAACAGCACGCGTTGAAGACGGACGCATGGAGCTGCTATCTCCGTACGAGTACATACGCTGCAGTGACTTAAAGCATACAGTACTGTACCCTATAGAAATTTTTGTATACAACGTTCTGACATGTAAATTTGTTGCACTGATCCGTGACGAAAATATAAAGTACAAAATAAACGTTCCGAACAAATTCTTTACGAGCGTTTCACAATATACAACGTGTCTGTTCCGTAAGACGGACGGATCTGCAACGTTCCTAGTAAAACCAAACACGTTGTATATAACGAAAAAAGGATGTGCGAGGATAAACTAGCAGTCATAGTTGACTTTCACTGTTTTATCGACAACGATGGAAACGAACTCGTTAAGGAACTAGCCGTTATGGACGTCACTGCATTTGCCAGCAGGCATTGGATATTTACACATCCAGTAGAGACGATTGTTTCGAATCACAAGCATGTGAGGACAAACAGATGGTTAACAGACCATTATCATGGACGGACGGGGACACATCGTACGAACATCTTGTACCGATATTAGAAAAGTATACGTTTCCTTTTAACTTCGTGTTCGTAAAAGGATTGCAAAAAAAAGATTTCTACAGAAGCGTATCGTGCATTTTAATATTATAAATTTAGAAGATTTCGGATGTCCCAAACTCGATCAATTACAATCAATACACGGAACAGCCTGTCTCACGCACCGCTTATGTCCGGAAATATGTACAAATAGTAGAGTACACGCTTTACGCGAGTGGGTTGTGTCAGATTTTAGAATAGTCAATACGTTTCTGATAAATTACTAAACTTATTGTTTAGCGCTTACCATAAAAAAAAAACAGTCGTCGCCTTTCTATCGATTACATCATCTGTCTAAAAATAAATTAGTGTGTTCAAACAAGCGCGACCGCTGTCTAGACGTATAAAAAAAAATAACCGACACCCCTCTTCCCCACCTACCCATCGAACCGTGAGAAATCAAGTTGCATCCTGTTCACACAGTTAAAAATAAATTAACGTCGGCGACATGTTCGAACAAGCACAAGTGCTGTCTAGACGTATAAAAAAATAACCGACTCCCCTCTTCGCCACCTACCCATCGAGCCATGAGAAATCAACTCGTGACCTGTTCACACGGTTAAAAATAAACGCTTACTGTGCGTTGAGTGGTTTCCCCCCTCTCCGGTTTCCACCTCCACAACTACCTCCCTATATATTCCACTGCGCACAAGCGTTATTCGTTCATTCGTTGAGAGACGTGCCGCAAATTATTATAAGTTCTTTATTTTAAAATGGCATCATTCACTGAAAAGTTTGCTACTATTAGCGCAATCGAGTATAAAAAAATAAAGGAATTGATAATCGGTGTAAAATATCCGATAGAAGAAATGCAAAATATAGTCGCAAAATACGGTAAAACTATACTCGTCACTCTTCAAGATTACAAAGACCCTAGACTAAAATATCGTGTATATCTACCAAAGAGATACGCAGGTGTTTTTGAAGATGAGGAATTAAAAAATTTATTACCGTGCTCGCTGCAACTAATTTATCGCGGAGAAAAGGATAGAGCTTACATAGTAGAAATTGTACAGTAGTATCGAATGGACATCTTCATTTGTCACGTACGATTACATATATATATATTAACATGTACTTAGTTCTATTTCATTTAATTATAAATAATATATGTGATTACACATATTTCATTTGATTATGCCTAGATAATAAAACAAGGCTTACATGTTGTACACTTTAGACATCTTCAGAATTAACAAATATATTTGTACATAATTGTCATTGCACACGTTTACCAATAATATTTAAAATAATGTGCTTACACATAATTCATTTGATATAATTGTATACAATTGTATTTTTTTTAATTGTTACTACTGTGTGTGTTTATTTCATTTTTTGTACATATTTGTCATGTCATAGTGCACTGTAATTTTCACTACTGTGTACGTTTACATATTATGTATTTTAAATTGTAATATATTTTGATTACTTTCACTACTGTGTGCGTTTACATATTATGTATTTTAAATTGTAATATATTTTGATTACATGTATTTTAATTATTTGTAATTAAACAGTATTGCTTTAACCTTTTTATTGTTTTTTTTAATTTCAAAATTCCTTGGAACATTAACACTATTCTAAAAAAAATCAATTTTATTAAACAACAAGTGTATGATTATAATATAATTTAGAAATTAAAGAATATTTAAAAATCAAACTGACCTTATACAAGTTCCAGTTGAGTCTCGCGACGAACTATGTGTCTTGGAGAGCAGTTCGTACAGGCTTATATATAGTATTTCAAGGATGTACACGAAAGAGATGGTAACAACAAAAAAAGCTCCCACACACAAAGTCATGAACACGCACTTAGCTCGGTCTGCGTTCTAATTCCCACACGCTGTGATAACAGATGGTGTCACACATCCTGTTTGTTCTGTTATTAAAAAAAACTTTATGTACGACCACGTTCACACGCTGCGATAAACAGATGGCCATACAGACGGAGCCGATTACATCATCAACAAAAAAAGTAACGGCTGCCACACATACTTATCTTGACTTGTTCACACAATAATTTATGTACGCCTTTAAATTCGTTCACACCCAACATTAACATATGTTCAGACAGACAGCGACAATTAATTATACGCTCAGACAGACGGCGACAACTAACAGATGGTGGCAATTAATTTTACGCTCAGACAGCCGGATGCAATTAATTTAGCGACTCGCTAAACAGATGTCTAGACAGCTGCAAAATGCACGTGGGAGTCAACTGCTACATTCAAAAAAAAAAAAAAAAAAAAAAAAAAAAGCGTGTGGGAGCCAACTACCGCTTGTCCCTATTATATTACATACACACCAGTAATAACGAGTGGTCTGTCAGCATTCTGTTGTAAAAAATAACTCCACATGTGAAAAGCATGGATTTTTTTTATCGTATAATATTTTTATGTTTATTTTCAACTATCCTTTTCGCATACTACAATTTACTTAACACATAGACACACAGTTGTCAACAATGCAATCGTTCAGATAAGTGAATCGAATACTGAATATCATGTGTGTTTCTTACAGGGAAAATGACAGTTCTACCCTGGACGTCACACGACGAGAAATTCAAAAATTGTGGTGGTGGGAGTAACCATGTTTATACACAACATCGACGATATCGGCACGGCAGGGTAAATATATACGAAACCAGTACACTATAACACCGAGTTGGCAACAATGGCGAAACATACATTCAACCCGTACACTATAACACCGAGCCGACAACAGTTGGCAACACCGCATCGACGCTTTTCCAACATGGCCGAACTTCCGGAAAAACCCCTTACATATACATAACCATACACTATAACACACGCACGAATCGGCAACCCGGCCGTACCTTAACCACTACATTCTTACACCACTTGACAACATCGCAGCTTTTCCAACATGGCCGCCGTCGCCCCACCACGGCGGGCGGCCATCAAGCCACCACCAGGCCGCCGCCCAGCGACGATGACGACGTCAACGGCGAACGGCGAACATAGCCACGCCTCCGCCAATCAACGCACACATTAACCCCACTTTAGACGGCGACGACGACAACATGGCCGAAAGACAACTACCGCATGGTTACCCCCACCACCACAATTTTTGAATTTCCCGCCGTGTGACGTCACTTCCGGGGTAGAACTGTCATTTTCCCCCTACTTTCGCAACAAATAATAATAATAAAAAAAAATATAAAATTCAAAGATCATAGGCTCCTACACATAAATTCCCTTTCTTAAACTCTTCTGATTATTTCTCAATTATATTAATATATCGTTCTCCGCAGGTAAAATTATCTTTTAAAACCATTCAATGTTAATAGCTATATTTATAGATTCATCATTACCTTCTTATGTAACACACTGTTTCCTTTTTTTTTTTCATTAATCGTTTACTTTTAGTATCAATTATATGACAGTATTTCTCCTCCTTAGTAATATCAATTGTTATTTGATTGTTCAATAATTTATTTAATTAATTATGTCCTTTCCTTCTTTCCTTTTTCTCCTCCTCTAAGCACGGGTAAGTTGGTAAATATACGTTGACTTGGCTATTGGAAATAAATTTATATCTTACATATATATTTTTGCCTTTGGTGGAAGGTGTCCTTCTCGTAATTTTATTTATTTTAATAATCTCTATTCCTTTCTCTCCTTTTCTATAAGTACGGGTAAGTTGGTAAATATACGTTGACTTGTTTTTATTCATGGTACTTTCCCAATGACGCTGGATTTGACTTGTGTTTTTATTCATGGTACCTTCTCAATGATGCTTGATTATATGTACCCTTTACTTTGTTACCAACAGTGTCTGTTACCTCGTATGTATTGTTTTCATTGTCTTTCGTAATTGTAAAAGGTCCTGTATATAAAAGTAGCAATTTTTTCGTTATGCCTTGTATAGTACTGGGCAATTCTCTATTCCGGACTAACACCTTTTCTCCTACCTTATACTTAATTGCCTTTGGTTGGGATTGAATATATTTCTGCCGTTGTTGTTCCGTTTTTTCTAATACTTTGTTATAAAATCTGGTTCTTTCAAATTGGTATTCAGGTTCGTCGGGAAAACTAATAATCTCCTTTATCTCCCGTGGTGGTGGTCTTTCGAACATAACTGTGTACGGTGACTCCTCTATGGTATTGTGATATGATAAATTGAGAAAATCCTCGGTTGACGTTAAGTATTCATGCCACTTCTTCTGTTCCTCATGGCAGTATGTTCTCAACAACCGTCCTATTTCCCTCAACACTCTCTCGGCTGGGTTACTATTCGGGTGATACACGGATGTCTTATACGTCTTTATCCCGTGTTCTATAAGGTTCTCTTTCCTTCCTTAATTCTCTTATTGTCTGAGCGTATTTTTCAATAATCCGGTCCATTTGTTCCTTGTAATTTCCCTTCTTTTTGGGATGCATCTTTCTTCTAGGCACACTTACTTTAAATGCATTATGGCTTATGATTTTCTTTGTAATACACTCATTCTTTTTGTCCCTTTTCATTAAGTTCCTTTTATCTTCCTTCATATAAATTCCTTCTCTGCGGTCAGTGACCGGGGGGTTAAGTATATCAATTAAACCACCTTGAGTCATCTCTACTATTTCCTTTGCATTATTTCTATTTGTTTTTCTCTGTCTGTCCAATCTATTAGCTATGTCTTGTTTCGTCTCTACGGTTCTTTCCTCTATGGTTTCAAGACGGGTATTATTGCCTTCCTGCAACCTTTCTAACTGTTTCTCCATTGTCTCGACCTTCCTGTCACTGTCGATTTTACTATCATCGATCTTTTTGTTTACTGTTTCGTAATTTGTGCTAATTTCCTTTTTCAGGGACTCTATACATTTTTTATTCTCCTCCTGAAATAGCTCCAGCTTTTTCCCATTGTCATTTATTTTATCGGTTATATACTCCCTTAAGGATTCTATTTTTTTGTCTAATTCCTCCCTATCTTCCTGTCTGTTTTTATTATTCTCCTCCTTATCATCCTGTCAGTCTTTTCTCAGGGATTCTATTAACGTTTCCGTTTTTTCATTACTTTCATTAGTATTTTTGTTCATATTTTTGTTTATCGTTTCTTCCATTCTTTGGAACATCATCATTATTGCATTCATGTCAATGCTCCCTGTTATTTTTTCTGGTTCGGGTTTCTCTGTTTGGTCTTCCATTTGCATGGGTCCTTCTCCCGTTTGTTCCTCTAGTTCATCTCCCGTTTGTATTGGTCTTTCAATTTCTAGTGTGGGCGGTTCTATTTCTATTTCCTCGACCTGGACTGCCTCTCCGTCTTCCACACTTAATTCGGGTTCTACATTTTTCTTCACCTTTTTTCCTTTTGGTTGCGGCATCTTGATTTGTTGATAGTTGCCGGGCTTGTTCCTTTCCTTTCAAGCCTCACTAGTTGGGCTGCCAATTTATAATATACAAAAATATTGTGTATGTTGTTCGTGTTGTTATATGTCGGGCGTTACACTCCGCGTACTTTTGATACTTACTGATGACTGGTTCCTCAGCGATGATGTCGTCCTGCAAAACAACTTAAGCTACTATGTGTATGTGGGCGCCACTTGGAATTTTTGTTCCAAGAAATTATTATTAAAATTAAATATTGATTTCTTAGTAGTTAATTTAATTCTATGAAAAATGTGAACAAGACAGTTTGAATTTGCAAATAACGTATGTTTTAATGAACCTTAAAAATCGTCTGAAGGACTAACACTCGTATTAAATAAAATTGCAGAGTTACAAAAAATTATTATTGACAAGTTTTTCTCCAATCGAGTATCGGCTAACAAATATTTTATTTACTCATTTGAAAAGCATGAGTTTAGTGTATGAAAAATCTTTATACTCAGGACGTGACTCCTTTGAACTACCAAGACAAATCAATAAGATGCTTTACAAAAATTGAGTGATTTGAAGGTGTGTGACATGTGTAGTACAACTATGTGACAAATGATACCAGGTAAAAATGACTTTAACTTTTGAACAACTCACGTTCCGGTGGGTAATTATTTCTTGCACTGGACACTTCTCTTGGGGACGTTTTCAATCTCGCCTCTTCGTGTTGACGTTCCTTGTGCACTGATAATTATTTGTAAGTCAAAATACGGTTTTTTAAAACTCCGCACGGTTGGAAATAAGTTTAGCAGTGAATTTATGCTTTGAATACTGCCGGCGGTAATCAGCTGTCTGCGTGGTTTCTCGATTCGGCCGCCACAGCGCTGGCTCTCCTCTCACAGTTGAAAATAGGCTTGTGTACGTAAAGTTATAGGGATTTTGTCAAAGTCAGTTTGTCTTAGCGATTACCAGCAGAATTGATTCTCTATTAAAATTTGGTCCTTTCCAGGGCCACTAGTATTCTGGCTGCGTGCGTTCTACTAAATATGGAGTGTTGCTGCTCTATTCAACAACACGTTGGCGTATACTCCTTGTATAGGTTAGTTCGGTCTTTTGTCATGTACGGGAAAAGCCTTTCTGTGTTTTCGTGTCGACTTCTCGTTCTTCGGTTTCGCCTCGGATGTGATGATCAGTTTCGTGGGTGATGTGTCTCTTCTGGATTCAAAGCATAAAGTGTTTTTTGGTCGAATTTCGTCTTCCTTTTATACTCTGTAAGGCTCATTGTTTTAATTTTTTGACATGAACTTCCGGTGTATTTGTGTAAAAATTCCTTCTAGAACGTTCGAGAATAATCAAATGGAACATCATGGAACAAATTTGACTTCCGTAGAAGCTTTAGAACAAAAATTTCTTACTCTTCACACTAAGGATATTACTAAAATTATTCTGGTATTTGTCAAACAATTTTACATAACTACTTACAATCTGCATGCCATTACTATTTTTGGATTCTCTGCTTTCAACTGAATCTAATGATACTAATTACGATTGGTTTTGAACAAATTAACTCTAATAAAATAACATAAAATACAACTCTTACCTTGGAATGTTTTCATAAAATTCCAATTTTCTACCTATAAAATTGTTGTGAAGTTGTTTGGTTCTTTCTACAACATTAATGCATAATATAATCATCTTTTTATAACAAAATAAACAAAAATTAACACATATAACATATAAATAAGTTCGGTTTTGTATGGTCCTTGCATATGGCCTATGTTATTGTCACTGATTCTTTACAATAATTTGTCTTTTTTCGGTATCATATATGGGATTTTTCTAGTATTCACTGAGAGTTTATTATATTGTCTATTTTTGGTGATACCTGGTTTATCCTGATACATATTATTTTTACTGTAAGATTACTTACCATCATATTGGTTTGCATAAGTGATTCATTTTCTTGGTGTGACAAATTTCACTCTCATATTTCAAATTCTTTAAGAATTAAACTTGTTTTCAACTGAGTACGTTTGTTTCTATAGTACACTATAGGATTGTACCTTTTCTTTTATTTTTGCTGATATTCTGCAATTATTCTGTCAAATATGACTGTTTTTTGTGATTGTTCTTTGGCCTCAGCCAGGTATGGTATAGGTAAATAGTTTCCTAACTCGACTGTTATAATGTTTTAGTTGGTCAAATATATAAGTATAGACACATTATATTGTATTTCAACTTTATAATACAATTTGGTTGCATTTTGTCAACATTAAATTCATAAATATTACAATATTATAGGTCTATTACATGTTTTCAGTTAATACTGTTTTTGGCTATTTTAATTGATTTTTAATCACTTTACAGCTTTCTTTATTTAAGATAATTTGTTCGTCTCTGTTTAATTGACATTTCCATATAGTTTTTATGTTAATTCTATAATAATTAATTTTCACATAAAATCTGAGTGATTGGACTCGGTTCTTAAACATAGATTTTTTGTCATAACATTTATATATTTTTTATTTTAACTTACATCCTTTCTAATAATGTATTCAAATCAATACATTTATTTTATTTACATTACAAAGTATAATAATGGATCTCGTCCATTAATTCACAATAAATAGTTTTTTATACCCTATTCAGACTTACATTTCTTAATAAGTAATGACCTCATTTTGGTTGTTTCTGATATTATCTGTCTCTCTTATAGTATATTATTGGTTTTACACTGTTCTTCACTTAAATAATATATATGGGGTTTGAGTCTTAGTCATAGTCTTGTCGTTTTTTTCATGTTAATGATATTAATTATTAGAAAATATTACAAAATTTTTCGGATTACTTGGGTTCGATACTGTTCACCTCACTTTCCCCTTATGATAAATTACTATGCAAATAATTTCCTTTATGGAACGTTCTGTGACGTTACATATGCCTCACCGTTAAAATTGATAATTTGGGAAAAACATTTCTTCAGTTTTGATGAAATTATCATTTCTATATTAACCTTTTATTAGCTTCTTTATATTTCATTCTTTTATCTTATAATTATATTCCTGTACTACTCCTTTAATATATTAATCCATCTCATTATTCATGTTTCGTTCTTTGTCGTATCTCCTTTTCCTTTCCTTTTACCTTGATGTTAATTATTTAATCTCTGATATAACTCCCTAACAATTCCCTAACTTTTATAGTGGGTTCGGAGTCAGAGTGGCTCGCTATGGCATACATTCTCCGCCCTTCCCTAACTATAATTACTGAAATCAGAGGCAACACATCTCTGTCCAGAAAATAATAATTGCACTTTCGCAACAAATAATAATAATAAAAAAAATATAATATTCAAAGATCATAGGCTCCTACACATAAATTCCCTTTCTTAAACTCTTCTGATTATTTCTCAATTATATTAATATATCGTTCTCCGCAGGTAAAATTATCTTTTAAAATCATTCAATGTTAATAGCTATATTTATAGATTCATCATTACCTTCTTATGTAACACACTGTTTCCTTTTTTTTTTCATTTATCGTTTCCTTTTAGTATCAATTATATGACAGTATTTCTCCTCCTTAGTAATATCAATTGTTATTTGATTGTTCAATAATTTATTTAATTAATTATGTCCTTTCCTTCTTTCCTTTTTCTCCTCCTCTAAGTACGGGTAAGTTGGTAAATATACGTTGACTTGGCTATTGGAAATAAATTTATATCTTACATATATATTTTTGCCTTTGGTGGAAGGTGTCCTTCTCGTAATTTTATTTATTTTAATAATTTCTATTCCTTTCTCTCCTTTTCTATAAGTACGGGTAAGTTGGTAAATATACGTTGACTTGTTTTTATTCATGGTACTTTCCCAATGACGCTGGATTTGACTTGTGTTTTTATTCATGGTACCTTCTCAATGATGCTTGATTATATGTACCCTTTATTTTGTTACTAACAGTGTCTGTTACATCGTATGTATTGTTTTCATTGTCTTTTGTAATTGTAAAAGGTCCTGTATATAAAAGTAGCAATTTTTTCGTTATGCCTTGTATAGTACTGGGCAATTTTCTATTCCGGACTAACACCTTTTCTCCTACCTTATACTTAATTGCCTTTGGTTGGGATTGAATATATTTCTGCCGTTGTTGTTCCGTTTTTTCTAATACTTTGTTATAAAATTTGGTTCCTTCAAATTGGTATTCAGGTTCATCGGGAAAACTAATAATCTCCTTTATCTCCCGTGGTGGTGGTCTTTCGAACATAACTGTGTACGGTGACTCCTCTATGGTATTGTGATATGATAAATTGAGAAAATCCTCGGTTGACGTTAAGTATTTATGCCATTTCTTCTGTTCCTCATGGCAGTATGTTCTCAACAACCGTCCTACTTCCCTCAACACTCTCTCGGCTGGGTTACTATTCGGGTGATACACGGATGTCTTATACGTCTTTATCCCGTGTTCTATAAGGTTCTCTTTCCTTCCTTAATTCTCTTATTGTCTGAGCGTATTTCTCAATAATCCGGTCCATTTGTTCCTTGTAATTTCCTTTCCTTTTGGGATGCATCTTTCTTCTAGGCACACTTACTTTAAATGCATTATGGCTTATGATTTTCTTTGTAATACACTCATTCTTTTTGTCCCTTTTCATTAAGTTCCTTTTATCTTCCTTCATATAAATTCCTTCTCTGCGGTCAGTGACCGGGGGGTTAAGTATATCAATTAAACCACCTTGAGTCATCTCTACTATTTCCTTTGCATTATTTCTATTTGTTTTTCTCTGTCTGTCCAATCTATTAGCTATGTCTTGTTTCGTCTCTACGGTTCTTTCCTCTATGGTTTCAAGACGGGTATTATTGCCTTCCTGCAACCTTTCTAACTGTTTCTCCATTGTCTCGACCTTCCTGTCACTGTCGATTTTACTATCATCGATCTTTTTGTTTACTGTTTCGTAATTTGTGCTAATTTCCTTTTTCAGGGACTCTATACATTTTTTATTCTCCTCCTGAAATAGCTCCAGCTTTTTCCCATTGTCATTTATTTTATCGGTTATATACTCCCTTAAGGATTCTATTTTTTTGTCTAATTCCTCCCTACCTTCCTGCCTGTTTTTATTATTCTCCTCCTTATCATCCTGTCAGTCTTTTCTCAGGGATTCTATTAACGTTTCCGTTTTTTCATTACTTTCATTAGTATTTTTGTTCATATTTTTGTTTATCGTTTCTTCCATTCTTTGGAACATCATCATTATTGCATTCATGTCAATGCTCCCTGTTATTTTTTCTGGTTCGGGTTTCTCTGTTTGGTCTTCCATTTGCATGGGTCCTTCTCCCGTTTGTTCCTCTAGTTCATCTCCCGTTTGTATTGGTCTTTCAATTTCTAGTGTGGGCGGTTCTATTTCTATTTCCTCGACCTGGACTGCCTCTCCGTCTTCCACACTTAATTCGGGTTCTACATTTTTCTTCACCTTTTTTCCTTTTGGTTGCGGCATCTTGATTTGTTGATAGTTGCCGGGCTTGTTCCTTTCCTTTCAAGCCTCACTAGTTGGGCTGCCAATTTATAATATACAAAAATATTGTGTATGTTGTTCGTGTTGTTATATGTCGGGCGTTACACTCCGCGTACTTTTGATACTTACTGATGACTGGTTCCTCAGCGATGATGTCGTCCTGCAAAACAACTTAAGCTACTATGTGTATGTGGGCGCCACTTGGAATTTTTGTTCCAAGAAATTATTATTAAAATTAAATATTGATTTCTTAGTAGTTAATTTAATTCTATGAAAAATGTGAACAAGACAGTTTGAATTTGCAAATAACGTATGTTTTAATGAACCTTAAAAATCGTCTGAAGGACTAACACTCGTATTAAATAAAATTGCAGAGTTACAAAAAATTATTATTGACAAGTTTTTCTCCAATCGAGTATCGGCTAACAAATATTTTATTTACTCATTTGAAAAGCATGAGTTTAGTGTATGAAAAATCTTTATACTCAGGACGTGACTCCTTTGAACTACCAAGACAAATCAATAAGATGCTTTACAAAAATTGAGTGATTTGAAGGTGTGTGACATGTGTAGTACAACTATGTGACAAATGATACCAGGTAAAAATGACTTTAACTTTTGAACAACTCACGTTCCGGTGGGTAATTATTTCTTGCACTGGACACTTCTCTTGGGGACGTTTTCAATCTCGCCTCTTCGTGTTGACGTTCCTTGTGCACTGATAATTATTTGTAAGTCAAAATACGGTTTTTTAAAACTCCGCACGGTTGGAAATAAGTTTAGCAGTGAATTTATGCTTTGAATACTGCCGGCGGTAATCAGCTGTCTGCGTGGTTTCTCGATTCGGCCGCCACAGCGCTGGCTCTCCTCTCACAGTTGAAAATAGGCTTGTGTACGTAAAGTTATAGGGATTTTGTCAAAGTCAGTTTGTCTTAGCGATTACCAGCAGAATTGATTCTCTATTAAAATTTGGTCCTTTCCAGGGCCACTAGTATTCTGGCTGCGTGCGTTCTACTAAATATGGAGTGTTGCTGCTCTATTCAACAACACGTTGGCGTATACTCCTTGTATAGGTTAGTTCGGTCTTTTGTCATGTACGGGAAAAGCCTTTCTGTGTTTTCGTGTCGACTTCTCGTTCTTCGGTTTCGCCTCGGATGTGATGATCAGTTTCGTGGGTGATGTGTCTCTTCTGGATTCAAAGCATAAAGTGTTTTTTGGTCGAATTTCGTCTTCCTTTTATACTCTGTAAGGCTCATTGTTTTAATTTTTTGACATGAACTTCCGGTGTATTTGTGTAAAAATTCCTTCTAGAACGTTCGAGAATAATCAAATGGAACATCATGGAACAAATTTGACTTCCGTAGAAGCTTTAGAACAAAAATTTCTTACTCTTCACACTAAGGATATTACTAAAATTATTCTGGTATTTGTCAAACAATTTTACATAACTACTTACAATCTGCATGCCATTACTATTTTTGGATTCTCTGCTTTCAACTGAATCTAATGATACTAATTACGATTGGTTTTGAACAAATTAACTCTAATAAAATAACATAAAATACAACTCTTACCTTGGAATGTTTTCATAAAATTCCAATTTTCTACCTATAAAATTGTTGTGAAGTTGTTTGGTTCTTTCTACAACATTAATGCATAATATAATCATCTTTTTATAACAAAATAAACAAAAATTAACACATATAACATATAAATAAGTTCGGTTTTGTATGGTCCTTGCATATGGCCTATGTTATTGTCACTGATTCTTTACAATAATTTGTCTTTTTTCGGTATCATATATGGGATTTTTCTAGTATTCACTGAGAGTTTATTATATTGTCTATTTTTGGTGATACCTGGTTTATCCTGATACATATTATTTTTACTGTAAGATTACTTACCATCATATTGGTTTGCATAAGTGATTCATTTTCTTGGTGTGACAAATTTCACTCTCATATTTCAAATTCTTTAAGAATTAAACTTGTTTTCAACTGAGTACGTTTGTTTCTATAGTACACTATAGGATTGTACCTTTTCTTTTATTTTTGCTGATATTCTGCAATTATTCTGTCAAATATGACTGTTTTTTGTGATTGTTCTTTGGCCTCAGCCAGGTATGGTATAGGTAAATAGTTTCCTAACTCGACTGTTATAATGTTTTAGTTGGTCAAATATATAAGTATAGACACATTATATTGTATTTCAACTTTATAATACAATTTGGTTGCATTTTGTCAACATTAAATTCATAAATATTACAATATTATAGGTCTATTACATGTTTTCAGTTAATACTGTTTTTGGCTATTTTAATTGATTTTTAATCACTTTACAGCTTTCTTTATTTAAGATAATTTGTTCGTCTCTGTTTAATTGACATTTCCATATAGTTTTTATGTTAATTCTATAATAATTAATTTTCACATAAAATCTGAGTGATTGGACTCGGTTCTTAAACATAGATTTTTTGTCATAACATTTATATATTTTTTATTTTAACTTACATCCTTTCTAATAATGTATTCAAATCAATACATTTATTTTATTTACATTACAAAGTATAATAATGGATCTCGTCCATTAATTCACAATAAATAGTTTTTTATACCCTATTCAGACTTACATTTCTTAATAAGTAATGACCTCATTTTGGTTGTTTCTGATATTATCTGTCTCTCTTATAGTATATTATTGGTTTTACACTGTTCTTCACTTAAATAATATATATGGGGTTTGAGTCTTAGTCATAGTCTTGTCGTTTTTTTCATGTTAATGATATTAATTATTAGAAAATATTACAAAATTTTTCGGATTACTTGGGTTCGATACTGTTCACCTCACTTTCCCCTTATGATAAATTACTATGCAAATAATTTCCTTTATGGAACGTTCTGTGACGTTACATATGCCTCACCGTTAAAATTGATAATTTGGGAAAAACATTTCTTCAGTTTTGATGAAATTATCATTTCTATATTAACCTTTTATTAGCTTCTTTATATTTCATTCTTTTATCTTATAATTATATTCCTGTACTACTCCTTTAATATATTAATCCATCTCATTATTCATGTTTCGTTCTTTGTCGTATCTCCTTTTCCTTTCCTTTTACCTTGATGTTAATTATTTAATCTCTGATATAACTCCCTAACAATTCCCTAACTTTTATAGTGGGTTCGGAGTCAGAGTGGCTCGCTATGGCATACATTCTCCGCCCTTCCCTAACTATAATTACTGAAATCAGAGGCAACACATCTCTGTCCAGAAAATAATAATTGCACTTTCGCAACAAATAATAATAATAAAAAAAATATAATATTCAAAGATCATAGGCTCCTACACATAAATTCCCTTTCTTAAACTCTTCTGATTATTTCTCAATTATATTAATATATCGTTCTCCGCAGGTAAAATTATCTTTTAAAATCATTCAATGTTAATAGCTATATTTATAGATTCATCATTACCTTCTTATGTAACACACTGTTTCCTTTTTTTTTTCATTTATCGTTTCCTTTTAGTATCAATTATATGACAGTATTTCTCCTCCTTAGTAATATCAATTGTTATTTGATTGTTCAATAATTTATTTAATTAATTATGTCCTTTCCTTCTTTCCTTTTTCTCCTCCTCTAAGTACGGGTAAGTTGGTAAATATACGTTGACTTGGCTATTGGAAATAAATTTATATCTTACATATATATTTTTGCCTTTGGTGGAAGGTGTCCTTCTCGTAATTTTATTTATTTTAATAATTTCTATTCCTTTCTCTCCTTTTCTATAAGTACGGGTAAGTTGGTAAATATACGTTGACTTGTTTTTATTCATGGTACTTTCCCAATGACGCTGGATTTGACTTGTGTTTTTATTCATGGTACCTTCTCAATGATGCTTGATTATATGTACCCTTTATTTTGTTACTAACAGTGTCTGTTACATCGTATGTATTGTTTTCATTGTCTTTTGTAATTGTAAAAGGTCCTGTATATAAAAGTAGCAATTTTTTCGTTATGCCTTGTATAGTACTGGGCAATTTTCTATTCCGGACTAACACCTTTTCTCCTACCTTATACTTAATTGCCTTTGGTTGGGATTGAATATATTTCTGCCGTTGTTGTTCCGTTTTTTCTAATACTTTGTTATAAAATCTGGTTCCTTCAAATTGGTATTCAGGTTCGTCGGGAAAACTAATAATCTCCTTTATCTCCCGTGGTGGTGGTCTTTCGAACATAACTGTGTACGGTGACTCCTCTATGGTATTGTGATATGATAAATTGAGAAAATCCTCGGTTGACGTTAAGTATTTATGCCATTTCTTCTGTTCCTCATGGCAGTATGTTCTCAACAACCGTCCTACTTCCCTCAACACTCTCTCGGCTGGGTTACTATTCGGGTGATACACGGATGTCTTATACGTCTTTATCCCGTGTTCTATAAGGTTCTCTTTCCTTCCTTAATTCTCTTATTGTCTGAGCGTATTTCTCAATAATCCGGTCATTTGTTCCTTGTAATTTCCTTTCCTTTTGGGATGCATCTTTCTTCTAGGCACACTTACTTTAAATGCATTATGGCTTATGATTTTCTTTGTAATACACTCATTCTTTTTGTCCCTTTTCATTAAGTTCCTTTTATCTTCCTTCATATAAATTCCTTCTCTGCGGTCAGTGACCGGGGGGTTAAGTATATCAATTAAACCACCTTGAGTCATCTCTACTATTTCCTTTGCATTATTTCTATTTGTTTTTCTCTGTCTGTCCAATCTATTAGCTATGTCTTGTTTCGTCTCTACGGTTCTTTCCTCTATGGTTTCAAGACGGGTATTATTGCCTTCCTGCAACCTTTCTAACTGTTTCTCCATTGTCTCGACCTTCCTGTCACTGTCGATTTTACTATCATCGATCTTTTTGTTTACTGTTTCGTAATTTGTGCTAATTTCCTTTTTCAGGGACTCTATACATTTTTTATTCTCCTCCTGAAATAGCTCCAGCTTTTTCCCATTGTCATTTATTTTATCGGATATATACTCCCTTAAGGATTCTATTTTTTTGTCTAATTCCTCCCTATCTTCCTGTCTGTTTTTATTATTCTCCTCCTTATCATCCTGTCAGTCTTTTCTCAGGGATTCTATTAACATTTCCGTTTTTTCATTACTTTCATTAGTATCTTTGTTCATATTTTTGTTTATCGTTTCTTCCATTCTTTGGAACATCATCATTATTGCATTCATGTCAATGCTCCCTGTTATTTTTTCTGGTTCGGGTTTCTCTGTTTGGTCTTCCATTTGCATGGGTCCTTCTCCCGTTTGTTCCTCTAGTTCATCTCCCGTTTGTATTGGTCTTTCAATTTCTAGTGTGGGCGGTTCTATTTCTATTTCCTCGACCTGGACTGCCTCTCCGTCTTCCACACTTAATTCGGGTTCTACATTTTTCTTCACCTTTTTTCCTTTTGGTTGCGGCATCTTGATTTGTTGATAGTTGCCGGGCTTGTTCCTTTCCTTTCAAGCCTCACTAGTTGGGCTGCCAATTTATAATATACAAAAATATTGTGTATGTTGTTCGTGTTGTTATATGTCGGGCGTTACACTCCGCGTACTTTTGATACTTACTGATGACTGGTTTCTCAGCGATGATGTCGTCCTGCAAAACAACTTAAGCTACTATGTGTATGTGGGCGCCACTTGGAATTTTTGTTCCAAGAAATTATTATTAAAATTAAATATTGATTTCTTAGTAGTTAATTTAATTCTATGAAAAATGTGAACAAGACAGTTTGAATTTGCAAATAACGTATGTTTTAATGAACCTTAAAAATCGTCTGAAGGACTAACACTCGTATTAAATAAAATTGCAGAGTTACAAAAAATTATTATTGACAAGTTTTTCTCCAATCGAGTATCGGCTAACAAATATTTTATTTACTCATTTGAAAAGCATGAGTTTAGTGTATGAAAAATCTTTATACTCAGGACGTGACTCCTTTGAACTACCAAGACAAATCAATAAGATGCTTTACAAAAATTGAGTGATTTGAAGGTGTGTGACATGTGTAGTACAACTATGTGACAAATGATACCAGGTAAAAATGACTTTAACTTTTGAACAACTCACGTTCCGGTGGGTAATTATTTCTTGCACTGGACACTTCTCTTGGGGACGTTTTCAATCTCGCCTCTTCGTGTTGACGTTCCTTGTGCACTGATAATTATTTGTAAGTCAAAATACGGTTTTTTAAAACTCCGCACGGTTGGAAATAAGTTTAGCAGTGAATTTATGCTTTGAATACTGCCGGCGGTAATCAGCTGTCTGCGTGGTTTCTCGATTCGGCCGCCACAGCGCTGGCTCTCCTCTCACAGTTGAAAATAGGCTTGTGTACGTAAAGTTATAGGGATTTTGTCAAAGTCAGTTTGTCTTAGCGATTACCAGCAGAATTGATTCTCTATTAAAATTTGGTCCTTTCCAGGGCCACTAGTATTCTGGCTGCGTGCGTTCTACTAAATATGGAGTGTTGCTGCTCTATTCAACAACACGTTGGCGTATACTCCTTGTATAGGTTAGTTCGGTCTTTTGTCATGTACGGGAAAAGCCTTTCTGTGTTTTCGTGTCGACTTCTCGTTCTTCGGTTTCGCCTCGGATGTGATGATCAGTTTCGTGGGTGATGTGTCTCTTCTGGATTCAAAGCATAAAGTGTTTTTTGGTCGAATTTCGTCTTCCTTTTATACTCTGTAAGGCTCATTGTTTTAATTTTTTGACATGAACTTCCGGTGTATTTGTGTAAAAATTCCTTCTAGAACGTTCGAGAATAATCAAATGGAACATCATGGAACAAATTTGACTTCCGTAGAAGCTTTAGAACAAAAATTTCTTACTCTTCACACTAAGGATATTACTAAAATTATTCTGGTATTTGTCAAACAATTTTACATAACTACTTACAATCTGCATGCCATTACTATTTTTGGATTCTCTGCTTTCAACTGAATCTAATGATACTAATTACGATTGGTTTTGAACAAATTAACTCTAATAAAATAACATAAAATACAACTCTTACCTTGGAATGTTTTCATAAAATTCCAATTTTCTACCTATAAAATTGTTGTGAAGTTGTTTGGTTCTTTCTACAACATTAATGCATAATATAATCATCTTTTTATAACAAAATAAACAAAAATTAACACATATAACATATAAATAAGTTCGGTTTTGTATGGTCCTTGCATATGGCCTATGTTATTGTCACTGATTCTTTACAATAATTTGTCTTTTTTCGGTATCATATATGGGATTTTTCTAGTATTCACTGAGAGTTTATTATATTGTCTATTTTTGGTGATACCTGGTTTATCCTGATACATATTATTTTTACTGTAAGATTACTTACCATCATATTGGTTTGCATAAGTGATTCATTTTCTTGGTGTGACAAATTTCACTCTCATATTTCAAATTCTTTAAGAATTAAACTTGTTTTCAACTGAGTACGTTTGTTTCTATAGTACACTATAGGATTGTACCTTTTCTTTTATTTTTGCTGATATTCTGCAATTATTCTGTCAAATATGACTGTTTTTTGTGATTGTTCTTTGGCCTCAGCCAGGTATGGTATAGGTAAATAGTTTCCTAACTCGACTGTTATAATGTTTTAGTTGGTCAAATATATAAGTATAGACACATTATATTGTATTTCAACTTTATAATACAATTTGGTTGCATTTTGTCAACATTAAATTCATAAATATTACAATATTATAGGTCTATTACATGTTTTCAGTTAATACTGTTTTTGGCTATTTTAATTGATTTTTAATCACTTTACAGCTTTCTTTATTTAAGATAATTTGTTCGTCTCTGTTTAATTGACATTTCCATATAGTTTTTATGTTAATTCTATAATAATTAATTTTCACATAAAATCTGAGTGATTGGACTCGGTTCTTAAACATAGATTTTTTGTCATAACATTTATATATTTTTTATTTTAACTTACATCCTTTCTAATAATGTATTCAAATCAATACATTTATTTTATTTACATTACAAAGTATAATAATGGATCTCGTCCATTAATTCACAATAAATAGTTTTTTATACCCTATTCAGACTTACATTTCTTAATAAGTAATGACCTCATTTTGGTTGTTTCTGATATTATCTGTCTCTCTTATAGTATATTATTGGTTTTACACTGTTCTTCACTTAAATAATATATATGGGGTTTGAGTCTTAGTCATAGTCTTGTCGTTTTTTTCATGTTAATGATATTAATTATTAGACAATATTACAAAATTTTTCGGATTACTTGGGTTCGATACTGTTCACCTCACTTTCCCCTTATGATAAATTACTATGCAAATAATTTCCTTTATGGAACGTTCTGTGACGTTACATATGCCTCACCGTTAAAATTGATAATTTGGGAAAAACATTTCTTCAGTTTTGATGAAATTATCATTTCTATATTAACCTTTTATTAGCTTCTTTATATTTCATTCTTTTATCTTATAATTATATTCCTGTACTACTCCTTTAATATATTAATCCATCTCATTATTCATGTTTCGTTCTTTGTCGTATCTCCTTTTCCTTTCCTTTTACCTTGATGTTAATTATTTAATCTCTGATATAACTCCCTAACAATTCCCTAACTTTTATAGTGGGTTCGGAGTCAGAGTGGCTCGCTATGGCATACATTCTCCGCCCTTCCCTAACTATAATTACTGAAATCAGAGGCAACACATCTCTGTCCAGAAAATAATAATTGCACTTTCGCAACAAATAATAATAATAAAAAAAATATAATATTCAAAGATCATAGGCTCCTACACATAAATTCCCTTTCTTAAACTCTTCTGATTATTTCTCAATTATATTAATATATCGTTCTCCGCAGGTAAAATTATCTTTTAAAATCATTCAATGTTAATAGCTATATTTATAGATTCATCATTACCTTCTTATGTAACACACTGTTTCCTTTTTTTTTCATTTATCGTTTCCTTTTAGTATCAATTATATGACAGTATTTCTCCTCCTTAGTAATATCAATTGTTATTTGATTGTTCAATAATTTATTTAATTAATTATGTCCTTTCCTTCTTTCCTTTTTCTCCTCCTCTAAGTACGGGTAAGTTGGTAAATATACGTTGACTTGGCTATTGGAAATAAATTTATATCTTACATATATATTTTTGCCTTTGGTGGAAGGTGTCCTTCTCATAATTTTATTTATTTTAATAATTTCTATTCCTTTCTCTCCTTTTCTATAAGTACGGGTAAGTTGGTAAATATACGTTGACTTGTTTTTATTCATGGTACTTTCCCAATGACGCTGGATTTGACTTGTGTTTTTATTCATGGTACCTTCTCAATGATGCTTGATTATATGTACCCTTTATTTTGTTACTAACAGTGTCTGTTACATCGTATGTATTGTTTTCATTGCCTTTTGTAATTGTAAAAGGTCCTGTATATAAAAGTAGCAATTTTTTCGTTATGCCTTGTATAGTACTGGGCAATTCTCTATTCCAGACTAACACCTTTTCTCCTACCTTATACTTAATTGCCTTTGGTTGGGATTGAATATATTTCTGCCGTTGTTGTTCCGTTTTTTCTAATACTTTGTTATAAAATCTGGTTCCTTCAAATTGGTATTCAGGTTCGTCGGGAAAACTAATAATCTCCTTTATCTCCCGTGGTGGTGGTCTTTCGAACATAACTGTGTACGGTGACTCCTCTATGGTATTGTGATATGATAAATTGAGAAAATCCTCGGTTGACGTTAAGTATTTATGCCATTTCTTCTGTTCCTCATGGCAGTATGTTCTCAACAACCGTCCTACTTCCCTCAACACTCTCTCGGCTGGGTTACTATTCGGGTGATACACGGATGTCTTATACGCCTTTATCCCGTGTTCTATAAGGTTCTCTTTCCTTCCTTAATTCTCTTATTGTCTGAGCGTATTTCTCAATAATCCGGTCCATTTGTTCCTTGTAATTTCCTTTCCTTTTGGGATGCATCTTTCTTCTAGGCACACTTACTTTAAATGCATTATGGCTTATGATTTTCTTTGTAATACATGCATTCTTTTTGTCCCTTTTCATTAAGTTCCTTTTATCTTCCTTCATATAAATTCCTTCTCTGCGGTCAGTGACCGGGGGGTTAAGTATATCAATTAAACCACCTTGAGTCATCTCTACTATTTCCTTTGCATTATTTCTATTTGTTTTTCTCTGTCTGTCCAATCTATTAGCTATGTCTTGTTTCGTCTCTACGGTTCTTTCCTCTATGGTTTCAAGACGAGTATTATTGCCTTCCTGCAACCTTTCCAACTGTTTCTCCATTTTCTCGACCTTCCTGTCACTGTCGATTTTACTATCATCGATCTTTTTGTTTACTGTTTCGTAATTTGTGCTAATTTCCTTTTTCAGGGACTCTATACATTTTTTATTCTCCTCCTGAAATAGCTCCAGCTTTTTCCCATTGTCATTTATTTTATCGGTTATATACTCCCTTAAGGATTCTATTTTTTTGTCTAATTCCTCCCTATCTTCCTGTCTGTTTTTATTATTCTCCTCCTTATCATCCTGTCAGTCTTTTCTCAGGGATTCTATTAACGTTTCCGTTTTTTCATTACTTTCATTAGTATTTTTGTTCATATTTTTGTTTATCGTTTCTTCCATTCTTTGGAACATCATCATTATTGCATTCATGTCAATGCTCCCTGTTATTTTTTCTGGTTCGGGTTTCTCTGTTTGGTCTTCCATTTGCATGGGTCCTTCTCCCGTTTGTTCCTCTAGTTCATCTCCCGTTTGTATTGGTCTTTCAATTTCTAGTGTGGGCGGTTCTATTTCTATTTCCTCGACCTGGACTGCCTCTCCGTCTTCCACACTTAATTCGGGTACTACATTTTTCTTCACCTTTTTTCCTTTTGGTTGCGGCATCTTGATTTGTTGATAGTTGCCGGGCTTGTTCCTTTCCTTTCAAGCCTCACTAGTTGGGCTGCCAATTTATAATACACAAAAATATTGTGTATGTTGTTCGTGTTGTTATATGTCGGGCGTTACACTCCGCGTACTTTTGATACTTACTGATGACTGGTTCCTCAGCGATGATGTCGTCCTGCAAAACAACTTAAGCTACTATGTGTATGTGGGCGCCACTTGGAATTTTTGTTCCAAGAAATTATTATTAAAATTAAATATTGATTTCTTAGTAGTTAATTTAATTCTATGAAAAATGTGAACAAGACAGTTTGAATTTGCAAATAACGTATGTTTTAATGAACCTTAAAAATCGTCTCAAGGACTAACACTCGTATTAAATAAAATTGCAGAGTTACAAAAAATTATTATTGACAAGTTTTTCTCCAATCGAGTATCGGCTAACAAATATTTTATTTACTCATTTGAAAAGCATGAGTTTAGTGTATGAAAAATCTTTATACTCAGGACGTGACTCCTTTGAACTACCAAGACAAATCAATAAGATGCTTTACAAAAATTGAGTGATTTGAAGGTGTGTGACATGTGTAGTACAACTATGTGACAAATGATACCAGGTAAAAATGACTTTAACTTTTGAACAACTCACGTTCCGGTGGGTAATTATTTCTTGCACTGGACACTTCTCTTGGGGATGTTTTCAATCTCGCCTCTTCGTGTTGACGTTCCTTGTGCACTGATAATTATTTGTAAGTCAAAATACGGTTTTTTAAAACTCCGCACGGTTGGAAATAAGTTTAGCAGTGAATTTATGCTTTGAATACTGCCGGCGGTAATCAGCTGTCTGCGTGGTTTCTCGATTCGGCCGCCACAGCGCTGGCTCTCCTCTCACAGTTGAAAATAGGCTTGTGTACGTAAAGTTATAGGGATTTTGTCAAAGTCAGTTTGTCTTAGCGATTACCAGCAGAATTGATTCTCTATTAAAATTTGGTCCTTTCCAGGGCCACTAGTATTCTGGCTGCGTGCGTTCTACTAAATATGGAGTGTTGCTGCTCTATTCAACAACACGTTGGCGTATACTCCTTGTATAGGTTAGTTCAGTCTTTTGTCATGTACGGGAAAAGCCTTTCTGTGTTTTCGTGTCGACTTCTCGTTCTTCGGTTTCGCCTCGGATGTGATGATCAGTTTCGTGGGTGATGTGTCTCTTCTGGATTCAAAGCATAAAGTGTTTTTTGGTCGAATTTCGTCTTCCTTTTATACTCTGTAAGGCTCATTGTTTTAATTTTTTGACATGAACTTCCGGTGTATTTGTGTAAAAATTCCTTCTAGAACGTTCGAGAATAATCAAATGGAACATCATGGAACAAATTTGACTTCCGTAGAAGCTTTAGAACAAAAATTTCTTACTCTTCACACTAAGGATATTACTAAAATTATTCTGGTATTTGTCAAACAATTTTACATAACTACTTACAATCTGCATGCCATTACTATTTTTGGATTCTCTGCTTTCAACTGAATCTAATGATACTAATTACGATTGGTTTTGAACAAATTAACTCTAATAAAATAACATAAAATACAACTCTTACCTTGGAATGTTTTCATAAAATTCCAATTTTCTACCTATAAAATTGTTGTGAAGTTGTTTGGTTCTTTCTACAACATTAATGCATAATATAATCATCTTTTTATAACAAAATAAACAAAAATTAACACATATAACATATAAATAAGTTCGGTTTTGTATGGTCCTTGCATATGGCCTATGTTATTGTCACTGGTTCTTTACAATAATTTGTCTTTTTTCGGTATCATATATGGGATTTTTCTAGTATTCACTGAGAGTTTATTATATTGTCTATTTTTGGTGATACCTGGTTTATCCTGATACATATTATTTTTACTGTAAGATTACTTACCATCATATTGGTTTGCATAAGTGATTCATTTTCTTGGTGTGACAAATTTCACTCTCATATTTCAAATTCTTTAAGAATTAAACTTGTTTTCAACTGAGTAAGTTTGTTTCTATAGTACACTATAGGATTGTACCTTTTCTTTTATTTTTGCTGATATTCTGCAATTATTCTGTCAAATATGACTGTTTTTTGTGATTGTTCTTTGGCCTCAGCCAGGTATGGTATAGGTAAATAGTTTCCTAACTCGACTGTTATAATGTTTTAGTTGGTCAAATATATAAGTATAGACACATTATATTGTATTTTAACTTTATAATACAATTTGGTTGCATTTTGTCAACATTAAATTCATAAATATTACAATATTATAGGTCTATTACATGTTTTCAGTTAATACTGTTTTTGGCTATTTTAATTGATTTTTAATCACTTTACAGCTTTCTTTATTTAAGATAATTTGTTCGTCTCTGTTTAATTGACATTTCCATATAGTTTTTATGTTAATTCTATAATAATTAATTTTCACATAAAATCTGAGTGATTGGACTCGGTTCTTAAACATAGATTTTTTGTCATAACATTTATATATTTTTTATTTTAACTTACATCCTTTCTAATAATGTATTCAAATCAATACATTTATTTTATTTACATTACAAAGTATAATAATGGATCTCGTCCATTAATTCACAATAAATAGTTTTTTATACCCTATTCAGACTTACATTTCTTAATAAGTAATGACCTCATTTTGGTTGTTTCTGATATTATCTGTCTCTCTTATAGTATATTATTGGTTTTACACTGTTCTTCACTTAAATAATATATATGGGGTTTGAGTCTTAGTCATAGTCTTGTCGTTTTTTTCATGTTAATGATATTAATTATTAGACAATATTACAAAATTTTTCGGATTACTTGGGTTCGATACTGTTCACCTCACTTTCCCCTTATGATAAATTACTATGCAAATAATTTCCTTTATGGAACGTTCTGTGACGTTACATATGCCTCACCGTTAAAATTGATAATTTGGGAAAAACATTTCTTCAGTTTTGATGAAATTATCATTTCTATATTAACCTTTTATTAGCTTCTTTATATTTCATTCTTTTATCTTATAATTATATTCCTGTACTACTCCTTTAATATATTAATCCATCTCATTATTCATGTTTCGTTCTTTGTCGTATCTCCTTTTCCTTTCCTTTTACCTTGATGTTAATTATTTAATCTCTGATATAACTCCCTAACAATTCCCTAACTTTTATAGTGGGTTCGGAGTCAGAGTGGCTCGCTATGGCATACATTCTCCGCCCTTCCCTAACTATAATTACTGAAATCAGAGGCAACACATCTCTGTCCAGAAAATAATAATTGCACTTTCGCAACAAATAATAATAATAAAAAAAATATAATATTCAAAGATCATAGGCTCCTACACATAAATTCCCTTTCTTAAACTCTTCTGATTATTTCTCAATTATATTAATATATCGTTCTCCGCAGGTAAAATTATCTTTTAAAATCATTCAATGTTAATAGCTATATTTATAGATTCATCATTACCTTCTTATGTAACACACTGTTTCCTTTTTTTTTCATTTATCGTTTCCTTTTAGTATCAATTATATGACAGTATTTCTCCTCCTTAGTAATATCAATTGTTATTTGATTGTTCAATAATTTATTTAATTAATTATGTCCTTTCCTTCTTTCCTTTTTCTCCTCCTCTAAGTACGGGTAAGTTGGTAAATATACGTTGACTTGGCTATTGGAAATAAATTTATATCTTACATATATATTTTTGCCTTTGGTGGAAGGTGTCCTTCTCATAATTTTATTTATTTTAATAATTTCTATTCCTTTCTCTCCTTTTCTATAAGTACGGGTAAGTTGGTAAATATACGTTGACTTG
Organism: Magicicada septendecula; assembly: GCA_034769895.1. Taxonomy (NCBI): domain Eukaryota; kingdom Metazoa; phylum Arthropoda; class Insecta; order Hemiptera; family Cicadidae; genus Magicicada; species Magicicada septendecula. Next base: position 53,868,949 of record CM068373.1, read on the forward strand.
TTTTTATTCATGGTACTTTCCCAATGACGCTGGATTTGACTTGTGTTTTTATTCATGGTACCTTCTCAATGATGCTTGATTATATGTACCCTTTATTTTGTTACTAACAGTGTCTGTTACATCGTATGTATTGTTTTCATTGCCTTTTGTAATTGTAAAAGGTCCTGTATATAAAAGTAGCAATTTTTTCGTTATGCCTTGTATAGTACTGGGCAATTCTCTATTCCAGACTAACACCTTTTCTCCTACCTTATACTTAATTGCCTTTGGTTGGGATTGAATATATTTCTGCCGTTGTTGTTCCGTTTTTTCTAATACTTTGTTATAAAATCTGGTTCCTTCAAATTGGTATTCAGGTTCGTCGGGAAAACTAATAATCTCCTTTATCTCCCGTGGTGGTGGTCTTTCGAACATAACTGTGTACGGTGACTCCTCTATGGTATTGTGATATGATAAATTGAGAAAATCCTCGGTTGACGTTAAGTATTTATGCCATTTCTTCTGTTCCTCATGGCAGTATGTTCTCAACAACCGTCCTACTTCCCTCAACACTCTCTCGGCTGGGTTACTATTCGGGTGATACACGGATGTCTTATACGCCTTTATCCCGTGTTCTATAAGGTTCTCTTTCCTTCCTTAATTCTCTTATTGTCTGAGCGTATTTCTCAATAATCCGGTCCATTTGTTCCTTGTAATTTCCTTTCCTTTTGGGATGCATCTTTCTTCTAGGCACACTTACTTTAAATGCATTATGGCTTATGATTTTCTTTGTAATACATGCATTCTTTTTGTCCCTTTTCATTAAGTTCCTTTTATCTTCCTTCATATAAATTCCTTCTCTGCGGTCAGTGACCGGGGGGTTAAGTATATCAATTAAACCACCTTGAGTCATCTCTACTATTTCCTTTGCATTATTTCTATTTGTTTTTCTCTGTCTGTCCAATCTATTAGCTATGTCTTGTTTCGTCTCTACGGTTCTTTCCTCTATGGTTTCAAGACGAGTATTATTGCCTTCCTGCAACCTTTCCAACTGTTTCTCCATTTTCTCGACCTTCCTGTCACTGTCGATTTTACTATCATCGATCTTTTTGTTTACTGTTTCGTAATTTGTGCTAATTTCCTTTTTCAGGGACTCTATACATTTTTTATTCTCCTCCTGAAATAGCTCCAGCTTTTTCCCATTGTCATTTATTTTATCGGTTATATACTCCCTTAAGGATTCTATTTTTTTGTCTAATTCCTCCCTATCTTCCTGTCTGTTTTTATTATTCTCCTCCTTATCATCCTGTCAGTCTTTTCTCAGGGATTCTATTAACGTTTCCGTTTTTTCATTACTTTCATTAGTATTTTTGTTCATATTTTTGTTTATCGTTTCTTCCATTCTTTGGAACATCATCATTATTGCATTCATGTCAATGCTCCCTGTTATTTTTTCTGGTTCGGGTTTCTCTGTTTGGTCTTCCATTTGCATGGGTCCTTCTCCCGTTTGTTCCTCTAGTTCATCTCCCGTTTGTATTGGTCTTTCAATTTCTAGTGTGGGCGGTTCTATTTCTATTTCCTCGACCTGGACTGCCTCTCCGTCTTCCACACTTAATTCGGGTACTACATTTTTCTTCACCTTTTTTCCTTTTGGTTGCGGCATCTTGATTTGTTGATAGTTGCCGGGCTTGTTCCTTTCCTTTCAAGCCTCACTAGTTGGGCTGCCAATTTATAATACACAAAAATATTGTGTATGTTGTTCGTGTTGTTATATGTCGGGCGTTACACTCCGCGTACTTTTGATACTTACTGATGACTGGTTCCTCAGCGATGATGTCGTCCTGCAAAACAACTTAAGCTACTATGTGTATGTGGGCGCCACTTGGAATTTTTGTTCCAAGAAATTATTATTAAAATTAAATATTGATTTCTTAGTAGTTAATTTAATTCTATGAAAAATGTGAACAAGACAGTTTGAATTTGCAAATAACGTATGTTTTAATGAACCTTAAAAATCGTCTCAAGGACTAACACTCGTATTAAATAAAATTGCAGAGTTACAAAAAATTATTATTGACAAGTTTTTCTCCAATCGAGTATCGGCTAACAAATATTTTATTTACTCATTTGAAAAGCATGAGTTTAGTGTATGAAAAATCTTTATACTCAGGACGTGACTCCTTTGAACTACCAAGACAAATCAATAAGATGCTTTACAAAAATTGAGTGATTTGAAGGTGTGTGACATGTGTAGTACAACTATGTGACAAATGATACCAGGTAAAAATGACTTTAACTTTTGAACAACTCACGTTCCGGTGGGTAATTATTTCTTGCACTGGACACTTCTCTTGGGGATGTTTTCAATCTCGCCTCTTCGTGTTGACGTTCCTTGTGCACTGATAATTATTTGTAAGTCAAAATACGGTTTTTTAAAACTCCGCACGGTTGGAAATAAGTTTAGCAGTGAATTTATGCTTTGAATACTGCCGGCGGTAATCAGCTGTCTGCGTGGTTTCTCGATTCGGCCGCCACAGCGCTGGCTCTCCTCTCACAGTTGAAAATAGGCTTGTGTACGTAAAGTTATAGGGATTTTGTCAAAGTCAGTTTGTCTTAGCGATTACCAGCAGAATTGATTCTCTATTAAAATTTGGTCCTTTCCAGGGCCACTAGTATTCTGGCTGCGTGCGTTCTACTAAATATGGAGTGTTGCTGCTCTATTCAACAACACGTTGGCGTATACTCCTTGTATAGGTTAGTTCAGTCTTTTGTCATGTACGGGAAAAGCCTTTCTGTGTTTTCGTGTCGACTTCTCGTTCTTCGGTTTCGCCTCGGATGTGATGATCAGTTTCGTGGGTGATGTGTCTCTTCTGGATTCAAAGCATAAAGTGTTTTTTGGTCGAATTTCGTCTTCCTTTTATACTCTGTAAGGCTCATTGTTTTAATTTTTTGACATGAACTTCCGGTGTATTTGTGTAAAAATTCCTTCTAGAACGTTCGAGAATAATCAAATGGAACATCATGGAACAAATTTGACTTCCGTAGAAGCTTTAGAACAAAAATTTCTTACTCTTCACACTAAGGATATTACTAAAATTATTCTGGTATTTGTCAAACAATTTTACATAACTACTTACAATCTGCATGCCATTACTATTTTTGGATTCTCTGCTTTCAACTGAATCTAATGATACTAATTACGATTGGTTTTGAACAAATTAACTCTAATAAAATAACATAAAATACAACTCTTACCTTGGAATGTTTTCATAAAATTCCAATTTTCTACCTATAAAATTGTTGTGAAGTTGTTTGGTTCTTTCTACAACATTAATGCATAATATAATCATCTTTTTATAACAAAATAAACAAAAATTAACACATATAACATATAAATAAGTTCGGTTTTGTATGGTCCTTGCATATGGCCTATGTTATTGTCACTGGTTCTTTACAATAATTTGTCTTTTTTCGGTATCATATATGGGATTTTTCTAGTATTCACTGAGAGTTTATTATATTGTCTATTTTTGGTGATACCTGGTTTATCCTGATACATATTATTTTTACTGTAAGATTACTTACCATCATATTGGTTTGCATAAGTGATTCATTTTCTTGGTGTGACAAATTTCACTCTCATATTTCAAATTCTTTAAGAATTAAACTTGTTTTCAACTGAGTAAGTTTGTTTCTATAGTACACTATAGGATTGTACCTTTTCTTTTATTTTTGCTGATATTCTGCAATTATTCTGTCAAATATGACTGTTTTTTGTGATTGTTCTTTGGCCTCAGCCAGGTATGGTATAGGTAAATAGTTTCCTAACTCGACTGTTATAGTGTTTTAGTTGGTCAAATATATAAGTATAGACACATTATATTGTATTTTAACTTTATAATACAATTTGGTTGCATTTTGTCAACATTAAATTCATAAATATTACAATATTATAGGTCTATTACATGTTTTCAGTTAATACTGTTTTTGGCTATTTTAATTGATTTTTAATCACTTTACAGCTTTCTTTATTTATGATAATTTGTTCGTCTCTGTTTAATTGACATTTCCATATAGTTTTTATGTTAATTCTATAATAATTAATTTTCACATAAAATCTGAGTGATTGGACTCGGTTCTTAAACATAGATTTTTTGTCATAAAATTTATATATTTTTTATTTTAACTTACATCCTTTCTAATAATGTATTCAAATCAATACATTTATTTTATTTATATTACAAAGTATAATAATGGATCTCGTCCATTAATTCACAATAAATAGTTTTTTATACCCTATTCAGACTTACATTTCTTAATAAGTAATGACCTCATTTTGGTTGTTTCTGATATTATCTGTCTCTCTTATAGTATATTATTGGTTTTACACTGTTCTTCACTTAAATAATATATATGGAGTTTGAGTCTTAGTCATAGTCTTGTCGTTTTTTTCATGTTAATGATATTAATTATTAGACAATATTACAAAATTTTTCGGATTACTTGGGTTCGATACTGTTCACCTCACTTTCCCCTTATGATAAATTACTATGCAAATAATTTCCTTTATGGAACGTTCTGTGACGTTACATATGCCTCACCGTTAAAATTGATAATTTGGGAAAAACATTTCTTCAGTTTTGATGAAATTATCATTTCTATATTAACCTTTTATTAGCTTCTTTATATTTCATTCTTTTATCTTATAATTATATTCCTGTACTACTCCTTTAATATATTAATCCATCTCATTATTCATGTTTCGTTCTTTGTCGTATCTCCTTTTCCTTTCCTTTTACCTTGATGTTAATTATTTAATCTCTGATATAACTCCCTAACAATTCCCTAACTTTTATAGTGGGTTCGGAGTCAGAGTGGCTCGCTATGGCATACATTCTCCACCCTTCCCTAACTATAATTACTGAAATCAGAGGCAACACATCTCTGTCCAGAAAATAATAATTGCACTTTCGCAACAAATAATAATAATAAAAAAAATATAATATTCAAAGATCATAGGCTCCTACACATAAATTCCCTTTCTTAAACTCTTCTGATTATTTCTCAATTATATTAATATATCGTTCTCCGCAGGTAAAATTATCTTTTAAAATCATTCAATGTTAATAGCTATATTTATAGATTCATCATTACCTTCTTATGTAACACACTGTTTCCTTTTTTTTTCATTTATCGTTTCCTTTTAGTATCAATTATATGACAGTATTTCTCCTCCTTAGTTATATCAATTGTTATTTGATTGTTCAATAATTTATTTAATTAATTATGTCCTTTCCTTCTTTCCTTTTTCTCCTCCTCTAAGTACGGGTAAGTTGGTAAATATACGTTGACTTGGCTATTGGAAATCAATTTATATCTTACATATATATTTTTGCCTTTGGTGGAAGGTGTCCTTCTCGTAATTTTATTTATTTTAATAATCTCTATTCCTTTCTCTCCTTTTCTATAAGTACGGGTAAGTTGGTAAATATACGTTGACTTGTTTTTATTCATGGTACTTTCCCAATCACGCTGGATTTGACTTGTGTTTTTATTCATGGTACCTTCTCAATGATGCTTGATTATATGTACCCTTTATTTTGTTACTAACTGTGTCTGTTACATCGTATGTATTGTTTTCATTGTCTTTCGTAATTGTAAAAGGTCCTGTATATAAAAGTAGCAATTTTTTCGTTATGCCTTGTATAGTACTGGGCAATTCTCTATTCCGGACTAACACCTTTTCTCCTACCTTATACTTAATTGCCTTTGGTTGGGATTGAATATATTTCTGCCGTTGTTGTTCCGTTTTTTCTAATACTTTGTTATAAAATTTGGTTCCTTCAAATTGGTATTCAGGTTCGTCGGGAAAACTAATAATCTCCTTTATCTCCCGTGGTGGTGGTCTTTCGAACATAACTGTGTACGGTGACTCCTCTATGGTATTGTGATATGATAAATTGAGAAAATCCTCGGTTGACGTTAAGTATTTATGCCATTTCTTCTGTTCCTCATGGCAGTATGTTCTCAACAACCGTCCTACTTCCCTCAACACTCTCTCGGCTGGGTTACTATTCGGGTGATACACGGATGTCTTATACGTCTTTATCCCGTGTTCTATAAGGTTCTCTTTCCTTCCTTAATTCTCTTATTGTCTGAGCGTATTTTTCAATAATCCGGTCCATTTGTTCCTTGTAATTTCCCTTCTTTTTGGGATGCATCTTTCTTCTAGGCACACTTACTTTAAATGCATTATGGCTTATGATTTTCTTTGTAATACACGCATTCTTTTTGTCCCTTTTCATTAAGTTCCTTTTATCTTCCTTCATATAAATTCCTTCTCTGCGGTCAGTGACCGGGGGGTTAAGTATATCAATTAAACCACCTTGAGTCATCTCTACTATTTCCTTTGCATTATTTCTATTTGTTTTTCTCTGTCTGTCCAATCTATTAGCTATGTCTTGTTTCGTCTCTACGGTTCTTTCCTCTATGGTTTCAAGACGAGTATTATTGCCTTCCTGCAACCTTTCCAACTGTTTCTCCATTTTCTCGACCTTCCTGTCACTGTCGATTTTACTATCATCGATCTTTTTGTTTACTGTTTCGTAATTTGTGCTAATTTCCTTTTTCAGGGACTCTATACATTTTTTATTCTCCTCCTGAAATAGCTCCAGCTTTTTCCCATTGTCATTTATTTTATCGGTTATATACTCCCTTAAGGATTCTATTTTTTTGTCTAATTCCTCCCTATCTTCCTGTCTGTTTTTATTATTCTCCTCCTTATCATCCTGTCAGTCTTTTCTCAGGGATTCTATTAACGTTTCCGTTTTTTCATTACTTTCATTAGTATTTTTGTTCATATTTTTGTTTATCGTTTCTTCCATTCTTTGGAACATCATCATTATTGCATTCATGTCAATGCTCCCTGTTATTTTTTCTGGTTCGGGTTTCTCTTTGGTCTTCCATTTGCATGGGTCCTTCTCCCGTTTGTTCCTCTAGTTCATCTCCCGTTTGTATTGGTCTTTCAATTTCTAGTGTGGGCGGTTCTATTTCTATTTCCTCGACCTGGACTGCCTCTCCGTCTTCCACACTTAATTCGGGTTCTACATTTTTCTTCACCTTTTTTCCTTTTGGTTGCGGCATCTTGATTTGTTGATAGTTGCCGGGCTTGTTCCTTTCCTCTGAAGCCTCACTAGTTGGGCTGCCAATTTATAATATACAAAAATATTGTGTATGTTGTTCGTGTTGTTATATGTCGGGCGTTACACTCCGTGTACTTTTGATACTTACTGATGACTGGTTCCTCAGCGATGATGTCGTCCTGCAAAACAACTTAAGCTACTATGTGTATGTGGGCGCCACTTGGAATTTTTGTTCCAAGAAATTATTATTAAAATTAAATATTGATTTCTTAGTAGTTAATTTAATTCTATGAAAAATGTGAACAAGACAGTTTGAATTTGCAAATAACGTATGTTTTAATGAACCTTAAAAATCGTCTCAAGGACTAACACTCGTATTAAATAAAATTGCAGAGTTACAAAAAATTATTATTGACAAGTTTTTCTCCAATTGAGTATCGGCTAACAAATATTTTATTTACTCATTTGAAAAGCATGAGTTTAGTGTATGAAAAATCTTTATACTCAGGACGTGACTCCTTTGAACTACCAAGACAAATCAATAAGATGCTTTACAAAAATTGAGTGATTTGAAGGTGTGTGACATGTGTAGTACAACTATGTGACAAATGATACCAGGTAAAAATGACTTTAACTTTTGAACAACTCACGTTCCAGTGGGTAATTATTTCTTGCACTGGACACTTCTCTTGGGGACGTTTTCAATCTCGCCTCTTCGTGTTGACGTTCCTTGTGCACTGATAATTATTTGTAAGTCAAAATACGGTTTTTTAAAACTCCGCACGGTTGGAAATAAGTTTAGCAGTGAATTTATGCTTTGAATACTGCCGGCGGTAATCAGCTGTCTGCGTGGTTTCTCGATTCGGCCGCCACAGCGCTGGCTCTCCTCTCACAGTTGAAAATAGGCTTGTGTACGTAAAGTTATAGGGATTTTGTCAAAGTCAGTTTGTCTTAGCGATTACCAGCAGAATTGATTCTCTATTAAAATTTGGTCCTTTCCAGGGCCACTAGTATTCTGGCTGCGTGCGTTCTACTAAATATGGAGTGTTGCTGCTCTATTCAACAACACGTTGGCGTATACTCCTTGTATAGATTAGTTCAGTCTTTTGTCATGTACGGGAAAAGCCTTTCTGTGTTTTCGCGTCGACTTCTCGTTCTTCGGTTTCGCCTCGGATGTGATGATCAGTTTCGTGGGTGATGTGTCTCTTCTGGATTCAAAGCATAAAGTGTTTTTTGGTCGAATTTCGTCTTCCTTTTATACTCTGTAAGGCTCATTGTTTTAATTTTTTGACATGAACTTCCATTGTATTTGTGTAAAAATTCCTTCTAGAACGTTCGAGAATAATCAAATGGAACATCATGGAACAAATTTGACTTCCGTAGAAGCTTTAGAACAAAAATTTCTTACTCTTCACACTAAGGATATTGCTAAAATTATTCTGGTATTTGTCAAACAATTTTACATAACTACTTACAATCTGCATGCCATTACTATTTTTGGATTCTCTGCTTTCAACTGAATCTAATGATACTAATTACGATTGGTTTTGAACAAATTAACACTAATAAAAAAACATAAAATACAACTCTTACCTTGGAATGTTTTCATAAAATTCCAATTTTCTACCTATAAAATTGTTGTGAAGTTGTTTGGTTCTTTCTACAACATTAATGCATAATATAATCATCTTTTTATAACAAAATAAACAAAAATTAACACATATAACATATAAATAAGTTCGGTTTTGTATGGTCCTTGCATATGGCCTATGTTATTGTCACTGGTTCTTTACAATAATTTGTCTTTTTTCGGTATCATATATGGGATTTTTCTAGTATTCACTGAGAGTTTATTATATTGTCTATTTTTGGTGATACCTGGTTTATCCTGATACATATTATTTTTACTGTAAGATTACTTACCATCATATTGGTTTGCATAAGTGATTCATTTTCTTGGTGTGACAAATTTCACTCTCATATTTCAAATTCTTTAAGAATTAAACTTGTTTTCAACTGAGTAAGTTTGTTTCTATAGTACACTATAGGATTGTACCTTTTCTTTTATTTTTGCTGATATTCTGCAATTATTCTGTCAAATATGACTGTTTTTTGTGATTGTTCTTTGGCCTCAGCCAGGTATGGTATAGGTAAATAGTTTCCTAACTCGACTGTTATAATGTTTTAGTTGGTCAAATATATAAGTATAGACACATTATATTGTATTTCAACTTTATAATACAATTTGGTTGCATTTTGTCAACATTAAATTCATAAATATTACAATATTATAGGTCTATTACATGTTTTCAGTTAATACGGTTTTTGGCTATTTTAATTGATTTTTAATCACTTTACAGCTTTCTTTATTTAAGATAATTTGTTCGTCTCTGTTTAATTGACATTTCCATATAGTTTTTATGTTAATTCAATATTAATAATTAATTTTCACATAAAATCTGAGTGATTGGACTAGGTTCTTAAACATAGATTTTTTGTCATAACATTTATATATGTTTTATTTTAACTTACATCCTTTCTAATAATGTATTCAAATCAATACATTTATTTTATTTACATTACAAAGTATAATAATGGATCTCGTCCATTAATTCACAATAAATAGTTTTTTATACCCTATTCAGACTTACATTTCTTAATAAGTAATGACCTCATTTTGGTTGTTTCTGATATTATCTGTCTCTCTTATAGTATATTATTGGTTTTACACTGTTCTTCACTTAAATAATATATATGGGGTTTGAGTCTTAGTCATAGTCTTGTCGTTTTTTTCATGTTAATGATATTAATTATTAGACAATATTACAAAATTTTTCGGATTACTTGGGTTCGATACTGTTCACCTCACTTTCCCCTTATGATAAATTACTATGCAAATAATTTCCTTTATGGAACGTTCTGTGACGTTACATATGCCTCACCGTTAAAATTGATAATTTGGGAAAACATTTCTTCAGTTTTGATGAAATTATCATTTCTATATTAACCTTTTATTAGCTTCTTTATATTTCATTCTTTTATCTTATAATTATATACCTGTACTACTCCTTTAATATATTAATCCATCTCATTATTCATGTTTCGTTCTTTGTCGTATCTCCTTTTCCTTTCCTTTTACCTTGATGTTAATTATTTAATCTCTGATATAACTCCCTAACAATTCCCTAACTTTTATAGTGGGTTCGGAGTCAGAGTGGCTCGCTATGGCATACATTCTCCGCCCTTCCCTAACTATAATTACTGAAATCAGAGGCAACACATCTCTGTCCAGAAAATAATAATTGCACTTTCGCAACAAATAATAATAATAAAAAAAATATAATATTCAAAGATCATGGGCTCCTACACATAAATTCCCTTTCTTAAACTCTTCTGATTATTTCTCAATTATATTAATATATCGTTCTCCGCAGGTAAAATTATCTTTTAAAATCATTCAATGTTAATAGCTATATTTATAGATTCATCATTACCTTCTTATGTAACACACTGTTTCCTTTTTTTTTTCATTTATCGTTTCCTTTTAGTATCAATTATATGACAGTATTTCTCCTCCTTAGTAATATCAATTGTTATTTGATTGTTCAATAATTTATTTAATTAATTATGTCCTTTCCTTCTTTCCTTTTTCTCCTCCTCTAAGTACGGGTAAGTTGGTAAATATACGTTGACTTGGCTATTGGAAATAAATTTATATCTTACATATATATTTTTGCCTTTGGTGGAAGGTGTCCTTCTCGTAATTTTATTTATTTTAATAATCTCTATTCCTTTCTCTCCTTTTCTATAAGTACGGGTAAGTTGGTAAATATACGTTGACTTGTTTTTATTCATGGTACTTTCCCAATGACGCTGGATTTGACTTGTGTTTTTATTCATGGTACCTTCTCAATGATGCTTGATTATATGTACCCTTTATTTTGTTACTAACAGTGTCTGTTACATCGTATGTATTGTTTTCATTGTCTTTTGTAATTGTAAAAGGTCCTGTATATAAAAGTAGCAATTTTTTCGTTATGCCTTGTATAGTACTGGGCAATTCTCTATTCCGGATTAACACCTTTTCTCCTACCTTATACTTAATTGCCTTTGGTTGGGATTGAATATATTTCTGCCGTTGTTGTTCCGTTTTTTCTAATACTTTGTTATAAAATTTGGTTCCTTCAAATTGGTATTCAGGTTCATCGGGAAAACTAATAATCTCCTTTATCTCCCGTGGTGGTGGTCTTTCGAACATAACTGTGTACGGTGACTCCTCTATGGTATTGTGATATGATAAATTGAGAAAATCCTCGGTTGACGTTAAGTATTTATGCCATTTCTTCTGTTCCTCATGGCAGTATGTTCTCAACAACCGTCCTACTTCCCTCAACACTCTCTCGGCTGGGTTACTATTCGGGTGATACACGGATGTCTTATACGTCTTTATCCCGTGTTCTATAAGGTTCTCTTTCCTTCCTTAATTCTCTTATTGTCTGAGCGTATTTTTCAATAATCCGGTCCATTTGTTCCTTGTAATTTCCCTTCTTTTTGGGATGCATCTTTCTTCTAGGCACACTTACTTTAAATGCATTATGGCTTATGATTTTCTTTGTAATACACGCATTCTTTTTGTCCCTTTTCATTAAGTTCCTTTTATCTTCCTTCATATAAATTCCTTCTCTGCGGTCAGTGACCGGGGGGTTAAGTATATCAATTAAACCACCTTGAGTCATCTCTACTATTTCCTTTGCATTATTTCTATTTGTTTTTCTCTGTCTGTCCAATCTATTAGCTATGTCTTGTTTCGTCTCTACGGTTCTTTCCTCTATGGTTTCAAGACGAGTATTATTGCCTTCCTGCAACCTTTCCAACTGTTTCTCCATTTTCTCGACCTTCCTGTCACTGTCGATTTTACTATCATCGATCTTTTTGTTTACTGTTTTGTAATTTGTGCTAATTTCCTTTTTCAGGGACTCTATACATTTTTTATTCTCCTCCTGAAATAGCTCCAGCTTTTTCCCATTGTCATTTATTTTATCGGTTATATACTCCCTTAAGGATTCTATTTTTTTGTCTAATTCCTCCCTATCTTCCTGTCTGTTTTTATTATTCTCCTCCTTATCATCCTGTCAGTCTTTTCTCAGGGATTCTATTAACGTTTCCGTTTTTTCATTACTTTCATTAGTATTTTTGTTCATATTTTTGTTTATCGTTTCTTCCATTCTTTGGAACATCATCATTATTGCATTCATGTCAATGCTCCCTGTTATTTTTTCTGGTTCGGGTTTCTCTTTGGTCTTCCATTTGCATGGGTCCTTCTCCCGTTTGTTCCTCTAGTTCATCTCCCGTTTGTATTGGTCTTTCAATTTCTAGTGTGGGCGGTTCTATTTCTATTTCCTCGACCTGGACTGCCTCTCCGTCATCCACACTTAATTCGGGTTCTACATTTTTCTTCACCTTTTTTCCTTTTGGTTGCGGCATCTTGATTTGTTGATAGTTGCCGGGCTTGTTCCTTTCCTTTGAAGCCTCACTAGTTGGGCTGCCAATTTATAATATACAAAAATATTGTGTATGTTGTTCGTGTTGTTATATGTCGGGCGTTACACTCCGCGTACTTTTGATACTTACTGATGACTGGTTCCTCAGCGATGATGTCGTCCTGCAAAACAACTTAAGCTACTATGTGTATGTGGGCGCCACTTGGAATTTTTGTTCCAAGAAATTATTATTAAAATTAAATATTGATTTCTTAGTAGTTAATTTAATTCTATGAAAAATGTGAACAAGACAGTTTGAATGTGCAAATAACGTATGTTTTAATGAACCTTAAAAATCGTCTGAAGGACTAACACTCGTATTAAATAAAATTGCAGAGTTACAAAAAATTATTATTGACAAGTTTTTCTCCAATCGAGTATCGGCTAACAAATATTTTATTTACTCATTTGAAAAGCATGAGTTTAGTGTATGAAAAATCTTTATACTCAGGACGTGACTCCTTTGAACTACCAAGACAAATCAATAAGATGCTTTACAAAAATTGAGTGATTTGAAGGTGTGTGACATGTGTAGTACAACTATGTGACAAATGATACCAGGTAAAAATGACTTTAACTTTTGAACAACTGACGTTCCGGTGGGTAATTATTTCTTGCACTGGACACTTCTCTTGGGGACGTTTTCAATCTCGCCTCTTCGTGTTGACGTTCCTTGTGCACTGATAATTATTTGTAAGTCAAAATACGGTTTTTTAAAACTCCGCACGGTTGGAAATAAGTTTAGCAGTGAATTTATGCTTTGAATACTGCCGGCGGTAATCAGCTGTCTGCGTGGTTTCTCGATTCGGCCGCCACAGCGCTGGCTCTCCTCTCACAGTTGAAAATAGGCTTGTGTACGTAAAGTTATAGGGATTTTGTCAAAGTCAGTTTGTCTTAGCGATTACCAGCAGAATTGATTCTCTATTAAAATTTGGTCCTTTCCAGGGCCACTAGTATTCTGGCTGCGTGCGTTCTACTAAATATGGAGTGTTGCTGCTCTATTCAACAACACGTTGGCGTATACTCCTTGTATAGGTTAGTTCAGTCTTTTGTCATGTACGGGAAAAGCCTTTCTGTGTTTTCGTGTCGACTTCTCGTTCTTCGGTTTCGCCTCGGATGTGATGATCAGTTTCGTGGGTGATGTGTCTCTTCTGGATTCAAAGCATAAAGTGTTTTTTGGTCGAATTTCGTCTTCCTTTTATACTCTGTAAGGCTCATTGTTTTAATTTTTTGACATGAACTTCTGGTGTATTTGTATAAAAATTCCTTCTAGAACGTTCGAGAATAATCAAATGGAACATCATGGAACAAATTTGACTTCCGTAGAAGCTTTAGAACAAAAATTTCTTACTCTTCACACTAAGGATATTACTAAAATTATTCTGGTATTTGTCAAACAATTTTACATAACTACTTACAATCTGCATGCCATTACTATTTTTGGATTCTCTGCTTTCAACTGAATCTAATGATACTAATTACGATTGGTTTTGAACAAATTAACTCTAATAAAATAACATAAAATACAACTCTTACCTTGGAATGTTTTCATAAAATTCCAATTTTCTACCTATAAAATTGTTGTGAAGTTGTTTGGTTCTTTCTACAACATTAATGCATAATATAATCATCTTTTTATAACAAAATAAACAAAAATTAACACATATAACATATAAATAAGTTCGGTTTTGTATGGTCCTTGCATATGGCCTATGTTATTGTCACTGGTTCTTTACAATAATTTGTCTTTTTTCGGTATCATATATGGGATTTTTCTAGTATTCACTGAGAGTTTATTATATTGTCTATTTTTGGTGATACCTGGTTTATCCTGATACATATTATTTTTACTGTAAGATTACTTACCATCATATTGGTTTGCATAAGTGATTCATTTTCTTGGTGTGACAAATTTCACTCTCATATTTCAAATTCTTTAAGAATTAAACTTGTTTTCAACTGAGTACGTTTGTTTCTATAGTACACTATAGGATTGTACCTTTTCTTTTATTTTTGCTGATATTCTGCAATTATTCTGTCAAATATGACTGTTTTTTGTGATTGTTCTTTGGCCTCAGCCAGGTATGGTATAGGTAAATAGTTTCCTAACTCGACTGTTATAATGTTTTAGTTGGTCAAATATATAAGTATAGACACATTATATTGTATTTCAACTTTATAATACAATTTGGTTGCATTTTGTCAACATTAAATTCATAAATATTACAATATTATAGGTCTATTACATGTTTTCAGTTAATACTGTTTTTGGCTATTTTAATTGATTTTTAATCACTTTACAGCTTTCTTTATTTAAGATAATTTGTTCGTCTCTGTTTAATTGACATTTCCATATAGTTTTTATGTTAATTCTATAATAATTAATTTTCACATAAAATCTGAGTGATTGGACTAGGTTCTTAAACATAGATTTTTTGTCATAACATTTATATATTTTTTATTTTAACTTACATCCTTTCTAATAATGTATTCAAATCAATACATTTATTTTATTTACATTACAAAGTATAATAATGGATCTCGTCCATTAATTCACAATAAATAGTTTTTTATACCCTATTCAGACTTACATTTCTTAATAAGTAATGACCTCATTTTGGTTGTTTCTGATATTATCTGTCTCTCTTATAGTATATTATTGGTTTTACACTGTTCTTCACTTAAATAATATATATGGGGTTTGAGTCTTAGTCATAGTCTTGTCGTTTTTTTCATGTTAATGATATTAATTATTAGACAATATTACAAAATTTTTCGGATTACTTGGGTTCGATACTGTTCACCTCACTTTCCCCTTATGATAAATTACTATGCAAATAATTTCCTTTATGGAACGTTCTGTGACGTTACATATGCCTCACCGTTAAAATTGATAATTTGGGAAAAAATTTCTTCAGTTTTGATGAAATTATCATTTCTATATTAACCTTTTATTAGCTTCTTTATATTTCATTCTTTTATCTTATAATTATATTCCTGTACTACTCCTTTAATATATTAATCCATCTCATTATTCATGTTTCGTTCTTTGTCGTATCTCCTTTTCCTTTCCTTTTACCTTGATGTTAATTATTTAATCTCTGATATAACTCCCTAACAATTCCCTAACTTTTATAGTGGGTTCGGAGTCAGAGTGGCTCGCTATGGCATACATTCTCCGCCCTTCCCTAACTATAATTACTGAAATCAGAGGCAACACATCTCTGTCCAGAAAATAATAATTGCACTTTCGCAACAAATAATAATAATAAAAAAAAATATAATATTCAAAGATCATAGGCTCCTACACATAAATTCCCTTTCTTAAACTCTTCTGATTATTTCTCAATTATATTAATATATCGTTCTCCGCAGGTAAAATTATCTTTTAAAATCATTCAATGTTAATAGCTATATTTATAGATTCATCATTACCTTCTTATGTAACACACTGTTTCCTTTTTTTTTTCATTTATCGTTTCCTTTTAGTATCAATTATATGACAGTATTTCTCCTCCTTAGTAATATCAATTGTTATTTGATTGTTCAATAATTTATTTAATTAATTATGTCCTTTCCTTCTTTCCTTTTTCCCCTCCTCTAAGTACGGGTAAGTTGGTAAATATACGTTGACTTGGCTATTGGAAATAAATTTATATCTTACATATATATTTTTGCCTTTGGTGGAAGGTGTCCTTCTCGTAATTTTATTTATTTTAATAATCTCTATTCCTTTCTCTCTTTTCTATAAGTACGGGTAAGTTGGTAAATATACGTTGACTTGTTTTTATTCATGGTACTTTCCCAATGACGCTGGATTTGACTTGTGTTTTTATTCATGGTACCTTCTCAATGATGCTTGATTATATGTACCCTTTATTTTGTTACTAACAGTGTCTGTTACATCGTATGTATTGTTTTCATTGTCTTTCGTAATTGTAAAAGGTCCTGTATATAAAAGTAGCAATTTTTTCGTTATGCCTTGTATAGTACTGGGCAATTCTCTATTCCGGACTAACACCTTTTCTCCTACCTTATACTTAATTGCCTTTGGTTGGGATTGAATATATTTCTGCCGTTGTTGTTCCGTTTTTTCTAATACTTTGTTATAAAATTTGGTTCCTTCAAATTGGTATTCAGGTTCATCGGGAAAACTAATAATCTCCTTTATCTCCCGTGGTGGTGGTCTTTCGAACATAACTGTGTACGGTGACTCCTCTATGGTATTGTGATATGATAAATTGAGAAAATCCTCGGTTGACGTTAAGTATTTATGCCATTTCTTCTGTTCCTCATGGCAGTATGTTCTCAACAACCGTCCTACTTCCCTCAACACTCTCTCGGCTGGGTTACTATTCGGGTGATACACGGATGTCTTATACGTCTTTATCCCGTGTTCTATAAGGTTCTCTTTCCTTCCTTAATTCTCTCATTGTCTGAGCGTATTTTTCAATAATCCGGTCCATTTGTTCCTTGTAATTTCCCTTCTTTTTGGGATGCATCTTTCTTCTAGGCACACTTACTTTAAATGCATTATGGCTTATGATTTTCTTTGTAATACACGCATTCTTTTTGTCCCTTTTCATTAAGTTCCTTTTATCTTCCTTCATATAAATTCCTTCTCTGCGGTCAGTGACCGGGGGGTTAAGTATATCAATTAAACCACCTTGAGTCATCTCTACTATTTCCTTTGCATTATTTCTATTTGTTTTTCTCTGTCTGTCCAATCTATTAGCTATGTCTTGTTTCGGCTCTACGGTTCTTTCCTCTATGGTTTCAAGACGAGTATTATTGCCTTCCTGCAACCTTTCCAACTGTTTCTCCATTTTCCCGACCTTCCTGTCACTGTCGATTTTACTATCATCGATCTTTTTGTTTACTGTTTTGTAATTTGTGCTAATTTCCTTTTTCAGGGACTCTATACATTTTTTATTCTCCTCCTGAAATAGCTCCAGCTTTTTCCCATTGTCATTTATTTTATCGGTTATATACTCCCTTAAGGATTCTATTTTTTTGTCTAATTCCTCCCTATCTTCCTGTCTGTTTTTATTATTCTCCTCCTTATCATCCTGTCAGTCTTTTCTCAGGGATTCTATTAACGTTTCCGTTTTTTCATTACTTACATTAGTATTTTTGTTCATATTTTTGTTTATCGTTTCTTCCATTCTTTGGAACATCATCATTATTGCATTCATGTCAATGCTCCCTGTTATTTTTTCTGGTTCGGGTTTCTCTTTGGTCTTCCATTTGCATGGGTCCTTCTCCCGTTTGTTCCTCTAGTTCATCTCCCGTTTGTATTGGTCTTTCAATTTCTAGTGTGGGCGGTTCTATTTCTATTTCCTCGACCTGGACTGCCTCTCCGTCTTCCACACTTAATTCGGGTTCTACATTTTTCTTCACCTTTTTCCTTTTGGTTGCGGCATCTTGATTTGTTGATAGTTGCCGGGCTTGTTCCTTTCCTTTCAAGCCTCACTAGTTGGGCTGCCAATTTATAATATACAAAAATATTGTGTATGTTGTTCGTGTTGTTATATGTCGGGCGTTACACTCCGCGTACTTTTGATACTTACTGATGACTGGTTCCTCAGCGATGATGTCGTCCTGCAAAACAACTTAAGCTACTATGTGTATGTGGGCGCCACTTGGAATTTTTGTTCCAAGAAATTATTATTAAAATTAAATATTGATTTCTTAGTAGTTAATTTAATTCTATGAAAAATGTGAACAAGACAGTTTGAATCTGCAAATAACGTATGTTTTAATGAACCTTAAAAATCGTCTGAAGGACTAACACTCGTATTAAATAAAATTGCAGAGTTACAAAAAATTATTATTGACAAGTTTTTCTCCAATCGAGTATCGGCTAACAAATATTTTATTTACTCATTTGAAAAGCATGAGTTTAGTGTATGAAAAATCTTTATACTCAGGACGTGACTCCTTTGAACTACCAAGACAAATCAATAAGATGCTTTACAAAAATTGAGTGATTTGAAGGTGTGTGACATGTGTAGTACAACTATGTGACAAATGATACCAGGTAAAAATGACTTTAACTTTTGAACAACTCACGTTCCGGTGGGTAATTATTTCTTGCACTGGACACTTCTCTTGGGGACGTTTTCAATCTCGCCTCTTCGTGTTGACGTTCCTTGTGCACTGATAATTATTTGTAAGTCAAAATACGGTTTTTTAAAACTCCGCAAGGTTGGAAATAAGTCTAGCAGTGAATTTATGCTTTGAATACTGCCGGCGGTAATCAGCTGTCTGCGTGGTTTCTCGATTCGGCCGCCACAGCGCTGGCTCTCCTCTCACAGTTGAAAATAGGCTTGTGTACGTAAAGTTATAGGGATTTTGTCAAAGTCAGTTTGTCTTAGCGATTACCAGCAGAATTGATTCTCTATTAAAATTTGGCCCTTTCCAGGGCCACTAGTATTCTGGCTGCGTGCGTTCTACTAAATATGGAGTGTTGCTGCTCTATTCAACAACACGTTGGCGTATACTCCTTGTATAGGTTAGTTCAGTCTTTTGTCATGTACGGGAAAAGCCTTTCTGTGTTTTCGTGTCGACTTCTCGTTCTTCGGTTTCGCCTCGGATGTGATGATCAGTTTCGTGGGTGATGTGTCTCTTCTGGATTCAAAGCATAAAGTGTTTTTTGCTCGAATTTCGTCTTCCTTTTATACTCTGTAAGGCTCATTGTTTTAATTTTGTAACATGAACTTCCGGTGTATTTGTGTAAAAATTCCTTCTAGAACGTTCGAGAATAATCAAATGGAACATCATGGAACAAATTTGACTTCCGTAGAAGCTTTAGAACAAAAATTTCTTACTCTTCACACTAAGGATATTACTAAAATTATTCTGGTATTTGTCAAACAATTTTACATAACTACTTACAATCTGCATGCCATTACTATTTTTGGATTCTCTGCTTTCAACTGAATCTAATGATACTAATTACGATTGGTTTTGAACAAATTAACTCTAATAAAATAACATAAAATACAACTCTTACCTTGGAATGTTTTCATAAAATTCCAATTTTCTACCTATAAAATTGTTGTGAAGTTGTTTGGTTCTTTCTACAACATTAATGCATAATATAATCATCTTTTATAACAAAATAAACAAAAATTAACACATATAACATATAAATAAGTTCGGTTTTGTATGGTCCTTGCATATGGCCTATGTTATTGTCACTGGTTCTTTACAATAATTTGTCTTTTTTCGGTATCATATATGGGATTTTTCTAGTATTCACTGAGAGTTTATTATATTGTCTATTTTTGGTGATACCTGGTTTATCCTGATACATATTATTTTTACTGTAAGATTACTTACCATCATATTGGTTTGCATAAGTGATTCATTTTCTTGGTGTGACAAATTTCACTCTCATATTTCAAATTCTTTAAGAATTAAACTTGTTTTTAACTGAGTACGTTTGTTTCTATAGTACACTATAGGATTGTACCTTTTCTTTTATTTTTGCTGATATTCTGCAATTATTCTGTCAAATATGACTGTTTTTTGTGATTGTTCTTTGGCCTCAGCCAGGTATGGTATAGGTAAATAGTTTCCTAACTCGACTGTTATAATGTTTTAGTTGGTCAAATATATAAGTATAGACACATTATATTGTATTTCAACTTTATAATACAATTTGGTTGCATTTTGTCAACATTAAATTCATAAATATTACAATATTATAGGTCTATTACATGTTTTCAGTTAATACTGTTTTTGGCTATTTTAATTGATTTTTAATCACTTTACAGCTTTCTTTATTTAAGATAATTTGTTCGTCTCTGTTTAATTGACATTTCCATATAGTTTTTATGTTAATTCTATAATAATTAATTTTCACATAAAATCTGAGTGATTGGACTAGGTTCTTAAACATAGATTTTTTGTCATAACATTTATATATTTTTTATTTTAACTTACATCCTTTCTAATAATGTATTCAAATCAATACATTTATTTTATTTACATTACAAAGTATAATAATGGATCTCGTCCATTAATTCACAATAAATAGTTTTTTATACCCTATTCAGACTTACATTTCTTAATAAGTAATGACCTCATTTTGGTTGTTTCTGATATTATCTGTCTCTCTTATAGTATATTATTGGTTTTACACTGTTCTTCACTTAAATAATATATATGGGGTTTGAGTCTTAGTCATAGTCTTGTCGTTTTTTTCATGTTAATGATATTAATTATTAGACAATATTACAAAATTTTTCGGATTACTTGGGTTCGATACTGTTCACCTCACTTTCCCCTTACGATAAATTACTATGCAAATAATTTCCTTTATGGAACGTTCTGTGATGTTACATATGCCTCACCGTTAAAATTGATAATTTGGGAAAACATTTCTTCAGTTTTGATGAAATTATCATTTCTATATTAACCTTTTATTAGCTTCTTTATATTTCATTCTTTTATCTTATAATTATATTCCTGTACTACTCCTTTAATATATTAATCCATCTCATTATTCATGTTTCGTTCTTTGTCGTATCTCCTTTTCCTTTCCTTTTACCTTGATGTTAATTATTTAATCTCTGATATAACTCCCTAACAATTCCCTAACTTTTATAGTGGGTTCGGAATCAGAGTGGCTCGCTATGGCATACATTCTCCGCCCTTCCCTAACTATAATTACTGAAATCAGAGGCAACACATCTCTGTCCAGAAAATAATAATTGCACTTTCGCAACAAATAATAATAATAAAAAAAAATATAATATTCAAAGATCATAGGCTCCTACACATAAATTCCCTTTCTTAAACTCTTCTGATTATTTCTCAATTATATTAATATATCGTTCTCCGCAGGTAAAATTATCTTTTAAAATCATTCAATGTTAATAGCTATATTTATAGATTCATCATTACCTTCTTATGTAACACACTGTTTCCTTTTTTTTTTCATTTATCGTTTCCTTTTAGTATCAATTATATGACAGTATTTCTCCTCCTTAGTAATATCAATTGTTATTTGATTGTTCAATAATTTATTTAATTTATTATGTCCTTTCCTTCTTTCCTTTTTCTCCTCCTCTAAGTACGGGTAAGTTGGTAAATATACGTTGACTTGGCTATTGGAAATAAATTTATATCTTACATATATATTTTTGCCTGTGGTGGAAGGTGTCCTTCTCGTAATTTTATTTATTTTAATAATCTCTATTCCTTTCTCTCCTTTTCTATAAGTACGGGTAAGTTGGTAAATATACGTTGACTTGTTTTTATTCATGGTACTTTCCCAATGACGCTGGATTTGACTTGTGTTTTTATTCATGGTACCTTCTCAATGATGCTTGATTATATGTACCCTTTATTTTGTTACTAACAGTGTCTGTTACATCGTATGTATTGTTTTCATTGTCTTTCGTAATTGTAAAAGGTCCTGTATATAAAAGTAGCAATTTTTTCGTTATGCCTTGTATAGTACTGGGCAATTCTCTATTCCGGACTAACACCTTTTCTCCTACCTTATACTTAATTGCCTTTGGTTGGGATTGAATATATTTCTGCCGTTGTTGTTCCGTTTTTTCTAATACTTTGTTATAAAATTTGGTTCCTTCAAATTGGTATTCAGGTTCGTCGGGAAAACTAATAATCTCCTTTATCTCCCGTGGTGGTGGTCTTTCGAACATAACTGTGTACGGTGACTCCTCTATGGTATTGTGATATGATAAATTGAGAAAATCCTCGGTTGACGTTAAGTATTTATGCCATTTCTTCTGTTCCTCATGGCAGTATGTTCTCAACAACCGTCCTACTTCCCTCAACACTCTCTCGGCTGGGTTACTATTCGGGTGATACACGGATGTCTTATACGTCTTTATCCCGTGTTCTATAAGGTTCTCTTTCCTTCCTTAATTCTCTCATTGTCTGAGCGTATTTTTCAATAATCCGGTCCATTTGTTCCTTGTAATTTCCCTTCTTTTTGGGATGCATCTTTCTTCTAGGCACACTTACTTTAAATGCATTATGGCTTATGATTTTCTTTGTAATACACGCATTCTTTTTGTCCCTTTTCATTAAGTTCCTTTTATCTTCCTTCATATAAATTCCTTCTCTGCGGTCAGTGACCGGGGGGTTAAGTGTATCAATTAAACCACCTTGAGTCATCTCTACTATTTCCTTTGCATTATTTCTATTTGTTTTTCTCTGTCTGTCCAATCTATTAGCTATGTCTTGTTTCGGCTCTACGGTTCTTTCCTCTATGGTTTCAAGACGAGTATTATTGCCTTCCTGCAACCTTTCCAACTGTTTCTCCATTTTCCCGACCTTCCTGTCACTGTCGATTTTACTATCATCGATCTTTTTGTTTACTGTTTCGTAATTTGTGCTAATTTCCTTTTTCAGGGACTCTATACATTTTTTATTCTCCTCCTGAAATAGCTCCAGCTTTTTCCCATTGTCATTTATTTTATCGGTTATATACTCCCTTAAGGATTCTATTTTTTTGTCTAATTCCTCCCTATCTTCCTGTCTGTTTTTATTATTCTCCTCCTTATCATCCTGTCAGTCTTTTCTCAGGGATTCTATTAACGTTTCCGTTTTTTCATTACTTTCATTAGTATTTTTGTTCATATTTTTGTTTATCGTTTCTTCCATTCTTTGGAACATCATCATTATTGCATTCATGTCAATGCTCCCTGTTATTTTTTCTGGTTCGGGTTTCTCTGTTTGGTCTTCCATTTGCATGGGTCCTTCTCCCGTTTGTTCCTCTAGTTCATCTCCCGTTTGTATTGGTCTTTCAATTTCTAGTGTGGGCGGTTCTATTTCTATTTCCTCGACCTGGACTGCCTCTCCGTCTTCCACACTTAATTCGGGTTCTACATTTTTCTTCACCTTTTTTCCTTTTGGTTGCGGCATCTTGATTTGTTGATAGTTGCCGGGCTTGTTCCTTTCCTTTCAAGCCTCACTAGTTGGGCTGCCAATTTATAATATACAAAAATATTGTGTATGTTGTTCGTGTTGTTATATGTCGGGCGTTACACTCCGCGTACTTTTGATACTTACTGATGACTGGTTCCTCAGCGATGATGTCGTCCTGCAAAACAACTTAAGCTACTATGTGTATGTGGGCGCCACTTGGAATTTTTGTTCCAAGAAATTATTATTAAAATTAAATATT
The DNA here is from genome assembly GCA_034769895.1 of Magicicada septendecula. NCBI lineage: Eukaryota > Metazoa > Arthropoda > Insecta > Hemiptera > Cicadidae > Magicicada > Magicicada septendecula. The sequence goes on from CM068373.1 coordinate 53,892,777, forward strand.
GATTTCTTAGTAGTTAATTTAATTCTATGAAAAATGTGAACAAGACAGTTTGAATTTGCAAATAACGTATGTTTTAATGAACCTTAAAAATCGTCTGAAGGACTAACACTCGTATTAAATAAAATTGCAGAGTTACAAAAAATTATTATTGACAAGTTTTTCTCCAATCGAGTATCGGCTAACAAATATTTTATTTACTCATTTGAAAAGCATGAGTTTAGTGTATGAAAAATCTTTATACTCAGGACGTGACTCCTTTGAACTACCAAGACAAATCAATAAGATGCTTTACAAAAATTGAGTGATTTGAAGGTGTGTGACATGTGTAGTACAACTATGTGACAAATGATACCAGGTAAAAATGACTTTAACTTTTGAACAACTCACGTTCCGGTGGGTAATTATTTCTTGCACTGGACACTTCTCTTGGGGACGTTTTCAATCTCGCCTCTTCGTGTTGACGTTCCTTGTGCACTGATAATTATTTGTAAGTCAAAATACGGTTTTTTAAAACTCCGCACGGTTGGAAATAAGTTTAGCAGTGAATTTATGCTTTGAATACTGCCGGCGGTAATCAGCTGTCTGCGTGGTTTCTCGATTCGGCCGCCACAGCGCTGGCTCTCCTCTCACAGTTGAAAATAGGCTTGTGTACGTAAAGTTATAGGGATTTTGTCAAAGTCAGTTTGTCTTAGCGATTACCAGCAGAATTGATTCTCTATTAAAATTTGGTCCTTTCCAGGGCCACTAGTATTCTGGCTGCGTGCGTTCTACTAAATATGGAGTGTTGCTGCTCTATTCAACAACACGTTGGCGTATACTCCTTGTATAGGTTAGTTCAGTCTTTTGTCATGTACGGGAAAAGCCTTTCTGTGTTTTCGTGTCGACTTCTCGTTCTTCGGTTTCGCCTCGGATGTGATGATCAGTTTCGTGGGTGATGTGTCTCTTCTGGATTCAAAGCATAAAGTGTTTTTTGGTCGAATTTCGTCTTCCTTTTATACTCTGTAAGGCTCATTGTTTTAATTTTTTGACATGAACTTCCGGTGTATTTGTGTAAAAATTCCTTCTAGAACGTTCGAGAATAATCAAATGGAACATCATGGAACAAATTTGACTTCCGTAGAAGCTTTAGAACAAAAATTTCTTACTCTTCACACTAAGGATATTACTAAAATTATTCTGGTATTTGTCAAACAATATTACATAACTACTTACAATCTGCATGCCATTACTATTTTTGGATTCTCTGCTTTCAACTGAATCTAATGATACTAATTACGATTGGTTTTGAACAAATTAACTCTAATAAAATAACATAAAATACAACTCTTACCTTGGAATGTTTTCATAAAATTCCAATTTTCTACCTATAAAATTGTTGTGAAGTTGTTTGGTTCTTTCTACAACATTAATGCATAATATAATCATCTTTTTATAACAAAATAAACAAAAATTAACACATATAACATATAAATAAGTTCGGTTTTGTATGGTCCTTGCGTATGGCCTATGTTATTGTCACTGGTTCTTTACAATAATTTGTCTTTTTTCGGTATCATATATGGGATTTTTCTAGTATTCACTGAGAGTTTATTATATTGTCTATTTTTGGTGATACCTGGTTTATCCTGATACATATTATTTTTACTGTAAGATTACTTACCATCATATTGGTTTGCATAAGTGATTCATTTTCTTGGTGTGACAAATTTCACTCTCATATTTCAAATTCTTTAAGAATTAAACTTGTTTTTAACTGAGTACGTTTGTTTCTATAGTACACTATAGGATTGTACCTTTTCTTTTATTTTTACTGATATTCTGCAATTATTCTGTCAAAGATGACTGTTTTTTGTGATTGTTCTTTGGCCTCAGCCAGGTATGGTATAGGTAAATAGTTTCCTAACTCGACTGTTATAATGTTTTAGTTGGTCAAATATATAAGTATAGACACATTATATTGTATTTCAACTTTATAATACAATTTGGTTGCATTTTGTCAACATTAAATTCATAAATATTACAATATTATAGGTCTATTACATGTTTTCAGTTAATACTGTTTTTGGCTATTTTAATTGATTTTTAATCACTTTACAGCTTTCTTTATTTATGATAATTTGTTCGTCTCTGTTTAATTGACATTTCCATATAGTTTTTATGTTAATTCTATAATAATTAATTTTCACATAAAATCTGAGTGATTGGACTAGGTTCTTAAACATAGATTTTTTGTCATAACATTTATATATTTTTTATTTTAACTTACATCCTTTCTAATAATGTATTCAAATCATTTAATACATTTATTTTATTTACATTACAAAGTATAATAATGGATCTCGTCCATTAATTCACAATAAATAGTTTTTTATACCCTATTCAGACTTACATTTCTTAATAAGTAATGACCTCATTTTGGTTGTTTCTGATATTATCTGTCTCTCTTATAGTATATTATTGGTTTTACACTGTTCTTCACTTAAATAATATATATGGGGTTTGAGTCTTAGTCATAGTCTTGTCGTTTTTTTCATGTTAATGATATTAATTATTAGACAATATTACAAAATTTTTCGGATTACTTGGGTTCGATACTGTTCACCTCACTTTCCCCTTATGATAAATTACTATGCAAATAATTTCCTTTATGGAACGTTCTGTGACGTTACATATGCCTCACCGTTAAAATTGATAATTTGGGAAAACATTTCTTCAGTTTTGATGAAATTATCATTTCTATATTAACCTTTTATTAGCTTCTTTATATTTCATTCTTTTATCTTATAATTATATTCCTGTACTACTCCTTTAATATATTAATCCATCTCATTATTCATGTTTCGTTCTTTGTCGTATCTCCTTTTCCATTCTTTTTACCTTGATGTTAATTATTTAATCTCTGATATAACTCCCTAACAATTCCCTAACTTTTATAGTGGGTTTGGAGTCAGAGTGGCTCGCTATGGCATACATTCTCCGCCCTTCCCTAACTATAATTACTGAAATCAGAGGCAACACATCTCTGTCCAGAAAATAATAATTGCACTTTCGCAACAAATAATAATAATAAAAAAAAATATAATATTCAAAGATCATAGGCTCCTACACATAAATTCCCTTTCTTAAACTCTTCTGATTATTTCTCAATTATATTAATATATCGTTCTCCGCAGGTAAAATTATCTTTTAAAATCATTCAATGTTAATAGCTATATTTATAGATTCATCATTACCTTCTTATGTAACACACTGTTTCCTTTTTTTTTTCATTTATCGTTTCCTTTTAGTATCAATTATATGACAGTATTTCTCCTCCTTAGTAATATCAATTGTTATTTGATTGTTCAATAATTTATTTAATTAATTATGTCCTTTCCTTCTTTCCTTTTTCTCCTCCTCTAAGTACGGGTAAGATGGTAAATATACGTTGACTTGGCTATTGGAAATAAATTTATATCTTACATATATATTTTTGCCTGTGGTGGAAGGTGTCCTTCTCGTAATTTTATTTATTTTAATAATCTCTATTCCTTTCTCTCCTTTTCTATAAGTACGGGTAAGTTGGTAAATATACGTTGACTTGTTTTTATTCATGGTACTTTCCCAATGACGCTGGATTTGACTTGTGTTTTTATTCATGGTACCTTCTCAATGATGCTTGATTAAATGTACCCTTTATTTTGTTACTAACAGTGTCTGTTACATCGTATGTATTGTTTTCATTGTCTTTCGTAATTGTAAAAGGTCCTGTATATAAAAGTAGCAATTTTTTCGTTATGCCTTGTATAGTACTGGGCAATTCTCTATTCCGGACTAACACCTTTTCTCCTACCTTATACTTAATTGCCTTTGGTTGGGATTGAATATATTTCTGCCGTTGTTGTTCCGTTTTTTCTAATACTTTGTTATAAAATTTGGTTCCTTCAAATTGGTATTCAGGTTCGTCGGGAAAACTAATAATCTCCTTTATCTCCCGTGGTGGTGGTCTTTCGAACATAACTGTGTACGCTGACTCCTCTATGGTATTGTGATATGATAAATTGAGAAAATCCTCGGTTGACGTTAAGTATTTATGCCATTTCTTCTGTTCCTCATGGCAGTATGTTCTCAACAACCGTCCTACTTCCCTCAACACTCTCTCGGCTGGGTTACTATTCGGGTGATACACGGATGTCTTATACGTCTTTATCCCGTGTTCTATAAGGTTCTCTTTCCTTCCTTAATTCTCTTATTGTCTGAGCGTATTTTTCAATAATCCGGTCCATTTGTTCCTTGTAATTTCCCTTCTTTTTGGGATGCATCTTTCTTCTAGGCACACTTACTTTAAATGCATTATGGCTTATGATTTTCTTTGTAATACACGCATTCTTTTTGTCCCTTTTCATTAAGTTCCTTTTATCTTCCTTCATATAAATTCCTTCTCTGCGGTCAGTGACCGGGGGGTTAAGTATATCAATTAAACCACCTTGAGTCATCTCTACTATTTCCTTTGCATTATTTCTATTTGTTTTTCTCTGTCTGTCCAATCTATTAGCTATGTCTTGTTTCGGCTCTACGGTTCTTTCCTCTATGGTTTCAAGACGAGTATTATTGCCTTCCTGCAACCTTTCCAACTGTTTCTCCATTTTCCCGACCTTCCTGTCACTGTCGATTTTACTATCATCGATCTTTTTGTTTACTGTTTCGTAATTTGTGCTAATTTCCTTTTTCAGGGACTCTATACATTTTTTATTCTCCTCCTGAAATAGCTCCAGCTTTTTCCCATTGTCATTTATTTTATCGGTTATATACTCCCTTAAGGATTCTATTTTTTTGTCTAATTCCTCCCTATCTTCCTGTCTGTTTTTATTATTCTCCTCCTTATCATCCTGTCAGTCTTTTCTCAGGGATTCTATTAACGTTTCCGTTTTTTCATTACTTTCATTAGTATTTTTGTTCATATTTTTGTTTATCGTTTCTTCCATTCTTTGGAACATCATCATTATTGCATTCATGTCAATGCTCCCTGTTATTTTTTCTGGTTCGGGTTTCTCTTTGGTCTTCCATTTGCATGGGTCCTTCTCCCGTTTGTTCCTCTAGTTCATCTCCCGTTTGTATTGGTCTTTCAATTTCTAGTGTGGGCGGTTCTATTTCTATTTCCTCGACCTGGACTGCCTCTCCGTCTTCCACACTTAATTCGGGTTCTACATTTTTCTTCACCTTTTTTCCTTTTGGTTGCGGCATCTTGATTTGTTGATAGTTGCCGGGCTTGTTCCTTTCCCTTCAAGCCTCACTAGTTGGGCTGCCAATTTATAATATACAAAAATATTGTGTATGTTGTTCGTGTTGTTATATGTCGGGCGTTACACTCCGCGTACTTTTGATACTTACTGATGACTGGTTCCTCAGCGATGATGTCGTCCTGCAAAACATCTTAAGCTACTATGTGTATGTGGGCGCCACTTGGAATTTTTGTTCCAAGAAATTATTATTAAAATTAAATATTGATTTCTTAGTAGTTAATTTAATTCTATGAAAAATGTGAACAAGACAGTTTGAATTTGCAAATAACGTATGTTTTAATGAACCTTAAAAATCGTCTGAAGGACTAACACTCGTATTAAATAAAATTGCAGAGTTACAAAAAATTATTATTGACAAGTTTTTCTCCAATCGAGTATCGGCTAACAAATATTTTATTTACTCATTTGAAAAGCATGAGTTTAGTGTATGAAAAATCTTTATACTCAGGACGTGACTCCTTTGAACTACCAAGACAAATCAATAAGATGCTTTACAAAAATTGAGTGATTTGAAGGTGTGTGACATGTGTAGTACAACTATGTGACAAATGATACCAGGTAAAAATGACTTTAACTTTTGAACAACTCACGTTCCGGTGGGTAATTATTTCTTGCACTGGACACTTCTCTTGGGGACGTTTTCAATCTCGCCTCTTCGTGTTGACGTTCCTTGGCACTGATAATTATTTGTAAGTCAAAATACGGTTTTTTAAAACTCCGCACGGTTGGAAATAAGTTTAGCAGTGAATTTATGCTTTGAATACTGCCGGCGGTAATCAGCTGTCTGCGTGGTTTCTCGATTCGGCCGCCACAGCGCTGGCTCTCCTCTCACAGTTGAAAATAGGCTTGTGTACGTAAAGTTATAGGGATTTTGTCAAAGTCAGTTTGTCTTAGCGATTACCAGCAGAATTGATTCTCTATTAAAATTTGGTCCTTTCCAGGGCCACTAGTATTCTGGCTGCGTGCGTTCTACTAAATATGGAGTGTTGCTGCTCTATTCAACAATACGTTGGCGTATACTCCTTGTATAGGTTAGTTCAGTCTTTTGTCATGTACGGGAAAAGCCTTTCTGTGTTTTCGTGTCGACTTCTCGTTCTTCGGTTTCGCCTCGGATGTGATGATCAGTTTCGTGGGTGATGTGTCTCTTCTGGATTCAAAGCATAAAGTGTTTTTTGGTCGAATTTCGTCTTCCTTTTATACTCTGTAAGGCTCATTGTTTTAATTATTTGACATGAACTTCCGGTGTATTGGTGTAAAAATTCCTTCTAGAACGTTCGAGAATAATCAAATGGAACATCATGGAACAAATTTGACTTCCGTAGAAGCTTTAGAACAAAAATTTCTTACTCTTCACACTAAGGATATTACTAAAATTATTCTGGTATTTGTCAAACAATTTTACATAACTACTTACAATCTGCATGCCATTACTATTTTTGGATTCTCTGCTTTCAACTGAATCTAATGATACTAATTACGATTGGTTTTGAACAAATTAACTCTAATAAAATAACATAAAATACAACTCTTACCTTGGAATGTTTTCATAAAATTCCAATTTTCTACCTATAAAATTGTTGTGAAGTTGTTTGGTTCTTTCTACAACATTAATGCGTAATATAATCATCTTTTTATAACAAATTAAACAAAAATTAACACATATAACATATAAATAATTTCGGTTTTGTATGGTCCTTGCATATGGCCTATGTTATTGTCACTGGTTCTTTACAATAATTTGTCTTTTTTCGGTATCATATATGGGATTTTTCTAGTATTCACTGAGAATTTATTATATTGTCTATTTTTGGTGATACCTGGTTTATCCTGATACATATTATTTTTACTGTAAGATTACTTACCATCATATTGGTTTGCATAAGTGATTCATTTTCTTGGTGTGACAAATTTCACTCTCATATTTCAAATTCTTTAAGAATTAAACTTGTTTTCATCTGAGTAAGTTTGTTTCTATAGTACACTATAGGATTGTACCTTTTCTTTTATTTTTGCTGATATTCTGCAATTATTCTGTCAAATATGACTGTTTTTTGTGATTGTTCTTTGGCCTCAGCCAGGTATGGTATAGGTAAATAGTTTCCTAACTCGACTGTTATAATGTTTTAGTTGGTCAAATATATAAGTATAGACACATTATATTGTATTTCAACTTTATAATACAATTTGGTTGCATTTTGTCAACATTAAATTCATAAATATTACAATATTATAGGTCTATTACATGTTTTCAGTTAATACTGTTTTTGGCTATTTTAATTGATTTTTAATCACTTTACAGCTTTCTTTATTTAAGATAATTTGTTCGTCTCTGTTTAATTGACATTTCCATATAGTTTTTATGTTAATTCTATAATAATTAATTTTCACATAAAATCTGAGTGATTGGACTCGGTTCTTAAACATAGATTTTTTGTCATAACATTTATATATTTTTTATTTTAACTTACATCCTTTCTAATAATGTATTCAAATCATTTGATACATTTATTTTATTTACATTACAAAGTATAATAATGGATCTCGTCCATTAATTCACAATAAATAGTTTTTTATACCCTATTCAGACTTACATTTCTTAATAAGTAATGACCTCATTTTGGTTGTTTCTGATATTATCTGTCTCTCTTATAGTATATTATTGGTTTTACACTGTTCTTCACTTAAATAATATATATGGGGTTTGAGTCTTAGTCATAGTCTTGTCGTTTTTTTCATGTTAATGATATTAATTATTAGACAATATTACAAAATTTTTCGGATTACTTGGGTTCGATACTGTTCACCTCACTTTCCCCTTATGATAAATTACTATGCAAATAATTTCCTTTATGGAACGTTCTGTGACGTTACATATGCCTCACCGTTAAAATTGATAATTTGGGAAAACATTTCTTCAGTTTTGATGAAATTATCATTTCTATATTAACCTTTTATTAGCTTCTTTATATTTCATTCTTTTATCTTATAATTATATTCCTGTACTACTCCTTTAATATATTAATCCATCTCATTATTCATGTTTCGTTCTTTGTCGTATCTCCTTTTCCATTCTTTTTACCTTGATGTTAATTATTTAATCTCTGATATAACTCCCTAACAATTCCCTAACTTTTATAGTGGGTTTGGAGTCAGAGTGGCTCGCTATGGCATACATTCTCCGCCCTTCCCTAACTATAATTACTGAAATCAGAGGCAACACATCTCTGTCCAGAAAATAATAATTGCACTTTCGCAACAAATAATAATAATAAAAAAAAATATAATATTCAAAGATCATAGGCTCCTACACATAAATTCCCTTTCTTAAACTCTTCTGATTATTTCTCAATTATATTAATATATCGTTCTCCGCAGGTAAAATTATCTTTTAAAATCATTCAATGTTAATAGCTATATTTATAGATTCATCATTACCTTCTTATGTAACACACTGTTTCCTTTTTTTTTTCATTTATCGTTTCCTTTTAGTATCAATTATATGACAGTATTTCTCCTCCTTAGTAATATCAATTGTTATTTGATTGTTCAATAATTTATTTAATTAATTATGTCCTTTCCTTCTTTCCTTTTTCTCCTCCTCTAAGTACGGGTAAGATGGTAAATATACGTTGACTTGGCTATTGGAAATAAATTTATATCTTACATATATATTTTTGCCTGTGGTGGAAGGTGTCCTTCTCGTAATTTTATTTATTTTAATAATCTCTATTCCTTTCTCTCCTTTTCTATAAGTACGGGTAAGTTGGTAAATATACGTTGACTTGTTTTTATTCATGGTACTTTCCCAATGACGCTGGATTTGACTTGTGTTTTTATTCATGGTACCTTCTCAATGATGCTTGATTAAATGTACCCTTTATTTTGTTACTAACAGTGTCTGTTACATCGTATGTATTGTTTTCATTGTCTTTCGTAATTGTAAAAGGTCCTGTATATAAAAGTAGCAATTTTTTCGTTATGCCTTGTATAGTACTGGGCAATTCTCTATTCCGGACTAACACCTTTTCTCCTACCTTATACTTAATTGCCTTTGGTTGGGATTGAATATATTTCTGCCGTTGTTGTTCCGTTTTTTCTAATACTTTGTTATAAAATTTGGTTCCTTCAAATTGGTATTCAGGTTCGTCGGGAAAACTAATAATCTCCTTTATCTCCCGTGGTGGTGGTCTTTCGAACATAACTGTGTACGCTGACTCCTCTATGGTATTGTGATATGATAAATTGAGAAAATCCTCGGTTGACGTTAAGTATTTATGCCATTTCTTCTGTTCCTCATGGCAGTATGTTCTCAACAACCGTCCTACTTCCCTCAACACTCTCTCGGCTGGGTTACTATTCGGGTGATACACGGATGTCTTATACGTCTTTATCCCGTGTTCTATAAGGTTCTCTTTCCTTCCTTAATTCTCTTATTGTCTGAGCGTATTTTTCAATAATCCGGTCCATTTGTTCCTTGTAATTTCCCTTCTTTTTGGGATGCATCTTTCTTCTAGGCACACTTACTTTAAATGCATTATGGCTTATGATTTTCTTTGTAATACACGCATTCTTTTTGTCCCTTTTCATTAAGTTCCTTTTATCTTCCTTCATATAAATTCCTTCTCTGCGGTCAGTGACCGGGGGGTTAAGTATATCAATTAAACCACCTTGAGTCATCTCTACTATTTCCTTTGCATTATTTCTATTTGTTTTTCTCTGTCTGTCCAATCTATTAGCTATGTCTTGTTTCGGCTCTACGGTTCTTTCCTCTATGGTTTCAAGACGAGTATTATTGCCTTCCTGCAACCTTTCCAACTGTTTCTCCATTTTCCCGACCTTCCTGTCACTGTCGATTTTACTATCATCGATCTTTTTGTTTACTGTTTCGTAATTTGTGCTAATTTCCTTTTTCAGGGACTCTATACATTTTTTATTCTCCTCCTGAAATAGCTCCAGCTTTTTCCCATTGTCATTTATTTTATCGGTTATATACTCCCTTAAGGATTCTATTTTTTTGTCTAATTCCTCCCTATCTTCCTGTCTGTTTTTATTATTCTCCTCCTTATCATCCTGTCAGTCTTTTCTCAGGGATTCTATTAACGTTTCCGTTTTTTCATTACTTTCATTAGTATTTTTGTTCATATTTTTGTTTATCGTTTCTTCCATTCTTTGGAACATCATCATTATTGCATTCATGTCAATGCTCCCTGTTATTTTTTCTGGTTCGGGTTTCTCTTTGGTCTTCCATTTGCATGGGTCCTTCTCCCGTTTGTTCCTCTAGTTCATCTCCCGTTTGTATTGGTCTTTCAATTTCTAGTGTGGGCGGTTCTATTTCTATTTCCTCGACCTGGACTGCCTCTCCGTCTTCCACACTTAATTCGGGTTCTACATTTTTCTTCACCTTTTTTCCTTTTGGTTGCGGCATCTTGATTTGTTGATAGTTGCCGGGCTTGTTCCTTTCCCTTCAAGCCTCACTAGTTGGGCTGCCAATTTATAATATACAAAAATATTGTGTATGTTGTTCGTGTTGTTATATGTCGGGCGTTACACTCCGCGTACTTTTGATACTTACTGATGACTGGTTCCTCAGCGATGATGTCGTCCTGCAAAACATCTTAAGCTACTATGTGTATGTGGGCGCCACTTGGAATTTTTGTTCCAAGAAATTATTATTAAAATTAAATATTGATTTCTTAGTAGTTAATTTAATTCTATGAAAAATGTGAACAAGACAGTTTGAATTTGCAAATAACGTATGTTTTAATGAACCTTAAAAATCGTCTGAAGGACTAACACTCGTATTAAATAAAATTGCAGAGTTACAAAAAATTATTATTGACAAGTTTTTCTCCAATCGAGTATCGGCTAACAAATATTTTATTTACTCATTTGAAAAGCATGAGTTTAGTGTATGAAAAATCTTTATACTCAGGACGTGACTCCTTTGAACTACCAAGACAAATCAATAAGATGCTTTACAAAAATTGAGTGATTTGAAGGTGTGTGACATGTGTAGTACAACTATGTGACAAATGATACCAGGTAAAAATGACTTTAACTTTTGAACAACTCACGTTCCGGTGGGTAATTATTTCTTGCACTGGACACTTCTCTTGGGGACGTTTTCAATCTCGCCTCTTCGTGTTGACGTTCCTTGGCACTGATAATTATTTGTAAGTCAAAATACGGTTTTTTAAAACTCCGCACGGTTGGAAATAAGTTTAGCAGTGAATTTATGCTTTGAATACTGCCGGCGGTAATCAGCTGTCTGCGTGGTTTCTCGATTCGGCCGCCACAGCGCTGGCTCTCCTCTCACAGTTGAAAATAGGCTTGTGTACGTAAAGTTATAGGGATTTTGTCAAAGTCAGTTTGTCTTAGCGATTACCAGCAGAATTGATTCTCTATTAAAATTTGGTCCTTTCCAGGGCCACTAGTATTCTGGCTGCGTGCGTTCTACTAAATATGGAGTGTTGCTGCTCTATTCAACAATACGTTGGCGTATACTCCTTGTATAGGTTAGTTCAGTCTTTTGTCATGTACGGGAAAAGCCTTTCTGTGTTTTCGTGTCGACTTCTCGTTCTTCGGTTTCGCCTCGGATGTGATGATCAGTTTCGTGGGTGATGTGTCTCTTCTGGATTCAAAGCATAAAGTGTTTTTTGGTCGAATTTCGTCTTCCTTTTATACTCTGTAAGGCTCATTGTTTTAATTATTTGACATGAACTTCCGGTGTATTGGTGTAAAAATTCCTTCTAGAACGTTCGAGAATAATCAAATGGAACATCATGGAACAAATTTGACTTCCGTAGAAGCTTTAGAACAAAAATTTCTTACTCTTCACACTAAGGATATTACTAAAATTATTCTGGTATTTGTCAAACAATTTTACATAACTACTTACAATCTGCATGCCATTACTATTTTTGGATTCTCTGCTTTCAACTGAATCTAATGATACTAATTACGATTGGTTTTGAACAAATTAACTCTAATAAAATAACATAAAATACAACTCTTACCTTGGAATGTTTTCATAAAATTCCAATTTTCTACCTATAAAATTGTTGTGAAGTTGTTTGGTTCTTTCTACAACATTAATGCGTAATATAATCATCTTTTTATAACAAATTAAACAAAAATTAACACATATAACATATAAATAATTTCGGTTTTGTATGGTCCTTGCATATGGCCTATGTTATTGTCACTGGTTCTTTACAATAATTTGTCTTTTTTCGGTATCATATATGGGATTTTTCTAGTATTCACTGAGAATTTATTATATTGTCTATTTTTGGTGATACCTGGTTTATCCTGATACATATTATTTTTACTGTAAGATTACTTACCATCATATTGGTTTGCATAAGTGATTCATTTTCTTGGTGTGACAAATTTCACTCTCATATTTCAAATTCTTTAAGAATTAAACTTGTTTTCATCTGAGTAAGTTTGTTTCTATAGTACACTATAGGATTGTACCTTTTCTTTTATTTTTGCTGATATTCTGCAATTATTCTGTCAAATATGACTGTTTTTTGTGATTGTTCTTTGGCCTCAGCCAGGTATGGTATAGGTAAATAGTTTCCTAACTCGACTGTTATAATGTTTTAGTTGGTCAAATATATAAGTATAGACACATTATATTGTATTTCAACTTTATAATACAATTTGGTTGCATTTTGTCAACATTAAATTCATAAATATTACAATATTATAGGTCTATTACATGTTTTCAGTTAATACTGTTTTTGGCTATTTTAATTGATTTTTAATCACTTTACAGCTTTCTTTATTTAAGATAATTTGTTCGTCTCTGTTTAATTGACATTTCCATATAGTTTTTATGTTAATTCTATAATAATTAATTTTCACATAAAATCTGAGTGATTGGACTCGGTTCTTAAACATAGATTTTTTGTCATAACATTTATATATTTTTTATTTTAACTTACATCCTTTCTAATAATGTATTCAAATCATTTGATACATTTATTTTATTTACATTACAAAGTATAATAATGGATCTCGTCCATTAATTCACAATAAATAGTTTTTTATACCCTATTCAGACTTACATTTCTTAATAAGTAATGACCTCATTTTGGTTGTTTCTGATATTATCTGTCTCTCTTATAGTATATTATTGGTTTTACACTGTTCTTCACTTAAATAATATATATGGGGTTTGAGTCTTAGTCATAGTCTTGTTGTTTTTTTCATGCTAATGATATTAATTATTAGACAATATTACAAAATTTTTCGGATTACTTGGGTTCGATACTGTTCACCTCACTTCCCCTTATGATAAATTACTATGCAAATAATTTCCTTTATGGAACGTTCTGTGACGTTACATATGCCTCACCGTTAAAATTGATAATTTGGGAAAACATTTCTTCAGTTTTGATGAAATTATCATTTCTATATTAACCTTTTATTAGCTTCTTTATATTTCATTCTTTTATCTTATAATTATATTCCTGTACTACTCCTTTAATATATTAATCCATCTCATTATTCATGTTTCGTTCTTTGTAGTATCTCCTTTTCCTTTCCTTTTACCTTGATGTTAATTATTTAATCTCTGATATAACTCCCTAACAATTCCCTAACTTTTATAGTGGGTTCGGAGTCAGAGTGGCTCGCTATGGCATACATTCTCCGCCCTTCCCTAACTATAATTACTGAAATCAGAGGCAACACATCTCTGTCCAGAAAATAATAATTGCACTTTCGCAACAAATAATAATAATAAAAAAAAATATAATATTCAAAGATCATAGGCTCCTACACATAAATTCCCTTTCTTAAACTCTTCTGATTATTTCTCAATTATATTAATATATCGTTCTCAGCAGGTAAAATTATCTTTTAAAATCATTCAATGTTAATAGCTATATTTATAGATTCATCATTACCTTCTTATGTAACACACTGTTTCCTTTTTTTTTTCATTTATCGTTTCCTTTTAGTATCAATTATATGACAGTATTTCTCCTCCTTAGTAATATCAATTGTTATTTGATTGTTCAATAATTTATTTAATTAATTATGTCCTTTCCTTCTTTCCTTTTTCTCCTCCTCTAAGTACGGGTAAGTTGGTAAATATACGTTGACTTGGCTATTGGAAATAAATTTATATCTTACATATATATTTTTGCCTTTGGTGGAAGGTGTCCTTCTCGTTATTTTATTTATTTTAATAATTTCTATTCCTTTCTCTCCTTTTCTATAAGTACGGGTAAGTTGGTAAATATACGTTGACTTGTTTTTATTCATGGTACTTTCCCAATGACGCTGGATTTGACTTGTGTTTTTATTCATGGTACCTTCTCAATGATGCTTGATTATATGTACCCTTTATTTTGTTACTAACAGTGTCTGTTACATCGTATGTATTGTTTTCATTGTCTTTTGTAATTGTAAAAGGTCCTGTATATAAAAGTAGCAATTTTTTCGTTATGCCTTGTATAGTACTGGGCAATTTTCTATTCCGGACTAACACCTTTTCTCCTACCTTATACTTAATTGCCTTTGGTTGGGATTGAATATATTTCTGCCGTTGTTGTTCCGTTTTTTCTAATACTTTGTTATAAAATCTGGTTCCTTCAAATTGGTATTCAGGTTCGTCGGGAAAACTAATAATCTCCTTTATCTCCCGTGGTGGTGGTCTTTCGAACATAACTGTGTACGGTGACTCCTCTATGGTATTGTGATATGATAAATTGAGAAAATCCTCGGTTGACGTTAAGTATTTATGCCATTTCTTCTGTTCCTCATGGCAGTATGTTCTCAACAACCGTCCTACTTCCCTCAACACTCTCTCGGCTGGGTTACTATTCGGGTGATACACGGATGTCTTATACGTCTTTATCCCGTGTTCTATAAGGTTCTCTTTCCTTCCTTAATTCTCTTATTGTCTGAGCGTATTTCTCAATAATCCGGTCCATTTGTTCCTTGTAATTTCCTTTCCTTTTGGGATGCATCTTTCTTCTAGGCACACTTACTTTAAATGCATTATGGCTTATGATTTTCTTTGTAATACACTCATTCTTTTTGTCCCTTTTCATTAAGTTCCTTTTATCTTCCTTCATATAAATTCCTTCTCTGCGGTCAGTGACCGGGGGGTTAAGTATATCAATTAAACCAACTTGAGTCATCTCTACTACTTCCTTTGCATTATTTCTATTTGTTTTTCTCTGTCTGTCCAATCTATTAGCTATGTCTTGTTTCGTCTCTACGGTTCTTTCCTCTATGGTTTCAAGACGGGTATTATTGCCTTCCTGCAACCTTTCTAACTGTTCTCCATTGTCTCGACCTTCCTGTCACTGTCGATTTTACTATCATCGATCTTTTTGTTTACTGTTTCGTAATTTGTGCTAATTTCCTTTTTCAGGGACTCTATACATTTTTTATTCTCCTCCTGAAATAGCTCCAGCTTTTTCCCATTGTCATTTATTTTATCGGTTATATACTCCCTTAAGGAAACTATTTTTTTGTCTAATTCCTCCCTATCTTCCTGTCTGTTTTTATTATTCTCCTCCTTATCATCCTGTCAGTCTTTTCTCAGGGATTCTATTAACGTTTCCGTTTTCTCATTACTTTCATTAGTATTTTTGTTCATATTTTTGTTTATCGTTTCTTCCATTCTTTGGAACATCATCATTATTGCATTCATGTCAATGCTCCCTGTTATTTTTTCTGGTTCGGGTTTCTCTTTGGTCTTCCATTTGCATGGGTCCTTCTCCCGTTTGTTCCTCTAGTTCATCTCCCGTTTGTATTGGTCTTTCAATTTCTAGTGTGGGCGGTTCTATTTCTATTTCCTCGACCTGGACTGCCTCTCCGTCTTCCACACTTAATTCGGGTTCTACATTTTTCTTCACCTTTTTTCCTTTTGGTTGCGGCATCTTGATTTGTTGATAGTTGCCGGGCTTGTTCCTTTCCTTTCAAGCCTCACTAGTTGGGCTGCCAATTTATAATATACAAAAATATTGTGTATGTTGTTCATGTTGTTATATGTCGGGCGTTACACTCCGCGTACTTTTGATACTTACTGATGACTGGTTCCTCAGCGATGATGTCGTCCTGCAAAACAACTTAAGCTACTATGTGTATGTGGGCGCCACTTGGAATTTTTGTTCCAAGAAATTATTATTAAAATTAAATTTTGATTTCTTAGTAGTTAATTTAATTCTATGAAAAATGTGAACAAGACAGTTTGAATTTGCAAATAACGTATGTTTTAATGAACCTTAAAAATCGGCTGAAGGACTAACACTCGTATTAAATAAAATTGCAGAGTTACAAAAAATTATTATTGACAAGTTTTTTCTCCAATCAAGTATCGGCTAACAAATATTTTATTTACTCAGTTGAAAAGCATGAGTTTAGTGTATGAAAAATCTTTATACTCAGGACGTGACTCCTTTGAACTACCAAGACAAATCAATAAGATGCTTTACAAAAATTGAGTGATTTGAAGGTGTGTGACTTGTGTAGTACAACTGTGTGACAAATGATACCAGGTAAAAATAACTTTAATTTTTAAACAACTCACGTTCCGGTGGGTAATTATTTCTTGCACTGGACACTTCTCTTGGGGACGTTTTCAATCTCGCCTCTTCGTGTTGACGTTCCTTGTGCACTGAGAATTATTTGTAAGTCAAAATACGGTTTTTTAAATCTCCGCACGGTTGGAAATAAGTTTAGCAGTGAATTTATGCTTTGAATACTGCCGGCGGTAATCAGCTGTCTGCGTGGTTTCTCGATTCGGCCGCCACAGCGCTGGCTCTCCTCTCACAGTTGAAAATAGGCTTGTGTACGTAAAGTTATAGGGATTTTGTCAAAGTCAGTTTGTCTTAGCGATTACCAGCAGAATTGATTCTCTATTAAAATTTGGTCCTTTCCAGGGCCACTAGTATTCTGGCTGCGTGCGTTCTACTAAATATGGAGTGTTGCTGCTCTATTCAACAACACGTTGGCGTATACTCCTTGTATAGGTTAGTTCAGTCTTTTGTCATGTACGGGAAAAGCCTTTCTGTGTTTTCGTGTCGACTTCTCGTTCTTCGGTTTCGCCTCGGATGTGATGATCAGTTTCGTGGGTGATGTGTCTCTTCTGGATTCAAAGCATAAAGTGTTTTTTGGTCGAATTTCGTCTTCCTTTTATACTCTGTAAGGCTCATTGTTTTAATTTTTTGACATGAACTTCCGGTGTATTTGTGTAAAAATTCCTTCTAGAACGTTCGAGAATAATCAAATGGAACATCATGGAACAAATTTGACTTCCGTAGAAGCTTTAGAACAAAAATTTCTTACTCTTCACACTAAGGATATTACTAAAATTATTCTGGTATTTGTCAAACAATTTTACATAACTACTTACAATCTGCATGCCATTACTATTTTTGGATTCTCTGCTTTCAACTGAATCTAATGATACTAATTACGATTGGTTTTGAACAAATTAACTCTAATAAAATAACATAAAATACAACTCTTACCTTGGAATGTTTTCATAAAATTCCAATTTTCTACCTATAAAATTGTTGTGAAGTTGTTTGGTTCTTTCTACAACATTATTGCATAATATAATCATCTTTTTATAACAAAATAAACAAAAATTAACACATATAACATATAAATAAGTTCGGTTTTGTATGGTCCTTGCATATGGCCTATGTTATTGTCACTGGTTCTTTACAATAATTTGTCTTTTTTCGGTATCATATATGGGATTTTTCTAGTATTCACTGAGAGTTTATTATATTGTCTATTTTTGGTGATACCTGGTTTATCCTGATACATATTATTTTTACTGTAAGATTACTTACCATCATATTGGTTTGCATAAGTGATTCATTTTCTTGGTGTGACAAATTTCACTCTCATATTTCAAATTCTTTAAGAATTAAACTTGTTTTTAACTGAGTACGTTTGTTTCTATAGTACACTATAGGATTGTACCTTTTCTTTTATTTTTACTGATATTCTGCAATTATTCTGTCAAAGATGACTGTTTTTTGTGATTGTTCTTTGGCCTCAGCCAGGTATGGTATAGGTAAATAGTTTCCTAACTCGACTGTTATAATGTTTTAGTTGGTCAAATATATAAGTATAGACACATTATATTGTATTTCAACTTTATAATACAATTTGGTTGCATTTTGTCAACATTAAATTCATAAATATTACAATATTATAGGTCTATTACATGTTTTCAGTTAATACGGTTTTTGGCTATTTTAATTGATTTTTAATCACTTTACAGCTTTCTTTATTTATGATAATTTGTTCGTCTCTGTTTAATTGACATTTCCATATAGTTTTTATGTTAATTCTATAATAATTAATTTTCACATAAAATCTGAGTGATTGGACTAGGTTCTTAAACATAGATTTTTTGTCATAACATTTATATATTTTTTATTTTAACTTACATCCTTTCTAATAATGTATTCAAATCATTTAATACATTTATTTTATTTACATTACAAAGTATAATAATGGATCTCGTCCATTAATTCACAATAAATAGTTTTTTATACCCTATTCAGACTTACATTTCTTAATAAGTAATGACCTCATTTTGGTTGTTTCTGATATTATCTGTCTCTCTTATAGTATATTATTGGTTTTACACTGTTCTTCACTTAAATAATATATATGGGGTTTGAGTCTTAGTCATAGTCTTGTCGTTTTTTTCATGTTAATGATATTAATTATTAGACAATATTACAAAATTTTTCGGATTACTTGGGTTCGATACTGTTCACCTCACTTTCCCCTTATGATAAATTACTATGCAAATAATTTCCTTTATGGAACGTTCTGTGACGTTACATATGCCTCACCGTTAAAATTGATAATTTGGGAAAACATTTCTTCAGTTTTGATGAAATTATCATTTCTATATTAACCTTTTATTAGCTTCTTTATATTTCATTCTTTTATCTTATAATTATATTCCTGTACTACTCCTTTAATATATTAATCCATCTCATTATTCATGTTTCGTTCTTTGTCGTATCTCCTTTTCCTTTCCTTTTACCTTGATGTTAATTATTTAATCTCTGATATAACTCCCTAACAATTCCCTAACTTTTATAGTGGGTTCGGAGTCAGAGTGGCTCGCTATGGCATACATTCTCCGCCCTTCCCTAACTATAATTACTGAAATCAGAGGCAACACATCTCTGTCCAGAAAATAATAATTGCACTTTCGCAACAAATAATAATAATAAAAAAAAATATAATATTCAAAGATCATAGGCTCCTACACATAAATTCCCTTTCTTAAACTTTTCTGATTATTTCTCAATTATATTAATATATCGTTCTCCGCAGGTAAAATTATCTTTTAAAATCATTCAATGTTAATAGCTATATTTATAGATTCATCATTACCTTCTTATGTAACACACTGTTTCCTTTTTTTTTTCATTTATCGTTTCCTTTTAGTATCAATTATATGACAGTATTTCTCCTCCTTAGTAATATCAATTGTTATTTGATTGTTCAATAATTTATTTAATTAATTATGTCCTTTCCTTCTTTCCTTTTTCTCCTCCTCTAAGTACGGGTAAGATGGTAAATATACGTTGACTTGGCTATTGGAATAAATTTATATCTTACATATATATTTTTGCCTGTGGTGGAAGGTGTCCTTCTCGTAATTTTATTTATTTTAATAATCTCTATTCCTTTCTCTCCTTTTCTATAAGTACGGGTAAGTTGGTAAATATACGTTGACTTGTTTTTATTCATGGTACTTTCCCAATGACGCTGGATTTGACTTGTGTTTTTATTCATGGTACCTTCTCAATGATGCTTGATTATATGTACCCTTTATTTTGTTACTAACAGTGTCTGTTACATCGTATGTATTGTTTTCATTGTCTTTCGTAATTGTAAAAGGTCCTGTATATAAAAGTAGCAATTTTTTCGTTATGCCTTGTATAGTACTGGGCAATTCTCTATTCCGGACTAACACCTTTTCTCCTACCTTATACTTAATTGCCTTTGGTTGGGATTGAATATATTTCTGCCGTTGTTGTTCAGTTTTTTCTAATACTTTGTTATAAAATTTGGTTCCTTCAAATTGGTATTCAGGTTCGTCGGGAAAACTAATAATCTCCTTTATCTCCCGTGGTGGTGGTCTTTCGAACATAACTGTGTACGCTGACTCCTCTATGGTATTGTGATATGATAAATTGAGAAAATCCTCGGTTGACGTTAAGTATTTATGCCATTTCTTCTGTTCCTCATGGCAGTATGTTCTCAACAACCGTCCTACTTCCCTCAACACTCTCTCGGCTGGGTTACTATTCGGGTGATACACGGATGTCTTATACGTCTTTATCCCGTGTTCTATAAGGTTCTCTTTCCTTCCTTAATTCTCTTATTGTCTGAGCGTATTTTTCAATAATCCGGTCCATTTGTTCCTTGTAATTTCCCTTCTTTTTGGGATGCATCTTTCTTCTAGGCACACTTACTTTAAATGCATTATGGCTTATGATTTTCTTTGTAATACACGCATTCTTTTTGTCCCTTTTCATTAAGTTCCTTTTATCTTCCTTCATATAAATTCCTTCTCTGCGGTCAGTGACCGGGGGGTTAAGTATATCAATTAAACCACCTTGAGTCATCTCTACTACTTCCTTTGCATTATTTCTATTTGTTTTTCTCTGTCTGTCCAATCTATTAGCTATGTCTTGTTTCGGCTCTACGGTTCTTTCCTCTATGGTTTCAAGACGAGTATTATTGCCTTCCTGCAACCTTTCCAACTGTTTCTCCATTTTCCCGACCTTCCTGTCACTGTCGATTTTACTATCATCGATCTTTTTGTTTACTGTTTCGTAATTTGTGCTATTTTCCTTTTTCAGGGACTCTATACATTTTTTATTCTCCTCCTGAAATAGCTCCAGCTTTTTCCCATTGTCATTTATTTTATCGGTTATATACTCCCTTAAGGATTCTATTTTTTTGTCTAATTCCTCCCTATCTTCCTGTCTGTTTTTATTATTCTCCTCCTTATCATCCTGTCAGTCTTTTCTCAGGGATTCTATTAACGTTTCCGTTTTTTCATTACTTTCATTAGTATTTTTGTTCATATTTTTGTTTATCGTTTCTTCCATTCTTTGGAACATCATCATTATTGCATTCATGTCAATGCTCCCTGTTATTTTTTCTGGTTCGGGTTTCTCTTTGGTCTTCCATTTGCATGGGTCCTTCTCCCGTTTGTTCCTCTAGTTCATCTCCCGTTTGTATTGGTCTTTCAATTTCTAGTGTGGGCGGTTCTATTTCTATTTCCTCGACCTGGACTGCCTCTCCGTCTTCCACACTTAATTCGGGTTCTACATTTTTCTTCACCTTTTTTCCTTTTGGTTGCGGCATCTTGATTTGTTGATAGTTGCCGGGCTTGTTCCTTTCCCTTCAAGCCTCACTAGTTGAGCTGCCAATTTATAATATACAAAAATATTGTGTATGTTGTTCGTGTTGTTATATGTCGGGCGTTACACTCCGCGTACTTTTGATACTTACTGATGACTGGTTCCTCAGCGATGATGTCGTCCTGCAAAACATCTTAAGCTACTATGTGTATGTGGGCGCCACTTGGAATTTTTGTTCCAAGAAATTATTATTAAAATTAAATATTGATTTCTTAGTAGTTAATTTAATTCTATGAAAAATGTGAACAAGACAGTTTGAATTTGCAAATAACGTATGTTTTAATGAACCTTAAAAATCGTCTGAAGGACTAACACTCGTATTAAATAAAATTGCAGAGTTACAAAAAATTATTATTGACAAGTTTTTCTCCAATCGAGTATCGGCTAACAAATATTTTATTTACTCATTTGAAAAGCATGAGTTTAGTGTATGAAAAATCTTTATACTCAGGACGTGACTCCTTTGAACTACCAAGACAAATCAATAAGATGCTTTACAAAAATTGAGTGATTTGAAGGTGTGTGACATGTGTAGTACAACTATGTGACAAATGATACCAGGTAAAAATGACTTTAACTTTTGAACAACTCACGTTCCGGTGGGTAATTATTTCTTGCACTGGACACTTCTCTTGGGGACGTTTTCAATCTCGCCTCTTCGTGTTGACGTTCCTTGGCACTGATAATTATTTGTAAGTCAAAATACGGTTTTTTAAAACTCCTCACGGTTGGAAATAAGTTTAGCAGTGAATTTATGCTTTGAATACTGCCGGCGGTAATCAGCTGTCTGCGTGGTTTCTCGATTCGGCCGCCACAGCGCTGGCTCTCCTCTCACAGTTGAAAATAGGCTTGTGTACGTAAAGTTATAGGGATTTTGTCAAAGTCAGTTTGTCTTAGCGATTACCAGCAGAATTGATTCTCTATTAAAATTTGGTCCTTTCCAGGGCCACTAGTATTCTGGCTGCGTGCGTTCTACTAAATATGGAGTGTTGCTGCTCTATTCAACAATACGTTGGCGTATACTCCTTGTATAGGTTAGTTCAGTCTTTTGTCATGTACGGGAAAAGCCTTTCTGTGTTTTCGTGTCGACTTCTCGTTCTTCGGTTTCGCCTCGGATGTGATGATCAGTTTCGTGGGTGATGTGTCTCTTCTGGATTCAAAGCATAAAGTGTTTTTTGGTCGAATTTCGTCTTCCTTTTATACTCTGTAAGGCTCATTGTTTTAATTATTTGACATGAACTTCCGGTGTATTGGTGTAAAAATTCCTTCTAGAACGTTCGAGAATAATCAAATGGAACATCATGGAACAAATTTGACTTCCGTAGAAGCTTTAGAACAAAAATTTCTTACTCTTCACACTAAGGATATTACTAAAATTATTCTGGTATTTGTCAAACAATTTTACATAACTACTTACAATCTGCATGCCATTACTATTTTTGGATTCTCTGCTTTCAACTGAATCTAATGATACTAATTACGATTGGTTTTGAACAAATTAACTCTAATAAAATAACATAAAATACAACTCTTACCTTGGAATGTTTTCATAAAATTCCAATTTTCTACCTATAAAATTGTTGTGAAGTTGTTTGGTTCTTTCTACAACATTAATGCGTAATATAATCATCTTTTTATAACAAATTAAACAAAAATTAACACATATAACATATAAATAATTTCGGTTTTGTATGGTCCTTGCATATGGCCTATGTTATTGTCACTGGTTCTTTACAATAATTTGTCTTTTTTCGGTATCATATATGGGATTTTTCTAGTATTCACTGAGAATTTATTATATTGTCTATTTTTGGTGATACCTGGTTTATCCTGATACATATTATTTTTACTGTAAGATTACTTACCATCATATTGGTTTGCATAAGTGATTCATTTTCTTGGTGTGACAAATTTCACTCTCATATTTCAAATTCTTTAAGAATTAAACTTGTTTTCATCTGAGTAAGTTTGTTTCTATAGTACACTATAGGATTGTACCTTTTCTTTTATTTTTGCTGATATTCTGCAATTATTCTGTCAAATATGACTGTTTTTTGTGATTGTTCTTTGGCCTCAGCCAGGTATGGTATAGGTAAATAGTTTCCTAACTCGACTGTTATAATGTTTTAGTTGGTCAAATATATAAGTATAGACACATTATATTGTATTTCAACTTTATAATACAATTTGGTTGCATTTTGTCAACATTAAATTCATAAATATTACAATATTATAGGTCTATTACATGTTTTCAGTTAATACGGTTTTTGGCTATTTTAATTGATTTTTAATCACTTTACAGCTTTCTTTATTTAAGATAATTTGTTCGTCTCTGTTTAATTGACATTTCCATATAGTTTTTATGTTAATTCTATAATAATTAATTTTCACATAAAATCTGAGTGATTGGACTCGGTTCTTAAACATAGATTTTTTGTCATAACATTTATATATTTTTTATTTTAACTTACATCCTTTCTAATAATGTATTCAAATCATTTGATACATTTATTTTATTTACATTACAAAGTATAATAATGGATCTCGTCCATTAATTCACAATAAATAGTTTTTTATACCCTATTCAGACTTAAATTTCTTAATAAGTAATGACCTCATTTTGGTTGTTTCTGATATTATCTGTCTCTCTTATAGTATATTATTGGTTTTACACTGTTCTTCACTTAAATAATATATATGGGGTTTGAGTCTTAGTCATAGTCTTGTTGTTTTTTTCATGTTAATGATATTAATTATTAGACAATATTACAAAATTTTTCGGATTACTTGGGTTCGATACTGTTCACCTCACTTCCCCTTATGATAAATTACTATGCAAATAATTTCCTTTATGGAACGTTCTGTGACGTTACATATGCCTCACCGTTAAAATTGATAATTTGGGAAAACATTTCTTCAGTTTTGATGAAATTATCATTTCTATATTAACCTTTTATTAGCTTCTTTATATTCCATTCTTTTATCTTATAATTATATTCCTGTACTACTCCTTTAATATATTAATCCATCTCATTATTCATGTTTCGTTCTTTGTAGTATCTCCTTTTCCTTTCCTTTTACCTTGATGTTAATTATTTAATCTCTGATATAACTCCCTAACAATTCCCTAACTTTTATAGTGGGTTCGGAGTCAGAGTGGCTCGCTATGGCATACATTCTCCGCCCTTCCCTAACTATAATTACTGAAATCAGAGGCAACACATCTCTGTCCAGAAAATAATAATTGCACTTTCGCAACAAATAATAATAATAAAAAAAATATAATATTCAAAGATCATAGGCTCCTACACATAAATTCCCTTTCTTAAACTCTTCTGATTATTTCTCAATTATATTAATATATCGTTCTCAGCAGGTAAAATTATCTTTTAAAATCATTCAATGTTAATAGCTATATTTATAGATTCATCATTACCTTCTTATGTAACACACTGTTTCCTTTTTTTTTCATTTATCGTTTCCTTTTAGTATCAATTATATGACAGTATTTCTCCTCCTTAGTAATATCAATTGTTATTTGATTGTTCAATAATTTATTTAATTAATTATGTCCTTTCCTTCTTTCCTTTTTCTCCTCCTCTAAGTACGGGTAAGTTGGTAAATATATGTTGACTTGGCTATTGGAAATAAATTTATATCTTACATATATATTTTTGCCTTTGGTGGAAGGTGTCCTTCTCGTAATTTTATTTATTTTAATAATTTCTATTCCTTTCTCTCCTTTTCTATAAGTACGGGTAAGTTGGTAAATATACGTTGACTTGTTTTTATTCATGGTACTTTCCCAATGACGCTGGATTTGACTTGTGTTTTTATTCATGGTACCTTCTCAATGATGCTTGATTATATGTACCCTTTATTTTGTTACTAACAGTGTCTGTTACATCGTATGTATTGTTTTCATTGTCTTTTGTAATTGTAAAAGGTCCTGTATATAAAAGTAGCAATTTTTTCGTTATGCCTTGTATAGTACTGGGCAATTTTCTATTCCGGACTAACACCTTTTCTCCTACCTTATACTTAATTGCCTTTGGTTGGGATTGAATATATTTCTGCCGTTGTTGTTCCGTTTTTTCTAATACTTTGTTATAAAATCTGGTTCCTTCAAATTGGTATTCAGGTTCGTCGGGAAAACTAATAATCTCCTTTATCTCCCGTGGTGGTGGTCTTTCGAACATAACTGTGTACGGTGACTCCTCTATGGTATTGTGATATGATAAATTGAGAAAATCCTCGGTTGACGTTAAGTATTTATGCCATTTCTTCTGTTCCTCATGGCAGTATGTTCTCAACAACCGTCCTACTTCCCTCAACACTCTCTCGGCTGGGTTACTATTCGGGTGATACACGGATGTCTTATACGTCTTTATCCCGTGTTCTATAAGGTTCTCTTTCCTTCCTTAATTCTCTTATTGTCTGAGCGTATTTCTCAATAATCCGGTCCATTTGTTCCTTGTAATTTCCTTTCCTTTTGGGATGCATCTTTCTTCTAGGCACACTTACTTTAAATGCATTATGGCTTATGATTTTCTTTGTAATACACTCATTCTTTTTGTCCCTTTTCATTAAGTTCCTTTTATCTTCCTTCATATAAATTCCTTCTCTGCGGTCAGTGACCGGGGGGTTAAGTATATCAATTAAACCAACTTGAGTCATCTCTACTACTTCCTTTGCATTATTTCTATTTGTTTTTCTCTGTCTGTCCAATCTATTAGCTATGTCTTGTTTCGTCTCTACGGTTCTTTCCTCTATGGTTTCAAGACGGGTATTATTGCCTTCCTGCAACCTTTCTAACTGTTCTCCATTGTCTCGACCTTCCTGTCACTGTCGATTTTACTATCATCGATCTTTTTGTTTACTGTTTCGTAATTTGTGCTAATTTCCTTTTTCAGGGACTCTATACATTTTTTATTCTCCTCCTGAAATAGCTCCAGCTTTTTCCCATTGTCATTTATTTTATCGGTTATATACTCCCTTAAGGAAACTATTTTTTTGTCTAATTCCTCCCTATCTTCCTGTCTGTTTTTATTATTCTCCTCCTTATCATCCTGTCAGTCTTTTCTCAGGGATTCTATTAACGTTTCCGTTTTCTCATTACTTTCATTAGTATTTTTGTTCATATTTTTGTTTATCGTTTCTTCCATTCTTTGGAACATCATCATTATTGCATTCATGTCAATGCTCCCTGTTATTTTTTCTGGTTCGGGTTTCTCTTTGGTCTTCCATTTGCATGGGTCCTTCTCCCGTTTGTTCCTCTAGTTCATCTCCCGTTTGTATTGGTCTTTCAATTTCTAGTGTGGGCGGTTCTATTTCTATTTCCTCGACCTGGACTGCCTCTCCGTCTTCCACACTTAATTCGGGTTCTACATTTTTCTTCACCTTTTTTCCTTTTGGTTGCGGCATCTTGATTTGTTGATAGTTGCCGGGCTTGTTCCTTTCCTTTCAAGCCTCACTAGTTGGGCTGCCAATTTATAATATACAAAAATATTGTGTATGTTGTTCATGTTGTTATATGTCGGGCGTTACACTCCGCGTACTTTTGATACTTACTGATGACTGGTTCCTCAGCGATGATGTCGTCCTGCAAAACAACTTAAGCTACTATGTGTATGTGGGCGCCACTTGGAATTTTTGTTCCAAGAAATTATTATTAAAATTAAATTTTGATTTCTTAGTAGTTAATTTAATTCTATGAAAAATGTGAACAAGACAGTTTGAATTTGCAAATAACGTATGTTTTAATGAACCTTAAAAATCGGCTGAAGGACTAACACTCGTATTAAATAAAATTGCAGAGTTACAAAAAATTATTATTGACAAGTTTTTTCTCCAATCAAGTATCGGCTAACAAATATTTTATTTACTCAGTTGAAAAGCATGAGTTTAGTGTATGAAAAATCTTTATACTCAGGACGTGACTCCTTTGAACTACCAAGACAAATCAATAAGATGCTTTACAAAAATTGAGTGATTTGAAGGTGTGTGACTTGTGTAGTACAACTGTGTGACAAATGATACCAGGTAAAAATAACTTTAATTTTTAAACAACTCACGTTCCGGTGGGTAATTATTTCTTGCACTGGACACTTCTCTTGGGGACGTTTTCAATCTCGCCTCTTCGTGTTGACGTTCCTTGTGCACTGAGAATTATTTGTAAGTCAAAATACGGTTTTTTAAATCTCCGCACGGTTGGAAATAAGTTTAGCAGTGAATTTATGCTTTGAATACTGCCGGCGGTAATCAGCTGTCTGCGTGGTTTCTCGATTCGGCCGCCACAGCGCTGGCTCTCCTCTCACAGTTGAAAATAGGCTTGTGTACGTAAAGTTATAGGGATTTTGTCAAAGTCAGTTTGTCTTAGCGATTACCAGCAGAATTGATTCTCTATTAAAATTTGGTCCTTTCCAGGGCCACTAGTATTCTGGCTGCGTGCGTTCTACTAAATATGGAGTGTTGCTGCTCTATTCAACAACATGTTGGCCAATACTCCTTGTATAGGTTAGTTCAGTCTTTTGTCATGTACGGGAAAAGCCTTTCTGTGTTTTCGTGTCGACTTCTCGTTCTTCGGTTTCGCCTCGGATGTGATGATCAGTTTCGTGGGTGATGTGTCTCTTCTGGATTCAAAGCATAAAGTGTTTTTTGGTCGAATTTCGTCTTCCTTTTATACTCTGTAAGGCTCATTGTTTTAATTTTTTGACATGAACTTCCGGTGTATTTGTGTAAAAATTCCTTCTAGAACGTTCGAGAATAATCAAATGGAACATCATGGAACAAATTTGACTTCCGTAGAAGCTTTAGAACAAAAATTTCTTACTCTTCACACTAAGGATATTACTAAAATTATTCTGGTATTTGTCAAACAATTTTACATAACTACTTACAATCTGCATGCCATTACTATTTTTGGATTCTCTGCTTTCAACTGAATCTAATGATACTAATTACGATTGGTTTTGAACAAATTAACTCTAATAAAATAACAAAATACAACTCTTACCTTGGAATGTTTTCATAAAATTCCAATTTTCTACCTATAAAATTGTTGTGAAGTTGTTTGGTTCTTTCTACAACATTAATGCATAATATACTCATCTTTTTATAACAAAATAAACAAAAATTAACACATATAACATATAAATAAGTTCGGTTTTGTATGGTCCTTGCATATGGCCTATGTTATTGTCACTGGTTCTTTACAATAATTTGTCTTTTTTCGGTATCATATATGGGATTTTTCTAGTATTCACTGAGAGTTTATTATATTGTCTATTTTTGGTGATACCTGGTTTATCCTGATACATATTATTTTTACTGTAAGATTACTTACCATCATATTGGTTTGCATAAGTGATTCATTTTCTTGGTGTGACAAATTTCACTCTCATATTTCAAATTCTTTAAGAATTAAACTTGTTTTCAACTGAGTAAGTTTGTTTCTATAGTACACTATAGGATTGTACCTTTTCTTTTATTTTTGCTGATATTCTGCAATTATTCTGTCAAATATGACTGTTTTTTGTGATTGTTCTTTGGCCTCAGCCAGGTATGGTATAGGTAAATAGTTTCCTAACTCGACTGTTATAATGTTTTAGTTGGTCAAATATATAAGTATAGACACATTATATTGTATTTCAACTTTATAATACAATTTGGTTGCATTTTCTCAACATTAAATTCATAAATATTACAATATTATAGGTCTATTACATGTTTTCAGTTAATACTGTTTTTGGCTATTTTAATTGATTTTTAATCACTTTACAGCTTTCTTTATTTAAGATAATTTGTTCGTCTCTGTTTATTTGACATTTCCATATAGTTTTTATGTTAATTCTATAATAATTAATTTTCACATAAAATCTGAGTGATTGGACTCGGTTCTTAAACATAGATTTTTTGTCATAACATTTATATATTTTTTATTTTAACTTACATCCTTTCTAATAATGTATTCAAATCATTTAATACATTTATTTTATTTACATTACAAAGTATAATAATGGATCTCGTCCTTTAATTCACAATAAATAGTTTTTTATACCCTATTCAGACTTACATTTCTTAATAAGTAATGACCTCATTTTGGTTGTTTCTGATATTATCTGTCTCTCTTATAGTATATTATTGGTTTTACACTGTTCTTCACTTAAATAATATATATGGGGTTTGAGTCTTAGTCATAGTCTTGTCGTTTTTTTCATGTTAATGATATTAATTATTAGACAAAATTACAAAATTTTTCGGATTACTTGGGTTCGATACTGTTCACCTCACTTTCCCCTTATGATAAATTACTATGCAAATAATTTCCTTTATGGAACGTTCTGTGACGTTACAGTATACAATTGTAGAAACCTATACAAGCCTCCGACACAGTGCACTGCGTGAGGCCCACTGGACTCTGAGCAAACGCGTGTCACGCCGTGTGTTATCTCATAATCGATTGCAGCGCGGTGTCATACAGCGGGTTTGATTTGAAATTTAATTTATCGTTAAGTATGCCATCATGAGTAACTGGGTTATTATGTCCACTATAGATTTCAAATTCTTCCCATGCATCCATAAAACGACCCTTACTACAATAATGTAAGGGTATTAAATTCGTATTAAAATTCGTGTATGAATGGTTGCATGTAATTAAATGTCGTGTGAAATTAGATTTTATATTATCTATAGAAACACCTTTATTGATGACATTATGTGGAGTGTGTTCCCGAAACCTTTTAATAATAGGTCTCCCCGTTTGACCAATATAGAAACATTCACAATCATTACATATCAATTTATATACACCCGTCCTTGACTCTAATTGTGTGTGAACAGCCTGGCGAACCGAATTCCAAAGGCTATTATTGGTTTTAAAAATGGTGGTGAAACCAAGCCTATTAAAAACAGACGTTAGAATTTTGGGCATTATCTCCGTGTATGTGGTTGAGATGTACTTATTTTTGGTTTTTATATTATTTAATTGTTTGGATTTCTTAGCCTTGTGTTTCCTAAGAATGTTATCCACCATCTGGCAATCATAACCATTAGCAGCAGCAATATGTTTAATTGTATTTAGTTCATCATTATAATCGTTAGCGTCAAGAGGGACACTCAAAAGCCTGTGTACGAAACTATTATATGCTGCTAATTTTTGCGAATATGGCTGGTGGGAATCCGCATGTATAGTAACATCAGTGGTGGTAGGCTTTCTATATATTCCAAATTTCAGGTTGTTGTGCTGTTTAGTTATGGTTAAATCCAAAAAATTTAGTTCATTATTTGCTTCGGTTTCCATGGTGAACTGGATATTGTCATTTACAGCATTCAAGCTGTTTTTCAAAGTGCTTAGCTGGCGTGCAGTACCATTGAAAATCAAAAAAGTGTCGTCCACATAACGACAATAAAAAATAAAGTTATTGGTGAACCTGTGGTTATTAAGAAAGTAATTGTTCTCATGAGAGTACAAATAAATGTCGGCCAACAAGCCGGACAATGGTGAGCCCATAGCAAGTCCGTCTCTTTGAATATAATAACGTCCATTAAAAGTAAAATAATTTTGTTGCAAGATAACTCTCAGTACGCAGATTAATTCGTTTATGGATTGTGCATCTAATTTATTGGATTTGATTAAGTTATTATATAAGATGTCCAAGGTCTGATTTACGGGAATATTAGTATAAAGGTTGACAATGTCGAAAGATGCTTATTTGTATGTGGGTAGCAATTGTATATTTCTAACTTTGTTTATAAAATCCATGCTATTAATTATGCTACGATTATTTTGTAGTTGAATATTATCATTTATTAAAGCAACCAATTTCTTAGCTGCCTTAAAACCCGGTGCCGTGGTAAAATTAACCAGAGGCCTAATTGGGACATTGTCCTTGTGGATTTTAGGTAGGCCAGTAAGTTTCGGTGCATGGGCATTGATAGGTTTTAAATAGCGTCGCGTATAGTCGTCAAACAACTTGGTACAGTTATTAATTGTGTTATTTAAAATTTTTGTAAATGAATCAGTGGGGTCAGTGTTCAGCATGATAATGTTGTTATTGAAAATAAACTCGTCGACTTTACGTGTGAATACATCATTATATATGACCACTAATGTATGTCCCTTATGAATTAGCAGCATATAGTAGTTTTGTACACAGGCTTTTGAGTGTCCCCCTTGACGCTAACGATTTTAATGATGAATTAAATACAATTAAACATATTGCTGCTGCTAATGGTTATGATTGCCGAATGGTGGATAACATTCTTAGGAAACACATGGCTAAGAAATCCAAACAATTAAATAATATAAAAACCAAAAATAAGTACATCTCAACCACATACACGGAGATAATGCCCAAAATTCTAACGTCTGTTTTTAATAGGCTTGGTTTCACCACCATTTTTAAAACCAATAATAGCCTTTGGAATTCGGTTCGCCAGGCTGTTCACACACAATTAGAGTCAAGGACGGGTGTATATAAATTGATATGTAATGATTGTGAATGTTTCTATATTGGTCAAACGGGGAGACCTTTTATTAAAAGGTTTCGGGAACACACTCCACATAATGTCATCAATAAAGGTGTTTCTATAGATAATATAAAATCTAATTTCACACGACATTTAATTACATGCAACCATTCGTACACGAATTTTAATACGAATTTAATACCCTTACATTATTGTAGTAAGGGTCGTTTTATGGATGCATGGGAAGAATTTGAAATCTATAGTGGACATAATAACCCAGTTACTCATGATGGCATACTTAACGATAAATTAAATTTCAAATCAAACCCGCTGTATGACACCGCGCTGCAATCGATTATGAGATAACACACGGCGTGACACGCGTTTGCTCAATGTCCAGTGGGCCTCACGCAGTGCACTGTGTCGGACGCTTGTATAGGTTTTTACAATTGTATATATGTGTGTTTTTTGTGTTTTTGTGAATTTTAAAATTTGATGATCTCCTTGTGAGTGATAACTATCTGATTGAGGGTCATATGACTCGAAACGTGTCATAAATATATAACTTGAAGTCACTGGACGGTTTCAATAAGGTAAATCATTACTATATAAAGTGACTTGGACCGTATAAAATAATGTTTAAAACAGATTTGTGTTACTCTGTTTGTAACACGCGTGTGCGCCAAACTTGAAATATACAAGGAAACGTTAAGCCAAGAATTAAAGCTTATCTCACCCCCCAACCATTGTGTGTGTGTGTGTGTGTGTGTGTGCGCGTGTGTGTGTGTGTGTGTGCGTGTGGGTGTGTGCGCGTGTGTGTGTAGCGCGCGAGACTGAGAGAGAGTAATACCTTGTGGCTCTATTCAAATAAAATTGAAAGACCAAACTGAATCTGAAATTAAATTCAACTGCTGCTTTGATTCAACCAATGGCCGCAGCAAAAAATAAAACTGATCTTTCAAAATTTCAATTTAAAATTGTTTCATCAGTTTCTTTTCAGAAGACGTTGACAGGAGATTAAATGTTTAATCTAGGCATAGTTTTTCTGCTACAAGTTTTATTTATAGAAGTGTATTAAGATTAACAAGATTTTAATCTGTAATATTTCCATAGTAAATCGTATTTAATAAAGTGACATTGTCGTCTCATTTGAACCGACTTTTGTATTTGTCCCGATTCTGTCAGCTACACGTAACCACTCCTCTACACAGTGGCATGCGTGTTTAGAATTTGGTTTTGGGGGCGGGGATCCAGGGTCGGTTGCCTTCATACAAAAGAAGAAACAAGTTAAAAGTAATCAACATTACTGTCTTTAAAATGGCTGTAAAACGTGTGATAACATCCTGAAAACAGTCCCATTAAAGTGAACGGTAATAACAATAAAAATATCCGTTATTGAAACATTGTTTACAAAGTACATATTGATTGAATTGATTTTCCTAAATTTCATATTTCAAACGTATACGCAAATGCTGTGTAATAAACATGTTTGTTTAGGTATATTTAAAATATCGGTATGGAGAACCATACATGACTTCCATGTTCTAAGATTTATATTTAAAATCATTTTCAAAATGAAATGTTTCCATACAAACTACTTCTTTCTTCAGCCTTAGCCACAGTGCTGTGGTCACTAACGTATACCACCTCAAGTTAGCGCACATGATTTTCACTGATGATGGTAGTCGATGGCACTGCCAAAACGTCTGGTTTTGCAGAAAACTGGGCCATGGCCAAACAGCCCGGGAAGGAGTTTTAACAACAAACTACTTCTTTGTTGCCGATAACGTAGTACACATATACAAAATTATCCCCTCCCCCTTCAAGTATCATTTTCATTTATAGAAAATTATCCCCTCCCCTTTAACTACAATTTTTATTTGTAGATATTTCATCTACCTATCCATAGTGAATTATTATGACCTTCTTTCCAGGATACTTTATTTATCAAAATTAATTACTTTAACCTTGTTAAAAAGTAAAACGTTGCAGGTAAACAACGCCTTCCCCTCAACCGATCTTCACCAAAATCAATAGGTTTGATTCCTCTACAACTCAGGCACATATGCACAAAATTATTTGATTCTCTTTGAATTTGTGGTAGTTATCGTTCGCCATAGAAAAAAATCTATACACAGACAGACACTTTTCGGAAAATGATTTTTCTTCATGTTTTGAAGGTAATACAATCAGAATCAGCCCTTATCTCGAACAACGATTTTTTTCGCCATCACCATACTTCCATTTCCTTAAGGAACATGGAAGTAAAAAGAGTTACTACTATATTAGCGTACACAGCCGAAAAAACAGTAAAACGGCCTAACAATTAAGAGATTTACAAAATTCGTAAACTTTTTTCGGCCCTCTGAAGGGGGCCTGGTCCTGTTTGTCACCCCCCTTGTTTGGATGAATCGGGAATCCCGTATCATTCATCAACCCAGATATTCTGATGTGAATGTGCTCTCATATGACCTGACGTACAAGTCAAAACACAAATGTGATTATATATTGAGATTGGTCGCATTTGTTACCTACTTCATTTTAGAGTATCACATAGACTCAATATTATATTTAATACAGTACAGCTCAATTATCCTCACTTCCAAATATGAGGATTGTCTCGTAATTTGGAATAATATCTATTCTCAATGATCGTCCTTACCTTTTCACCCCCCCCCCCCCCGTCAATTAATGACTGATCAGCAAGTATTAGATTAACTCACATATACCGGCTCTCTCTTCGTGATACGTGTACATATTATAATAGTGCAACGGTACAACCATTAACGGTACTGTGCATTGCCAAAATAATTTTAATAAATAATAAAAATAAATAAATATGGATTAATAAACATGATTCAGATTGCATAAGCTATATCGTAGTTAAAAATAGGGAGCGCAGAATTCATGCATGGACACGCATTCCTGGCACACCTGTCGCTAGCGTTGTGTACACGCGTATTTTGTTTGTGTGTGTGTGAAGCCTGTCCGTTCCTGAAATGTAACCAACCTTTTCAAGTATTATAGTTTTTATGTTTTATTTTAATTATAAGAAAAATATGTACGATATGGTAAAACAAAAGACACCAAAGTGTATAGAAATTAAAGGTGAACAAAGGGTTAAAAGACCGTGCCAATGTGACGAAAAGTGCAATTACTATACGTAAAAAGTGAATAGCTCTTTTTGTAATTACAATCAAGAAGTGTAATTTACGTATAGTAAACATATAAAAATTTACGATCGATTGAACGTTACGAGTGATTGATCGTTAACGATTTACGAGTGGTGTGAAACAGACTACGTAATTCACGAAGATAGGCGAAAATAGTGAATTGAACCAGAGTGGGGGAAAAGACGCTTCGACAAAATCTGACAAGTTGAAAATTGTTCAGGCCTGAGCTTTTGCACGACCTGACTATAAATACCAGGTCGCGCTAATAAAGTTTCTTCTTCTCGATTCAACCGTTGCCACAGGAGGCTATGTCAGTCAGAGACGCTATTTTAAATCTATAGTAAGAGTCACAGGACAAACTGGAAGTCCAACCAGAGCAGTAGAGCACATACGATGAGGTCTATGGACACACCTGCAGCATATGATGTGAGGCGTGACGACTATTAAACAGCACATGCAGTGGAATCCGATCAGAGGACCAGGAGGACACGGAGGACACGACAAGAGGACCAAGAGGACACAGAGGACACGAGGACTGAGGAGGTCGACGTACGGATGATTAACCACGTCAAACGAAGTGATGGAAAACCATTGTAATTACAGACATTTGAAAGACACTAATTAAAGTTAGAATGAAAGACATTCAACCTGTATTAAAATAACTAATTGTACATAAATGGAAAAGCAGAGTGAAATTTAGAATAATATCACTTGTATAAAATTTAGTAATTGAGAGTAACATAAATGATAAGAGTGTTACCAAACAAATAAATACTTCAGCTGGGTTTGCTTTATTTTGTTTTACGCTCCACTGTTGTGAGCGCCAATTTGTATCCGATCGTGTACAAAAAAATATTTAAAAAAAATTTTATATTTATATTTTTTTTTATTTTAAAAAATTTCAAAAAAAAAAATTTTTTAATGTTTCTTTTATTGTTCAATAATTTAATAAATAATTCTTGTAAGGGTGTAGTGTTGAAATTTTAAGTTTGTTGGAGTTATTTGTGTCAATAATCTAGCTTATGGTTTTCTGTAACTAAATTCCAGTTAACAGGATTGTCTCAATTCACTAATCGATCGGCGATATTTCTTTTCCTCCGTATATATTACTTTCCCTTGAATAACGGTCGCCTTTCTGTTAGTCCTGTTGTTAACTAAAACTCCTTTATTAAATTGAGAAATAAATTTAAAACCAAATTGTTGAATTACTATGTTTTTTATTGACAATTATTTAAAAGATCGTTTGAAAATCGATTATCATATATAGCTCGACTCTTTCACAGGGGCAATCGATTGTTAATACATCTGTTATTTCATATAAATATTTTCGAAAGGTTTCTTTTAACGGTTATAATTAATAGTCAGAGAAGGGGCAAGTATAGAAAGTATAACATTCACAATAAAATATCTTTACAGTTCGAAAATACACAGTTTGATAATAATATATAATGTTTATTAAGTAAGAGTTTATACCCAATGACTTGTTGAATACTATTCGACGTAGGCGCTAGGCATGACGGGAGTTCCAAAATGGCCGCTTGCTCGCTGCTGAAGATAAACAGGAATAGTGTAGCTGGATTTTTCTGTTAATAAAGATGCCTTCTCAACTGCTTCCTTGTCTCCGCAATAGTGAATAATGTCTCTGGTGTTGTTTGGGTTGTCCCGGTTAAGTGTTCTGTGTTCACTTCGATTAAATGTTTTGGATTAGGTGTATTCACTTCTGTCTATGTGTGTGTCGAAAATTGTGAAGTTCGTTTGGTTATGAATAATTAGTGTTTTATAGTTTTATTTCCTTATTTCACTTGTATTCGGTTCAATATTAATTGTTTTCCATGTTTGTAGTTGTTGTGTTCACTGAATTTATTTTTAAGGTAAAATTTCTGTAACTCTCGGTTTTTTATTTTAGGCTATGCTCATTTTTTATTCGCCATTTTTGGTTTCGTTATATGTGTTATAACGCGAGCTTATAGCGCGAGCTTAATTCAACCGTACACTTCGAATGTTAATTAAGAATTGTTTTACTTCCTTCGTTTCTGATATCTCTTAGCCGATTTAATATTAGAAAAGTATTGTTTCAATTTTTATTCACTTCCGATGCATGTAATTAAAGTACATTATATCACAGAATATATTTTGGTTATTAATTAATTTCATTTAATAGTAAATACATAATCGGTTTCTTTAAATCCTTCTGCTTAATTTGATATACAATAATCCATCTTTATAAAGTTTTTTATCAAAATTGCTATATTTCTGTCATTTTGGAAAAGTAGGCTCAATATTCTGTTTCCTGTCCTTGTCCAAAATTTAGCCATCTTATGTGTTATAATTATGATTATAATAAATCTCAGATTGACATAAATCTTTATCTTTCCTTAATTTCTTGCCAATTTATCCATTGATCATCCTTTTAAATATAATTCATGAATTTATGATTTTCCCCTCTGAAATTGTTAGATATTACATTTGCAAAATTTTTAATAATTTTATACATCTTTTTATATTATTCTTTTAAAGTATAGTTTTAGTTATAGTATTTGGTGATTAATTCACCTTATATAAATCTCATCAATTTACCTGGTTCATTTAACTTAATTACTCAATTATACTGTTATTGAAATTTACTATTTGGCCTAGATTTTCTGGTTTTACATATACTGTTTTTTGAATAATACTATGTCTATACCCCTTCTGACTTTCTGAAGTTAATATAATATTAAATAAAATCTCCTTAAATAACTATTAGAACAAGTATCATCGTATTCATACTCATAACACAAAAACAATATTTAAAATTAACTATTGGTCTTTAAAGTCAGACATTTTAGTTTTCTATTACTAGTAACACATAACAAACATTTTATAAAATAGTATGGTATTCATACTGAGACATTTTAGTCTGTATTAACCCTGCGAGACATAATAAATATTTTTATAATAATAATAAATCTTATTCTATACACCACCTTGAAATATGGAGTTCATAGGCTTTAACACAAATACAATAAGCCATGTATTTTATTTTTCTTAAATTTAATTTGGTTGCAGTCTTTTTTGTTTATATCTTAGTATTACATTTTAATCCCCTATCACTGTATTTATTCCCCACCTGCTCTCTTTATCATTCAAATTTTAAAGAATGTTTTTTGATAAAAAGTGGCATCTTCTTTGAAACATTAGTAATGTTTTCATAAGAATACTTCATAACATTTTATCTCTGTATTTATAGAAAACATGAAAGTTGTTTAATGGTACATAGTTGAAGTATCAGTTACACTTTTACTTGAAGTTTATTGAATACATTAAAATAACTTGCACTGGTTCACTTATACTTTTGGATATTATTTATACTTGAGTTTTACAATATTCCAAGACCAAAATCTTAATTATAAGGGATTATGAAGATTTGTCTATTTCATTACATAATAACTTTAGTGGGTGCACTTCTACTTACAACCCTAAACACTTTTGTTTATAACTATTTTACATTTTTATATGAGGTTTTGGGTGTTATACTTTCTTTGGTGATTTTAAATCTTTTTCGGGGTCATTCTTTGTAATATGTTTTCCTTGGGTATATCTTGTAGTCCTCCCATCCTACATTTTCGTTTCTTTACAATTCTTCCTTCTTGGGTTCTCCAAGGTAATCTGGTTTTATCATGTCCGTTGGTTTATTCGGGGTATCTTCTTTATCTACTCCTATCCTACCTGTTCGTTTCTTCACACTTCTTCCTTCTTGGGTTCTCCAAGGTAATTTGGTTTTATCATGTCCGTTGGTTTATTCGGGGTATCTTCTTTATCTACTCCTATCCTACCTGGGTTTTACCTTATTTTATCTTAGTTGTTTAGTATTTATTTTCCTTGATACATTTTTGTTGCATTGTGATTATTTAATTTTACTTTTTCCTTTTATGGTGGTATTTTACTTCGATATTTAATTATTTTCATTTGAATTTTCTTGTTATTTCATGTAATTTATATTGAATTATGATCAGATTGGAATTATTATTTAGTGGATTATCTGTCATGCTACAAGAGACATATTTGATTTTTGAGTTAACGTAATTAATAAAGTCTTTGTTGATAAAGGAGAATGCATATGAAGTAGAAAGTTTTAAAACCAATTAATATTAAAGAAATTGGATTACAAGTAAATTCATTATTGAAGTAAATTAATCAGCAATTACAAAAAGATGACCACACAATGAGTAAGCCGAGAGCAATAATATTTAATTAATTAAAATAGATAATAAGATTTATGTATAACCTGTTGTATGTAATTTGTTAGCTATAAGTTGTGTACGAAAGAGTCGTACAAATGATATAATAATGAGTACTATTTAAATATGCGAAATGAAAGATTTTGTTTAATAAAAAAATAAATAATGAAACAATTTTAAACTTAAATAACGCATCATCTTCTTATTACGATTACACCCAAATCAATTTATATTAAACAATTTGTTATGTTATAATAGATTATGTTCCATCGCGTAATAAAGCATATAAACCTTCAGAAGCGGTATTATGGTGGAACCGAATAGCTTTCGTTGACTTTGAGAAAGCTTTTGATAGAATAGATAGAAGTTTGCTGTGCTAAATATTAGAAGAACGGGGATACGCACAGCGACTTATAAGAACTACACAAGACCTACATAATGGAACAAGAATAGCTGTTAAAAATAATAGTAGGATATCTAAATAAATACCTAACAATAAAGATGTTAGACAAGGGTGCAGTATGTCACCTATTCTTGTTAGCATTCGTATTGACTATCATGTAAGGAAATGGAAACATCTAGTTAACCCTGGCATTAGGATATCAAGAGACAGATATCTGAATGTGCTGTTGTTTGCTGACGACTTACTTTTAATTCAAAACACAAAATCTGCTTTACAAAAATATGTTTATAAGCTTCATGAGATTTGCAAACAATATGAAAATCTCCACTACAAAAACCAGAGGTATTGGCATTTTGAGATAAGGAACCAATAAGAACAAAAATAATTATTAACGATCAGAACAGTAGCTAGAACAGATGAGGTACTTTAATTATTTGGGAAATGATATTGGCTATGGTAGGAATTATGATATTTGTGTTAATTTAGGTAAGTTCCAGACAATCTGTGGGACAATCAACCGTATTTTTAAAAACAAGGTACGTCAAATTACAAAATTAAAGTTTTACAAAGTTATGGCAGTCCTTGTACTGTCCTGTGGATGTGAATCATCGACAACGACCAAGAAACAAGAGACTGAAATACGCGGCCTCGGAAATGGCGTTCTTAAGAGGAGTTGAGTTCTAAACTTGGCCGGATAAGGAATGAGGCCGTACGAGAATAGTTACAAGTTTTTAACTTAAACGAAAAATTAAAAGATTAACAACGACGGTAGAAAGAACACTTTGAAAGAATTTCAGATTCCAGACTGGTCAAACAAGTCTGGAAATACAAACCTATAGGACACAGGTGTGTGGGTAAACCCAGGAAGAGATAGCTGAACAGGCATCACCTTGCCTATGCCGAATTGTGAAGATGTTGATGATGGTTTCTTTATATACGTGTATCAAACCAAAGTAACTTTATTTTCAACATTAGGTAGGAAGCATATTAGAAATGGAAGAAGAGAAGAAACATGTTTTAAAACATTTTCAACATATTTTACAAGAACTATAATGTAAATGACAGGAGACTTTATACGTATAGAAAGTATAACGTTTCATTATAATTTACATTTAAGCATAAATTGTTTTTTCCTCATCCTTGACGCGTGCCGCAGCACTGTATTATATTTTACCGTCTCCAAGTACAGAGATATTTCATTCTTGACTTTTCATAAATACCGTGTGACTTTTCTACAAACAGAAGAATTTCTGTCTCTGCACTGGAATATAACTGTTTTCTATTTCTATACAGACAAGAGGCGCACACTACAATACTGCCGTAGACTGCTGGAACTGGAGCACTGGCTGAGTTCACAGTGTAACAATATTACTTTGTGTTACTCTTTTTTTTACTTCCATGTTCCTTAAGGAAATGGAAGTATGGTGATGGCAAAAAAAATGGTGTTCGAGATTATTGCAGATTCTGATTGTACTACACTCAAAACATGAAAAAAAAGTCATTTTTCTAAAAGTGTCTGTGTGTGTGTCTGTGTGTCTATCTGTGTGTCTGTCTCTCTTATGTCTGTAGATTTTTTTCCTAAGGAAAACGATAGCAGCCGCAAATTCAAACAGAATCTAATAATTTTTTACATACGTGCCTTAGTTGTAGAAGACTCAAGGCCTATTGATTTTGGTGAAGATCGGTTACGGGAAAAGGGCAGTTTACCGGAAACATTTTTTGTTGTAACAAGAGTAAAGTACTTAATTTTGATAAATAAAGTATCCTGATAAAAAGCTCATAATAATCCACTGTAGAAACGTAGATGAAATATCTATAAATGAAGAGGTTAGGTGAACGGGGTGGGGGTAATTTTCTATTAATGAAAATTTTTGTTGAAGGGGGAGGGGAGAATTTTATATATGTGTCAAACGTTATCGGCAACAAAGAAATGTGTACTACGTAATCGGCAACAAAGTAGTAGTTTGTTGTTAAAATTCCTTCCCGGCCTGTTTGGCCGTAGTCCAATGCTTTCTGCAAAACCAGACGTTTCGGCAGTGCCGTCGACTGCCATCATCAGTGCGATGAAGTGCGATAACGTGTGGTGGTATACGTTAGTGACCACAGTACTGTTGTTAAGGCTGAAGCAATTAGTGGGAAGAAGTAGTTTCTATGGAAACATTTCATTTCGTAAATGATTTTAAATATAAATCTTAGAACATGGAAGTCATGTATGGTTCTCCATACCGATATTTATTTTATATTTTATACTGGTATTGTAGTAGATTCCAACATATTCTTGTGTTCTGCTG
The DNA here is from genome assembly GCA_034769895.1 of Magicicada septendecula. NCBI lineage: Eukaryota > Metazoa > Arthropoda > Insecta > Hemiptera > Cicadidae > Magicicada > Magicicada septendecula. Next base: position 53,935,064 of record CM068373.1, read on the forward strand.
AATATTATGAATGTAAGTTAATATGAATATAAAATCAATACGTTTGTTAATGGATACTTTTGTAAAATTCAAAGAAAAAGTAGGAAATGTTTTCCCTAATTCACATTTCTATGGAAAACATCAAACCAAACGTATAAATGAAATTGTAAATTAAAAGGAAAATGAAATTGTAAAATATGTGTCGGTTGTATGGGTAAATACGAGTGTATGTTATATTACTTCCATATTCCGTAAAGAAATATAAGTGTGGTGATCGTGAAAAAATCATGTTCGAGATAAGGGCTGATTCTGATTGTACTACCCTCAAAACATAAAGAAAAGTCATTTTCCGAAAAGTCTCAGTGTGTGTGTATGTCTGTGTAGAATTTTATTATGGCGAACAATAACTGCCGCAAATTCAAACAGAACCAAATAATCTTTTTCATATGTATCTGAGCTGTAGAGGACTCAAGGCCTATTGATTTTGGTGTAGATCGATTAAGGGGAAGGGGTAGTTCACCTGCAACGTTTTATGTTTTAACAAGAGTAAAGTACTTAATTTTGATAAAATAGTGTGCTGAAAAGTAGGTCATAATAATCCACTGTAGAAAAGTAGATGAAATATCTATAAACAAAAAGGGTGGTTGAAGGGGAGGGATAATTTTCTATAAATGAAAATGATAGTTGAAAGGGGAGGGGATAATTTTTATATGTGTACTACGTTATCGGCAACAAAGAAGTAGTTTGTTGTTAAAATTCCTTCCTGGGCTGTTTGGTCGTAGTCCAATGTTTTCTGCAAAACCAGACGTTTCGGCAGTGCCATCGACTGCCACCATCAGTGAAAATCTAGTGCGCTAACTTGAGGTGGTATACGTTAGTGACCACAGTACTATGGTTAAGGCTGAAGAAGGAAGTAGTTTGTATGGAAATATTTCATTTCGAAAATAATTTTAAATATAAATCTTAGAACATGGAAGTCATGTATGGTTCTCCATACCGATATTTTAGTTAAAGATGCTAGTTAGTGAAACAATTATTTCAATACAAACGAACCGATGCTATAATTACCGATCCAGAAATGTAGGTACAAATATAGAAATACAAGACACTGTAATATGACAAACTACTGTCGAATATAAATTAACATAAAGGTTTTAAATATATATATAAACACTTGGTACGTTCCACACTCTGTTTCAACTTCTTAAGCCATTGTCAAACAGATCAGCGAAAAACTAAACAGAGAATGTAATGGTGGTAAATACCTGTTTAGGGTGTGTATCAAAACATGTGTGGGGTGTGAAGATGGAGGGGGGTTGTAGGAGCTAAGGGAATGTCAAGTGTCTGAAAAAACTGAATATAATCTGAATGCAAAATATAAATATAATTAATTCACTACCGACACGGAACACAAAGTTTTTTATGGGTAAAAACGTAAAAGTTTTACCTTAGAGCCTGAACCAGTTTTTGCTTTTAAAAAGCTTCTTCAGAGGTTGCCGCTAGGAGCACTGTGCGTCTTGTTCTTGGGGACGGTTTCGACTTTTGAAAGATCGATGTTGTGTGTGTGGGGTGTGATATGTTCGAATAATGCGTGTGATTTGAATTATGCCTGTTCGTTCGGGATGTCGTTTTATGTGTTTTCGCGTGTTTGTATGTTTCCAATTGTTCAAGAGTGTCTGGTTTTCGGCATTTTGTGTGTACGTGTAGAATGTCCATGTTATTGTCGATGTTTTTGTATGTGTGGTTTGCTTCAATGAGGTGGTTTGCAAAAGTGGATTCGGTAGTGGAGTGTAGTGCTTTTGTTTGTTCAATGTATCTTTGTTTGAAGCTACGTCCTGTCTGGCCTATGTAGAATTTGTTGCAATCTGAGCAGTTCAGTTTGTAAACACCAGGTAGATCGAATTTTTGTGTGTTTTGTGTGTGTGTGTGTGTTTCGATAGTATGTGTTCTGTTTTGTTTGTTGTTTTGTATGCGATTCTGTATCCTGCATTTTTGAATTTGTGGGCTATTTTTCAGTTTGGTTATTGATATATGTTAGTGTTATGAATTTGTTGTTTTCTGTGTTTGTCTGTTATTTGTTTTGTGTTTTGTGTAGGAGTTTATTGACGATTGTTCTGTTTTATTCGTTGGATTCTGCAAGATATTTTATCGTGTTTAGTTCGTTTTTGTAGTCTTTTTCATCTAGTGGAGGAAGTCACCCTCCAACACTTAGAAAAAAACAAGAATCCTCACAAACAATGACAGACACGCACATAAAATACTATATTGGCACAATACGTTGATGACATTCTAACACTATACAGGGGAAACAAAAGACAATGTAAACAGTTACTAACGCACATAAACAAAATACACAAAACATAACCTTTACTACCGAATACGAACACAACAATAGCATAAACTTCTTAGACCTCTCCATCACAAAATTCGAACATACGCACAAATTCAATATATACAGAAAAAAGACTACAACTGACACACTAATACAAAACTCCTCCAATCACCCAATACAACACAAACTAGCTGCCTTCAGAACTATGATACATATACTTAACAATATCCCAGTAAATGAAAAAGACTACAAAGACGAACTAAACACGATAAAATATCTTGCAGAATCCAACGGATAAAACAGAACAATAGTCAAGAAACTCTTACACAAAACACGAAACAAACAACAGACAAACACAGAAAACAACAAATTCATAACACCAACATACATCAATAACCAAACTGAAAACACAGCCCACAAATTCAAAAAAGCAGGATACAGAATCGCATACAAAACTACAAACAAAACAGAACACATACTATCGAAACACACACACACAAAACACAAAAAAATTCGATCTACCTGGTGTTTACAAACTGAACTGCTCAGATTGCAACAAATTCTACACAGGCCAGACAGGACGTAGCTTCAAACAAAGATACATTGAACACACAAAAGCACTACACACCACTACCGAATCCACTTTTGCAAACCACCTCATTGAAGCAAACCACACTATAACGTCTCACCTACGTTATAACATCGGGAACCTGTGCATACTTACCTCAGATCAATTGCACAGGCTGCCATACTCGTAATTAACTTTGAATTATTAATTAAATCAGCTGTAGTTATAACTAAAGGAACTTTTACATGGGGTCTGATGATTTATTCACTCAGTATTTTTGTGTAAAGTAATGACATCTCTTCATTAAACAATTACTACAACAGCTCTACATAAATATTCCTTCATAAGGTTTTCTTAATAAAAGTTTACAATTTATTAAATATTTTGTAAAAAAAGGGGGGGCCAAAACATAAGGATTTATATGTGCTAGCATTATCCACGGATCCGGGACCATAAACTCGTTTGTGAGTTAAGCTCACTTATTCATATTCTATCATACTATTTGGGGGGCCATTTGAAGAAAGGACTTAATCTAAAATTTTTGTATCAGTGAAGCTTTATATATATACATAAGCTACTTGCTACTACAAATATTTTTGAATAGTAAGACATACTACATGTTTTAAGTGATTATCATTAAAGTCTTTATATATTTATTTAAACTGTCTTTAACAATTCATTTGTTAGAATTTTAATTAATCACGGAGGACAAGTCTCCGTGTCACCTGTGATATCCAGAAGTTTACTCGATGTCCGGGTCCTTGGTCCTTGAGGTGTTCGTCAACGGTTGATCATTAGTGGAGTTTACTTTCCTGCTGAAGTTCCTGAAGTGATTAGTTCATAATGAAGTAGTGTTGAGGTCCTCAGAAGTCTCGTAGTTAAGCATCGTTAGTAGTATAAGTGCCGTAAATGTTCTTGTTTGTAGCAGAAATGCACGTCACATTATTGTTTATAAAAGTTCTCACTTTAGGTACCTCGTACCTTATTATTTTTTTACCAACATTGAGATATTACAAATTAGACAAATGAGATGTCATCCCTCACACAGTTATTTATTCCTTTTGGTTTTATAGATTACATTTAAACTTATTAGCACACTAATTTGCCACTACTTTCCGCTGCACATTGTTATAGCTGTACTCTAAATTAAAAAACATATTGTCGTACTTTGGGACATGGTTCAAGCGTGTGTTTACTACGAGAGCGCTCCATCTCGATTGAATTACTATGTTAGGACGGGTTAGTTAACTGCGCGGAGTTTACGCATCGCAACAAAATAGTTCCACCTTTCTTCTCTATTAAAGTAACTTTAAACGGATTAAAGTTTGACCTTTTAATTATCCGAATATATTCTTTATTACAGAATTTATTATAGTACACTACTGTGTTCTTGTTTATTTATTTATTTAATACCAATTTACAAGGATTATTAGTTTGTTTATGGGTCGGTATTCAGGTTAATTCCGGTTAGTGCATGTCTATGCTGGGTAAAATTAATAAAGGGTTTCCCTATCTTTACACTCGAATTACTTTTTGCCATTTAATCTCTTTATTAAAAGTTATTATGATTTATGGTAGTGATATAAAATTAGTTTAAATGTGCGATTTATTAAAATTTAAATTTCTCAGTTTTTACATTTCCTATTTTATTATTTATTTTATTAATGAAATCGTCACAACACATACAAAAACATCGACAATAACATGGACATTCTACACGTACACACAAAAGGTCGAAAATAAGACAATCTTGAACAATTGGACATACAAGCACACGAAAACACATAAAAACGACATCCCGAACGAACGGACATAATTCAAATCAAACGCATTATTCGAACATATCACACCCCACACACAAACACAACATCGATCTTTCAAAAGTCGATACCGTCCTCAAGAACAAGACGGACAGTGCTCCTAGCGGCAGCCTCTGAAGAAGATTTTAAAAGCAAAAACTGGTTCAGGCTCTGAGGTAAAACTTTTACGTTTTTACCCATAAAAAACTTTGTGTTCCGAGTCGGTAGTGAATTAATTATATTTATATTTTGCATTCAGATTATATTCAGTTTTTACAGACACTTGATATTCCCTTAGCTCCTACAACACCCCCTCCATCTTCACATCCCACACATGTTTTGATACACGCCCTAAACAGGTAACAAGATTCCAGTGACATTTTACACGGCATTCAAGAAGGGAGTTGTAATTATAGCATCGGTTCGCTTGTATTGAAATAATTGTTTCACTAACTTGCATCTTTAACTAAAATATCGGTATGGAGAACCATACATGACTTCCATGTTCTAAGATTTATATTTAAAATTATTTTCGAAATGAAATATTTCCATACAAACTACTTCTTTCTTCAGCCTTAGCCATAGTACTGTGGTCATTAACGTATACCACCTCAAGTTAGCCCACTAGATTTTCACTGATGGTGGCAGTCGATGGCACTGCCGAAACGTCTGGTTTTGCAGAAAACATTGGACTACGACCAAACAGCTCGAGAAGGGATTTTAACAACAAACTACTTCTTTGTTGCCGATAACGTAGTACACATATAAAAATTATCCCCTCCCCCTTCAACTATCATTTTCATTTATAGATATATCATCTACCTTTCTACAGAAAGGTTTTATATATTTATAAAAATATGTTTATATATTTTTAATAACCTTTGTGTTAATATGTTTCACCAAGTGCCCAACGAGTCATCAATTAATAACATAAATTAACATATTGGAATTAACAAGTTTGCTTCAGAAACAAAGTTTAATAAAGGTTATTCTGTTGGCCTTTTCTTTATTAAACGTTAAAACGGTATTTCTGTTTTCGTAGAATTTACTGTGAAAGCTATATTTGTGGTCGCGTTTCCGTTTTTTGTTAAATATTTTGTATGTGCGCTTTTCCTAACACATATGGTTTTGACCGGCTTAATCATGCAGAAGTGCGATCCCCAAGCGACAGTTCAGTTTTTACACCTCCATCAGTTTAGTCTTTTATATCTTTGAGTTTATATTTTTGTTTATTTTGATACAATAATAGGAGCGATAATGTTTACTTATGTAGGTTTGCTTAGTTCAACCTGGAAATTAAACTATTGATAATTTCTTCTTCTTCTTCTTCTTCTTCTTCTTCTTCTTCTTCTTCTTCTTCTTCTTCTTCTTCTTCTTCTTCTTCTTCTTCTTCTTTTTATTTTTATTTTCTTCAAGGATTGGGCACCTTCTTCTTTTCTAAACCTGTTCCGGCACCCATCTCATTCTCGGACGACCCACGTCTCTTCTACCAATGGCTTTATAGTTCAGTGCCGCCTTTCGGCAATCGAAATTGAAATAATTTCATTTGCGTCCTTTACTTTGAGTTCTGCTCTGATATCCTCATTCCTTATTCTATCTTGCAATGTATAATTTAAAGTTTGAATTAAAACTAACTGCCCGGCTGTTTGGGCGTGGTCCAAGGTTTTCAATCAAATCAGACGTTTCAGCAGCACCACTGGCTGCCATCTTGAAACGAGTCAAATCTAACGTGGGTGTCGTGAAGATGGCAGCCAGCGGTGCTGCTGAAATGTCTGGTTTAATTGAAGACCTTAGACCACAGCCAAATAACCCGGCAGTTAGTTTTAATTCAATTGACACCGACCGTGTAAACCTTCGGACAACTAGGCCTATATAATTTGAAGTATTTCGAATAACCTGCATTTCAGCACTCTGCATCTTGCCGCATTCCTTTTTTGTCATGACCCACGACTCACTCGCATATGTAAATGTGGGTATCGCACTTACTGTCTTATAAAATTTAATCCTTATGGTCATCTTGTTTTATTTCTAAGATTTCTATGAATCGTACCATAAATATTCCTAAATTTATTTATCTTCTCTTTTAGCCTATATCGTATTCAGTTTACAGCTTACTGCACAGCCGAGGTATTTTAAAACGGCTCATTTGTTCTAAAGCGTTGTTGTTTATAACTATTGATAATATTTCTTATTATTATTTTTGTTTTTTTTTACGAGGGCAGGTGGAAAAATTTGGTGTACAAATTTCCGGAAGGATGCGCACTTCCAGCGTCTGTGAGTTCGGGTATTAGGACACTAACCTGGAACTATTTGGCAAATTACTTCGGGCTGGGTCTATTATTCTTCACCCCAAGGGCTCACATCTGACTTTTTATTCTTCTATATTGTATTGTCCAAATCTATCTTCTTCGCCCGAAGAATGTCTTCTGCGAAGCGTGACACACAGTTCCAGGTGTCCTCTCCTTAAAGCAGCGCTTCAACGATGTTATCTAGGGAGATCTTCTTGCAGCGATCTCCTTCATTATCTTCATAATCACCAATCCAACTCCAAGGACTAGGTCTTAGACCTGTACGTAGTAAATTGTACGTAGGCGAAATGGGCCGTAAGTTCGAGTGTAGATTGGCGGCTGTTTGGAAGAAAATAGGACATCCAGTTCACTATATCCTAGGCATTTTGTTGAAGAACCCATAAGTCTGTTAATCCGTTAGAGGAATATGAAATTATAAAGGTTGAACATAATTCGGCGGAAAGAAAGTTGAGAGAAGAACTTGAAATATTAAAGAAAAAAGGATTTAAATTGTTTAATTAATTCAAAAGTGAAATTTGATAATGAAGAGATATTTTACTACATACTGGGGAAGAGAGAAATGTAGAACATAAAGGTTGGTAGCAGTCTGGTACTTAGTTATCAGGCAGTAATGGAAAAGTACTGGGACAAGGGGGTGGTGACTCGGCTGATTGTTTGCTGGCTAAGGTGCAACCTGCTATGTTTGTTAATGTCAAGTTGCCGCTTCCGGGTTGCAGATAAGATATATAAAGGGGTGAGGTTTCTAGGTACGTTGTTTTGTTCCATCGAAAGCGCTTATGGATAGTATAATTGCGTGTTAGTGGTTGCAGTACAAGTTAAGTAAAAATTAGACGGAGGATAAGTGGAACGTTCTTCTGGCTTCTCATGGTTCAGACGGTAATGCCCAAAAAAAATCACAGGGGCGAGCTAAAATCAGCCTCCTCTTGTTTGGAGTTACGGAGGAAGATCACATTGACGCTGAAAAAGGCAGGGAAAGGATCTTCGGTACAGAGGACCCGGCACAGGTAGCATTTACGGTTTGCATGAAATGTTAAGAAAATAAACCTTTACAGAAAATTAATTGGAAGAGAGAGAGAGAGAGAGAGAGAGACTACAACATCCAACATGTGAAAACCTGTGACGTCTCCCTTGTTAAGACATCACAAAAGTCGGGAACCAGTTCAATTCGTTACCAGTTAATTAAACTAGCTGCCGTTGTTAGTAAAACTTCCTTACTAACAAATTATAACACATTATTACATAGGAAATAGACAAGGATTGCATAAATTTATTCACTCGCTAGGTGTTAGCAAAAACATCTCTTTATTATTATTCAAATCTCATGGTTTACTTTGTTTTTCTTTAAAGAATTACTCTAGTAAATTCAGCTTTTAATGCTGTAAAAATATTAAATGTCTTATTTCTTTTATCTCAAAAGTATTCATCTAGAAATTGTTTTAAGTACCTCGGATCCGGGACTGAACTTTGTTAAGTTTTAATTTATCACAACTATAACCAAATTATTTGAAGAATAATGTTGGTTGTAAACTATAGAATTACCTTACATTTAGATATCGTGATGTTACTACTACTTCATTACAGAAATTACAAATCTTATAAATTATTCTTTACATTATCAAAAGTTCTTTACTGTTCTTTTGTTACTTCTCTTATTGAAACAAATTTGTACAAATGTTATGTTTGGATATCACCTGAATTTAACATGAGGTTGTTCTGGGGTCCATGATGGTCATCTTCTGTCGTCTTCTAGGGTGCAGTGTATGGTTCCTCTTGATGCTACATCGGGTTGATTATATCTGGTAGTCTCGACAATCGGATTTTTTACTTGAAGTTCATACTGTTGTAGTTTGAGTTTTCCACTTCTGGAGTTTGTAGTTCACATTTTACACACTTAATTATAGTTCTTATTTTGCACTACTAAAGTCTGGTAAGTTACATATCTTACCACTTACAGTTTTTTTTTTTAATTAAGAGATGTGTCGGCTAAGTTTACCTTTTTTTATTTTATTTTTTTTATAACTCTTCACACACTACATTATATATTTTGCATTATTTTCACGCTACATCTTTCAAAATAATATCCGCACCAACTGGATATAAACTTTTAACGGCATACACCTACGTGTATGTGGACAACACAAAACTGACATCTTTACATGTCGGAGTTTCTCTAGCGACTGTGTGCATAGTTTAGCGGCGAGGGGTCAGTAAGCTGGCGCATATTTACGCACTGAGAAAATAGTTCGTTCTTTTATTTAGTATTAATTATTCCTTAATTAAATTGTTAATTATACTTTATGTTAACTTTGTTACGAATTAGAAATTTCCTTATTTATATATTCGTATTTTAAATAATTAACGTAATTATTATTATTATTTAAATAACACCGTTCTTTGCGTGTTGGTACGGGACAATTTCAGGTTGATGCAGGAATCTGGGTATAGGTAAGGGGTGGATAATACACTTACTTGTTAGAAAGCAAAATTTTTTATTTGTGCGATTTTTTTGATTTTTTTTAAATCGTCACATCCTCCTGCACCTAACGATGAACACAGGGTGGTGGGGTAATAATAGAAAATGTAATAAACACAATTATATTTGGACACAGAACTTCATACTGAAATTTCTCTCTCTCAGATTATTTCTATTCATCAATTGATTATCTTACACTTACACAAAATATTTAAATTCTAATACAACTACTACACATAAAACACACAAAACATAAATCTACCTTATTTTAAATCTTACATCTACTACCGGTTTTTTCTTGAATTCATCACTCGTTTTACGGAGTTCTACTCATGAGTATGATACTAATAATAATCACGTATTTTAATAACAATCGAATTACTTTTAGTTTACTGCGCTAGGGATTATTTTTTCTTTCTTTCTCTCTCTCTCGTCAGCTTCATTGTCATCGTCAACTGACTTCTCATTTATCATATCATTCTCGCAGGACATTAGCTAAGGTTGATCAGGCCTCGCTAGTATTCGTACGAGGGGTTTTGAGTTTATACTCACTTACGGTATAGAATGTTGCAAAATCTTATCGTATTTCGGTATAAGTATATACAACATATTATTCTCAATACTTAAATAGTATTCTCGGTTTGCTATCTATCTCGTAGTCATTCGTCTGTATTTTGACACGAAAAACATTTTTTTATTTGAGACAGATGGCTTCTGCGAACGTAATTTTCTGTATTGGGTTCATACAGAGCTACAGTAACGGGGGTGATGAACTTATGAATTTGGTAGGGGCCACACCATCGGTATGATAGTTTCGAAGTGGTCCTATCAACGGCTTTATTCATAGGATGAGTTTTATACATTACTAAATCACCTACTTTATACTCTATTTGCCTATTATTCTGCTCATGATACTTCCTTGATTTTTGCAAATTCGCTCTCAAATTTGCACGAGCTTCGTTCCATATTTTTTGTATGTTATTCCCATTTATGTCGCGGGGTAATAACTCATGGATTTTCCACTTTGTGGTTAAAGGATGGTTGGATTTATACTTGTACAGTAAATCAAATGGTGTTGATTTATGTCCTTCATGATACGCAGAGTTGAACGCAAATTGTATCCATGATATATTTTGATCCCAGGTTGTCTGGTCTTTAGCATGATAAGATATTAATGCTGATTTTAAATTACGCAAGTATCTTTCTGCTAGGTTTCCTTGCGGTCTGTACTCGGTCACTTTAATATGATTTATCCCTAATTTAAAACACATGTCATTAAATTCTTTCGATTTAAACTGAGGTCCATTATCAGATATCAGATGTAAGGGTGTACCATAATCTTTAAATAGTCTTTCTTGTAGAATTTTTATTGTCGTAGATGCTAATGCACGTCTCATAGGATACATCCACACGAATTTAATGAAAGAGTCTACACAAATTAATAGCATCGTATTTCCGGATTTAGAACGGGGATAAGGTCCAGAATAGTCTATGTATATCTTCGAGAAGGGAGTGGTAGGTATTTCGGAGATTAATTTTCCGACTTGACTGATTCTTGCTGGCTTGCTCAGGGCACAGATTTCGCATTCTTTCACGAACCTTTTTATTTCACTGTTCATGTTTTCCCAATGGTATTCCTTGCGAATACGATGTATAGTTTTCCCAATTCCCATATGAGCTCCAATGGTCGATGAATGGTAGTAATCCATTAGCATGGGTTTGATTATTTCCGGGGCGATTATTCTCAGTAATTTTCCGTTTGCCTTTTTAAAACAAAGTACTCGTTTACTCAAGGTATATTTGTCAGAATAATTTCCTTTCTCTATTTGTTCGATTATTTTGCACAATTTCGGATCTTGTTGTTGGTGATATGCGATATCCTTAAATGCAAGGGGAAAGTTAGTAATTAGCGTATTAACGGTAGTGGTTTCAATATTGTCTTCGCCAGGTCTTGTATTGGGTGGTTGGAACATGCGGGATAGAGTATCGGCTACTACATTTTGAGTACCACGAATATGTTGCACTTTGAACTTGTAGCAATTTAGTCTTAATACCCATCTTCCGATACGACCTAACTGTTTTGGGTGATTCAATAACCATGATAAAGCTTGATTATCGGTTTCTAGTAGAAATTCTTTGTGTTCCAAAAATGGTTTGAATTTATCAAAGGCGAATACTACGGCTAAACATTCAAGTTCGTAGGCTGAGAACTTCCTTTCTTGCTCGGTCAATGTACGGGATGCATAGCTGATCGGGAGTCTAGTATTATTGATTTCCTGATATATTACGGCTCCTAATGCTACACTTGAACTGTCAGTCTGTACGACAAATGGTTTACTGAAATCCGCTAACTGCAATACCGATGGGGATATTATGCTTTCCTTAAGTGTTTCAAACGCGTCTTGGTGTCGAGTAGTCCACTCGAATTTCGTTCCTTTCTTTCTTAGTGCATTCAATGGGGCTGCTATATCCGCTAAGTGGGGTATGTACTTATGAAAATAATTAATCATACCTAAAAATCGAGCTATACCTTTGGCGTCTCTCGGCGGTAAGAATTCTCGGATTGCGCGCGTACGTTCGGGATCGATGCTAACCTTACCTTCGGCTGATACTATGTGACCTAAGAAGGAGAATTGTTTTACTGCGAAATTAACTTTACTCGGGTTTACGGTCAGTCCAGCTTTCTTTAACCTGGATAATACTTCACGCAAGTGATCAATATGTTGATCCATTGACTCACTATATCGTCAAGATAATGATATACAAATTTAAATTTAACGTCATGAAAAATTTTTCTAACAGTCTGCTACATACTGAACTTCCTTGTGATATACCGAATGGTACTCTCGTGAATTGATATAGATTAAATGGGACAGCAAAAGCAGTTAGATGTTTTGATTCCTCAGCTAGAGGGATTTGGTGGAATGCTTGGTTGAGGTCCATTATAGTGAAGATTTTCGCTTTTGTAAAATAGTGAAACGCGCTGTGAATATCGGACAGGGGTATCGATTCAAATTCTATACTCTTATTTAGCTGTCTATAATCCACGACTAGTCTATGTTTGTCAGTTCCTTTTGGTACTAGGAATGCAGGAGATGAGTATGGAGAAGTTGGCGGTTCAATGACGTGCTGATCAAGGAGTTTGTTAATGTGGTTTCTCATTATTTCCATCTTGGGAGGTGATAATTTGTATGGGTGAAGACGTATTACCTTGTTGTCACTAAGATTTATTTTATATTCGATTAAATGGGTTAATTCTAACTTGGGGGTGAGTACAGTAGAAAATTCCTTTATTAGCTTTTGAATTCTTTGTCTCTCATTTCCTTTTAAATGACTCAGACTAGATTCTTGATGCTCTGATTGAATAGTTGCGGTTTCACAAATAGCGTCGTTACTTAATTCGGAGTCGAACTGATATTTTCGAGTACGATCAAATCTGAAGAAATATTGTTTTGCATACATATCAAGGATTAAGCCAGTTTTACTTATGAAATCAGCGCCTAGTATTAAGTTTTGTCCTAACTCTTCAGCTACTAGTAGGGGAACATACCAAGTAAAATTCTTTATTTTTAATTTCACCGTAATACTGCGCGATAAATTTAGGTTTTGTTTATTTGCGGTTGCACACTTTATGTTCACGTTTTGGCTACGTTTAATCAGATTATGACTATCTAATACTGTGGCTAACTGTTGACTAATTATACTACGGGTAGATCCGGAATCAATTAAACCAAGGGTAATCGTTGCTCCAAGGTCTATCTGTACGTAGGGTAGTTGGCAGATACTTGTTTTACATGCACCAATAGAGTTGCACTTCTCAATAAATCTTGTTAGGTAAGGGTCTATGCGTTTATTTCTATTTATTTTTACTCTATGATTATTATTGTTTTTACCTTTCCTTCTGGTGCTGCGGAAGACGTAGGATTTTCGTTCTTCCAGCTTCACATGTTTTTTGATTGGTCGGTTTTCTGTTGGTAGCGCTTTTGTTTACATATCTTGCTAATGTGTCCGGCCTTTCCACAGTTATAACATCTTCTTTCCTCATTTACTTCGCTCGTAGGTAGTCGGGGTTTTGATCTAGAGTATGAAATATGGGGGTAGCTTTGGGTTTTATATGTACTTACGAATCGCTTGTCGCGGTAGGTTCGGGTATCTGTTCCAATTGGTAGAGTTCGGAATGAATCTCTGCGTTGAGTTTGGGACATAGAAACGCGTCTGTACTGGTCAGAATACCAGACGTTGGACGAATGTATACAACATAGTTCTAGTTCGGTGAAGGTGGTTGGTCGCTTCATGAGTGCTAGGTGAGATCGCTCCTCGGGGGATAGTCCGACTAAGATATTGTCTACTAACTGTTGTTCACTCCATTTGACTTGCAGCAATAATGCAGATTCTCTTATTTCAGATATATAATGAGCTAATCTCTCGTATGTTCCTTGTACACGAAGTACTAGATTCCGCTTCAATTCTTCGTAGATACCGGTGGGAATGAAATGTCTTATTAGGGCGGTATGAAGTTCTTCTACTGGGTGATTATGCCTTAGGGATTCTAACACACGATCTTTTAAAGGAGATCTACATTTAGGTAAAATTACTTGTAAAATCTGGTCATCTTTTAGTTGTCGCAGATCCTTTAATTGTAAAAGGTGCTTGAGAAAATCTAGGAGCTTTGTAATATTCAGCCCATCAGTGATTGGTATGTCCGACAAAATATGTTCTACAGGGTGGGTTATCTTTCCATAAAGCTCTGTAGTTAAATTAAATGGAGTCGTCATTCTCGGTTTTTTTGGAGATTGATTCGTCGGCAAGTGAGAAGGTAAATCGTAGTTACGAGACATATTCTCTAGTTCATTAGGGAGTAACGTAACGTTTGCTGGTTGGATATTTACTTGTCTATCAGTTAACCTTTCTTTAAATGGATCTATATTTGATTCCTGCAGAAGCTGAAATTTTGCAGTACCGTTTGGCTGTTCTTGAGTCGGGGATTGGGTAGGGGAAATATTTAGTTTCGTCATTGCTTCTTCAATCTCTTCTAATCTAAACGATTCGGACCTTTGACGTAATTCGCGCATTATCTCGGGTAATTGTTGTAATGCTTCCTCGGCGAATTTTTGTACATCCTGTGGGGTAACTTTATCACCAGGCCAATTCAACAAATTTGTGATACGGCGGGTCAGATGTTCGATTCTTTGGGTGGTGCGTAAAATTACTGCGGGGGATTTTTCATCACGCAGGGTTTGTGCGATCGAATTTAGTTCTGTATACTTGTGATAACATGTTTCCTTTTCGCTTTCAAAATCTAAAACACTTAAACGATTTAGTAATGAGGGTTTGTCCGGTTTATTTTCACGTAACGTCTTGCGAAGTTCCGCGACAGTTACATTTGAGTAAGGAAGACCACGCAATAATGCTTCGTACCTTAGTTCGTCTTTTAACAACAAGTCGGGTTTAAATTGAGCCATTTTTGTTAATAACAACTTTAAATACACGACGTATTACGTACGACAAATCTTATGTCATCTATTTTAAACACTTATAAAACGTGAATTCATTTAAACACACATATATATATATCTCTTATTACATATAGAATCTTATATTAATTAATTAAAATAAACTTATCTCACAACAATTCAATTTTCTGTACTGTCATATATAATTAGTCTAAACAAAACGCTAATACCATTGTATAGTAGAGAGAAATTTCATATATGAAAGGTTCATTGCTTTAACAATAGCACAAAGGGTCAGCTGTTTTGGGGAGTCGTTTGTTGCATAGGGTGGTAACATAGGTAGGACAATTCAGAACAGGAAAAGATCGTGTCTAAGGTGGTCTGTTTGGTTAGCGAGGGGAGGTTTTGAATGAGATGCGTGCATACAAAAAGGGGGAAGTTTACATTTCTCAACACGTATTTAACATGAACTAGCTTGTTCATACCGACAGGTTTAGAATGGAATATTTACCAGCGATGACTTGTTTATTACGGCAATCTCACGATACTAATATTATTATATCTTAATTAAAATTTTACTCATTTATTTGTTCCCGATTTCAGAGTGAATAAATTTATGTTTGCCAAAGTTATTGTTAAAGCATTATAACAATATACAATATAATTATTAAAAAAACAACACAATACACAAATATTATTATTTTTACAAAGCAGCAGAGTGGCGCAATTTTGTAGGCGTCACGATGCTTACAACCCTTTTATATAAATCAGCAGAGTGGCGCAATTTTGTGACGTCTCCCTTGTTAAGACATCACAAAAGTCGGGAACCAGTTCAATTCGTTACCAGTTAATTAATCTAGCTGCCGTTGTTAGTAAAACTTCCTTACTAACAAATTATAACACATTATTACATAGGAAATAGACAAGGATTGCATAAATTTATTCACTCGCTAGGTGTTAGCAAAAACATCTCTTTATTATTATTCAAATCTCATGGTTTACTTTGTTTTTCTTTAAAGAATTACTCTAGTAAATTCAGCTTTTAATGCTGTAAAAATATTAAATGTCTTATTTCTTTTATCTCAAAAGTATTCATCTAGAAATTGTTTTAAGTACCTCGGATCCGGGACTGAACTTTGTTAAGTTTTAATTTATCACAACTATAACCAAATTATTTGAAGAATAATGTTGGTTGTAAACTATAGAATTACCTTACATTTAGATATCGTGATGTTACTACTACTTCATTACAGAAATTACAAATCTTATAAATTATTCTTTACATTATCAAAAGTTCTTTACTGTTCTTTTGTTACTTCTCTTATTGAAACAAATTTGTACAAATGTTATGTTTGGATATCACCTGAATTTAACAGGAGGTTGTTCTGGGGTCCATGATGGTCATCTTCTGTCGTCTTCTAGGGTGCAGTGCATGGTTCCTCTTGATGCTACATCGGGTTGATTATATCTGGTAGTCTCGACAATCGGATTTTTTACTTGAAGTTCATACTGTTGTAGTTTGAGTTTTCCACTTCTGGAGTTTGTAGTTCACATTTTACACCCTTAATTATAGTTCTTATTTTGCACTACTAAAGTCTGGTAAGTTACATATCTTACCACTTACAGTTTTTTTTTTTTAATTAAGAGATGTGTCGGCTAAGTTTACCTTTTTTTATTTTATTTTTTTTATAACTCTTCACACACTACATTATATATTTTGTATTATTTTCACGCTACATCTTTCAAAATAATATCCGCACCAACTGGATATAAACTTTTAACGGCATACACCTACGTGTATGTGGACAACACAAAACTGACATCTTTACATGTCGGAGTTTCTCTAGCGACTGTGTGCATAGTTTAGCGGCGAGGGGTCAGTAAGCTGGCGCGTATTTACGCACTGAGAAAATAGTTCGTTCTTTTATTTAGTATTAATTATTCCTTAATTAAATTGTTAATTATACTTTATGTTAACTTTGTTACGAATTAGAAATTTCCTTATTTATATAGTCGTATTTTGAATAATTAACGTAATTATCATTATTATTTAAATAACACCGTTCTTTGCGTGTTGGTACGGGACAATTTCAGGTTGATGCAGGAATCTGGGTATAGGTAAGGGGTGGATAATACACTTACTTGTTAGAAAGCAAAATTTTTTATTTGTGCGATTTTTTTATTTTTTTAAAATCGTCACAAACCTACATTACTTACAGATCCATCCTGTTAGTAGGCCTATCTATAAAGTATAAAGACACTAATTCAAAAACTTATATCTAAGCATTCCCCCCATATGACTTCCCTATTATGTCACGAAATGTTAATTATTTTATTTAATAAAATAACCACTTTTTGCAGGATAAAAAGAAAAATTCGTAAGTAAATAAATGTCTTCGATTTTGCACATTTTTATTCCTCACTAAACCTCACTTGTTGCAACGGTCTCTCTGATCGTCGTATTGTACAGTGGAAACAAAATGCACACGGCAATGAATCACTAATTACCATATTTAATGGGTTACAAATAACAAATTAAAGAAAACAAGATACTCTCATACAGTAATTTAAACTAAATTGGACCATACGCAATAATAATAATGTCATCTATTAGAGTTCCGTACTAATTATAACACAATAATCACTTTCCACTAATCAGCAACAATCACTTTACCCGCACTCTACAACTCGCCAGGTGTAACTAACTAACTAAGCCGGCCGCTGTTAGTTGTTAGTAAGAAAAAAAGATTCGTACCATTTCTTGTAAAATTAAAATAAAATGAGACACGACTGGGGGTTGCGCGGCTCGTGCGAGGCGCGAGTCTCGAGTTGTGCATTGTCCCGAGTCTCAATTAGGACTCCTGCCACTGGGTCGTTTAGAGTTCAATTTATATTATTTTCTATTTAATGGAGGGCCTGAAGCGACCCTCGATGGTGGATTATACCACCGGGGCTAGTACACGGGGTCGCTTCCAAGAGTCACCTGGTCTCGGATTGTAGTTACCAAGTCCGGCAATGAGGGAATTGTGGGTCACACGTGCTGATCGAACATAGAATCTACGCGCTAGACGTCTCACGGTGTCATCAAAAGAGCGGACAGCGAGTCCTCTTCTCAAAAGACGAGAAGAGTACCTCCGGGGGACTTTACACGCGAGCTTAAGTCCCCGGTCGAGAACGCGCTAGAGCGCTGATCTATGACATCGAGCAAGGTATCCCCAAACAGGACAGGCATAGGTAATCACGGGCAACACGTACGAGTTGAATTATGAGCTTACCCAGCCGGGGGGGGGGGGTCATTGCCGGATTAGAAAGCACGGGCCAAAGTCTACTGAGTTGCGCCGAAGCGCGTTGACGGATGTATTGTGTATGGGTTCACCAGGTGAGTCGGGAGTTCACGTGGAGCCCGAGGTACTTGACGCTATTGGTCCAGGGCACCTCGACGGGGCCTACCAATAAGCGGCCGAGGCCGCTTGCGTTTGCGCGAGAATATTACCGCGGCACTCTTAGAAGCGTTGACGGCAACTCTCCAGTCATCGGCCCACCCGACATACGCGTCGAGTTGGCGCTGGAGCTTGATTGCCGCATAAGTTGCGTTCATCTCTGAGGCAAAAGCTGCAGTGTCGTCCGCGAACAGCGACAATGTTACTCCAGGAACTCGGGGCGTGTCGTTGACAAACAAACAGCGAGAACAGGAGAGGCCCAAGTACACTTTCCTGAGGGACACCAGCGCTAATATGCCTCTCCCAAGAGAGAACGTACTCTACTCTCACACGGAAGCTACGGTCTCGCAGAAAGCTGCCGAACAAGTGAACGTAGCAATCTGGGAGAAGGACTTCCGTTAATTTGTAAACGACACCCTCGTGCCACACGCGGTCGAAGGCTTTCTCTACGTCTAGGAAGATCGCAGTCGTCTGTTTGCCCTGGCAACCAGCCTCGGTTATGCATTCCACGAGTCTCATCAGCTGATGAGTCGAGGAGTGCAGCTCACGAAAGCCGAACTGTTCGGGATCAGCACAAAAAACAAATAAAATAAAATGAGTAACAGAATGACTTGATTTGTACGATTGTACGACGTTGATAACACATCAGCTAATGTCCGGCTAAGTGGTTGAGCAATGTCACTGTCACTGAGCGGGACGCAGTTAAGAGGATTATAGGCTATACGTACAGGCTCATCCGCTGCCCACACACTGATTAGTTAAACATCCTCTCTCTCTCTCTCTCTCCAGCGTACAACACCCTCATAGTCACAGCCGTCTAACCAGTAGAATCCCGCTAACTCGCCTCCCGATATCTCGACATTCCGTATAACTCGACGGAAACTTTACTTAATTTTTTAAATCGCTAAATGATTTCTGCTGGTCAAGCAGAACATTATCTTTGAAATAATGCGGTGGTCTATTAAAAGCTAGACTGTAATAATTTCTAACATCCCCTATACGGTGCAAACAGTATAGATACATTTTAGTTACTGTATTATTGTAATTACAGTACATATTTATGCGTATGAATGTCCGTATTTTTTCCTGTTCTGTTCAAAGATTTGTTACGGTATTCAATTTTTGCAATTTAGCCATGGAGAAACGGTGTGACATGATCGATAAACTAAAGCAAACAGACATGTTAGACGTAGTGGGGTGGATATCTGAGTCTTGGAATGAAATCGAACGTATAAGCCTCGTTCGTTCCTGGAGGTAATTGCTGGACCATTCAGGAAACGAGTTTCAACAAAGCAGAGAAGAGAGAGAAAATTGTGAAATAGTGGATTTATTGAAGAAAATTCCAGGCTGCGAAGAAGTTACTGATGGTGATGTTGGAGAATGGATGGAGCAGGATGAAAACTGTGAACGTTTAGGAGATGGTGAAATAGTTTGCACTAGTGAAAGAGAACGAGGATAAAAATGAAGCTGAATCAGAAGATGAAGAGATGGAAGACAACGGAAAAGTTAAAAAGATGACTCACAGTGAAGGACTTAAGGCCGCTGAAGGAATGCTCCGTTACTTGGAGGAGCAGGGTGTATCTGCTATGGACATTTTGTTTCTCCGTCGCCTACGTGATGAAGCTGCACGAAGACGAAATAAGTGCGAGAGACAGTTTTATAAGTGATCACGAGATTTTTTCTAAAAAGAACTAGTCATTTCTTCAGTTTTGTATGACATTTTCGGTAACTCGTCACCCTCTCAGTCCACGTTAGGTCGAGTTTGCGGGACTCTACTGTAAAACAAAGGTTTTAAAACACACAAACACTTTGTAGTTTCACAATTCATTCTTAATCTCTGACAATTGTTTGAGCCTACTAGACTATTCCCAGAGAGTTGCTAAGAACAACTAAATACAAAAGAGTGTTGAAACGGTTCACTTGTTCTAAAGTGCTGTTGTTTATAACTATCTTAGTCCTCACTGGATATTTACCTTTAAAGGAAATGGTTTTGGTCTTTCTTATTGAAATTGTCATTGAGTACACTCTTGCCACTTCTTGTAATTGAAACATAGCTCTTTGCAAATCATCCTCATTTTCTTGAATAAGAACTGTGTCATCCGCATATAGCAGGGAACCCATACAAATTGATTTGTTAAGCTGTATTCCCAAAGTCACTCTGGATTTCCATGCTCTCAACATGTCGACAATGTGTAAATTAAATAAGGTTGGGAAAACGCAGTATCCCTGCTCCCTAACTCCCTTATTTATTGGAATGTCACTTGAGAGCCTACCATTCAGATCCAGGGACTACAGATGTATTTTTGTAAAGGACCTTGACTGAATTTACTAAATGCTGTGGATATCCTCTTCTATCCCTAATATTCCATAACTTTTGACGGTCTACATTATCAAATGCTTTTTTCAGATTAACAAAAGCGATATGCGTTTCCTGGTTATACTCTCGCCTTTTCTCTATTATCTGTCGTAATACGAACAATGCATCTAAAACCCTACCCTTTCTAAAACCCATTTTTCTTCAAGAAGTAATGCATCTGTAAATGCATCTGTAATGATTCTTAATATCTGATTGAGAATTGATCTGAATTCTTGTATATATTTTGTACAGTGAGTCCAGCAAGCTTGTTCCTCTGTAATTATGCCCGGATAATAATTTTAATAATTATGACACCGGTCGTGAAAGCCTAAGATACAGATTGCTAGCTTTTTCTTCTAAATTGGAATTTTCCTTAATTTTTTTGTTACACTGGCAACACGAGTTTTCTTATGGTTTTGTTCTCTTAAATTTCTGCGCACTCCTAGGTTACAGCCTACTTAACCTAATGGTAAATCAAGTCCTGCAAATATGCAACACACATTTGGAAAACAGTATGTATAGGTTATGTGGATTTCAAGCTGACATGTACATAGTGGATTGAATTACATTCAAAAATACTATCTAGTGTTCTACGAGGGTCAGTTGTAAAGTTTGCGGAGCGAAATCTATAGCTCAGTGGTAGAACTAAAATCTTTCGTGTGCTGCAAGACGTATATTTCACGTGAACACCTGTTACTTTCCAGACACATCTGTCAATTTATTCACTTTTTATCAGCTGCTTGAAATTTTCAGCGTGTTTTTAAAATGCACAAAATCAAACATTTTCTTGTGATGAATTCTCTGTTAAAACCGTTTTTAGCGCCAATGGAAAATCAAAACAAAACTGTAAATGTATTAGGAGATGCTGCGCCTTTAGAAACAACGGTAAGTGGGGCACACTTGAGTTTACACGTGGTCGTACAAGCACGTGGTCGTGCGATTCCATCATTGAACGTCCAAAAAGTGCAACAAAAGACATTTTCAAAAAATTTCATAGGGTGTTGGAAGACCGCAGATTCAGGAGTGGATGACGTTGCTGAAATCATAGGTATCTTATATGAACGTGTGCATCATACTTTAACTCAAGAACATGGTGTTATAAAGCGTTTTGCACAATGGCTGCCACATCTGGAGTTGTTACATTTTTTGGACGTCCAGTGCGGGGGGAGTGAAACATCTTCAGTGCTCGTACGACTACGTTTAAACTCAAGTGCCTATTTACAAACCGTTGGTTTTGAAGCCGCAGCATCTCCTGACACATTTACAATTTTGTTCCGAATTTCCGTTGGCGCTAAACAATTTTTAACAAAGAATCACACCACGATGTTTGATTTTGTCCGTTTTTAAAACACCCATGAACGTCAATTTTAAACAGCTTCTACACAATGAATAAATTGACAGATAGATTTGGAAGTTCACATAAAATATAAATCTTGGAGCACACGAAAAATGTTAGTTTTACCGCTAAGCTACAGATGTTGCTCCGCAAACTTTCCAACTGACCCTCGTATATGTTGTATTGTAATAGCAGCTTGTCTGAATAAACTGTAATGAATTAATGGCGATTGTGTTACAAAACAATAAAACAAACGCTTCTGTGAACACGACTGAACTGTGTGCAATTTTAGCCCTTCAGCACACTGCCGCTGTCTCGTTCAACAGGGATTACTGTGTGATAGCATAGCAGTCCCAACGCGCCAACGCGGATTTAGTTCTTGTTTGTCTATCGGAAAAATACTGTCACTTAGTAAAACATATTTATTCTGAACAACTCTGAGCTGTCTGAAATAGTTGGTTATTTTCAGAACAGACTATAGTATAAACGATCTCTCAATAGACACACGGCATATAACACTGAATATTGACCCTTTTGAGAAAACCCTACATCAATAAAAACACCTACACCAATCAATGATAAAATTTTCGATAAATAAAAGACATAAAAGACGAATAAGACAACGTTCTGATTATGTCACACATAACTAGAGGAATAAAAGATAGTCCTCGGAACTCTTGGAGATGAAAGATCGAGGAGGTCACAAAAACTGCAAACCGGAAGTTGGAGATAAGCGCTTGACAAAGCAAAGATATTTGCAGACGGTTTGTGTGTGTGTGTTGTAGGTGGTGGTGGTGGTGGTGGTGGTGGTGGTGGTGGTGTAGTTGGTGGTGGTGTAGTTGGTGAACATCACAGATTCTTGGGACCGTGGTCAGTTGCGACGCATTCGTACAAAACCAGGTCAGTTGCGATGGAGGTGGAAATTTCAACCCGGTCAGTTGCGATCAATTGTATTTTAATGATATTATAATAATACAGAAATTACCATTATAATTCTATTCATTCCTAGCCTAACCCAACCTAGCCTAACCTAACCTAACCCAACGTAACCTGACCTGGCCTAACCTAACATAACCTAACCTGACCTGACCTGACCTAACCTAACCTAACATAACATAAACTAACAAAAATATTGGAAGAAAGAGGTTACTCATACAAATGCGAAGTTGCAGAATTGAAATTTCATCGAAGTTCAGAATAGAAATGGTTCTAAATGACAGATTCGGTCAGTAAGTGAAAGTGCGGGGCGCAATTGATCGCGTAGGAACAAACAAAACAAGAACAGTTGTTTCGTCGCAACTGACCGAGACCGGCTTCTTGTAGCCATATTACAATTACGACAAAAAATCAATCGTTTCCTCTACAAGTTTCTGACGATGCAGGTAACAATTCTGTCGAGACGTCTGCCAGGATCTAAGCTTTATTAGCAGAATATATTAATATTTTTAGATTAATTATTTTATATGTACATTTATGAAACATGAAGTAGACATCTGGTCCTCGTTCTTTTCCTCTCCTTTCTTCTGGTCCTCGTTTCCATCTTCCTTGGATGTATTCCGCGTGATGCTAGATAGTTTGTGGGTGAAGCACTTTTTCTGTAGAGTATCTAAAGGCTTTACAAATAAATTTAAATGCATATTGAAATGAGACAAACATTCACACTATGTGTGAATATATGGGGACATATTTACAATAAGCCTTAGGTCGTGTCCTGTGCAAAGTTATGTGAATGTTATAAGACAATGTTGTCATTAGTATGAGTACTGCATGTTATCGTAGTTTAAGACGATAATAAGTAACAAAAAGAGTAATACAGCAGTGCAGTGTAGTGTGAAAGTGAATAAGTGTTGTTCGCGTAACGAATTGT
Source organism: Magicicada septendecula (assembly GCA_034769895.1). NCBI lineage: Eukaryota > Metazoa > Arthropoda > Insecta > Hemiptera > Cicadidae > Magicicada > Magicicada septendecula. The sequence continues at coordinate 53,958,976 of CM068373.1, forward strand.
GTGAAGTGAACTAACAGTAAGGCAATTAACAGACACGCTATAAGCAATTATATTAGTGTGCAAATTGGAATAACTATTAGGAACTAATTATTTTAATATTAAATACATTTCAAGAGCATTTATTCAACTGACAAAGTAATTAGTTATGCAATCACATGCGATTGAAACACGTCGTTCGGAGAGAAACCGGAAGTTCATGTCCACCAACACGTGGTCGATTTTCTCAAACAATCTAGACACGTAACAACATGTAAAAATGATGTCATGTATGTATAAAAGCACACATGTTTGGAAATTAAGAAGTAATGTTGAAATATATCAAAGTATAGAAAATGTAACAGAAACAATCAGGAAAAGAAGACTATTATTTTTTGGACATTTATATAGAATGGACGACAGTAGGTTAACAAAGCAGATCTTCAAATATCTGTGGGGGAAGAAGTCAACATCAAGTTGGATTAAAGAAGTCCAAAAGGATTTAGAAAAAAATAATATACATGCGGAAGAAGCAATTGAAGGAGAAGTTTTTCGGGCAAAAGTGTTAAAAATGGAGGGAGTCCAGGGTAGGAGAGAGAAAAACGCAGGTTCAAAGTGGACTGAAGACAGGAAGAAGAGACACAGTAAGAAGATGAAAGAATATTGGAAAAAAAGGAAAGAACAAAGAGTAAAGAATTGAAATTGGCATGTGGTCCTTAGATGGCCGATACGAAAGAAAAAAGAAGTACACATATGTGCCCAAAATGACGTCAGCTATAAAAGCACTGGTGAGCCGTGAGTTATGTAGTCTCTCATATTCACTCGCAAGTTTGCGGATGCATATTCGAGTTACAGCCAGTCCCTGATAAGTCGGAGTGTATCGTCAAGGGAGCGACTCAATTAGTACCACGAATTCAGGCACGGCGTTCCAGATCGTCAACGAGTAGGCCTACTAAATCAGGAGCAACTTGCGCGGACACAACGGCCACGAGGAAAGCCTGAGATCGACACCCCACCTTAGGAGGACAACGGCCGGTGTGAAAGCGTAGGAGCAGGCTCCCGAGATAGTCCGGACTTCTGCACCTTAACCCAGCAAATCCAGGAAAGTTAAATTATATATATACAAAGAAAGAATATAACTATTTATAAAGTAACTTATAAAACAAGTAAAGACTCATTTTTTAATTTATAACTATCAAACTATCAAAATAATTTATTTATTTATTAAATTCATAATTAGCAGATATAAACTGTATATGTGTTATAATAAAGAAAAACAATAAATGTATTAATTCACCTAAATAAAATTTATTTCTTCAAGTGTGAACAGCTTTAAAAGTGTTATCTCGATATATATATATATATATATATATATATATATTACTATAATACTTATAACTATTTTACCTCAAGATGTATTTTTTCCTTTAGGGACATGTTTCGGGAGATCCTGTTCTCCCATTTTCAACCTTCGCCATCTTGCTTCTGGTGCAGTATTTGTGTGTTGGCTTCTGGATGTTATTATGGTGGTTTGTTGGTCTTTGGTCCTTCAATGTTGCATTATTGTGTGTGGTTGTGGTATCTGTTTTTGTATTTTGTGTATTTTCGATGTTGAGTGCTTTGAATATTGTGTCATGTTTTGTATTGGTTTGTATTTGTTCTGGTATTATACAAACCAATACAAAACATGACACAATATTCAAAGCATTCAACATCGAAAATACACAAAATACAAAAACAGATACCACAACCACACACAATAATGCAACATTGAAGGACCAAAGACCAACAAACCACCATAATAACATCCAGAAGCCAACACACAAATACTGCACCAGAAGCAAGATGGCGAAGGTTGAAGATGGGAGAACAGGATCTCCCGAAACATGTCCCTAAAGGAAAAAATACATCTTGAGGTAAAATAGTTATAAGTATTATAGTATTATATACATCAAGAAACGGACTGTAGCAGAAAGTGATTGAAAATATATATATATATATATATATATTTACAATTTATATTTACTTTACCTCAAGATGTTATTCTTCCCCTATTTGGAACATGTTTCGGGACCCTTAGGGCAACACTAAGGGTCCCGAAATATGTTCTAAATAGGGGAAGAATAACATCTTGAGGTAAAGTAAATATAAATTTTAAATATATTATATGCATCAAGAAATGGACTGTACCAAAAACTCTGTGTGTGTGTGTGTGTGTGTGTGTGTGTGTGTGTGTGTGTGTGTGTGTGTGTGTGTGTGTGTGTGTGTGTGTGTGTGTGTGTGTGTGTGTGTGTGTGTGTGTGTGTGTGTGTGTGTGTGTGTGTGTGTGTGTGTGTGTGATTTATCTTTTTATTTTTCACCTCATAATTGTAGTTCCGTCCTTTTCGTCTTTCAAAACGGATCAAACCATCATTTCCATGGTCTGTTACGAATACGCTTTCCTCGGGGACGTAGTTAAATGTCACAATTCGTCACTTTAATATCAAACAACAGTATCTACAAAATCCTTATTTTTCAGGAGAAGGAAAAAACTACTCTTGATTACCTTTTTTTGTTGATACCTCTAATACTAATAAACATTAGTTTATACGGTTTTAGTATATGATAATTTAGTACGTTTTTTCTACAATTGACCTATTATTTCACCAAAATATAAAAATAAATAATCATTATAAATTATTAAAAATCTTGTTTAGTAGATAGTGTTCTTTGACTCTTAACAATCTAAGTCATGTTTCGGTGGATTTAAGTCAATAACACTATCTACAAAATCTTTATATTGCAGGAATTGGGAAAAAAGAAGCAATTGCTTGGTTTTTGTATTCAAATGTTTTTATTAAAATTTTTATAAAATTTGACAGTCCCAATATGAATATACATTTTAAATTTGTATATGATATTTTACATGTCTTCTTCTTCATCTACCTGATCTGAAGATTTTCTTTTCTTTAAGCTTTGATAAAAACTATGGTAGGGTTTGGGAATAATATTTTGCTTACACAGTTCTTCAAGATCTGTCATTTTATCTTCAGCGATAGCTATTGCCGTGTTGTACTTCTTCCTCAGAATAATATTTTTAAAACAAAAATTTCGTGATTTCCGTCTTTGAATCGGAAATTATAAAAATAATGGTGATGACATATCATATTTAAAATATATGTGATCCGTATCACTTTTTTTATAATTAAACCAAACTATATCAAGCCATCTAACGATATTACCTTCTGTGTCGACCTTTTTGTTCTTTAAAATGGTTTCTTGCAGTTCTTTGACATTAAAAATATCTTCTTGGCTCATTTCTATCACATGATATTTACCTTTCTTTGATGCTAGTCTTACAGCAGTAAACCAGCCAGATGGATCAAAAATATCTATGGATTTGCTCGACGTTTCTATATGAGCATGCACGCTATCACATTCCATCTGGGAATGACCAGGTTCGAAGAACAAATGATCAATCTCTGGAACATCAAGATTTTCTACTACGTAAAGGAACACTGATGAAGTTAAACCATTTCGGTTTTGGCCTCCACAAGTGTCTGACATGAATGCAAACTTTTTTCCATTTGCAAATCGTGTCATCAATTTCAAGAGACAAGAGCTAACCTCAGCTCCGCCTCGACCAGCTTCACCCTCATGCCACATGAAATTATAAGCATCTCTTTTGGTAACATTATATGCCGTCATGTTGTACACTGCAAGACGACGTTTATAAAAAAATGGCTTTTGCTTTTACTTTCGGAATGTACCGCACAGCTTCGAAATCGAATTCAGAAAACTCTATCTCTCCACCAGCTGCCAAGTCCTTGACCTTATCCCTGAATTCCCGAGACATATTTTTTTGAGCTATGTGAAAATTGTGTTCCGTTTGGTTCGTTTCCTTTTCCCCTTCATTCATGTTATCAAATTTATAACATTTATCACACATATCATTTCTCGGAGTATGAAATGATAAATTAAAATTATTGTGAAAAATATTTCTGTAAAATGAAGGTTTCTCAGGTTCGATCCATTCTACTTTACATTTTTCCACATATAACTCATACATGATTGATACATTTAAATCATGTGGAAGGTATTCTTTTGAAGTATTTTTTCTTCGATAATGGGAAGGAACCCGTGGGAAGGAAGAAATGTGTTCAATCACTGAAGCTCGGCTTTCATCAGGTCTTTTAATTCCAGGCACATGCTTCCCTCTACGGTCTTCTTCGACGATGTTGTAATCATTTCTTTTTTTTATTATATTTTCAACCACTGTGTTTTAAATGCAGAAAGTAGCTAAAAAGAAGCCTTGGCATACTTGTATTTGTTCTCCGTTCTTCACCATGAAAAATTTCCTCGTTTTTTGTCTTTTTGACACATCCGATTTGGTTCTACAAGAACCTTTGTCGAAGACATCTATCAAACTGCTAAGAAAGTGCCGTTTGCTATTTATATTTTATATTTTCCAGTAATTTTCATTAATAGTTATTCTTTCCTCTTCACTAAAACTGCTGTTACATTTCCTTATACAGTTGGAGCAATCTTTAGGACGGATATTTTTGCCTAATATTTCTTTACCGCTACTAATTGAAATATGAGCTTCTCCTGACTGTATTTTCTTTTTCAAAATATATCTCGACCACTTATTTCTACATGCGACTTTTTTTCTTTTGCGCTGTGGTGTTATATTTTTATTATTTTAAGTTGGGACAATAGCGATTTGAGGTTCTATGTCATTTTCGTTTGTGGTATATTCAACCAACAATTGATTTTCAGTAGGAACTACATTATCAGCACTGTGAACATTAGGTTCCAACAGGTCCATTGAGTATTTTTATTGGTATCAAACAACACTAAGTGGAGTTAGTGTTGTTTGATATTAAGCGATTAATATTAGTTTTAACTAACAAAACACCTCATCGTAACTTAATGTTCTTTGATATTTAACTACATATAATATTTTGTTGTTAGTGTTTTGTTATATTTTTAATTAACTGAAAACTGAGTTACATCTATCTGACATTTAATACTACTTTATTTTTCCAGTACTTAGAGGACATTATCTAAAAAACTGTATATATGTAGATAGTGTTGTTTGATATTAAAGTGACGAATTACACTCGCTAAGATTTATTTCAAACATAAGTCACTGAAGAGAACTTGAAAGTCGATAATACTTTGTAAAATTAACTGTAATGTGTTTTATTCAGTACCGATATTTCACTTCATGTCACTGGCGTTGCTGGGTCACCACATGAATATGTCACCTCAAGTAATCATGTTTCCGTCGAAAGCTGAAGTTTCCTTATTATTACTATTTATAATTTAATTGGGACTTCCTAGCTCGCCTAAAATGACTGATGTGCATTGTGTATTCAAGTATTACTAGCACGGCGATCTCTTCTCTCCAACTATCTTCTCCTTTTCTTCATGCTTTACCCCATTCGTTTCTCTCTCTCTCTCTCTCTCTCTCTCTCTCTCTCTCTCTCTCTCTCTCTCTCTCTCTCTCCCTCTTGCTCTGAAATTGTGCACGCGAACGTTTTCATGTAAGCGCGCGGTTTGTTGCGGCCAACAACATTAACAAGAGCGCTAACGAGAACCACTTGACAGTTCTGTATCGAGTACCAAGCGAAAGAGTCGACACTGCGAATTATAGAAACTGTCAATTATATGGAAATTGAAAACAGCTGTGGCTACAGTAATAAGATGGTGACGTAACCATGTTGGGTACCTCCCTCGTCAGTATTACTGTGATTCACAAACAGTATCTCTACACAGTAGCTACAGAGGTAACGAAGAAGTCAACCATACGTACGCACCTATTCACACACCATCATAGCGTTACGTTTAACAAAATGTAAGCTGTGCGCCTCTACAGCATAGACTATAGGTACGTTTACTAATGATAGTTTTGTTTTATGCTAATAATCTTTATACTTAATTATTAATTCAAACACTTTTTATAATAACAACAATAAAAATGGGCCACATTCACATACATAAATAATAAGACGACAAAGTTAACAAAACTATCTAAAAACACATACATTAAAATAGCGTACAAAACTAATAAAAATAATTTGCAAAAACTAAATAACCCACTCAACTAAGATAACACAACAACTAATGGTATATACAAAATTAAATGCCAAGTTTGCAATAAATGTTGCATAGGACAAACAAAAAACAACTAAAAAAACTGTATTTTGAACATCTAAACGCATACAAAAATCCATAAATATATAAATCTAATTTGGCCACACATGCAATAAACACAGTACATGAATTCCCGGACATAACCAACATGACACTAATAAAACACATACCACCATAGTGAACACCATAATGAACACATAGTAAACACATACCACCACATAAAGGCACCATAATGAACATATTGGAAAATTTACAAATAGGCTACGTCAACATAAAACAAACTAATATCTGAACAAATACAAATCAATACAAAACATCACACAATTTTCAAAACATTAAACATCGAAAATACACAAAAATCTAATATATACACCACAATCACACACAATAATACCAATTTACAATATCAAAAACCAACAGGAAACCATAAGAACAACCAACCAAAACACAAGTAGCCTACTCCACAACATTCCAAATTAAGAAGGCTGAGAATGGGAACAATACGTTTCCCGAAACATGTCCCAAATAAGGGGAAAAAACATCTTGAGGTAAAGTAAATATAAATTTTAAAAATATTATTTAATTATTAAAATTAAGATCCGGGCTGTAAGTACTATAATTAAATCAAATATATTGCAACTTACCGTCTGCGGCTTCCAGAAACAACGTCTTCACAAAGTTGACATGTTTCGGGACACTTGTCCCATCATCAGAACTTAAAATAATCGTGTATTTGTCAGTTGTATTAATAATATCGTGTATCAATAATAAGTTGATACATTTGTCAATTAATTAAAATATTAAAATTCAACATGAAATAAATAATGATTGAACAATACGTGGCTTGGTACTAAATATTTGGAATTATTCCTTTTAAACATGAATACTGCAAGTCGTGCAAACTTAGTATGAAAATTTCAAAATATTAAAGTTCAATTACACTGATGATTGAACAACACGTGGCTTGGTACTAAATATTTGGAATTATTCCTTTTAAAGATACTACAATTAGTAGTCCACAGTACTGTGTCAGCCTTTGCCACGCTACTGTGGTTTCACTGACGAACACCTTGTCGTCAGTTGTACTCAAAAACCGTTTCACTGATGATGACACCCAGAGGTGGGGCCGAAACGTCTGATAATAAAATCCGTCAGCATGGTAACAGTAAACTGGCGTCTTACAGGCCGGATCTTACAGGCCGAATCTTACAGGCCGGTACAGGCCGGATCTTACAGGCCGAATCTTACAGGCCGGATCTTACAGGCCGGATTTTACAGGCCGGATCTTACAGGCCAGATCTTACAGGCCGGATCTTACAGGCCGGATCTTTCAGGCCGGATCTTACAGGCCGGATCTTACAGGCCGGATCTCACAGGCCGGATCTTACAGGCCGGTACAGGCCGGATTTTACAGGCCGGATCTTACAGGCCAGATCTTACAGGCCGGATCTTACAGGCCGGATCTTTCAGGCCGGATCTTACAGGCCGGATCTTACAGGCCGGATCTCACAGGCCGGATCTTACAGGCCGGATCTTACAGGCCGGATCTTTCAGGCCGGATCTCACAGGCCGGATCTTTCAGGCCGGATCTTATAGGCCGGATCTTAATATGATACCGGCCGCGAACGCCTCAGAAATCTTTATGATTATTACGTAGGCTATCGCAGCCGCAGTCGATGATAAAAGATTTTATATCCGGACTGTTTGGCCGTGGTCTGGAGCTTTGTTCTCTCCTTGTCTAAACGTTTCGGTCATCCACCGGAGGCCTTCTTCAGTAGAAAAAAGTTTAAGGCCACTCGAAACCGGTTATGCTTCCTATATTAAATTCATCAATCTTGAGATCCATTATCTATGAACCTGTAAAAAGATAGAAGTCTGAAATTTTAGCAAGCAGGTTAGCATATTATACTCTTCAAACGCTACTACAATTGTAAAGGTACCTCAATTTCTTGATTTTTTTATAATTTTTTTGTTTTTCTTTAAAAATGTGCATACAAAGAGCATACTTAATATTGTTTTACGCTTTTATTTTTCAGTGAAGTTGCATAGTACTAGTAGTGTAGTTACACTTCCACTATCCCAATACCTACAAAAAAATTCAGCCTGATAGTTCATTGCTTTCTGAAATAATGGATCATTTATCTAAAAAGGTAGATTTTTTAGAGAAACGCATTTAAAGTTTTAAAACAGATTTTTATTGTTTAACCTGATTTAAAATAGTCTAGCTCCATACTCGTGGTCTTCAATTATGTCCATTTGGTCCTTTAGTTTTTTGTTCACATTTCTAGTTTACTGTCTAATCTTTTTCATCAATTCATCTACTGGTGGTGTGTCTGCCTTAAGGATTCGTTGCAAGTCAATTTCTTTCATTACTTCAACCATATTTGATCCTGGTTTAATCTCTAATTTTTGTCAGACTTGACACTTGCTTATATTACCTTCATTAAAGCTCAACACAGCATCATGTACACCCAAAATCAAAGTATCCAGTCCAACAAATTTATTTTTTGACAATCTATTCCAATCAAATGGTTTACCGAGTCGTTTGCATTATGTGTACTACCATGAAGACATTTTTTTTAACAAATTACGATGATGGATCAGATCAGCAAATATTGGTTTGTAACCAATTGTGTTAATACAAACTTTTTTCTTTGTAAACATAACAATTCTCGTTCCAATGGTAAAAACCGCACGTGTCTAAATTTTGTTATAAGGAAGTTACAGATTTGTAAAAAATGGTAATATTATCAGCACATTTGACAGAACTTTTCCTACGAGCTCTATTCTTTTAAAAATCATAACAAAAATATTATGAGGCGTATTCACATAAATTTGGTATCAAATAACTCACAAAATATTGAACATCTTTTTAAGACAAAAAACCAAAATTTTTGGGTCCATTTACCGGTTACGTTTAATTACAGTGATCGACAAAAAGTGAAGAGGTAAAAGCAATGACCTCGTGAGGTTAACTTCCAGGCACATAATACCACGTCATGAGATGAATGAGGTCACTTGCTTTTACCTCGGTTAGGGGTACGTTCGGCTCTCCACCCTTTGTCGAACACTTTTATGTTTTTTTTACTGAAGAAGGCCTCCGGTGGGTGGCCGAAACGTTTACAAAATGACTGAACAAAGGAAGAATCGGCCCCACGGCCAAACAGTCCGGATATGAATCCTTTTATCACTAAAAACCTTTATGTTTTCATGTTACTACTTCCGTCTCAACCAGTCAATTCATTTCAACGTGTCTTTATTCATAACACATTAGTCATTCAAAAATAATGAAAAATTTATAAGACAAAAAGAGAATTGATGCCATGTAAATTTAGATACATTTAATAGTAGACTTATGAATAACGTTAATAAAGTTAATAACAAATAATAATAATAATAATAAATAGGCAAAATAAATTATCAATAAATAACAAACTTGTAATTTATTAGGCTACATTACTGTAATTAGTATGTGATATTTACGTAATTAATATTACAATAATTATAGTAATTTTATGTATTAATAAATAAAATTAAAATAAATAAATTGAAGTACATAAATAATTGATACAAACATTATTATCTGCGCTAGCAGATCGACCAATATTCTGAAATATTCGTTACACTAATGATTTACAAAGAATTTCCAATGAAATTATCATTTTATTGTTATGAAGTTTAATTTATCAGTTTATCAGTTTAATTTTAACTCTAATTGTAGGAGGCAGGATATAAGCCTACGTTTAGTTTAAGCAATTTATAAGATCATCATCATATCCACAACATGGTATGGACAAGGTGCTGCATGCTGCCTGTTCCGCCTTCAAAGCTGCCTGGGTCTACCCCACACCCCTGTGTCCTATAGGTTTGTATTTCCGAATTTGTTTGGTCAGTTCGGAATCTGACATTCTTTCTAAGTGTTCCTTCCACCGTTGTTTGTACTCTTTTAATTTGTCATTCAAGTTAAAAACCTGTAACTCTTCTCTTATAATCTCATCCTTTATATTGTCGAGTTTAGAATACATTTTAACTTCTCTTAAGAACGCCTTTTCCGAGGCGTGTATTTTACTGTCTTGTTTCTTGGTTGTCGTCCAACATTCACACCCATAGGACAGAACAGCGAGTGCCATAACTTTAAAGAACTTTAATTTAGTATCTCGACGTACCTTGTTTTGGAAAATACGGTTGATTTTTCCAGAGATCGTCTGGAACTTACCTAGTTAACATCAATATCATAATTCCTACCGTAGCCAATATCATTTCCCAAATAACTAAAGTGCCACATGTGTTCCAGAATTCGATCACTGATCATTATTTTTGTTCTTATTGGTTACTTGCCTCAAAATACCATTACCTTTGTTTTTATGTTCAAATGTGGAGATTTTCATAATGTATCGTTTTCAATTAATATGATGAAGCTTCTTAAAAACAGATTTTTGCAAACCAGATTCTGTATTTTGAAGTACTAGCAAGTCGTCAGTATTTGTCCCATGATATCTTAATCTCAGGGTTTTCCAGATATTTCCATTTCCTTACTAGACCGTCAATATAAACGTAAAAACGAACAGGCGATACACTGCAACCTTGATTAATACCTTGAGTTGCCTAAACTAATTTGATAGTATAGAAAGAATCCTAACCCAGTGGATCCTTGGCCGGTGGGAAGCAAGAAAAAGAAATACAATCCAGAATTAATTTGGGAAAGATGGCTATATCTACATTAAATGGAATCCTGTGAGATAAAAAAAATTAACAGCAGAAACTAAAATCAAAATATTTGAAACCATTGTTAGAAGTATCATGACTTACAGCTCAGAAGTTTGGACTACTAATAAACACACAATAACAAAATTAATGACAGCAGAGATGGACTTTTTGAGACGTTCGGCAAGAGTCTCTAGACGTGAGGAAATTTGAAATGAAGTCATCAAGGACAGAATGAATGTGCAAAATTCAATTGTTGATTTTATCCAAACAAAAAAAATTACAATGGTATGGACACACGAAAAGAATGGAACAGGAAAGATTGCCAAAGAGAGTTATGGAATGGACCCCACCAGGAAGAAGGAAAAGAGGAAGACCACCTATCACCTGGATAGAAGAAATTCAGGCTGTATTGAGGGAATGAGAAATTGAAGAAGATCTTTGGATGGACAAGCAACAGTGGAAAGTGAGAATTGAATCATTTTTGTAATCTTTGGTTCCGGAAAATGTGTAAAATTGTACAGCCGGAATAATAATAATAATAGAAATAATCCTTACCGACTGTAACATTTCCCCATTTCAAGTAGGATATCGATGCGACATAAGGAAGTTCCATTTCAGATAGGACAGTTACAATAACAGCGTTGAAACGCAGACTGCCTGCACAATTTCAACATGTAAATTACGTAAGACATCACCGTAACATTTTACGCGCAATAAGCTTTTATTATCTCTCTTCTACAGGCTTCACTTTGTTTCCTTTCGCTCTAGAGTTTTGTTAATTCCATTAAAATCTTGCAGGCGAAACTAACTTCCCGTCGCGAGAATTTACATACGTATGGTAATGTCGCTTTAGCTTAATGTACACTCTGTACGTTACAAAACAAAGAGCTGAGCACAAAGAGAGTGCGCTTAATTTTCTATATTAATAGTAAAATTAACAAGAATATTAATTGCACCATAGGCTAGAATACCGTATAGGCCTATATTTAGCAAAACCTTTTAAATAATACAAAATAGGTACACAGTTTCTGTTGGTGTTCTCGCGGAGAGTGGTATCAGCTCAAGGTAATCGTCATCATCATCATCACTCGAAGGACTAGGTCTTAAACCTGTTCCGGAACCATCTCCTCCTAGGTCTACTGTCATCTCTCTTCCCAGTAAGAGTACGAGTAACCCAAGGCAGCCACAGGTAGACGGATATCAGGTATGCGATTCAAGTGATCACACCATCTCCTTCTGTGGTCTTCAATCTTTTGGTGCAATGGTACAATGTTTAAATCGCGTTTAATATCCTCGTTTCTTCTGCGATCCAAGAGAGAACAACTTTGCTTCCCTCTTAGAAATTTAATTTCAGTTGCCTGAATCCTCTGCACGTGTCTTTTAGCAAGAGTCCATGTCTCACTAGCATACAGGAATGTGGTGACAGCCACGGTTTTATAAAATTTTATTCGGGTATCCTTCGTATAATATAATACACATATAATATAAGATATTCGTAAAATATAAAAAATGTAACAATTATTTCATAAACAAGGAGAGAAAAGAAAGTATATCAGCAACTAGCTCAATTACTGTTTAATCATAATAAAATAGCAGTGAGTTATCATTTCAGTGTCCACATTTTTAATACTGCATGGTGTTTCCAGTTCAGTGTTCTCACATCGAAATTTCCACAATGTACCCAAGGGTATATGTGCACCCTCTAAGCAGACGCAAAGCGTTACGGCTACCCGGTGTCACGGATAAATCATGTGCTACCTCTGAAGCCAAGGAGACCACATCGTTCTGGAAGGAATTTCTTAAGGACGTCTGCAGAAATTCCTCTTTCCACGGTCTAGAAAATTTGGCAAGAGACGACAGACGCCCTTGTGAAAAGTAAGTACTAATTATTTTATTCTGCAAAATACTGTTAAAACTTCGTAGGCTTGCAAGGCCGGAGTCAACGTTGTTAAAATTCATTTCCGACCTGTTTGGCCGTGGTGGTCCACATTGTTTTCTACAAAAACAGACGTTTCGGCCGTGCCATCGACTGCCATCATCAGTGTAAGATCGAGTTACGCTAACGAACTGTGGCCACTAACGTACACCACCTCACGTTAGCATAACGATGTTTGACAATTCAACGGACTCCATGTGCAGCCGATTGCTTAAGAACTTGCAAACCTATTGTTTCGTTGTCTGCTGCTTCTCCGTAACATGCCAGAAAGTCTGGGCGTAGTTTACCTGCGATAGCTGAAATTCCATAATTCTATGCGTGCAATAAACGGCATTATTCATAAAACTATTTAGTTAACAACTAAAATCTAAAGTCTGTGAATTAAACTTCATTACACAACTGTTGGTAACCTTTATTACTCGGGGTTGTTGACAAAACTACTCAAGTCTACTCATGTGAGTTAACGGAAAACTGAAATCAAACGTTTTCAAATGCAATGATAAATCGTTAATTGTATTGGTTTCACGCCAATAATCCATTTCAGTAGCTTCCAACAACTTTCCTGTTCTTTGTGTTATTGGCCATATTTCACACCCGTATGACGTAATTGGTTTCACAATTGTATTGTATATACGATGTTTATTTTCTTTTGATATTTGCTGGTCCCACAGTATGTTGTTCAGCAATGCTATTGATTTTCTTCCCAAGTTATTTCTTTCTCTTATCGCTTTATCTAGACTACCATCACTAAAAATGTCTTTATTAATATGTTCATAGCTTTTAATATTATTTTACAAAACTATGACTTAAACGACTTTTCTTCCATATGTTATTAAGACATCCATAGGAAATCTTCGTCAAAATGGACCCTCAGTGTTTTAATGAAATCTATTTTCCATGTAAGACTTCTGTTCATATACAGTTCTATTTTTTAACTTATATTTACTACTCATTGATTCTGTTGATTTTATTTCTAAAGTAGGCCTATGTTTACTACTCATTGATTCTGTTGATTTTCTTTCTAAAGCAGGCCTATCTTTACTACTCATTGATTCTTTTGATTTTATTTCTAAAGTAGGCCTATGTTTACTACTCATTGATTCTGTTGATTTTATTTCTAAAGCAGCCCTATCTTTACTACTCATTGATTCTGTTGATTTTATTTCTAAAGTAGGCCTATGTTTACTACCCATTGATTCTGTTGATTTTATTTCTAAAGTAGGCCTATCTTTAAAAATAAATGAACCCAAGCTGCTACAGCCGGTGTTTACATTATCCGGGTTGTTAGGCCGCGGTCTAGGTTATTATGCCGTGGTTTAGGTTGTTACGCCGTGGTCTAGGTTGTTCCGTCCATACCGATGTTGAACATCATCAGTCGTGCGAGAACACAGATCACAATACCCGCGAACGAATACGAACAGTCGCACGAGAGAACACAGATTAGTAACACCCGGTAAACAAAGGTGTTGTGGTCTGTGTTCCCACGCCACTGATGATGTCCATCATCGGTATGAACGAAACGTCTGGTGAACAACTTAGACTACGGCCTAACGACCCGGAAAATTGCGATAATATCTTTAAAAATACTAAATATTCCTAACAGGCAGAAGTAATTACTGAATTGGTTATACAATTACAGAATTCTGTGGGCCGGACTGATACTATCGGCAATCACCGCAGGATACATATCCTCACTGTCTATATGGAATCTGTACTCGACAGCGTCGACAGTGACCGTGGTGGACACAACCAGATACGAGTGGTCGAACGTTGCGTTCCCATCGATAACCATATGCGACGCCAGCAGAGTCGATTGGAGGAAAGCTATGCTTTTGACTTACAGGTATGTTTGCCACTTCTTATGCTTTCACATTAAGGGTTTTCAGATTATAATACACCCTCTATTACAAGCTAGTTGAAATTAGATACTACAGAAAAACGATAAAAATTTTCCATTTTTTTTTTGCGATTTAATTACGGCTGGCGCCGCCTCTCGCATCCTAGCTTCCACTGGCGCCGGTCTAAACAGTCTTGTTCTGTAAGTCCTCTTGCATTCATTGCATCTTCGACGTCCATTTTCCATGTATGTTTAGGTCTTCCTTTTTTTCTTCTAGAGGGTGGAGTCCATTCCCATACCTTCCTTCCCCATCTCTCATCCGACATTCTGTTTAGGTGTCCGAACCAATTCAGTCTTCTTGCTTCTATTGTTTCTGTAATGTCAAAGTCGATTCCCATCGCTTGCCTTATCTCTACATATTTCACTTTATCTAGTCTTGTTAGTCTACAGCACCTCCGCCAGTAATCCATCTCCATAGCTCTTTTTGGATTTATTTCTTTTATTAATTTCCCACAGTTCTGCTCCATATAGGCCTATACTTTCGACTATAGTTTTATATATTCTGATTTTATTATTTTTTGTTATTCGTGGACTCCAAAGCTGACTGTTTAATTGTTTTGTTGCTGTCTTAGCTTATCCTATTCTTACTTTTACTTCCTGGTTGATGTCACCATCCGATGTCATTGTTACACCCAAATACTTGAAGTTTTAATATTTTTTTATTGCTGTTGTTCCTAGTTTTAGGTCTTGACCTTCACCGCGTACTATAAGGTACTCAGTTTTTGAGGTATTTACTTATTAGTTTTGTTATTACTAATAAAGTGTAATGGCTGAATACAAAAAAAAAGTATTTAACAAATTGAGATACCTCAAGATGATGTAATAATAACAATAATATAACTGCTAAATCAGAGGTACAATTATGGCGTCACTACTTTAGGTTGGGAGTATCACAGAAAGGAAAACATATCATCACACTTATTACCACGCAAATGTCGTTAAAATAGAAAAACTTAACAAATACTTAACACCCCAGTACTGAGGTAGGCTACAAACTAACACATCACAGTACCTTAGTACTGGGGTGAATTGGCGTAGACCGTGCCAATTTCTCAATCATTTTTATACTGAAGATGGGGTCTGATGGTGGGGTCGAAACACCTTTTAACAGAACAAGCAGTAGACCACGGTCTAATAACCCGGCAGAAAGCAATCTAAAACAACGTATGTTAGTCTGGTCTACAGTACCGCATAAAATTAAACTAAAAAAAATTTAGTTTAATAAATAAAACTAAGGGTTTTATGTAGAGGAAGATCTTTTTCCTCTAGACATTCTGCACATTTAAAATCCCTCACCACAAACTACATACATTCCACATTTGCCACACATTTACAAAATGAAAACCACAGTTACACAAACATAGAGCACAACATGGAAATACTACACTACTTACCTAAAAGTAGAAAACTAAACACAGCAGAACAATTTGAAATATACAGATATCACACACTACAGCCAAATAACATATTAAACGAACAATTACATTACAGATCACACATACTTTTCGATACACTGATTCAAACACAAACTTTAAATCCCAGCGCCAATTCCCTCCCACCAGCAACCCCCGCCACACACACCTACAACCCATAACCGTTACTTTGTACAGACACTCAGTATTTAAATCACACAGAGGAAGACGAACACCACGTCGAAACGTCTGGGAAACAAAACCAAAAAGTAAGTGTTCACAGTGAAAGTTTAATATATATATATATATATATATATATATATATATATATATATATATATATATATATATAATAAAACTAGTGGGTACAACGAAAATACTTGAATGAGATCGCAGAAACAAACGACCACTTGACCAATTCGGAAAAAATTGATTTATAAACTTTCGGGGGTATACTGTCTCTTCTTTAGAGTAAATATACAAAACGGGAAAAATAATGATTTATTATAAAAGTTAATTGTGGATACATGTAAAAGAAGCTAACAGTAACAGTAACAGTACTCTTACTCTCCTTTGTCTTGAATTGAATAGATAAACATTTAGTGTAGTTCTACAGATATATGTTACTTTCCTGACAATTGTTTCACCAGTTACAGCGGCTTCACCAGGTAGATTTGAACTGACAGATTTTAAATTTATATTAGGCGGGGTAGTGTATGACCAAGGGGTTTGACAAAGGTGCGTGTTCTGCTGTTGTCTACAGGAAGTACCGTTACGGGCTAATTGTGAATCGTATACAATACACTTTATGTGTGAAGAAAATTACAACCCAACTACTTGTCACTTAAACTAATCTGTGTCTTGTAAGTAATCTTAAACTCCCTTGTCTTGTAAGTAGTCTTGAATACGAACAGGTTAATCTCCAGAACGGAGAAGATAAACTTATTTAAACTTCTCTGTATTTTAAAATTATACATGGAAAATTATTCTTATAAGATATTTACTAATTATATTTTTTACTTGGAAACTGTAAACCTTTCTCCGTTTTTAGGAGTTACAATATTATCTTTAGAACGTAAGTTTAATGGCGTAGAATCAAAATTAAATTAGTTAGGCTTTGCAAATAGAATTATCACTGTTGCACACCGCTATACAAAAATTATTCCGATTAACGCTTGGAAGCTTCACAGCTCATCGTTATATCGGAAATCTGAAATCAGATCGGATTTCCGATCTGACGATGATCTGTGAAGCTTGCAAGCGATAATCGGAATAATTTTTCTATAGTGGTGTGCAGCACTGATAATTCTATTTGTGATTATAACCACTAACACATCCTTCTTAATTATAATTAGGCTTTAGTTAAGCTTTAAGCTATAACGTTGTGGTATACGAGTGTATTGTATTGTATATAGTCCTACTAAATAGAAAACACTATATTAAATCCGGATTATTATAATAAGTGCAAATTGTGTTAACATTTCAGGGACTTGCCGGAAACAAGTGTCGTTGTCATGGATAACGTGCGTGTCCTGCTGAAAGCACTGGCGGGTATGAGTTTCGGCGACTTTGACTTCATCGACTACGTGACTCAAGCAAATATTTCGCCCGTCGAACTGCAGGACATCCATATATCTAATCTATTAAGGAAGGTAAAACACAACTTGTCTAAGTATTGACTATGACTAACTGTATTATTGACGTAATAAACATAGGCTACAGTGAACAACCTTCAAGCTGACCATTCGTAATTGCACTTGAAACTGGTCGTCTCGAGTTGTCTTCTTAAGAAGAATTAAACTGTTATAACAATGTATTACCAAGTATTATGAAACCTGTCTTCTTCTTCTTCTTCTTCTTCTTCTTCTTCTTCTTCTTCTTCTTCTTCTTCTTCTTCTTCTTCTTCTTCTTCTTCTTCTTCTTCTTTTTCTTCAGCGGCGCAACAACCCATTACTGAGTCAAGACCTCCTTTAACAGCCTCCGCCAGTTGTCCCGGTAAAAACTTGCTGGCGAAAGAAGCTGACAGGTTTCTGCACATAAAAGTTTTACAGATGGGCTATGTGAATTCTCCGATCCAACCCCCAACCTGGAGGACCAGGAACTATGATTTCGGGATGCTCTTCCCCTAGAGAGCTGCTTTCACCTCAGCTGACGAGCTCTCTCTGCCCGGTCGCAGTAGGCTAAATGACTCAGCCCATGTGTGCAGCCGTTGGGCTACTATAGCTTCCTCCGCCACCACACTAGATGCACATCCTGCTGCCGATATGCACCATCCTGCCCGGCCAGGACTCAGGATACCCTAGGTTGTCCTGACAGAACCCCCATCTCTCGTTTGCTTACCGACCCACTCCGCCGAAGGGATTGGTTACCACAACCTTGGAGTGGATTGCTCGGTGTAACAGGGCCACCGACGTGTAGGCGAGAGTGGAGTTGGGGTGGAGAGGCCGGTGCATTTCTCATCTATGAAAGCATATATTCGCATCACACCCCCATTTGGACCCCATTATGAAACCTGTAGATTGAATAACTTACCAGTACTACCATCTCCTCTTTAAATCTTGACCTTCTCGTACACAAACTGTTGAAAATAATGCTTAATTGAACGTTTAAACTGCTCTCTCCGCATTGAAAGCTTTGCGGGTAAAAGTATTGTTAGGATGAGCGAATAGCATTCCTGCCTAGTTATATTAGAAAAGTTCAAGTTTCCCTAAGGTTTGAGAAAGTGTAAACTGTATTACAAAGAAACGTTTTACACATTAGATGACAGAATATTTTCAATATAAAATTAATGTTAATGAAGAAAGTTGTGTTAGTGGTTATAATCACAAACAGAATTAACACTGTTGCACACCACTATGGAAACATTATTCCGATTAGCTCTTTCAAGCTTCTCAGCTCATCGTCAGATCGGAATTAACAAGAGGGTAAAACCAAACCCTACACACCCCCACACCCCCGCTGATCACACACAACAAGCTATAATTCAAATGTCCCTTCCCAACCTCCGAGCCCTGTCACCCCCGTTTGTACAGTTACATATTTTTCTAGCACATTCCTTGTGTCAAAAAATCTGCAACATATTGTCTAAAGTGAAAACTGTGGAATGTGTTCTGATAAAAAAACATTAATTAGAAAAATAAATCAGACTGATATGTTTAACATCAATAACATCATTAGAGAATAATGACTTACTGAGTGAGTTTAGTGCTATTTGGAAGCAGTACTGGTGTTTACGGCCCTGTATGAACACTCTATATTTACTCATGTTACCAATTCAGTTTAAAAAACATTAGTTTTCTTTTCATTAAAACTTCAAATACATTATTTGTTTCATTACTACATACTTGGTCATTCACCTTGGATTACTCTTCGATATTCTAGGTGCAGAGGTCATGTGCAGATATGTTTGAATCATGCTGGTGGAGAGACAAATTTTACGACTGTTGCAGCCTCTTCGAGCTGCAGAAGTCTGACTTCGGCTTCTGCTATTCTTTCAATTCCGATCTCTCGGAGCTCAGCAGACAGTAAGTACTCCAATAATCGCTGCTTATTTCCTGCATATCGGACAGAAATAATTTACGTATGCCTATGTATTTGTATACTATATGTCTGAATGCAAACGCACTCAAAGGGTATACGAAGAGCTTTTTTCAAAACCTGTACATTAACAATAATAAATAAGGTAGCTGTGACCTTATCCGTCCGTTTGATGTCCATCACACTTTTTTCCACAGCGCTTTTAAATATTAATCATAGTTCTTTTTTTCGGTTATCGCTCCTGTGTGAACGTAATTAATGGGCATCCAGTGGGCAATGGGCAAATAAACAGAATTTCGACATTTACACAACTTTAATTTATTCAAAATGAACGTAAACTTTCACGGCTGGTGTTTACATTATCAGTTAGGCCGTGGTCTAGATTGTCCATGTCACCAGATCACCAGACATTTCGTCCATACCGATGACGGACATCTTCAATGGGGCGGGAACATAGATCCCAACACCCGCGAACGAATATGAACAATCGAGCGGGAACACAGACTACAACCATCCGTAAACAATGATTGTTCTGTCCTGTTGAATAAATAATAAATTAATTTTGGCTGTTTCCTATTTTCATCTCTATTAACACTCCAGTCATTTTTTATTTATAATGATAACAATAAAATAATAAAAGTAACATTGCTATTATTATTGCTTATTGAGTATCTTACATAAATAATACTTTTCATACAAGAATATTTTTTTACATTAATTTGTATTTTATAATGATAGTTTTTCTGAAGTTTTTCTATACTGTTACTTTTAGTTATTATAAAACATATTATTCATTGCTGCAGTCAGATTTTATAGTAGGTCCTGTCTTGTCTTCTCTTGTCTTCTCCTGCTTGTCCTGTCCTGTCCTGTTCCGTCCTGTTTTGTCCTGTTCTGTCCTGCTTTGCCCTGTCCTATCCTGTCCTGTCCTGCCTTGTCCTGTTCTGTCTTGCCTTGTCCTGTCCTGTCCTGCCTTGTTCTGTTCTGCCTTGTCCTGTCCTATCCTGCCTTGTCCTGTCCTGGATCCTGTCCTGGCCTGTTGTCCTGTCCTGTCCTGTCCTGTCCTGTCCTGCCTTGTCCTGTCTGGCCTGTTTTGTCCTGTCCTATCCTGTCTTGTCTTTTTTTGTTTTGTTTTGTTTTGTTTTGTCTTTTTTTTGTCCTGTCCTTCCTGTCCTCTCCTGACCGGACTTATTATAAAACCTGCGTACAATAGTAGTTGTCAACATCATGAAAGTTACTGATCGTTGCTATTCCTCCATAGCCATTCAAAAAACTACGGAGTGAACGGAGGACCCGATTATTGGATCGACTGGATGGGAGACTTACGTCCAAGGAGGACAGGAGGACACGGTCTGTGGACCGGGCTCCGCGTTGTCGTCAATGTAATGGGGCAGGATCAGATTCCGCCAGGCACTAACATCACTCCCGGAATACACGTAAGCCTCATAGCAAAAATGTAATTAAATAAAAAAGCAAAGGGGAAAAATTATCCTATTAGTTGTTGTTAGTTGTTTGTCTTAAGAAGTATATCTTGTTATTTGAATTAACAGTCTCTGTAATTCCAACTCTGTCCAGCTTACTTGCTGAACTGCTACCTGTCATGTTCCAGACGAGCCCTTTCAGTACCACCACCATTATCAAGTCCTAAACCATGACACAAAATATACCACTTGAACCCGTATTTACGCCTGGTCAATTCGTCAGGCAACTCTACTTGTCACTATTCTATTGGCTCATCTCCGTTAAGTCACGCCCTTTCTTCCTTCCTATTGGCTACCTACTACGGAGTTTTGTCTCTCCCTCTATTACCCTATTACAGTGTTCCGCAACCGGTGTGCCGCGGCACAATAGTGTGCCGTCACAAGGTGAAAGGTATGACGCGAACTTTTACCTATTATTGTAATAAGTTAATTGTCGATTTTAAGTAAGAAGGTGCTTGTTTATTCTTTAATACATGCTGATAACTGTTATATTTTCATAGAAATTAAATGTAATTTAGTTACTCAATATTGTTATAGTTTGCTTATCTTAAGTTATTTGTATTCTCGCCTGAAATATTGGGCCGATTTGATGGGTTACAGGCGGCAAGCTTTGTGTTCACCGCAAAGAAAGCCGCGTAAGACTTTTAGCAAGCCTTTTAGCGGCCCGTACCAATCATACAATAGAGTTTACGTTCAAAACTCTAAACGTTCTAAACTCTATTCAAGAGAGTTCTTTGTAACACCGCATCTTTTGTGTACGGCTGGCTGTAAGTGCTTTTAAATAAAATTGCGGGGATTAGCAAAAATTTCCCTCTTTTTTATTATTTTATTGCCTTGTTTTGATATTTGTGCCTGTTTGTCGGCGCTTCTTAAACTTTATTGCTCTTTTCCTTCGCCGAAGAACCCACACATTGTCAGACAACAATTACAGTATTTCAGTTCAGTTCTATCACAGCTGTGCTCTGCAGTAGTGCGAATATTGTGATTGCTACACCAGTCTTACTATTTTCTAGTATAGTGTTATTAAACTATTTTTTTTTTCGATATGGATAAGTTCCTTGTACGGAGTGGTCCGTCCTCGAGTGCAAGTAGTGAAACCATCGAGCCCGAAAAAAAGAAACAGAAAGTAGCTCACCGGCAATATAGTGATAATTATTTATCTTACGGGTTTTTTTGGTGTGGTGACAAAACATGCCCAATCCCCGAGTGTGTTGTGTGTGGTGAAAAACTCAGTAATGCTGCTATGGTTCCCAGTAAATTGAAACGACATTTGTCAACAAAACATTCCTCTCTGTTAAGTAAAGATGTTAATTATTTTCGTCGGTTGTTGGAACAAAATAAAAAACAAGTGACGCTCATGACTACGTCGGTACGTGTTTCGCAAAAAGTACAGGAAGCTAGCTATAAGGTAGCCGAACTTATCGTAAAGGCCAAAAAACCACACACAATAGCAGAAACGTTGTTAATGCCCGCGTGTAAAGAAATGGTAAAAATAGTCCTGGGTTTAGAACCTGGTACTGAAATTTCAAAAATTCCTCTCTCTGCTGACACAATCAGCCTCCGAGTTAGTGACATGTCCAGTGACATCGAAGACATTATGAAGGAGAAAATAAAGAGCAGTCGAAAGTTCTCACTTCAGATCGACGAGTCCACCGATATTGGCGGTCACGCACATCTTCTTTCCTACATAAGGTGTGTTGATGGGATGTAATTGCAACTAATTTCTTTTTTTGCAAAGAACTACCCGAGCGAGCAACCGGTGAAGAAATATTTCGTACGACTAATGAATATGTGGTCCGTAATGAATTAACATGGGAGGATTGCGTTAGTGTTTGTACAGACGGAGCCGCTTCTATGACAGGCCGAGTGAAAGGATTCGTGGGTAAAGTACGCCAAGTAAATCCTAACTTACGAACCGACCATTGTCTCATTCACCGCGAAGCCATTGCTGCTAAGTCTTTGCCATCTCCTCTGAAAATTGTGATGGACGAAGTAGTAAAAGTCGTGAACTTCATCAAATCGCGGCCCCTAAATATGCGGCTTTTTAACGTTTTGTGTCAAGAAATGGGATCAGAGCACACTACACTTCTGCTACATACAGAAGTACGATGGTTATCTCGAGGTAAACTGTTAACGCGAATGTTTGAACTTAAAGAGGAGGTACTTGCATTTTTGACTATTGAGGGGCATGAGTATGCGGATTTATTTGCAGATGATGAATGGGTATCTAAGTTGGCATATCTTTCCGATATTTTCGTACACTTGAATGAACTAAACAGAAAAATGCAAGGTAGAAACGAAAATATTCTGACTAGTATGGATAAGATTCAAGGATTTATTAATAAGTTAAATTTGTGGATACAGACAATAGAAAATGGATCGTGTGAGGTGTTCCAAACTGTATAGCCCCTTGCTGACGATAATGAAGTGTTGATGGACTTAATTGAAGAACATTTAGTACTCTTGCAGCAGAATTTCAAAAAATATTTTGGAGAGAGTGTTGAAGATTTTGACTGGGTTCGTGATCCATTCATTATGGATTCGAAACATCTTCCGAATAATTTAGGCTTACAAGAGGAACTGGCAGATTTGAAAGCAGACAGAACATTGAAATTAAAATTTTTCGAAGTGCTTTTGGAAACATTTTGGTTGTCAATAAGCAGTGAATACCCGGCTATCTCCGAGATGGCAGTTAATGTGTTATTACCATTTTCAACTACATATTTGTGTGAACTGGGCTTCTCGACGTTGACTGAAATTAAAACATCAAAGAGAGAGAGACTCAAATCCATCGATGAAGAAATGAGGCTTGCTTTGTCAACGATTCCGCCACGAATCAGCCGTCTGTGTGCAGCTAAGCAGGCTCAGGTATCACATTGAAGGTATGAGTAGAGTTATTTACTTTAAAATTCGTATTTTCTACAGTGAATTAAAGTTAATAAATTGTTAATAAATGCATGAGTCTATTCCTGTTTTATAATAATAATAATAATAACAATAATGATGATAATAATAATAATAATAATTGATTACATAACGACGTAATATTTCGTAATTATATTAAGATTCATATGATTTTGAGGGGACAGACATTTTGGTGTGCCGTGTTGAGTCTAGGCCCGTCTGGGGTGTGCCGTGAGTAAAAAAAGGTTGCTGAACACTGCCCTATTAAGGCACACACCCAGCGTGTCTGCTTACCTAACACTTCTTATACTAGAGTGCGGAGCACAAGTGAAGGCGAGAGATGCCGGCTGCGCAGTTGCAAGAGCATAGTATCACGTGATGTATCAGCCAATAAGAGCCAGTCAATCGTTTCGCTTACTGTTGCACTCTGTCTCTCTCTGCACAATGCGCTTTCACTTCTCGCCTTTGTATGTGCTCCCGAGTATAATGTCTGACATGTACCACTTGTTTACCATATTTTGCAAGGGCGAGACTTGTGATTTCCGTCAGACAACAGTATAACAAGTGTTAGGTAAGCAGACTAAGCTGGATGTGGCTTAATAGGTTAATAGAGGGAGAGACGAAGATCCTTAGTCAATAGTCAACAGGTAGGCAGAAGGTGTGTGACTTAACGAGGTTGTTAAAATACAAATGCAGATAACATATTAAAACAAATCAATAACATATATTCAAAAATACAATTCACAGAAGAAAAAGAAAATCACAACAAAATCAACTATTTAGACATAACCATCACAAGATACCACCTACAATATGCAATATACAGAAAACCAACTTCCACTAACATCATTATACCTAACCATTCTGACCACCACAACATAAAATGGCACCATTCTATTCACTATTTAACAGAATGTATAAAATACCCCTAAGCAAACAAGAAACAGACAAAGAAAGAAATATAATATACCAAATTGCTTGTGAAAATGGATATAATAAAAACACTGTAAACAAAATATAAAATAAAATAAAATATAAAATAAAAACTGAACAATTAAGAATTAATCAAATTGAACAAAAAAATAATAATAACAACAATAAAAAATGGGCCACATTCACATACATAAATAATAAAATGACAAAGCTAACAAAACTGTTTAAGAACACAGACATTAAAATAGCACACAAAACTAACAAAAATAATCTACAAAAACTAAATAACCCACACAGCAAAGATAATACAACAACCAATGGTATATACAAAATTGAATGCCAAGGTTGCAATAAATGTTACATAGGACAAACAAAAAAACAACTGAAAGAACGTTATTTTGAACACCTAAACGCATACAAAAAAGCAGAAATATACAAATATAATTTGGCCACACATGCAATAAACACTGGACATGAATTCCCAAACGTAACCAACATGACACTAATAAAACACATACCACACAAAGGCACCATAATGAACATTTGGAAAAATTTACAAATATACAAACATAAAACACAAAACAAGCTAATACCTGAACAAATACAAATCAATACAAAACATGACACAATTTTCAAAGCACTCAACATCGAAAATACAAAAAATACTAATACATACACCACAATCATACACAATAATACCACTTTTAAATACCAGAGACCAACAAGAAACCACAATAACGACCAGCCAACACACAAATACTTCACCAGACGCAAAATCACGAAGGCTGAGGATGAGAACACAATGGTTCTCGAAACATGTTCCTAATAAGGAAAGAAATATCTTGAGGTAAATTCATTAAAAAAATTAAATATAATATATATATATATATATATATATATATATATATATTGCAACGATACAAATTAAAACTGCATAAATAGATTATATTGAAATTATTACAACAGAGTCTATATCTGGAGGTAGGAAAATTTATTAAATTAAAACATTAAAATTTACTACTGTCTTATTACTTTATAATACAAAATTGTTTATTAAAAATTCGTCTTTCAATAATTGAGTCTATGGGCTTGTTATAGTAACTATGTTACTTGTTGCGTTCAATTCCACTGTTTGCGTAGCCTCTCGACGTTCCGCACGCAGTTCGACTGTACCGCTGACAGGTGACTACTACGCTGTCAATTCACATCTTTGCAAACACGCGCACTGCGATATGAACTGTTATTCTTTATAATTTTAAACTCACTTAATCTCAGGGATTAAAAATGGGTAAAATAGATCGTGTATTGAGCTACACAGAATTCCGGCTCCTTGAAGTGTTCTCGTGTAACTATCTAAATATTTCGGCAGATATTTTGCCCCTAGCGGAAATCTTCTACTGTACGCGGGAAAGCACTAGAATGATCAATTTTTTTATTTGAGTTCTCTAAATGGTAATGGTTACGAAGAAATCGAACCGTGAACCAACTTATAAGTCTAAAGGAAAATGACCTGTCTTGTCACGAAAAACTCGTGACAGCGAGTACGTCTTTCTATGACGATTCTTTGGAAGAAACTGAACGAAGTGTTCTCGACAAAGGACCATCTCAAATAATTTTTAGACCTTCTGATTGGTTGAAACTCTAGCAACGTCACAGATTAGAACACAGATAGACTGAAATCATGCTTAAACTCTGTCCGATTCTGCAAAGGCCTGTCTAGATTTAATCTACAAATTTTATTACTTTCTAGGAGATAACGATAATAAAAGAAGATTGATTTCATTAAAAAAAAAAACATAAAAATTACAGTTGTGGAGAACTGAGTACATGGAAAATGTAGCTTATAACCATGAGAACACTAAGTCGAAGTTTCAGAACGAAATGTTAAATTTCCTGGAAGTTATTAAATAAAATGTAAATCACACGCGCACCCGCGCACTCACACACAAATATTTCACATGATATAAAAAGAGAATAAAATTGTGAACATTTTGACATACCGGTAACATACTTTTTTAAACATAGCTTGGTTCAAAACTTATGACTACTACTTTACTAATAAAGAACAAAATCAATTTAAAACATGTCTATGGCCATCAGAAAATGTTATATAGCATTAGTATTCGACTTCAATGAACTTCATATCCTGTGTACTGTTCCAATATATATATATATATATATATATATATATATATATATATATATATATATATAACATTATTACTGATATTCGTAATTTAAACCTATGCATTTAAGCCTTTCTACATGAAAACTAAGGTTAGAATGTTTTTGTTTTTCCCGAATACCGTCATTTGTGCGTAAACTTAATTATGATGTTGCCAAAATTCAAACTTCTGCATAAACAGACACCATAAATGTAATTCCATAACTTGACTTGACTTGATTCATAACTGAATTCATGTGACAAAAACTTTGAGTAGAAATCTCTTTATAAATTCTTGTTTGTTATTTGTCAGATCTACGTGAACGGTCCCAGGGAGTTTCCCGGCGGAGACACATTCAGTGTCGCGCCCCGGACGCAAGCGGACGTCAGACTGTCGGGAAACGCGCTGCGCACGCAGGACCGTGTCCGCAGCCTCGACCCGAAGCTCAGGAACTGTTTATTCCTTGACGAGAGACCGTCTTCGCTGAATGGCGTCTACCAGGAACAGAACTGTAACGCCGAATGCCTTAAGAACTACACGCGCCAATATTGCGGCTGCGTCCCGGATTTCCTTGTCATCCACGATGGTATGCAATATGTTATGTTAAACCAGTTATTGAATATTACTACATATAAGTAAAGAGACTGCAATACATAAAATAAATAAATAAATCTGTCTAGTAGTCAAGTCTGTATTTGTATTTAACGCAATGGTAATGTTTTTAGCAATGGCTTATAGCAAATTTCACAGGACCGATAGTGTTTTCTGACCATTTGGCGAACGACGGGTACACAAATATATACGGTGAGGCATAAATCCTGGGCGCACAGGACACACGTTTATCGGTGTCGGTGTTATGAACACGATTCAAACGTGGGCACGACCGACGCTCTGAGCACGCTACCAATATTTCGTACTGTTAATATCACTCCTCCAAAAAATTATACAAAGCTAATTACATTTTAAGGCAAGGAACTATAAGAACAAATATAGTGATTAAATAATGATAACAGGTGATTTTATAACAGGATAATGATCAAAATATAGGACATATGAGCCATTTCAACTATTTGGAAAATGATATTCGCTATGATAAGAATTATGATATTGATGTTAAGTTAGGTAAGTTCCAGACGATCTGCGGGACAATCAACAGTATTTTTACAAACAAGCTACTTCAAGATATAAAATTAAAGTTTTACAAAGTATGGCAGTCTCTCTGTACTGTCCTATGGGTGTGAATTATGGACAACTAAGAAACAAGAGAGTAAGATATAGGCTTCAAAAATGGCGTTCTTAAGAGGAGCTGAAAGGTGTTCTAAATTTAACTGTATAAAGAATTAGGCCACAAGACACAAGTTACAAGTTTTCAACTTGATTGAAAAATTAAAAGGTTAAAAACAACAGAGGAAAGTACACTGGAAACGGAGGAAAAGAACGCTTAGAAAGTATGTCAGATTCCAGACTGGTCGAACAAGTAGGAAAATACAAACCTATAGGACACAGGTGTGTGTGGGAAGACCCAGGAAGAGCTGGCTGGAGCATCTTTGAAGGCAGAACAGGCAGCAACTTGTCAATGCCGCGTTGTGAAGATGATGATCATGAATTACTTTCATAGTGTAGAGTTCGTCATTATTATTACTTTCCTTACATTACCGTTACAGGTATTAACATTAGTGTAACATACTTTCGATATTACTAATTCCAACATAATATACACTGGAAACAGATATGATAAATAAGTAAAAGTAAAGAAGTAAATAAGTTCTCACGGAATGGTTTTTTAACACTATTCTTTACCGGTACTTCCA
Source organism: Magicicada septendecula (assembly GCA_034769895.1). Taxonomy (NCBI): domain Eukaryota; kingdom Metazoa; phylum Arthropoda; class Insecta; order Hemiptera; family Cicadidae; genus Magicicada; species Magicicada septendecula. Next base: position 53,987,870 of record CM068373.1, read on the forward strand.
CCTTTCTTTAAGTGTAGATTAATTTCAATTGCTCTGACCTTGCACTGTTTTCTAAACGTCATTCTGCCTATCTAATCTGATGATTCTATTAATCTACTATCCAGGGATACCGAGCTCCAAAAGATAATAGAAAACCATTTCGTTAGCACGAATGGAATAATGGAATAAGGGAAGACCTTTACACAGTGCGTGACATTTAAGTCTTATTTTCTCAAACTATTTTGTTTTAGCACAGTGGCACTATAATATTTCTTACCATTTCGTTTGGTCTCTGTAGATATTTTGGCGTTTTACACACGTATACTTGCGAAGGTAACGATTCGATTAGGTGGAATCTTAGAAATCCAAGTTTAGTAGCGCGGCTGCTACCAATATTTCGTACTGTTAATATGATTCCTATAAAAATTATTTGATACTGTAAAGTTCGTCGTTAGTATTATTAAAGTTATTAGGCCTACATCACCATATTACTGTATTATCATTATCATATTTTCCATATTGCTAACTCTATAATATATTTTTGTAATGTTATGCACTGGATACAAGTATGATTAAGAAATAAATTTAAAACAATAAAAATTGATGAATTGGTATCAGCGGTTATGAAAACCGCTGACAAAAAAAAACGCGGATAACGAGGAATTACTGCACTTTTAAAGCTCATCTCTCTACAAATATTTAAACTGCTGGAGCCGGCAACAGCGTCGTCTCTCTTCTTCTCTTCTTTGTAAAGTGAACCATTCTTCCGTTTCCTCATCCATCCTCTACAGTTACAGTTATGTTTTTTTCTGTACAGTGGTTGATTTCTAAAATTATAGGTGCCTAAACCAATCAATTCGAAACTTGTACAGGCAAAAATATGCTTACATTTTATATTAGCGTATAACTTTACATCAGGTTATTACAAAGAAGGTCTATATTTTTAAACCCTTATAAAATATGTAACATACGTATAAACTTGTATCTAAAAAGATAATAAATTTTACTAATATTTCTAAAGAGGTTCATCATCATGTTAGCCGCACGACAATCGAAAACATGTCACTCATGATGGCGTCATCCCGGAGCCTCAGTCAAGCTCTAAGTGATGGTTTCGGTGGTTCGGAAATTTTAAAAAAGTTTCCATAGTTTCATCATTGTGTCGTCATATTGTTTGTTTCTTGACCTTTCCTTACTCTTACTGTGTCCAATGCTGTATGATGGCTAGAAATCAGCCCTCTCACATTTACTTGAAGATATTGCTATTGATTCAATAGCATGTTTCAAGATAGAAAGACTCTCCAGTAAAATTCTGGAATGGAGATATTCTCGGAACCTCCCAATCAGTTCATGTAGTTTTAATTTTGAAGCAAGTTTTTTTTATTTCATTTTCTACATAGGTTATTGGGACATTTTTAAAACGATAGTAGTTAAGATAAAGGTTAGTACTGGTTTTTTTGATTTAGACAAATGTTTAGTTTTGAAGTGGGGCTGACGAGGGGCACAATTTAAAAAGTAGTAATAAATTTTCTTAATAATTATATTTTCCTTTTCATATATTCTTTCGGTAATTTATTTTTGGATCCAAGAGGTTCTGGAACGCGTTTTCCCTAAAATCAAGCCCTGGTTCTGTATATAAATTAAACAGGCATACGGTACGGAAATACCATATACGGCATGTTTGACGTCAAGTGCGCATATGCTACACACCAAAGAGAAACACAGGAATGTGAATATAATTTCATCCGAACGTAAAACGTTTTACCTAAACAAAGGTTAAGTACTCGCACAAGTGGGTCAGAGTTATAAAAGATACCAACCACATCGTGGATAGCAATTTCCACACATGTAGGGGCAAACAAAAAACTCTATATGTTGCTGCGTTCATAAATTAAATTACGTTGCCCTATATTTCTTTATAACAAACAAACGTTTACCAATAAATAATGTTAATGAATTTTTGCTGAATCTGTTCGGCATGACAAAACAGAATTTTTTTATCATAAAAACGAAATATTTTCTAGTTAGTATTCCGTTATCAGACTCAAATTTCCAATCAGAACTTAACATTATTAAACAAATAGCTGTCAACAATGGTTACCAACCTAGCCTCATAGATCACTTGTTAAACAAAAAATTTTATTCACAAGCTTTAAAACTAGTTTACCCTCCCTCAACACAGATTAAAAGATATCACACTCTCACTTACATAGGTTCTGCTTCTGATAATATTGGTAAATATTTCACACAAAGGAATGTAAATATAGCTTTTAAGACGCAGTCTTCTTTGGGAAAATATATTAAAAATAATAAGAGTAAAACAGATAAACTGCAAAAGTCTGGTGTATACAAATTATCCTGTGGGTCTTGTAATAAAGTTTATATCGGACAGACAGGTAGATCTTTCGAAAAAAGAATCTATCGTCACAATTATAGTTTTAGATATAATGATGGCAAATCAAATTATGCAAATCACTTGTTAGAAAAAGACCATAGTTATAATGAGAATTTTGAAATTTTACATTTATCTGATAAGGGTCCAAAGCTTGATTTATTAGAAACCCTTGAAATTAATAAACACAAATATTTAAATGTATTATTAAATGATCAGTTAGATCTAAATAGCTCGCCTCTGCTTAATTTGTATAAATAGACTTGGTTTATGTTATGTTATATGTTTGTGTAATGTGTATTAAATCTTATTGACACGAGATTACTATCGCTCTCTATACAACAGCACTTGTATTATATTTTATATTCTGTATTGTTTGTACGAAAATTAGTCAGCTTACACCATCTGATGAAGGCACTGTGCTGCCGAAACAGCTGTCTGGATTTATAATTTTAATAAATTGACGAGTGAAAATCACTAAAACTATTTTATGGTTTTATTTTTTACTATAATTTACAATGGATTTTCACCAAGTAAAGGCATCCAGCATTAATTATTACTAAGATATTTTCTATTTTATTTCATAGGAATTGTTTTAAAAATAATTTTTTATTTTTATAACAATAATTCTATTCTATTCTTTAAACTGTTCAAAAATAATTTAATTTTATTGTTAATATTTATAAAACAAAAGTAATGGTTTCCAAAGGCAAACATCCTATAAGATCAAAAATTACGGTCAATGATAAAGTGCTGGAGCAAATATCCTACTTTCAGTACATAGGATGTGATATTACATATGAATTTGACGAGGACATCGAAAGAAAGATAAACAGATTTCAGGCGATTTATCCTACTATTAAAAGAATTTAGGGAGGAAAACAAGAAAGAAAACTCAAATGAATTTCTATAAGGTAGTAGTGGTACAGTGGTAGTGCCCACTGTTTTATACGGTTCCGAAACTTGGGTATCATCTAAAAAAGATACAAGTTTAATTAAGAAAGTTGTGTTAGTGGTTATAATCACACACAGAATTATCACTGTTGCACACCACTATAGAAAAATTATTCCGATTCGCGCTTCCAAGCTTCTCAACTCATCGTCAATTTTTTCCTATCTGACGATGAGCTGAGAAGTTTGAAAGCGCTAATCGGAATAATTTTTCTATAGTGGTGTGCAACAGTGATAATTCTGTTTGTAAAAAAGATACAAGTCATATACAAGCTGCAGAGATAAAGTGCTTGCGGTACGTAAAGGGGTGTACACGAAACGATAGAATTCGGAACTACGTGATAAGACATGAATTGGGTATATTCTCTGTAAATGCAAGAATTGAGGAATGTAAGCTGAGATTGATTGAACATATTAGTAAAATGGAAGCAAAAATGCTACCTCAAGAAGTTTTACAATACGCTCTTAAAGGAAAAAGAGATGTGGGAAGACCACGCAAAAGATGGCTGGAAAATAGAAACCGAATCAGGTGATGTCGCCTAATCCTGGAATGAAAAGGAAGAAGAAGAAAAAGAATATTTATAAGCATTTATAAACGTAAATAATAAAATTACAATACATAAATAATAAAATGACAAAGCTAACAAAACTAATTAAAAACACAGATATTAAAATACCATACAAAACCAATAAAAATAATTTACAAAAATTAAATAACCCACACAACAAAGATAATACAACAACCAATTGTATATACAAAATTACATGCCATGATTTCAATAAATGTTACATAGGACAAACAAAAAAACAGATGAAAAAACGTTATTTTGAACACCTAAATGCGTACAAAAAACCAGAAATATATAAATCTAATTTGGCCACACATGCAATAAACACTGGACATGAATTTCCAGACATAACCAATATAACACTAATAAACACACACCACACAAAGGGACCATAATGAACATTTGGGAAAATTTACAAATATACAAACATAAAACACAAAACAAACTAATACCAGAACAAATACAAATTAATACAAAACATGACACAATTTTCAAAGCACTCAACATCGAAAATACACAAAATACTAATATATACACCACAATCACACAAAATAATACCAATTTAAAGCACCAGAGACCAACAGGAAACCAAAGCAACAACCAGCCAACACACAAATACCTCACCAGACGTAAAATCACGAAGGCTGTGGATGAGAACACAATGGTTCTCGAACATGTTCCTAATAAGGAAAGAAATATCTTGAGGTAAAGTCATTATAAAATATAAACTTAAAAAATATATACGACTACAATGTACTGTCTGAAACAGTAAAATAAAGAAAAGTATGCAGATTAAAAATTCATTCCGTGAGTACTGGTTTTAATTTCAAGTTAATTTTATGAAAAAGTTTTGTTTTTCCTTGTTTTCAGTTGTTTACGACGCCCCGCCTTGCAATGTGTCCGGACTTCTCTGCTTGGCTGACAACAACTGTAAGTCTCACTTTGCTGCCCATTGAAACGGAAAAAGCTTATTACATAAAGATATTACCCAGACACCTTCCATTACCCGTTATTTTCCTTGAATTTATCCCTTCCTTTAATCCGAGTTTTTCGTAGAATCTTTATTCGTCCTGTGCTGATATCCTCTTCCAGTAACTTTCTCCAATATTATGTCCAAATTAACAGTCTTTTCTTCAGTTTAGAATATTATTTTATAATGTTTAAAATCGGTTCTCTTAGTTTTTAGATGAACTTTGTTTTCTGTTTCAATGTTGAAATCTTCAAATAAATACTCTGCAAGTATGTTTATTTTCACCTGACGCACATTTCACAGAAATTATTCTGTATCTTCAGACGTTTGTTTGAATTGTAATTGAATGTTTCGCTTACAATACAGTTAACGGATAATCGATTTTATTTCGATTCTATTTTCGATTGTTGTAATGTTTACGTAGTAGTTGTTTATTATATATTTAATGTTTTATTTTATTATTCTAATAAATGTATGATTTTAAATAAATCGTCTTGTTTCGTTTTTATTTGAATTTGTTCATTAATTAGCAGATTATTGTTACTGTGTTTGTAAATATTAGGATTTTCCCAGATATTCATTTTGTTACTTTTTGTATGTTTTTAATTAATTTGATATTTTGAATGCCTGGAAATTTATGTGTATTGTTTAAACAGTGTGTGGCTAAATTAGATTTGTAAATATTAGGTTTTAAAAACGCATTGCGATGTTAAAAAAAATTATATATTTTTTTTTTAATTGACAGAAGCAATTTTCCGCATTCCCAAGTCTTTCACGTCTGGCGTCAACATTGTTGATATTACCTTCTGCCGGGTTATTAGGATATGTTGCTGCTAACATTATCTGAAGCAATTTTCCGCATTCCGAGTCTTTCACGTCTGGCGTCAACAGTGTTGATATTACCTTCTGCCGGGTTATTAGGATACGGTGCTGCTAACATTATCTGAAGCAATTTTCCGCATTGCCAAGTCTTTCACGTCTGGCGTCAACATTGTTGATATAACTTCTGCCGGGTTATTAGGATATGGTGCTGCTAACATTAGTTACAGACGTTTCGGCCCCACAATCGGAGGTCACCTTCAGTACAAAAAACGATCGAGAAATTGGCAAGGTGTCTGCCGATCAGAGGCGCACCCAGGATTTTTGGGGGGGGTTGAGAACTTGGGAACAAGGTGCACAATTTTAGTTTTCCTCATTCCTTTCTCTACAAGCAGGACTTGTTCCTGGAGGAACGATAATACGTAGATTATAGGGGAGTCAGTGTCGCAAGTACAGGTCAGGTAAAAAAGATCGTTAGTTCATAGAATTTCACTCATCTACGTTCTATCTATACTGCCCCACCTATAATGCCTATCATACACATATTGCACGAGTAACAATCATACACACAATGTTTGTAGGATCGTGAGTGAGACTCATGTAAACACAGGCTTAATAATTTGCATATGCTTACTGAATAATTTAAATTACTAAATCAGTAGACGCTGACTGATAACAACGTATATTTTGGAGTATGTAACACTTTGTGTACGTGTTACGATTCAGGAATAAAACGTTGCAGGTAAACTAACCCTTTCCCTTAACTGATCTTCACCAAAAACAAAAGGTCTTGAGAACTCTACAATTTAGGTCTGTATGCAAATAATCATTTGATTCTGTGTGAATTTGCGGCTGTTATCGTTTGCCATAGAAAATAATTACCCTTGATTTAAAAAAAAGTTGCAGGTAAACTACCCCTTTCCCTTAACCGATCTTCACTAAAAACAATAGTTCTTGCGTACTCTACAAATCAGGGCGGTATGCAACAAATTATTTGATTCTGTTTGATTTTGCGGCTATTATCGTTTGCCATAGAAAAAAATCTACAGACACACACACAGACACTTTTCGAAATATCGGTATGGAGAACCATACATGACTTCCATGTTCTACGATTTATAATTAAAATCATATTCGAAATGAAATATTCCCATAGATACTACTTCTTTCTACTTATTGCTTCAGCCTTAACCACAGTACTGTGGTCACTAACGTATACCACCTCACGTTTTCGCACTCGATTTTCACTGATGATGGCAGTCGATGGCACTGCCGAAACGTCTGGTTTTACAGAAAACATTGGACTACGACTAAACAGCCCGGGAAAGAATTTTAACAAAAAACTACTTATTTGTTGCCGATAACGTAGTACACATATAAAAAATTCTCCCTCCCTCTTCAACTATAATTTCCATTAATAGAAAATTACCCCCACCCCCGTTCACCTAACCTCTTCATTTATAGATATTTCATCTACGTTTCTACAGTGGATTATTATGAGCTTCTTATCAGGATACTTTATTTATCAAAATTAAGCACTTCACTCTTGTCAAAACATAAAACGTTGCAGGTAAACTAACCCTATCTCTTAACCGATCTTCACCAACATCAATAGGCCTTCAGTACTCAACAATTCAGGGACGTATGCAAAAAAATATTTGATTCTGTTTGAATGTACGGCAGTTATCGTTCGTCATGAATACATTTGTCTTGTTACAACATAAAATGTTGCAGGTAAACTACCCCTTTCCGGTCTTCACCAGAATCAACAGGCCTTGAGTTCTCTACAATTGAGGCATGCATGCAAAACATTATTTGATTCTGTTTGAATGTGCAGCAGTTATCGTTCGTCATAGAAACAATTACTCTTGTTAAAACATGGAAAGTGGCAGGTAAACTACCCCTTTCCCTTAACCGATCTTCACCAAACACAACAGGCCTTGAGTACTCTACAATGCAGGGCTACATGCAATAAAGTATTTGATTCTGTTTGAATTTGCGCCTCTTATCGTTTGCCATAGAAAATAAATACCCTTGTTAAAACATAAAATGTTGCTGGTAAACTACCCCTTTCCCTTAACCGATCTTCACCAAAAACAATAGGTCTTTAGAACTCTACAATTCAGGGCGGCATGCAAAACATTATTTGATTTCCTTTAAATTTACGGCAGTTATCGTTCGTCATAGAAAAATTTACCCTTGTTAAAACATAAAACGTTGTTGGTAAACTACCCCTTTCCCTTAACCGATCTTCAACAAAATCAACAGACCTTGAGCTCTGCATAATTCAAAAAGGTATGCAAATAATTATTTAATTCTATTTGAATTTGCGGCTGTATAGTTTGTCATAGGCAAAAATTACCCTTGATAAAAAAAAACGTTGCAGGTAAACTACCCCTTTCCCTTAACCGATCTTCACCAAAAACATAATGACTTGAGACCTCTACAAATCAAGCCTGTATGCACATAATTATTTGATTCTGTTTAAATTTGCGGCTTTTATCGTTTGCCATAGAAAATACCCTTGTTAAAATATAAAATGTTGCAGGACATGTATAAAAGGTTACAGGGGAAGGGTAGTTTACCTGAAACATTTTTTGTTGTAACAAGAGTAAAGTACTTAATTTTGATAAATAAAGTATCCTGATAAGAAGATCTTAATAATCCACTGTAGAAACGTAAATGAAATATCTATAAATGAAGAGGCTAGTTGAACGAGGTGGGGGTGATTTTCTATAATTGAAAATTGTAGTTGAAGCGGGAGGGGATAATGTTTATATGTGTACTACGTAATCGACAAAAAAGTAGTAGTTTTTTGTTAAAATTCCTTCCCGGTCTGTTTGGCCGTAGTCCAATGTTTTCTGCAAAACCAGACGTTTCTGCAAGACCAAACCTTTTAAAACATAAAATGTTGCAGGTAAACTACCCCTTTCCCTTAACCGATCTTCACAAAAAACAATAGGTCTTGAGTACTTTACAAGTCAGGGCTGCATGCAAAAAATTATTTGATTCTGTTTGACTTTGCGGCTGTTATCGTTTGCCATAGAAAAAATCTACAGACACACACACACACGCACGCACGCACGCACACACACACACACACACACACACACTTTTCGAAAAATGACTTGTTTTCATGTTTGGAGGGTAGTACAATCAGAATCTGCAATAATCTCGACCACGATTTTTTTTGCCATCACCATACTTCAATTTCCTTAAGAAACATGGAAATAAACTACGACTAAACAGCCCGGGAAGGAATTTTAACAAAGAACTACTTCTTTGTTGTCGATAACGTAGTACACATAAAAAATTCTACCCTCCCCCTTCAACTATAATTTTCATTTATAGAAAATTACCCCCACCCCGTTCACCTAACCTCTTCATTTATAGATATTTCACCTACGATTCTACACTGGATTATTATGAGCTTCTTATCAAGATACTTTATTTATAAAACATTAAGTACTTTACTCTTGTTAAAACATAAAACGTTGCAGGTAAACTACCCCTTTCTCTAAACCGATCTTCACCAAAATCAATAGACCTTCAGTCCTCTACAATGCAGGGACGCATGCAAAAAAATATTTGATTCTGTTTCAATTTGCGGCAGTTATCGTTCGTCATGAAAACATTTCTCTTGTTACAATATAACATGTTTCAGGTAAACTACCCCTTTACCTTTACCGATCTTCACCAAAATCAACAGGCCTTGAGTTCTCTAAAATTTAGGAATGTTTGGAACAAATGTTTTGATTTTCTTTGAATTTACGGCAGTTATCGTTCGTCATAGAAAAAATTACCCTTGTTAAAACAGGTAAACTACCCCTTTCTCTAAACCGATCTTAACCAAAATCAATAGGCCTTCAGTACTCTACAATTCAGGGCCGTATGCAAAACATTATTTGATTCTGTTTGAATTTGCGGCTCTTATCGTTTGCCATAATAAATACCCTTGTTAAAATATAAAACGTTGCAGGTAAACTACCCCCTTTCCCTTAACCGATCTTCAACAAAATCAACATACCTTGAGTTCTGTATAACTCAAAAAGGTATGCAAAAGAGTAGTTGATTCGGTTTGAATTTACGGCAGTTATCGTTCGTCATAGAAAAAATTACCCTTGTTAAAACATAAAATGTTGCTGGTAAACTACCCTATTCCCTTAACCGATCTACACCAAAACCAGCAGGTCTTGAGAACTCTACAATTCAGTGCTGTATGCAAAACATTATTTGATTCTGTTTGAATTTGCGGCTGTTATCGTTTGCCATAGAAAAAAAAAATACCCTTGATAAGAAAAACGTTGCCGGTAAACTACCCCTTTCCCGTTAACCGATCTTCACCAAAAACAATAGGTCTTGAGTACTCTACAAATCAGAGGTGTATGCAAAAAATTATTTGATTTTTTTTTTTTTTGAATTTGCGACTTATCGTTTGCCATAAAACATACCCTTTTAAAACATAAAACGTTGCAGGTAAACTACCCCTTTCCCTCAACCGATCTTCACCAAAAACAATAGTTCCTGAGAACTCTACAATTCAGGGCTGTATGCAAACAATTATTTGATTCTGTTTAAATTTGCGGCTTTTATCGTTTGCCATAGAAAATACCCTTGTTAAAATATAAAATGTTGCAGGACAACATGTATAAAAGGTTACAGGGAAAGGGTAGTTTACCTGAAACATTTTTTGTTGTAACAAGATTAAAGAACTTAATTTTGATAAATAAAGTATCCTGATAAGAAGATCTTAATAATCCACTGTAGAAACGTAAATGAAATATCTATAAATGAAGAGGCTAGTTGAACGGGGTGGGGGTAATTTTCTATAATTGAAAATTATAGTTGAAGCGGGAGGGGATAATGTTTATATGTGTACTACGTTATCGACAGCAAAGTAGTAGTTTTTTGTTAAAATTCCTTCCCGGTCTGTTTGGCCGTAGTCCAATGTTTTCTGCAAAACCAGACGTTTCGGCAGTGCCATCAACTACCATCATCAGTGAAAATCGAGTGCGATAACGTGAGGTGGTATACGTTAGTGACCACAGTACTGTGGTTAATGCTGAAGCAATAAGTAGAAAGAAGTAGTTTCTATGGAAACATTTCATTTCGTAAACGATTTTAAATATAAATCTTAGAACATGGAAGTCATGTATGGTTCTCCATACCGATATTTTTTTGATGTGGTTATTGATATATGTGAGTGTTGTGATTTTGTTGTTTTTCTGTCTTTGTCTGTTTTTTTGTTTTCAGCTTTGCGGAGGCCGTTTGTTAATTATTGTTCTGTTGTATCCATTAGCTTCCGCTAGGTATTTGATTGTGTTTAATTCATCCTGATAGTTTATCTGGTCTAGTGAAATGCTACTTATTCTGTGTATTATGCATTTGAAAGCTGAATATATAATAAAAATATAAATACAAGGTTGAAATATAAATACCACATGTGGTATCAACTAATATCACTCGTTACATTAATATTAACATAAATTAATGCATAAATAGAAATGCAATAACTAGAATCTGGTACCGACCATCGTGCACTGAGGTATGTTAAGATTTTCAAAGTTTTATTAAGTCCCATTCTACGCAAGCTTCAATATACATGCAGAATTGTTTTATATTCCACTGTAAACTGTGATAAGTGTGCACACGTGAGATTTTATTACGTTCTTCAGAGCAAAACTGGATGCACTCGATCCATAACTATATTGAACTAAAGCTAACTGAGGTGTACTTTCATAGGGGCGTACTGTAATATAAAGGTGATATACAAGTAGGTGCCTGTCAATTACATTTTCTCGAATACAATCTAATCTATTATACATAGATACATACACACACAAACAATGACTATATTATGATGCATTGTAAACCACACGCTGCTAGCTACTAACTGTATTTCTGAATACATTTTCCTCGTGGCTGTATCATTACGTTAAACCAATAAAGGAACTCTGTCTGGAACAAACAAACACACGCTAAAGAGTTTTACACGTGTCAGCCATGAACAAAGCTCGTTGTATCTGTCAGACACACCGTGTAACAATTAGTGAAACCTTTCAAGATTATCGTCATTATCTTCTTCACAACATGGTACAGCCAATGTGTTGTCTGTTCTGCCTGCCTTCAAAGACCTTCTTTGACATTCTTTCCAAGTGTTCTTTCAACCATTGTTTGTAATCTTTTAATTTTTTTATTCAAGCTAAAAACTCTTGTCATTTTCCTCTTATAGTATCATTCTGTATACGGCCAAATTTAGAACACTTTTTAACTTCTCCTAAAAAGCCATTTCTGAGGATTGTATTTTACTTTCTTTTCTCATGGTTGTTGTCCATAATTCACACCTATAGGATAGAACAGAAACTACCTTTACTTTGTAGAACTTTAATTGTGTACCTGGACGTACCTTGTCTCTAAAATACGGCTGACTGTCCCACAGATTGCCTAGAACTTACCTAACTTAACATCAATATCATAATTCCTATCATAGCCAATATAATTTTCCAAATAACTAAAATAGCTCACTTGTTTTAGAACTCAGTTATTAATAATTATTTTTGTTCTTGTTGGCTCCTTGTATCGAAATACCGTTACCTTTGTTCTAATAGCAGAGATTTTCATGTTGTTTCAATATTATCAAAGACTGTATTTGCGAAAACATAACATTGTACATGGATTTGTAAAGTATTTTAAAGTTAACTCAAAGAAAATCTACTTGTTTCTTGCTTTGTCACCGTGCGACATGACTACCATAAACGTTTATGGACATGGCTGGCCGGGAGTAGTAATCGAATGAATGAAACCAGAACCCGCTCAGGAATTTCTACAGAAAATCATCATCATCTTCAACAAGGTTTAAACCAAAAATGGTTTGTTCCAATCTCTATCAGAAAGACTTGAGCTGGTCACTCCTCCGTACAAAATAAAAACAAAAAATTTGTTTCATATCCGAGACATAAAATTACACTTTAAAGTAAGGACTATTGCATTGCTTTCTTTCCATTCCACTCTTATGTAGTGGCGAAACTTATTTTTTAAATCAGACTAACATAAAGAAATTCTAGTCGATTGATCGTTGATGTCATCAGCGGATGGCTACTGGGTCTGTCTTGGGTAGATCGTACCTTTTAAGAAATTTTAAGAACTGGAAAAAATCAAGAAACAAAATTAGAAATTTAAGAATTGGACCATCAAAAGACAAGCTGCACTTGTATGAAACTACCATATTCATTTATTTTAATAAAGATTGAGTTCATGTTTTTTACGTGGAAAACAGTAAAGATAAAAGGGTCAAAACGCATCAAATATGAGGCATAAACAGCGTCCGTCATGTTTACCAACTCGATTGTAACTGTGATAATCTAGATATCAAAGTTATTGTCAGTAAATGTGCTTATTCGAAACGGTATAGCCTATCGTGAGTTTATAAGCTTTTTTTTTTCGGCAGGGCAGGTGAAAATCTCTATAGACACACTGGAGCCCCGTAGCTCCAGGTAGTGTGGGACTCTAACCCACTAAAAACACCTCCCTTTGCAACAACTGAGCGAGCCCAACAAGTTGCTTTTCTTTCATATTACTCACGGTTTATGGGGTAGAAGCCCACTGGCTGTTCCCCGGGTTGATATTATTGCCTTTCTCTCTTTTAGAGTTTTACAGATTTAAATGCACTAGTGTGTCACCAAATCTTGGGGCTTCAATCTTTTAAGCCTTCTTAACGTGTGCGGAGCTTCTTCCAACACGCAAAGCATTTCTGGATTTATATGAGTCTGAATTCTCCTGTCATGGTTAACTGCATATTTTGTTACGATTTCGCTGACATATTCTACTTTGAGATCTTTGTGCAGATTGTCATTCCTAATATACCAGGGGGCATCAACGATACTCCTAAGTACTTTGTTTTGAAAAGTTTGGATCATTTGAATGTTAGATTTCTTGGTACATCCCCAGAGTTGTACACCATAAGTCCACACAGGTCTCAGCACTTGTTTATACAACAGCAATTTGTTTTCAACTGTTAGTTGTGAATTCCTACCTAACAGCCAGTACAATTTCCTGAATTTTATGTTGAGTTCCTCTTTCTTTTTTTTTCACATGCTCAGTTTATAAGCTTTGCCTTAAAAATCTTTTAATGACCAAAATATTTTATCATTTACATTTAAATAACTTAAATCTATGTGATATATATATAGAATAAATATTATTCCTTTAAATAAATTTAAAATACAAAAATAAAAGAAAATTATATATGAAATTGCTACAATGGATATTACCCCAAAATTATTGATAACATAGTAAACAAAATTAATCAAAAAATGCTAAATAATTCTTTCAGTAACAAAACACATAAAAATCTAAATATTAAATATATTAATTTAACATACATAGGCAATATTAAACATGAAATTACAAAATTATTTAAAAACCAAAGTATAAAAATTACCTATAACAGTGTTGTAATTGTCAATTTTACTTACTGTACTTGTAGCATAATTGTTACTTAGAAGTGAGAATATAAGAAATTCTTAGTTGTGTGGAGAAACAGAGACAGGTGTCAGGTGTGTATACGAGACTATAGCATATGTTTTGGACATAAAAATAGTTTTAGGGAATTTCCCAGGGTTGTGAATGGTACCTCACCCTCTCTCAATAAGCGTGACTGTCCAGGAAGTGATAATCGTAGGAAATCTGGCGAGACACATCAAATAAGAATTAATGGTGACAAGGTCTAGACAGGAAATATAAAATGTCACACAAATTTGATATCCTTTTGGAGGAGTCAAGTAATGGGTCACAAGTGTGAAGCCAGGTGTACTCCGTGTGAACATGGGTGAAAGCAGGTGTTTTATTCCGTGAGAACTTTTAATCTAAAGTAGTAAAACACCCCCAAATCGTGACGTAGGGTCACGTGATGCAGTGTCTCAGACGAATAGTGATAGTTCCTATAAAATTATAAGAGATTTACCCTCACTTCCAATACATTTAGCCTATCATAGTTAAGGATTTAGAATTAAGAGGAGGGAACAGTCCCACCACTAAAATTAAGTGTTACACCCACGATGATGTACTATAAAAACTCTAGTATTCGCTGGAGAAGTCAGATCTGATTGTGTAAGCGGTCCAAGAGAACTTACTCATTTTTTCTCATTTTTATTTTGACTTTGATCTGTGTTGGAAGGTGTTCTTAGAGAGCCGGAAAAACAGATGTTGTCAATAGTTTGTTTTTGTAATTTTTGAAGTAACTAAAAGTAGTTACATTAATTTGTGAACTAAGTACTAGTAACTGAAGGTACTTAGAGTTTAAAAGAGTAATTGAATTAACTGACTTATAGTTTGTCAAGAAGAGTTGTATAAAGTAACTTGTAAAAGTTCGTTTGTATTTTGCTAATCACAATAAATTGTCTTCAAGAAGAACGGTTCATTCTAATGATTCAACTTCACCTCCGGAAACACGTCAAACAAACAGTTGTAGCTTAGCAGCTACTCGATAGGTTACAACAACAGTAATAAAACAGATTCTGATAGAATCAAACCTAAAACAGATAAATTAATTCATAATTTAAATGGAGGATATAAAATTTAATGTCCTGACTGTAACAAATTTTATGTTAGCCAAACTAAAAACGTTTAAAAGAAAGATATATAGAACACCGTAATTCATATTTAAAACCAGATATATATAAATCAAATTTAGCTACACGCTCAACAGAAAACAAACACACATTTCCAGATTTAAATAAAAATATCAGTTTATTAAAACACATTTCCAAACTGTCCAAAAATGACTTTATGGGAAAATTTATAAATATTTAAACATAAAACAAGTAATAAATTAATACCAAAACAAATTCAGATTAATACAAAAAATAATAATATTTTCAAAAATACTAATTTAATAAAATAATACATATTTATATCTTATTAATTTACCTTATTTCCGTCTTATGACTTATTTTTCCTGTTGTAGGTTACTTTTGACGCGTTTCGGAGCTCTTCAATGCTCCATCTTCAGAATATCCGTTGCTTAGACTTCGTCACGTTAATATTAAAATCTGGTATTGAAAACATATGCACAACACTAAACATGTATACATTTACACAATGGTCACATATATGAAACTACGTACTTAGTTCGGGTGCACCCAACACTGTCACATGTTAGACTGTCCGGTATCAATTACACTGTGTCTCTTAGTTCTATTCAAGATTGTATCGTATAGATAGTGCGATCTAAAGTCCAGTTGCTCGTTCAAAACATTGTCGGGTTCAGATTTGAATGCCTGGTAAATTTCGAATTCTTCAACAGCATTCATGAATAGTCCTTTATCACATATATGTATGGCTTTAAAATTCGATTCAAAATTTTTGTAATTATGGCCTTTAGATATTAGATGCTTCGCGAATTGAGAGCGGTTCGTGTAAATATTATTTTTGGGTAGATGTTCTCTAAATCTCTGTAGAAAACCCCGACCTGTCTGACCAATATAGAATTTATCGCAATCGCTACAATTTATTTTATATATTCCGGTTTTTTCAGTAGTATGTTGACGTGATTTAGTTCTCAGTAAGTTCCCTATGTTATTGTTGGTACGGAATGATATTATGATATTTCGTTTTTTGAACTCGTTTACAAGAGCTAAGGCAGTTCTTCTTGAATAAAATGTGGATATGTATTTCATTTTTGTATCTCCGCTTTTTTTATGGTTGGTTGCATGTTTGTGTAACAATTTATCTATTAAAGTTGGTTGGTATCCATTGACAATAGCAATATGTTTAATGATGTTAAGTTCTTCTATATAATCGTTTCGTTCCATCGGTATTGTTGCTAGTCTGTGTGTAAGACTATTAAATGCCGCTATTTTTTGTATTTAAAGCCATACATATATGTGATAAAGGACTATTCATGAATGCTGTTGAAGAATTCGAAATTTACCAGGCATTCAAATCTGAACCCGACAATGTTTTGAACGAGCAACTGGACTTTAGATCGCACTATCTATACGATACAATCTTGAATAGAACTAAGAGACACAGTGTAATTGATACCGGACAGTCTAACATGTGACAGTGTTGGGTGCACCCGAACTAAGTAGTTTCATATATGTGACCATTGTGTAAATGTATACATGTTTAGTGTTGTGCATATGTTTTCAATACCAGATTTTAATATTAACGTGACGAAGTCTAAGCAACGGATTTTCTGAAGATGGAGCATTGAAGAGCTCCGAAACGCGTCAAAAGTAACCTACAACAGGAAAAATAAGTCACAAGACGGAAATAAGGTAAATTAATAAGATAATTAAATCTGTGACTTGGTTACCGTCTAATAATGATTTACTTAAAAACATATGTATATTTATTTTACAATTCATTATACAACATATTTTATATTCGCATATAAAAACATTAAATTTAGTCTACATATAATATAGCTGTTTATAACCATTTGAATTTTAAAAATTGTGAATTTATTAATTAAATCTTATGATAGTTAGATTACTAACGAAACATTTGTAGTTTACAAAATAAAAAATATATTCTCGTTAAAAGTTTTTTTATTATTCAATATAACCTTTAAATTTTAAAAAGTACTTAATATGAGTGTAAAGTAAGATACATATTCTATGCAAATAATAAATAGTTTATGTCCAGGAAATTTTAATTAGCAATGTGAAAAGACTACAGATTAGCAAATCTAATCTTTCCTGTTACAAAATTCACAGTAACAAGAGTGACACTGCTTTTGAATGGAAACTGTAGCAGATGACAATTGTTCTGTCTCAATTCCGTACTTAGATAAACCGGTCTATCTCTGCAAATAAAACGTATCTATTAATTACATATGTTTTCTTATTTCTTGTTCATCTTCTAACAGTAGTTTTCAATTTCATGGTGCCGAGAGCGGCCCGCGAGTTTTTCCGCTCCAACGTGTCAGGCATGTACTGTGATTGCCTTCCCGACTGTATCAGCCAGGAGTACATCGCAGAAATGGCCACTTCTCAGAACCCGTAAGTGATCGACAGAATACATAACGAATTTTAAATGTCCCATTTACAAAGTAGGGGCGTAAGTAGCTTGTCAAAATTCATTTAATGCTAGATAACTTGATAACTCAACTTCTGGTGATGGAGGTCTCTAACTGCACACAATTTTGATACATTTGTGTCGACGTTTCGGCAAAAATTTGTCTTCATCAACGATACATGATAATACAGAAATACATAATTATAGTCAATATTAGAATGTACGGAATATTATAATTATACCTTCTTACAACTTTGGTCGTGCTTACTTGTTGAACACGCTCCGGACGAGACCTTTCAGTGTTTCCACCATTATCAAGTCCTAAACCACGACAAACAAATGTACCACTGAAACCCGTATATGCTATATACCCGTGAATCCGCAATCACGGCTGGTCAACTCGTAAACAATTCTACTTCTCGCTACCCTATTGGCTCATCTCTGTTAAGCGACGCCCCTTCTACCTACTATGGAGCTTTGTCTCTCCTTCTATTAAACCACACCTAGCTTTGTCTGCTTACCTAAAACTTATTATACAGTACTACTGTCTGACGGAAATTACATGTCTCACCCTTGCAAAATATGATAAAATATTTCTTCATTAGGCCTACTAATCTCAGTTCTTATGTTCATTAGTATATTACTGTTCTTCTTTTTTACCTTTAAATTTGAAATTCTTCATATAACTATGGTTAGGTAACAAGTGTTAGGTAAGCAGAAAAAGCTAGGTATGGCTTAATAGGGTAACAGAGTGAGAGACGAAGCTTTGTAGTAGGTAGCCAATAGGAAGACAGAAGGGGTGTGGCTTAACAGAGCTGAGCCAACGGGGTAGTGACAAGCAGAGTTGTTTACTAATTGACCAGCCGTGAAGGCGGATTCACGGGTATATAAATACGGGTTTCCAGTAATACATTTGTTTGTCGTAGTTTAGGACTTGATAATGGTGAAGACTCTGAAAGACTTCGTCTGGACCATGACAGGTAGCACAGTTCAGCAAGTAAGCACGACAAATTTTGAATTGCACAGACTTCTAATTCAAATAACAAGATGTACAATATACCTTATTTATGTAAGCATAGTAACGTACCTTACGTGTAATAGTGACTGTTGATCCTCTCCGTCCAACGACGTTTCTCCAGCTTCCAGTCTGCTTCTCTATCTCCCCTCTTTATCCTCCATCCGCCACAGCCCAAGTCTCACGCCCATGTATCAGAACGTTACTAAAAGGTTTCAATAAAAGACTTTCTAGTATAAGATAATATTTAATACATCATTGCAAAATATTTACTGTATCTCACGACACGATGAACGTTGTTTCATTACAGAGAGCTGACTAGGCAGATAATACTTGACCTGCATTACAGGCTCCTTTACAGTACGCTGTACAAATCCGACGTTGAATATGGTTGGATAGAACTTATTGGTAGGTGTCAAATCAGACGTCTGTTACCGTTAAGTAAATAGGTAATGTATTATCATTAATTTTCAAACTGTTTGTTAGTTAGTACAAAAAAATGTTTTGTATATTTGGGTGTAAACAAACAGGGAGAAAGAAGAAAAAGGGAGATAGAGAAAGAGAGAGGAGATGATTACAATGGTCAACAAAATTTAATTTTTTGTTTGTTAAATGAAAGTGAATAACTGGTTCTTATAGTATTTTCAGCGCTGATTTCAAATATGTTTACAGTTTTTCCCTATCGGCCACAGATTTTTTATAACTAACAATTTTTTTCTTTTGCATAAAGAAAATTATGTGACAGTAATATAACAAAATGTTATGCACTTTGTATTTACCTAAAATCTACTTCTGTCGGATTTTCTGCTGTAATTTGCTATAGGTAGATCCCTCTTTAGATTCAAGCAGTAGTCAGGTAGCATTTTTTGGTTCCATTTTTCCATGGTGGATATTTCCTGGTGAAAGCGTTCACCACGTTCGTCACTCACAGCGCGAAGATTGTTTGGGAAAAATCCAAATGCGAATCTAAGAAATGAATTTTGAGTGACATATTACATCCAACTTCTCTTATATAAAAAATATAATAATTAAAATTATAATTAATTTTTTTAATAAAATTAAATTATAAAAATATTAATAAGTATAAAAATTGTAATTAAAAGTAGGCATTGTAATATCAAGTATATGTACTCTAGTAAGCCTATACTTAATTTACAAATATTATATAAGTAGCAAAGCTGAGATGTCTGATTCCATAAAATTCTTATTTAATTGCCGACATTAATATTTACTAAAGTACTGAATACATGCAAACAACATAAGAAAATACTAGTTACAGTATATTTATATTTAAAAAATACAAACAACAAAGTACTAGTTTGCCCCGTTTCACGAACCCTTCTTGAGTGTCTTCCTAACGGACCGTTTGTTAATTAGACTTAAAATATTTTCAGCGTTTAACCAGAATTAGGTATACTGATTGCGTTAGTTAACGCTTGTTAAACACTAAAACTCACTGCTACGGTACAACGACGAATT
Source organism: Magicicada septendecula (assembly GCA_034769895.1). NCBI lineage: Eukaryota > Metazoa > Arthropoda > Insecta > Hemiptera > Cicadidae > Magicicada > Magicicada septendecula. Next base: position 54,008,065 of record CM068373.1, read on the forward strand.
ATCGATGTTGCTTCTGATTGGTGTAAGAAATCACGCATTATAAATTCTATCAACCGCAATTTTTCTAATTTTATACCCAGTAGGGTTCTTACAGATCAAATTTATTAAAACTGGTATATTTGTTCAGACGTTTTAATACTATTGTGTCTACAACTTATACAACTAAATACAACACTTTGCGTGTCGTAGTGAGCTAATAAAAAATTGTTGCGCGCTTGTGCGCGCGCGCGCGCGCGCGCGTGTGAACGAACTCCTAATTGCGATTAATATTTAAGAAAATAGAAAATACCCTGACTTAAAGTATGTTATTGTACAATAGTTAACGATATTTTTATCATCTATTATTATCATTTACGGTATTTATAATAATAATTTATTATTAGTATTTTATTATATACTGTTTCAGTCTCATTTGGTGGGATCTCGGGCCTGTTTTTAGGCGGATCTCTCTTAAGCTGTGCGGAGCTCGTATATTTTCTTACCTGCAGAATGTTCTATCACTGGAGGCACTACAAAACCAGAGAAGAAGAAAATAAGAACAATATAATTTTTGTCTACGGAAAAAATAACTCTAATATCAGATGCATATACAATTAACTTATGTTAACAACTTATATTTTATATATGTTAATAACAAGAATATTAGTTATAACAAAGTATATTTCCAGTAATGTTCTTTGCCTAATTTTAATAAATAAAATTGAGAAAACAGTTTACGATATTAAAACATTTACAGTTAACTCACAAACAGTACATTACTTATGATATTTAGTATCAGTAAGTGTATCAATTTGATTAAACAGAGTAGAGGGATAATGGGGGTTCTGGCTCACAAAGGAATGCCGCCTTTCTTAAAAAACAATAAAAAACACTAAAAAACATGATCTAAGAGATGACGCCGCCACCGCTGGACCCGCAGCATCCCGATGGACCACAGCATCCGCGAATTTCCGCGAATAAATTTTTTATTTTTTTAAAATGATTTTTTTTATTTTTTTATTTTTTTTATTTGATGTTATTATTTTTTTAATTAAATTGATTTGGTGGGATGAGGTTCAATGGACCACCAGCATCCGTGAATATACTTTATTATTTTTTTAAGAAAGCTGATTTGCATATCAGGGGGTGGTGTTGGGTGGGAGGTTTTTTTATTTCATATCAGTGGGTGGGGGTGGTTCCAACTCGATGCATTATAGTGTATATTAAAATATATGATCAGGTGTACCAACCTTTCATGAGTTCAAATTTGTCGTGTGTTATAATGTATATTAAATTTATATGAGCAGGGTTGTCAACATTTTTTTCTCTTCTGTGGTGGGAAATTCAAACTATATGATCATAATTGATACTCTCTCTCTCTCTTTCTCTCTCTATCTCTCTCTCTCTCACTGTATGTATATGAAATTATAAAGTTTATATTTATTCGACAAATATTAACGTCCTCTCTCTCTCTCTCTCTCTCACTCTCACTTGTTTCAACTGTGTCAACAAATAGTAACGTCCTCTCTCCCTCTCTCTCTCTCTCTCACTCTCACGCGTTTCAACTATACAAGGTTTCATACCCTTTCTCCTGTCTCTCTCTCTCGTACATTGAGTAGTCGGTGTGATGAGTAAATAATTTTAGCTCTCTCTCTCTCTCGTTGTCAAAACGCCGTCTTCATTTTTCAATGTATTAAATAATTAATTAATAGTTTATAATGCAGTCAGTGTGATTGATCCTTGTTAGAAATATATATATATTTGGCAAATATTAACTATGTAAGTGTGTTGTTGGCAATGAACTACTTACCTGTGTGCTGTTACAGATGACAAATCCATACGTTAACGGCTTAGCAATCGTCAATACGCTCTTCTTCATGGATGCAGTTTACACACGCACATAGGTTCAGTAGTGTATAGCGAAATAAATTAAAATTATACACACACATGAAAACGGTGGTTGAAATTCATACAAATCTTCTGATGTAACAGTTCACAAAAATAAATTAATTGTACACATGTTCAGAGGTGTAGAGTGAAATAAAATAAAGTCATAATTTGTTTAAATGATTAAATATATTTTAACATTCACAATATAAAATTCACAATTAAATAAATACATTATAAAATTGATATTTTTTCGAAAGTTGATATATAATTGTGTCGTACTTGTAGGAGAAGCAACCTGCAACATAACAATACAACAACATTAAAATCATGTTAAATATCACGCACACAGATGCACACGCAACGCGCGCACACACAGACGCATACGCAACGTAATCACACACACACACACACACATACATACGACGTGCACACGTTTGGGTTACACCACACACGCAACGCGCACACACACACAGACGCAAACGCAACGTAATCATACACATACATACGACGTGCACACGTTTGGGTTGAATCATGTACATGTAGGTCCAATAAAACAGATAACAGATGTAAATATGCTATAGTCATTGTAAGACGTTACAATCCTTGAAGTGTTTAATAAGTAAATTGTATGTATGTATATATCACTGAATAATAATAATATAATCGTTCTAGTGTTATCGTTTGCTGCAACAGGTAACGCAGTTTAAAAATAATTACATATGGGTTCAGAGGCGTATAGTGAAATAAATTAAAAATAGAAATTAATTTCCTCATAAGTTAATGTCCTTTCATCAAACTTTGTAAATTATAATCTGCACTACATTCAAACACACATACACACACAGTGATAAAAAAAAATTGTTTATTAAAAGTAGTTTGTTACCTTAACGAGGTACATGCAGAACTAGTGCTTTTACAAAATATATATATAGTAGGAAAGCCCACAGACTACTAGAAATAGTTATCGCCTGAAAAAAGAAACCGCACATTACGAACTAATATGTATAAACACAAATATCGTTACAATAATAATAATAATAATAATACGCAAACTTACGTTTACTGCCGTCCGAACTGAAGTGTGAGGAGGCAATAACTATAGATATCACAGTGAGAATTTTTTTGTTGTTTTTTGTTTTTAACAAGTGGTGTAACGGGGAATTTTAGCAGGTGGAGGAGCAGAGTCGTCATCGTCGTCGGCACGTATTCGATAATGACCGTACGCAAGCGTATCACGACCATTGTCTAATATATAGCGCTTATCATCATACGGTGACAACGCTTGCTTATTTACACGCATCGTGTACAACGTATGATGATCGCTACGTAAACACAGCGCACTGACAGAAAACCGACAATGATCAGTGAGACACTTGCTATACATATCGTGGCGCAGACTCCTCTTAATAGCAACTCGAGGCACACCTTTACACACACGTTTTTGACCCGCATTGCTAGAATCTTCGTTGGCCACAAGGAACGAATAACATTTCGCTCTGAGACCTACGAATTCTCTAATAGGACGACCACACGTTTCATCCTTGAACAGTCCGACAACCTTTTTGTTCTTAAGGCTATAACAAGGATGAGACGTAGGGTAATCCGAGGTGTCAAAAACGTGCAAGTCCTTCTTCATATCTGCATACAAGTCTGATGTTTGAATACTATACATCAGACTGTCTGTATCAGTCATTAACAATTTAACGTTGCGGCCGTACTTGGCGACAGCATAACGATAATGAAAGTTGTACATTATTGTTTTGCTAACGTCAAGCACCGTGAAGCCGACATACATGGGACGAGAAAGAACGATGGATTTTTTACGGAGTGAGAGCCCCACCAGATCGTTCGTATAACGAATCATACGTTTTAGCCTAGGTGTGGAAACTAGTTTTTGAAGCCGTCGTTCATCTGAGACTAGTTGAAAGTCTATATGTTTCCGTACGTTCTCCAGCGACTTACCGTATACGGCGTTGTTCATCAGTTTTAAAAGGTCTTTTTCAAAGCTGTTGACGGCTGCTTGCCTCTTGCAGGTGTTGAAATCGATAAACGGTTTCAACCAAGCGCTTTGCTTAAAACACAACACCCTATGAGTCGCTTTCAGCTCTAAACCAAGACTTAAATACAATTTCAAATTTCGATAATGGAGAACGTAATTTTGTTTGTCCTCCAAAGTTGTTAACAACTTCTCTACGGATGATACTGATTCGTTATACGATGATCTGTATATACTCTCGTGTAAACATTTGGAAAAGGGAGAAAGGATATCGTGTGTTACGCGCTGGCGCACAGGTGCAAGCGGGTAGTCGGAATGCAGGTCGTGTAAGGTATTAGGATAGTGTAGGTCGACTTCAAGGATGTACCCGATATCAGCATCATCACTCACATTACGTACGTCCAAGGACTCGATTTCGTTACGATCGAGCCATCGGAAGTCTGCGTAAGGGAGTGGTTGCGACATGGCTGCACCGTATAAATTGTTACAGTCCGTATACAGAATGAAGGAGGTCGGTTTCGAAACATCGTACTGATCTGGAATCAAAGGATTGTTAGCGACTGCATGACGGTTGGATATCATCGCGCAGCCTCCGCGAATCCCAGACTCGAGGAACAGATGCAGATTTATTTCTGTCAACAGTTCTAATTCGACCCCGGTCATTTTTAGCATCGCGTTCCAAGCGAGTCCGGGAAGCGAGTAAAAATGACATGGGTCCAAGCAGTAATCGCGTAAGGCCATGTCTCAAAAACTTTCAAAGACATCGGCTAGCAGCATTACGTCTGTCAACAAATACAAATCATGGTAATCTCCAAACGTACGCAGATTGAATGCACTCCACACGTTTTGTGCGTGCTCGAAATCTGCGTCCGAAATAGATGATTCCATCAACCTGTTATCAAAGTGTTCACGAGCGGGTAGACTTGTTTCGTTGAACCGATCAATACTGTCAACGTAAGCGTATGGGTATACCCCCTTGCGTACGAGCAGATTGGTCTGTTCATCGAAACCCCGTCTAAGCATTTCCTCTCTAAGCAAAGGAAATTGGCTCCCGGACGCGGACAGATTGGTAACGAGTGTGTCCAGAGAGCGATTAAGAAATTGAAAGGAGTCTACGAAACGCAAGGGACCCAGGGAGAACGACACGTAACGCTCACTGGATGTCGCGATGCAGGATACGCGTTCGTCCTTATATTTCCCCAAACCTTGCATTAAATGGTGACAGTCGTAGCCACGAAGGTTGTGAAAGAAGACGGGGATATGACGAGGCATCTTGTAGCTCAGATTACAACTAATATGGGCTGCTCCCAAGAATTTCCCCGTAAGATGACAATGATTGCGTACCTTGTCATCGTCTGTCAAAGGGCGCTCACACAAATGACAAACGGCGGCGTTAGTGAACGCAACATTGTCATCATCGGACATAATTAATTGTACGTTATGTCGTACCACCTTCATCATATCCTCGGCGTCTTTCATCAACCACGAGAAGAACGTGTCTACAACGTTTTCACCCCGATAAACTTTAGCCTCTCTCCAAAGGCTGTGCGTGTGATCGACGATAGCATAGGAGAAACCTGACGGAATATGCATCGCTTCGTATGATGTGGACGATACAGGGGGAGAAGTTATTTTCTGACGGGCACCGCTGCTATCGACGGAGTAGAATTCACCTAACTCGTGCACTGTCGTCGGGACGTTGTTACCAGGTGAACACGATTGAAGCGAAGTGATGAGGGACTCGAAGTCGGCGTAGACGGTGAAGGGTACTTTAAGACAGTGCGCGTAATTTTTAAAGGACATAAACTTCTCCTCCTCCGTGGGCATTTTGGTTTTCTGCTCGCCGTAAGGTGTGCAGTAGGGGAAATGATCGGACAGACCATCTTCTGTGGTGAAACGATGCAGGCAGTAGTCACAGTAAAATGATTGAGCGCGGTGTTTTGTTAGGGATGATAACAATCTACTCATGTTACTGATAAGACAGTAATGTTTTCGGCTATTTGTATCGGTCAGAAGCAAAAGATTAACGTGATGCGACCTGTCCTTATTCGGGGTAATTCTCAGAGGGTAAACCTCATTTTTTGATTCGTTTCTGATATTGTCTTCTATATCATAGCCGAAAACGTTTATAGAAATGTTAGGATTCTGTGCTTCAAATTTGGAAATGGACTTTAACGAAACAGGGTACTCGATACCGGACATATTTAATGTGTTTATGAATGGGATGTAGTTTGAAGCACGGTCTTTATTATGTTGTTGAGGGTGTATGTGGGCTAGAACAGACCACAGAAAACACATTTCATCTCGGGGGTTCTTGATGTTGACTACTGCCTTGGTGAGTGTGAGTTTTCGCGGGGTTGGAAGGTAGGAGGACGCTGCTAGAGGCTGGTACCGTCCAACAACCAGTTCCAGCTTCAGTACAGCATCCACCGACCATCCGCTCCCGTCACGGGTAAAATTAGATATGCTATTGAAGATTTTATCGTAGGATTCATCAAGTAGACAATTCAACTCGTCGCTGTCGTCCGCGAGCAACGTGCGACAACGTCCGTGGAAGACGGCGTCTTTCGTTACCTCTTTCTCCTCACCACTGTCACCATCTACCACGGTTTTGGTAAAACGTATCCTGCATGCAATATGCCACTTGATATTGCGTAAACGTGTCTGCTCTGCCTGAATATCCTCAAGCAATAAAGGACGTGCCTCAGTCATCACGAATACTATGTCATGATCCGACGCGTTGACGTTCACTGGAAGGTAGTCGAAAGTTGTGATGCACCCTCGGACACTACTGTTCCTCTCGATATAAAACCGAGTCACAACTGAAACAATAGAAACATGAGTATTATTAACCAATAGGAATGATAAATAACGTGTACACAAATTCATGTTTGTAGTAAATAAATAACACTCGTCGGGGTAATATGTCAGTTTATTACAAACCGTGAAGATGTCGGCTACTCCTGATTTTAGTATTGAAAGTGAAAGAATAAAATCGTTCAAGTATTGGGAAGTGACGTTTATCAGCCCCGACGAGTTAGCGTTTGCGGGGTTCTACTTCTACCCTAGAAATTTCGATGTTTGTGGGCATAGTATGTCATTCGTAGACGATAGAGTTAAATGCTTTTGTTGTGGAATTGAATTAGTTGATTGGAAAGAAGGTGACAAACCTATGAAGGAACATGAAAAATTTTCATCTACATGTCAATTTCTAAACGATGTTAAGAGTGAGACTTTTCATACACACACCAATAGACATAGTATGACTCAAACGTTAATTCGCATCAGCAAGTTTGTACACTACATAATTACAAAAATAATTTCTTAACTGTGACAATTGGTATTGAACTTTTTACCTTGTTCAGTCTGCTCCTCCCCACGTTCCTGCTGAAGGTTAGCCATGATCTTCAAGAGAGAGTGAGAATGAATGAATACTGAAAAACAAAAGGTACTGTTATAACGCTGGTATTAGGTTAGTGTATCTTAAACGTTTTATATATCAATTTGTACATAATACATGTACGCTTAGACCAACTATTTGCTAGATCGAGAAAATTAAGTTTATTTTCACACACACACACACACACGCACACACACACACAGCTGCATACGCAACGAGCATCAAACTATATATATATCATTCGTTGGGTTGTAATTATTATTAAACAGTAAATATGCTTAGAATGAAAATATTTGCTATGATTTTAGTAACATATAACAGCGTCTTACATACCACTCGAATCTATATATACTGTTCTGTTTCAGATAATAATAATAATTTGATCACACACACACACATACACATACATGTATTAAATCAATAAATAATGCACTTGATAAATTATGCTCACCAAACTAGCGTATGTTGACTACACACACACACAGGAACTTGTGTATACTGAGACGTACAATAATTCAAGCAGTCTTTCAACTATTAAAAAAAAACTGCTGAGATAGATTTATCAACGCACGCAAGCAGTCAGTGTGAAACCGATAAAATTCAGTTATACCTAAAAATATATATCTTCAATTAGAAGTGTAACATAAAAGGTACAGTAAGAATATATTTCAGAAAATTGATCACCCACACACACACACACACACACACACACATACTGTAACGTATTGCCGCGTTACAAATCCAGGGAACCCATCTTAACTAAGCTCCGTCAATTAGATGGGCTGCCTACGTTGTAAGAAAATGTATCCACAAATAATTAACTTAACAAATTACTTACTAACTGTGTAAGGAAACAAGGGAAGGTATACTATTGATGTACGCACTCATTATATGTGTTTAACAAGACGACTTCTCTTTATTTAACATTTAAAAACATTTACTGACAGATCCCATGACATTACTAATTAAATTATTTATTACTTGAATGTTTTCTTTAAACTTTGGGATCAAAATTGATTCTATTTAGCTATACCTCGGATCCGGGTAACCTTCGGTATTTAGTCATTAAAACTTTTAGTTATACTCAATTCATGATATTAGCTTGCAAGACTTTCTTTAATTTAACCATTTGAAGAATGGTATTATTACTTGAATTATACTACGATACATTAACATATAAACTGTTACAACGTATGATGTTTGAATAGTTACATTAAAATTCTTAGATTTAATCTTTTAATCTTTACAAAGTTAATAGTCTCTGTAAAGTCTCTTTTAAGGTGTGTTGTGTAACAAATATTAGTAACCCTCGATAGACAGGCTATCGAGTCACCTTTAAATTGGTATGTAGAAACCTCGTCCTGGGGTGTCCGTCTTGGGAATCCTTAATAGCGCCGTCATCATCTCGGTCTGGTCTTCGTCATTAAAGGGCTCAAAAGTCCGCAGGGTAGATTGAACTTTCTACGATGGTACTTGTAGATTCTCGGATGTCCTGATCTGCATATTCTGTCGGGTCTACTAGAGTTTATAAGTTCTGGTAGTTCACATCTCCATGTATGATGTTGGAAGTGTTGTTAGTTCTTGAAGTTAGCAGTCATCTTGTTTTACACTATTTTTATATTTCATGTTATACTTTAAGTCTCTTGTTCTTTACATAACTATACTGATTAATACATAACATATGCTTTCAGCAGCAATTTCTTGTATACAACATTAAAGTAAAACAAAAGTATCGGCAACATAGTGCAAGAGCTTTTGCTCGTACGTCTGTACTGCATGAAGTCAACATAGCGAGAGAGCGAATTTCTGCTCCCTTCGACTGGTACCTAACAAATGGTAGAGGGGCAATTACTGCGCGAGAATATAGTCCCTGTCTCTCTTTAAGTAAATATTTTTATTTATACAAACTATCCCTAAATAAATATACATAATTTAAATAAGTTGTTTTAGCGACTATCTGTGTCTTCAGATTTTTTATTATTAACATTAGGATTTTTATCTTATTCTAAATTACAGAAGACTCGGAAAACATGTCGAGTCCGGAATTAACAGGTCAGCGCCTGACAACAAGCAAAGGGTTAAATACGACAATTATAAATATTTACAATATGTTTTTACTAAAGTATCTTCGTACTTCTTTGGGCTTATTAATTACTTCTTCCTCTCATACTGAGTACATACAGGTTTTTTTATGTTATTATAGTGAGATTTAAATGGATTAATGGCTCGCAACCTTAATTTTTAAAATTTCTTTATTTTACTATTATTGTTACAATTTAAATCGTCACAATACACACACATGTATTAAATTCAAATATATATCTTCAATTAGAAGTGTAATATAAAAAATACGGTAAGAATATATTTCAGAAATTGTGATTTGAACATACACATACATGTATTAAATTCAGTAAATAATGTTTTAATGCAAATAATTTTTACTAGTAACATATAACAGCGTTTTACATACCACTCGAATCTATACTTATATACTGTTCTGTTTCAGATAATAATAATAATTTGATCACACACACACACACATACACATACATGTATTAAATCAATAAATAATGCACTTGATAAATTATGCTCACCAAACTAGCGTATGTTGGCTACACACACACACACAGGAACTTGTGTATACTGAGACGTACAATAATTCAAGCAGTCTTTCAACTATTAAAAAAAAACTGCTGAGATAGATTTATCAACGCACGCAAGCAGTCAGTGTGAAACCGATAAAATTCAGTTATACCTAAAAATATATATCTTCAATTAGAAGTGTAATATAAAAGGTACAGTAAGAATATATTTCAGAAAATTGTAATTTGATCACACACACACACACACACATGTATTAAATTCAAATATATATCTTCAATTAGAAGTGCGTTAAGAATAAAAGTACGTTAAGAATATATTCAGAAAATTGTAATTTGATCATACGCACACGCTTACACACACATGTATTAAATTCAAATATATATCTTCAATTAGAAGTGTAATATAAAAAATACGGTAAGAATATATTTCATAAATTGTGATTTGAACATACACATACATGTATTAAATAATGTTTTAATGCAAATAATTTTTACGTTTAAATAAAATCTGTACATACAATAAATTATGCTCACTCACCAAAACTAGCGTATGTTGACTACACACAGGAACTTGCATATACTGAGATGCACAAACAGTCTTCCAACTATTAAAAATGTCGTAATAGATTTATCAGTGCACGCAAGCAGGTCAATGAGAAATTATCGTTAAATTTGTTGAGTATATATTGGTCTCTGGTGGTAGGGGAAAGCCGGTGTTTGTTTTTGGAAGTGAATACTTTCTAATCCATAATTACTTGCGGTGATGCAACTAATGAGTGCCATGTGTCATATTAGAAAGTGAAAGGAGGATTTAGCGAATACATACACAATGGTTTATTTCGGTATAACCCTCTGAACATACATGCAATTAGTTGTATAGTAATCAGAAATGTGTGTGAGAGAGAGAGACAATTTAATAGTATGAATTTTATACCACAAGGTAAACTATATTTTTTAAGTCGTGTGTTGTTTCCGAAAATTATTATTTAAAACTGATAATTGTTTTATTAAAATCTCACGTACGTGCCAAATTAATTGCCGACGACGACTCTGCTCCCCCTCCTGCTAAAATTCCATCTGTTAAAAACAAAAGAATTCTCACTGTGATATCTGGTTTTCTGCCTTTGGTCTTCACGAAAGGAATGCTATAACTCTGCGAGAGTGAACTGAGCACCTCATTACTTTGTTCTGAACTATCTGAATCTGCTCAATGTTGCATTCAGCATTACTGCCACTTGCTTGTATGTGTGTGTGTGTGTGTGTGTGTGTGTGTGTGTGTGTGTGTGTGTGTGTGTGTGTGTGTGTGTGTGTGTGTGTGTGTGCACTTGATATTACGTAAACGTGTCTGGACATTAACTTATGAGGAAATTAATTTCTATTTTTAATTTATTTCACTATACGCCTCTGAACCTATATGTAATTATTTGTAAACTGCGTTACCTGTTGCAGCAAACGATAACACTAGAACGATTATATTATTATTATTCAGTGATATATACATACATACAATTTACTTATTAAACACTTCAAGGATTGTAACGTCTTACAATGACTATAGCATATTTACATCTGTTATCTGTTTTATTGGACCTACATGTACATGATTCAACCCAAACGTGTGCACGTTGTATGTATGTGTGTGATTACGTTGCGTATGCGTCTGTGTGTGTGTGTGTGCGCGTTGCGTGTGTGGTGTAACCCAAACGTGTGTACGTCGTATGTATGTGTGTGTGTGTGTGTGTGATTACGTTGCGTATGCGTCTGTGTGTGCGCGCGTTGCGTGTGCATCTGTGTGTGTGATATTTAACATGATTTTAATGTTGTTGTATTGTTATGTTGCAGGTTGCTTCTCCTACAAGTACGACACAATTATATATAAACTTTCGAAAAAATATCAATTTTATAATGTATTTATTTAATTGTGAATTTTATATTGTGAATGTTAAAATATATTTAATCATTTAAACAAATTATGACTTTATTTTATTTCACTCTACACCTCTGAACATGTGTACAATTAATTTATTTTTGTGAACTGTTACATCAGAAGATTTGTATGAATTTCAACCACCGTTTTCATGTGTGTGTATAATTTTAATTTATTTCGCTATACACCACTGAACCTATGTGCGTGTGTAAACTGTACCCATTAAACAGAAGTATTGTACCAGATTGCTACGCCGTTAACGTATGGATTTGTCATCTGTAACAGCACACAGGTAAGTAGTTCATTGCCAACAACACACGTACATAGTTAATATTTGCCAAATATATATATTTCTAACAAGGATAAATCACACTGACTGCATTATAAAACTATTAATTATTTAATACATGACAAATGAAGACGACGTTTTGACAACGAGAGAGAGAGAGAGAGCTAAAATTATTTACTCATCACACCGACTACTCAATGTACGAGAGAGAGAGACAGGAGAAAGGGTATGAAACCTTGTATAGTTGAAACGCGTGAGAGTGAGAGAGAGAGAGAGAGAGAGAGAGAGAGAGAGAGAGAGAGAGAGAGAGAGAGAGAGAGAGAGAGAGAGAGAGGACGTTAATATTTGTCGAATAAATATAAACTTTCTAATTTCATATACATACAGTGAGAGAGAGAGAGATATAGAGAGAGAAAGAGAGAGAGAGAGTATCAATTATGATCATATAGTTTGAATTTCCCACCACAGAAGAGAAAAAAATGTTGACAACCCTGCTCATATAAATTTAATATGCATTATAACACACGACAAATTTGAACTCATGCAAGGTTGGTACACCTGATCATATATTTTAATATATACTATAATGCATCGAGTTGGAACCACCCCCACCCACTGATATGAAATAAAAAAACCTCCCACCCAACACCACCCCATGATATGCAAATCAGCTTTCTTAAAAAAATAATAAAGTATATTCACGGATGCTGGTGGTCCATTGAACCTCATCCCACCAAATCAATTTAATTAAAAAATAATAAAATCAAATTAAAAAAATAAAAAAATTAAAAAATCAATTTAATAAATAAAAAAATTATTCGCGGAAATTCGCGGATGCTGTGGTCCATCGGGATGCTGCGGGTCCAGCGGTGGCGGCGTCATCTCTTAGATCATGTTTTTTATTGTTTTTTAAGAAAGGCGGCATTCCTTTGTGAGCCAGAACCCCCATTATCCCTCTACTTTAAACCAAATTTATTTAATAACGTTAAAAATTTTATTTAAATTTTTAGGTGTTGAAACAACCCCTAATATGGTGAATATTGTCCAAACTTATTTTAAAATGTATATAAATGCAATATAAATATAAACAAAAGTATAATTAATGTAAATATAAATTTTAATTGATAAATGTTAATCAAATGAAAGTGCTACAAAATATGTTGTTGAAATATTAAATCAATATATCGAGGTCTCATATTATAAAGGGTCTCGAACCCACATCCAAAAAAATAATGTGTAATTAAGAAAACATTTACTTGGTTATTACACTGATATTTATTTGTACTCTTAGGAGCACTCCTTTCTGACTTTGTACAAAAGCGACATGTATAAATGTACTACGTGAATTTAGTTAATTAAAACCATTTGAAATTAATTTACGACAAATTTTGTTTACAACGAAAGCTGAGGAAGAAGAAGACATGTTATGTTTATGCATTTTTGTCATTCTGTTCGGTCGTATTTTGAAGCCGCATGCTTGTAATATTTCTTTAGTGAGGAACTAAATACGAAGATTAGAATTTAACATCAGTACATCAGGTAAACTCTTAATCTTTTGTACTACGATAAAATTTTGAAGCTAATATTTATACTCTAAAAACTCAAAAGTGTTTGTGCTTTTTATAAGGTTGAACGTTAGCCTATGTGGGCCTACAACCTAAACAAAACTATAATTGAATTGTAAATGGACTGTATAATTATTAGGCTGTACAGTTAGTTGTTGTACATTATTATTATATGTTGCAGTTAGTTAATTATTATACATTCTTTCTATTGTTATTGTTTACCCGTAGACGTACGCTTAGTCTTTGAATACAATATTTACTATTAAAATAATCTAGCGGCGACTAATGTAATTTATTTTATAAAGCCTATTCTAAGTTATTTATAATCACTAAAATAATTAATAATTATCTTATCGTTTAAAATATAATTCCTTAGACAAATATAATAAAATAAATTTTGGAATTATTTGATTTTAGTACTGTCACTGCGGTAAATTATGCCGAAATTGTTTTGTAGTGATTTCTTTTAACATTGTATTTCTTATCAGTACAACAGTCGCTGATTATGTGGATGTATTCCAGACTAAAATCGTAAACTTCTTCTAGGTAGTATTACAAATTTGAATAAGAAATACCTTTTTGTTAAAAATGTAAATAATAACCGCATGAGTGAATAAATTTACTCTCCATTAAAATATGCTGTATCTGTGTAATAGTTGTTATCATTTGAAAATAATTCGAACATAACTTGCACAATTCGGTATGTGAACTCTACCTTAGAAGACAAGAAAAAATGCAATAATTATATCCTTTAAATACAAAAAGTAAAAACTTTAGTAATTAATGTATTTTCTTACTTTTACCAAAAAAACGCCAATAAATTAGTATTTCGGTTATGGTTTTAACTATGTTCCCGTATTGAATCCAGGGTAAAATGCATTCCATGTTTTATTGTAAAATTATAACATATGTTAGACAAATATAACTGACAAGTAACCTGATTAAGGTAATAAAAAACATTTTTGTTAATAATATGTGAATAATACAAATAGATCAATTTACATTATTAATTTATACATAATATTCAGATGAAATGTGATTAGGTAACGGGTTTATTCGACTTTTGAATGTTCATCCACACGCACTGCATTTTCTGATCACAGTACTTTATGGATTTATAAATTTTGTTTAATAACTTATACTGTACTCGTGATTTTCTTTGCCATTCAGAAGTTTTACGTTATGAAGATAGTCGGCATTATTTACTGTCCTGTTGAAGTGTCTTGACTTGCTTGAATCAGCTTTCACGAATTTTGTTTTTATTCGAAACTACTAATAGCAATTATCTCTTATTACAAAACTGGATTTTTAAATATCTTTATATATTCATGCAGTATTTTGAAATTAAACAGAATTTCATTCTAAGTGACTGTTATTTTTAATGTACTTGAGTTTTAATATATTTATAAACATTTGTTTATAAGTAACTGGATGAGTTTCTTACAGTATTATTGTATAATATTATATACTTTATCAAATTATATTTACTTCTGAAAGTAATTGTATTGTATTTTTTATCGTTTCAATGAATATATCAGTATCTTCAGATGTTTCTGAATGAATAATAATCAAATTGATTCTATTTCAACATAAAAACTAACGCGTGATCGAATTTGTTTCGATTTTAATATAAAATAACGAGTAATCGATATAATTTTATTTAAATTATTGAATGTTTTAATGTTTATTTGCTTATGAGCTGTTGTGACGGTTATATTAGAAATATTTTATCATCATCATCATGCTCCTCAAGGTTTAAACCAAGAATGGTTTGTTCCGGTCTCTAACAGGCAAATATTACAGCTGGTCACTCTAACGCTTCCTCGGACTTCCCACACCTCTCCGTCCCCTCGGTTTATAGTTTCATAGTTGTTTGGGATGTGGCAGTCATCCATTCGGCAAAGATGTTCCCACCAATTCAGACAATACTGGGCGATCCTGTCGAGTATACTAATAATATTCATTTCCTGCCGTATATCTGTGTTTCTTCTATGATCATGGAGAGTATACCCTGCCACGTGCCTGAGAAATCTCATTTCAGCCGCTTGCATGCGACTGGCATGGCCTTTCGTTAAAGTCCAATTCTCAGACCCATAAAGAAGTGTGGGAAGAGCCATCACCACGTAGAATTTTAGGCGTATTCTTTTACTTGCTGACTTAAGCGTTCGTCTGATGGTCCTGCACATAAAGTTGAACTTATGCAACTTATTCACCACGTCGTTGCTTGCATTATAAAACACAGAAATATTTTATGATTATATTTTCTTGATTTAATAAATTTTTATTTTAAATAGATCATCTTGTTTTGTTTTTATTTTAGTTAGTTCTTTAATTAGTAAAATATTAAGATTTCCCCCAAAATTCATTTTTTGATCTTTTTGTATGTTTTTAATTTATTATTTTAATTGAACTTACGCAAGTTTCACTGACTATATCCAGTATCTTCAGACGTTTCTGAAGGAATTAACAAATACTCGAATTGATTCGATTTCAATATAAAACTAACGAATAATCGAATTTGTTATAATTATAACAGAAGTATTATAATTTGATAATACATAATATTATTTATGAATATTAATATTTCTATAACTTTATATAAGTAACTTTTAGTTATTTATGAATTTATGAAGAGTAACTGTCCGTTTGTAGTTCGACCCGGTCGTTTGCAATAAACGGCCAGAAACGTTGTGATGCAGTCATACATATTGAAAAAAAAGTTCTAATGAATCACACTTACCGGTGCGACTTGTGTTTTGCGTCTATACTTGTTTAGAAGCTAACAATTTCTTCTGACGTTGTTCAGATTATAATTATTGTCGTTTATGGCGTGCATAAATAAAACTGACGCCATCACATATCGTCATTTTGGTAATTTTACCGAAACATCACATCGGTTGGTTTTTGTTGTTAATTTACAAGTTGTGAGGACGCAATAAATACTCTAGTTATGGTGTGATCAATTCTACAATTTCATTCAATTTGCCTAAATATACAAATAGGCCTATACAAAAAAAATATACAAAATTTTTCAAGTTTTTATAATGGGATTCTTAAATAAACATTTTATTATTTTTGCTCTGAGTGGGTATTATTTTAGTACTTTTAAAGCTAGTATAAAATACTGTACTTCAGCGTTGTTATTAACACACCCCTTTTCTCTCCCTTCGGAACTTAGTTGTTATTAAGAATTGAAATTGGCATGTAGTTCTCAGATGGCCGATACAAATAGAAAAAATAGTAATTATTATAATAATATTAATAACAATGACGACTGCCCGTTTTAGTACTACCGAACAATTTTAGGACTGAAGGCAATGTAGACACTTCATCTTACAAGAATATAGCCGAGAATGCGTTTCAGCCTCCCAGTATTGCTCCAGAATATAGTTCAAGTTATAGTAGCCTCGCTGAATGTGTTTCCAGGCGGCATCAAAGAACAGTTAAATAGCCCAATTAGCGAAGGCACCCCCTGCTGCTGACAGCTGTGAACAAAGCTAGCCGCTTCTGAAAAATCTCCAATGATGCCAAACGTATTTTGAACTTGAATGAAATGTGGACCAGTCTTTGCGCGAAATCGGAAGTGCCCGCTTGTCTGAATTTCGAGTCCGTTGCCAAAGAAACCACTGCTTTAGGAATTATTAATTTGTTACCTTCTTACAGCACATAGTATTTTACATAGTATATTTATATTTAAATATCACAGTAATACTGCTTTACTTTATTTATACGGTAGTTGTAATTTTCGGTTCCGTGTTTGTGTTCCGTGTTCACGTGTTTAAAATGTGGAGACCTTGGGAGAGAGAACAACCATATCCTCAGCACGCTGATAATGAAGAAGGGAGTCATCGTCATAGTGATAGTGAAGAAATCGTTGTTGATGTAGTTAGCAACAGTGATAGTGGTGATGTAAGTGACAATAATGGGGAGTTTTCGAACGACGGGGAAATCTCGGCCACTCCAGGCACTAGTAGGCTAATCAAAAATTCGATTAGAACAATTTCGAAACAGAGCCAAACTATAGTGTGTAACGTGCATGAATATGTTGTAAATAACAAAGTAGGTAAGGGTTCAATTACTGAAACAGCCAAAATTGTGAAATTAAGCCGCCCGACTGTTCGTAAAATTGTTTCGAGAGGTCCCGTGACTCCCAAGAAGCAAGGTAACAAAAGAGCGCGTTTTAATAAAATTGATAATTTTGTTTGCGGCATTATCCGCCAAGAAATTTACAAATTTTACAAGAAAGGACAGCCACCCACAATTTCCGAACTACTCCACCATCTTCAGAACATTTCAAGTTTTCCTTATAAAGAAACAATGCTAAGATCCCTTGTGAAGAAGCTCGGCTTTCGATTTCGGACACTTAATAAGAGGCGTGTTATAATGGAGTCATCAAGAATTGTGTCTTGGAGATACAAATACCTCCATAGACTACACCAACTGCGTTCTCAGGGTTATGATGTTGTGTATCTAGACGAAACTTGGTTCGATACACATGACACCGTGAAGAAGGGATGGGATGATGAAACATGTGCCTGCGCTATTAACGTCCCTGTATCTAGAGGGAAGCGCATCATGGTGCTACATGCTGGTGGAGCTGAGGGGTGGGCTCCTAATTGTCTTTATTTGTCTGCCAAAAATATTTCAGATGCTAAAGCTAACAGCCACGATGAGATGAATGCTACAGTTTTTGAGAATTGGTTTAAAAATTTGTTACTGCAAAATCTTTCAAAAGACAGGAAGTATGTCATAGTTTTAGATAATGCGAGTTACCATTCTAGACAACTTATCAAAATCCCAACTAAATCGTCAAACAAGTCCGAAATTATTGAATTTATGAAGAAATTTGATTTACCAGTACCGGACCCAGTCACCATTAAATTAATCTTGCTCGAAAGAATAAAAGCGGCGAATATAAACAAAATGTACGCAGTTGATGAGATGGCTCGAAAGGCAGGTCATGAAGTGTTACGACTTCCCCCTTA
Organism: Magicicada septendecula; assembly: GCA_034769895.1. Taxonomy (NCBI): domain Eukaryota; kingdom Metazoa; phylum Arthropoda; class Insecta; order Hemiptera; family Cicadidae; genus Magicicada; species Magicicada septendecula. Next base: position 54,026,699 of record CM068373.1, read on the forward strand.
TTACTGCATATTAAATCCAATCGAATTAGTCTGGGCACGGTTAAAGTCTAACGTCAGGAAGAGCAACATAACCCCTCAGTTAAGTGCAAGTGTCTGTGAAGCCCTACGGAACAGTACTGGGAACATAGATGCCGAATACTGGAGGAAATGTGTGGAAAAAACTATGAAGGTAGAACGGGGATATTATGCAGACCTGTGGGAAAAAGAAGACCGCCTCATCATTCATGTTGCAGACGACAGTGATGATGACTCAGACCGCGACTCCAACTAAACGGTGAGTAGTTTACTCCCAGGCTATGTATTAATTATTTGCGATTTTGTCTTGTTTTACTCAGGTTTATTAATTTCTGATATTATTATTATTATAGCCTTCTGATATTGGAGGGATTTGCTTATCCCAAAGCTCTGTGATATTTTAATAATGAAAATCATTTTGAAAGTTATGTCGAAAAGGTATAGACCTATATTTTGTAGGTTTTGTTGTATTTTTATTCTTTATAGATAATGTAAACGTCAGGTTTACTTACTTAAAGATGAAACTTCTGAGAATTCCTGAGTTGTATTATTATTATTATTATTATTATTATTATTACTACATGAATTAATCATACGTATAATAATAATAACATTGAAGAGGAGAATCATTTCACGCTAAGTTTCACTATAGGTGGGAGAAGAACTTGGCAACATTGTCAGCTTGTTTTGAGTGACACTAGGAACAAGACCATCTGGTTTCCTTTGAATGAGAATCAAAGCGTTCCGCATGGAAACGCTTTGAGCGCGGAACACACACACTGTGATATTGTTTAGTCGGGCTGAAAACGCATCTTGAGTTTTATGATGCTGCCCGGGAAATAAACGCGAGACTTCTATGTCCGTAGCTAAACCCACCCCCATTACTTACAAATCACACACACATACACACATCCTTGGCTCCACGACCCAGATCGAGCCTTGGCCTGTAAAAAAATTCCCTCCACTTATTCCTGTCCTCACCCATCCGCCACCAATTCACTGCGCCCAGCTTCCTCGCATCACTGCCGACCTGGTCCAACCATCTGTTCTTCGGTCTTCCAATGTTCCTTTTTCCTATTGGCTTGTATTTCGTAATTCTTTTTGTCGTACGTTCGTCATCCATTCTCTGAACGTGTCCTGCCCATCTTAATCTATTAATTTTGGCAAATCGGACAACTGTAATGTCATTGTACTTAAAGTATATGCTAACTCATTATTATTTCTCTTTCTCCAGACTCCGTCCTGTTAAATTGGCCCATAAATCCTTCTCAGTATCTTCCTTTCAAACACAGCCAGCCTCTGTTCGTCAATGTTCTTAAGCACCCAGCACTCAGAGCCATATGTCAATACAGGCCTTACCAATGTCTTATAAAGCGTGGCTTTAGTTTCTGTGGTTAATTGCCTTGATTTTAAATGTTTATTCAGCCCGTAGTAGCTTCTATTAACAGCCAGAATTCTTCTTTCAATTTCTTTTGTGCAGTTAATTACAAATCAGTACATAAAAATAGTCATAGACATTTGTTTCTTTCTAACGTTTTGAAATCGATTTCTTTTTTTTTTTTCAATCTCCCATCTATTTCGAGTCTGTATAGGAAACTGGAAAGATATACGTTGGCAAGTTTTATTGAACCTGACAGATTTCGCTAGCGTTTGCATAGCTACGTAATAAAGTTAAATTTATCTTTGTATGTCAACGTACTTTGCTAAGTTAAATCTAAAACTACAACCTGCGCTAAACTTTGAGTAAACACACATTTCCAAACGTCTGCGTTAACAGCCGGCTGCCAGACGTGCCTAGACGGCAAGCTAATTTATCATCACACCCTAAACAGGATCTCTCATCCTCTCACTCATTATTTCCCCCTCTCTCTCACATTCTCTGTCTCTGACTCCCTCTTGGCCGGCTCCTCGAAAATACTACTCGCTGTTGGTTAAGTTTCTCTTAGCATAAACGCCGGTACGAGCCAACAATTATAAATCCACATTATTAAGGGGAGTTGGATAACCCTATCTTCTCCATGTTTATTTGAATAACTTTAGGTACATTTTTCTTAAAAAGTGTAACTGCTTTTTTACTTTAAAGATCATACTATTCTCTACATTTTAAACAGTGGATTCTTTATAATAATTTTAGGAAAAATGTTATAAATTTTAAAATATTATGTTACAAAAAGTAACAAAAAATTAAGTAATTTTTACATATATATTAAAGTAAATGAGAATTTTACAGTTCCTTCTGTTTAAAATGTAAAGCTTATGAGAAACAAAACAAAAAAATAATTATGCAATTATGTATTACGGTTCCTGAGAAAAGTGTACCCTAAACTGAAAAAAATACATTTTTCAGGAAACGCATTTAAAGCAGAACTTACACTACACGCTTTTGTTCTTAAAAACTGCCTAATTTTAATGCATCCCTGCTCCATGTGAGGGGTTTGTTTGGGTACTCCTGCTCTTCAAATGCATTTTCCAACTTCCTTTCGGCTAATGTGATTTTCTGACGACACTTTTTATCTATTTCTTGAATAGCCTTTTCGGTTTTCTTGATTCTCGCATCATCCAATTCTTTGATTGTCTTTATACAGTTGTGCCTATTTTTTAAATATTTCACATTTTGATATATTTCCTCTATTAAAAGAGGCAACAGCTTCATAAACTCCTAAGTCTAAAGTTAACATAAATCTAAACTCCTAATCATAACAAAGGTCCTCCAATTGTTTTACCGTCGGATAGGGGTGTTCTGCCCATTTTGTTTTCAGTTTCCTAAGACGGCTGCCCATACTTTTTTGTATATGGCCAACACGCTCTAATTTTTTATTTACAAAATCTGGGCCAAATGGTTTTGCTTTACTACAGTTTGGTAGGAACAAATGTCTTCATCTCCAAGGTAATATTTATAGCGCAGATTTATAGACTGTTTTGCTGCGGGAGTATTGTAGCCATAAAATTTCAAGTGCACGCTCTCATAAAAATGTCCATAAAATGTGGTATACCGCACCTAATTACATAACCATGGTATTACATTAAAGTTAAAGATGTGTAGAATAAGAAAAGATTAAAAACCGAAAATCAAATATTTCTTACCCATTGGGTCATCCGACTCCCCTTAATTTCTACAACACCTTACTATACACATAGGTTACTTAAAATGTAAAAGTTTTGTCCAGAATCGCATTCACACACTCACGCACGCGCGCACTCACACACACACACACAATTACACATGTTCTAAACATGCAAATACTGTGTATAGACATTTGTATATCTAGTAACACGGATAACGATCTGTAATACTTTTTATTTTTTGCGCATGTACGTAATTTAAAAATCGATATTCGTCTACTATAAACAATTGAAGGAATTGTTTGAAACGCATATTAAGCGTATTTTGTGATTTTTTAAATTCAAAGTAGTAACAACACTTCTGCTTATTAACTAAACAGTAACGAAACCATTAATGAATAAGAAAATTCAATAAATTATCCAAAACCGCGTTCACTTTATCTTTAAAGTTCTATACTTTCTTTATGAAATAAACAGAATAACAAAATTGTTAAGCCTATCCCTGTAAATTCATCTTAATCCGTAAACGTTAAGAGTCATAAATCTATCATGGAATTTTGTAGCAATTTAACAAGACTTCTGTACAATAAAGAGAAGTAGTTAATAAAATTATTTGCTCAAGGTCAGTAAAAATTTTATTAAGTTTCATTTCACGTTTCTGATATTAAATATTTTCATTTTCTTGCCTTCACTTTTTACATTAAGATGTTACATTAAAAAACATTTAATAAGGAAAATAACGACTGTCTAAGCATCAGTATGTAGAATTTCATTTCCACTAAATATTCTTCTTCTTCTTCTTCTTCTTCTTCTTCTTCTTCTTCTTCTTCTTCTTCTTCTTCTTTTTCTTTTTCTTTTTCTTTTTCTTTTTCTTTTTCTTTTTCTTTTTCTACACTTCAGGGATTAGGCAATGTGCTTGTTCCGACTTCACATTATCAGATCCATTTCTTTCTTGGTCTTCCTGCATCCCTTCTTCCAGAAGCCTTGCACTTTTTACATTTACTGGTATTCTATCTTCATCCAAGCGACTTAAATGCTGTCTCCATTTTCCCCTGTATTCTTCAATTTTCTCATTTAGTTTATATATATATATATATATATAATTCTTCCCTTATATCTTCATTTCTTAGGTGGTGGTGTAGTTGGTGAACATCACAGATTCTTGGGACCATGGTCAGTTGCGACGCATTCGTACAAAATCAGGTCAGTTGCGATGGAGGTGGAAATTTCAACCCGGTCAGTTGCGATCAATTGTATTTTAATGATATTATAATAATACAGAAATTACCATTATAATTCTATTCATTCCTAGCCTAACCCAACCTAGCCTAACCTAACCTAACCCAACGTAACCTGACCTGGCCTAACCTAACATAACCTAACCTGACCTGAACTGACCTAACCTAACATAACATAACCTAACCTAACAAAAATATTGGAAGAAAGAGGTTACTCATACAAATGCAAAGTTGCAGAATTGAAATTTCATCGAAGTTCAGAATAGAAATGTTTCTAAATGACAGATTCGGTCAGTAAGTGAAAGTGCGGGGCGAAATTGACCGCGCAAGAACAGATAAAACAAGAACAGTTGTTTCGTCGCAACTGACCGAGACCGGCTTCTTGTAGCCATATTACAATTACGACAAAAAATCAATCGTTTCCTGTACAAGTTTCTGACGATGCAGATAACAATTCTGTCAAAACGTCTGCCAGGATCTAAACTTTATTAGCAGAATATATTAATATTTTTAGATTAATTATTTTATATGTACATTTATAAAACATGAAGTAGGCATCTGGTCCTTGTTTTTCTCCTCTCCCTTCTTCTGGTCCTTGTTTTCATCTTCCTTGGATGTATTCCGGGTGCTGCTAGATAGTTTGTGGGTGAAGAACTTTTGCTGTAGAGTATCTAAAGGCATTACAAATAAATTTAAATGCATATTGAAATGAAACGAACATTCACACTATGTGTGAATATATGGGGACATATTTACAATAAGCCTTAGGTCGTTTCCTGCGCAAAGGTATGTGAATGTTATAAGACAGTGTTGTTATTAGGATAAGTACTGCCCGTTAACATAGTTTAAGTAACAAAAAGGGTAATACAGTGTAGTGTGGAAGTGAATTAGAGTTGTGTGCGTAACGAATTGTATGAAGTGAACTAACAGTATGGCAATTAACGGACACACTATACGCAATTATATTAGTGTGCAAATTGGAATAACTATAAGGAACTAATTATTTTAATATTAAATACATTTCAAGAGCATTTATTCAACTGACAAAGTAATTAGTTATGCAATCACATGCGATTGAAACACGTCGTTCGGAGAGAAACCGGAAGTTCATGTTCACCAACACGTGGTCGATTTTCTCAAACAATCAAGACACGTAACAATATGTAAAAATGATGTCATGTATGTATAAAAGCACACACATTTGTAAATTAAGAATTAATGTTGAAATATATCAAAGTATAGAAAATATAACAGAAACAATGAGGAAAAGAAGACTATTATTTTTTGGACATTTATATAGAATGGACGACAGTAGGTTAACAAAGCAGATCTTCAAATATCTGTGGGGGAAGAAGTCGACATCAAGTTGGATTAAAGAAGTCCAAAAGGATTTAGAAAAAAATAATATACATGCGGAAGAAGCAATTGAAGGAGAAGTTTTTCGGGCAAAAGTGTTAAAAATGGAGGGAGTCCAGGGTAGGAAAGAGAAAAACGCAAGTTCAAAGTGGACTGAAGACAGGAAGAAGAGACACAGTGAGAAGATGAAAGAATATTGGAAAAAAAGGAAAGAACAAAGAGTAAAGAATTGAAATTGGCATGTGGTCCTTAGATGGCAGATACGAAAGAAAAAAAGTACACATATGTGCCCAAAATGACGTCAGCTATAAAAGCACTGGTAAGCCGTGAGTTATGTAGTCTCTCATATTCACTCGCAAGTTTGCGGTTGCATATTCGAGTTGCAGCCAGTCCTTGATAAGTCGGAGTGTATCGTCAAGGGAGCGACTCAATTAGTACCACGAATTCAGGCACGGCGTTCCAGATCGTCAACGAGTACTAAATCAGGAGCAACTTGCGCGGACACAACGCCACGAGGAAAGCCTGAGATCGACACCCCACCTTAGGAGGACAACGGCCGGTGTGAAAGCGTAGGAGCAGGCTCCCGAGATAGTCCGGACTTCTGCACCTTAACCCAGCAAATCCAGGAAAGTTAAATTACATATATACAAAGAAAGAATATAACTATTTATAAAGTATAAAACAAGTAAAGACTCATTTTTTAAATTTATAACTATCAAAATAATTTATTTATTTATTAAATTCATAATTATCAGATATATACTGTATATGTGTTATAATAAAGAAAATCAATAAATGTATTAATTCACCTAAGAAAAATTTATTTCTTCAAGTGTGAACAGCTTTAAAAGTGTTATCTCGCTATATATATATATTTACTTTACCTCAAGATGTTATTCTTCCCCTATTTGGAACATGTTTCGGGACCCTTAGGGCAACACTAAGGGTCCCGAAATATGTTCTAAATAGGGGAAGAATAACATCTTCAGGTAAAGTAAATATAAATTTTAAATATATTATATGCATCAAGAAATGGACTGTACCAAAAACTGTTTGAATGTGTGTGTGTGTGTGTGTGTGTGTGTGTGTGTGTGTGTGTGTGTGTGTGTGTGTGTGTGTGTGTGTGTGTGATCTTTTTATTATTTTTCTCCTCATAATTGTAGTTCCGTCCTTTTCGTCTTTCAAAACGGATGAAACCATCATTTCCATGGTCTGTTACGAATACGCTGTTCTCGGGGACGTAGTTAAATGTCACAATTACACTCGCTAAGATTTATTTCAAACATAAGTCACTGAAGAGAACTTGAAAGTCGAGAATACTTTGTAAAATTAACTGTAATGTGTTTTATTAAGTACCGATATTTCACTTCATGTCACTGGCGTTGCTGGGTCACCACATGAATATGTCACCTCAAGTAATCATCTTTCCGTCGAAAGCTGGAGTTTCCTTATTATTACTATTTATAATTTAATTGGCACTTCCTAGCTCGCCTAAAATGACTGATTCAAGTGGCACGGCAATCTCTTCTGTCCAACCATCTTCCCCTTTTCTTTATGCTTTACCCCATTCGTTTCTCTCTTTCTCACGCTCTCTCTCTCTCTCTCTCTCTCTCTCTCTCTCACCCTCTCTCTCTCTCTCTCTCTCTCTCTCTCTCTCTCTCTCTCTCTCTCTCTCTCTCTCCTTCTTGCTCTGAAATTGTGCACGCGAACGTTTTCAAGTAAGCGCGCGGTTTGTTACGGCCAACAACATTAACAAGAGCGCTAACGAGAACCACTTGACAGTTCTGTATCGAGTACCAAGCGAAAGAGTCGACACTGCGAATTATAGAAACTGTCAATTATATGGAAATTGAAAACAGCTGTTGCTACAGTAATAAGACGGTGACGTAACCATGTTGGGTACCTCCCTCGTCAGTAGTACTGTGATTCACAAACAGTATCTCTACACAGTAGCTACAGAGGTAACGAAGAAGTCAACCATACGTACACACCATCATAGCGTTACGTTTAACAAAATGTAAGCTGTGCGCCTCTACAGCATAGACAATAGGTACGTTTACTAACGAATGCTTTTTTTATGCTAATAATCTTTATACTTAATTATTAATTCAAACACTTTTTATAATAACAACAATAAAAAATGGGCCACATTCACATACATAAATAATAAGACGACAAAGCTAACAAAACTATCTAAAAACACATACATTAAAATAGCGTACAAAACTAATAAAAATAATGTATAAAAACTAAATAACCCACTCAACAAAGGTAACACAACAACTAATGGTGTATACAAAATAAAATGCCAAGTTTGCAATAAATGTTGCATAGGACAAACAAAAAACAACTAAAAAAACTTTATTTTGAACATCTAAACGCATACAAAAATCCATAAATATATAAATCTAATTTGGCCACACATGCAATAAACACAGTACATGAATTCTCGGACATAACCAACATGAAACTAATAAAACACATACCACCATAGTGAACACCATAATGAACACACAGTAAATACATACCACCACATAAAGGCACCATAATGAACATATTGGAAAATTTACAAATACGCAAACATAAAACAAACTAATATCTGAACAAATACAAATCAATACAAAACATCACACAATTTTCAAAACATTAAACATCGAAAATACACAAAAATCTAATATATACACCACAATCACTCAAAATAATACCAATTTACAATATCAAAAACCAACAGGAAACCATAAGAACAACCAACTAAAACACAAGTAGCCTACTCCACAACATTCCAAATTAAGAAGGCTGAGAATGGGAACAATATGTTTCCCGAAACATGTCCCAAATAAGGGGAAAAAATATCTTGAGGTAAAGTAAATACGAATTTTAAAAATATTATTTAATTATTAAAATTAAGATCCGGGCTGTAAGTACTATAATTGGTAGTCCACAGTACTGTGTCAGCCTTTGCCACGCTACTGTGGTTTCACTGACGAACACCTTGTCGTCAGTTGTATTCAAAAACCGTTTCACTGATGATGACACTCAGAGGTGGGGCCGAAACGTCTGATAATAACATCCGTCAGCTTGGTGATAGTAAACTAGCGTCTTACAGGCCGGATCTTACAGGCCGGATCTTAATATGACGCCGGCCGCGAACGCCTCAGAAATCTTTATGATTATTACGTAGGCTATCGCAGCCGCAGTCGATGATAAAAGAATTTATATCCGGACTGTTTGGCCGTGGTCTGGTGCTTTGTTCTGTCATTGTCTAAACGTTCCGGTCATCCACCGGAGGCCTCCTTCAGTAGAAAAAAGTTTATAAGGCCACTCGAAACCGGTTATGCTTACTATATTAAATTCATCAATCTTGAGATCCATTATCTATGAACCTGTAAAAAGATAGAAGTCTGAATTTTAGCAAGCAGGTTAGCATATTATACTCTTCAAACGCTACTACAATTGTAAAGATACCTCAATTTCTTGATTTTTTATAATTTTTTTGTTTTTCTTTAAAAATTTGCATATAAAGAGCATACTTAATATTGTTTTACGCTTTTATTTTTCAGTGAAGTTGCATAGTACTAGTAGTGTAGTTACACTTCCACTATCCCAATACCTACAAAAAAATTCAGCCTGATAGTTCATTGCTTTCTGAAATAATGGATAATTTATTTAAAAAGGCAGATTTTTTAGAGAAACGCATTTAAAGTTTTAAAACAGATTTTTATTGTTTAACCTGATTTAAAATAGTCTAGCTCCATACTCGTGGTCTTCAATTAAGCTTACGTCCATTTGGTCCTTTAGCTTTTTGTTCATATTTCTAGTTTACTGTCTAATCTTTTTCATCAATTCATCTACTGGTGGTGTGTCTGCCTTAAGGATTCGTTGCAAGTCAATTTCTTTCATTACTTCAACCATATTTGATCCTGGTTTGATCTCTAATTTTGTCAGACTTGACACTTGCTTATATTACCTTCATTAAAGCTCAACACAGCATCATGTACACCCAAAATCAAAGTATCCAGTCCAACAAATTTATTTTTTGACAATCTATTCCAATCAAATGGTTTACCGAGTCGTTTGCATCATGTTTACTACCATGAAGACATTTTTTTTACAAATTACGATGGCTCAGATCAGCAAATTAATATTGGTTTGTAACCATTTGTGTTAATACAAACTTTTTTTCTTTGTAAACATAAAAATTCTTTTTCCAATGGTAAAAACCGCACGTGTCTATATTTTGTTATAAGGAAGTTACAGATTTGTAAAAAATGGTATTATATCAGCACTTTTGACAGAACTTTTCCTACGAGCTCTATTCTTTTAAAAATCATAACAAAAATATTATGAGGCGTATTTACATAAATTTTGTATCAAATAACTCACAAAATATTGAACATTTTTTAAAGACAAAAAACCAAAATTTGATACCACGTCATGAGATGAATGATGTAACGCAAAAATTGAGCAATCGCAAATTTTACGAAATCAAACTATGCTGAACGCAAATAAATGTGTATGTTTTAGAAAGCGGGGAGGTAGTGAAACGCCTGTACCGTTAGGCGGCATTACACGAAAGAAATTAACTTGTAAAAGCTGTAGAGTATAGCGGTAGGATAGCAACGCCGGCCTTGGGGCTGACGTCTACAAGGAAGGTAATATTAGGCTAAGTCACGTTTTGGGACATAACTATCATAAAATGTATTATTCGCTAGGATATTAGGGGTGTTTGCCAATGTTGTAAACTTTAAGTGCATGTAAAAATAGATACCGTTATGTGAGAGAGAGCGATGTAAGAGTGAGATAGATAGTGACGCTAGTTTTTTTAAGCACGTGAGAAGCGGAAAACGTTCGGCAAATCAGAGGAAGCGTCATGTGTTGCGCGGGAGGTTTTCGCTAAGGAGATTGGGCGATTTTGCATTTAGCGCCAGTCTAAACCTATGGGATTGTTTTCTATCGAAACTTGGTAAGGGAAATTCAAAGCTAGTATAAAATATGAATTTGGAGAGAAATCTGGCAGTCTTCTTTATATCGGCGAAACTACACTGAAGAGACTCGCGTGCGCTGTTTTGCGTTAACTATATAGATATATATTTTATTAGTAATTTAAAGAATAAAGTAAATTCGCAGCAGTAAACAGAAGTACGGGAACGCGATAATTGCTAACGCTAAATTTATAAAGTTTAATATACAGCAATAAGTTAATGAGTCGGAGTAGTAACGAACAACGAGAAGTAAATACTACATCTAAATTTTCATCAATACGATATGCTGTGGTGAAATCATTGAAGAAAACGAATTAGTTCGGGTTAAATTCACGACGGTATGAGTAATCGAGACGCACGCGACGCGAACTGTGTTAGAACTTAATGTAAATTCAAGAATACGTTATAAACCAGAGTGTATAATTATACGACATAATTGTATGTATCACCAATATGTCAAGTGTAGTGTACATCTGTGATAAAGTGAATTAGTGCATTCATAACCAGGATTAACGTGCAACAAACAGCTGCTGACGACTCACCGGTCTGCAACACCTTAAGGACTACGCACATCGGAAGGATTCTCCACGCAAGTAACAAATAAATGAACATTTGATTCAATATTGTTTTATAAATATTGTAACGTAACAGAAATGCGGTCCTCGACGTTACATAAATAAAATATTAAAATTAGAATAGGGAAGAAAATATTTTAATTTTCCACACTTATAAAAAGGTCAGAAAATAAACCCATAATTGTTTAAAATTAATAAGAATGCAAGGTAATAATAATAATAAAAGATAAGCATGTAATAATGATAATAGTAATAAACCTCAAGGTTCAGTGAGAGGTAAATAACAGACATTGACAAATATTGTAAAAAGAAAACTAATGTTGACTAGTTCAGAATAATTGATGTTTTCAAAATAGATGAAAATGAGTAAATAGTGTACGACCTAAGTTACTGAAAAATACTTGTTATGAATTGTATGATGTTATGTTGTTATCATGACCGTGATGTTGTATTTTGTGTTATCATGTGAAAGTTTTCCTGTTAATAGAATATCAGGTAATTAAGTAATATGTATTATTAATTTACTGTTGTAGAACTGTGGTTGAACTCAGTTATTGAGTATTAATTAATTTCATTTTTATGTGTTATCTATAGGTCAAGATAAAGTTGTTGTTAGATATTATAAAGATAATTATTTGTATACATGTACGTAGATAAAAAGATGATTATTATTGTAAACTTGGATAAAAAGGCTATAATTGTTAGCAAGGTACCAAAGGAGTTTAATACCGCCGTATCATAAAAAGATAAAAGGTTCTATAATATTACAGATAGTAACAAGTTAAATTCAGAAGTAGATCAAGGTATAATAATAGGCCTAACAACCAATAACATTATATAATAAATCAGATCAGAAAGGTTAGGTAAAGAAATTAGTAATAAATACTAAATACAATCTAATGAGTTAGTAGAAATTAATAATAATTAATAATAAATAATAAACAAACTCAAACTAAACAAATTATGGTAATGCCATAGCGCAATGATACCGATAGATAATGTTTTGTAACGGAAAAATAATATTTATTAAAAGAAACAGACTAAGAGCGAAAAAACGGCAAAATATATATGAATTAGTAAACAAGCTATAAATAAGATTATATTCGGATATAATGGAAGTTTAGAAAGGAATTATTTTGATGAGTGGAAGAATATTATATGAAATGATTATAATATAACACAATATCGAATAAGAATAAAAAAGAGGGTTGCTATGGACGACAAGATAGATAGCATTTGTTGATTTGTATTATTGAATTTTTTGACATGAACGAGGAAAGTTTAACTAAGAGAGATGCTCAATAAAAAACTAATTTAATTTAAAATACCGAGTACAGAAAAAAAACTACAATAAATGAATAATAAATTGCAATATTTTTGTCAAATAACCGTTAACCATATTGTATAATTGGATGATATAAAACGATATACTAAGTAACTAAAATTAAAGGAAGAACTCGGATCGCCAAATTCCTGATCATGAACAGAATGTTAAATTAACGAAGTAATAAAACCAGAGAAATAACTATCTGCATAAAGATATAATCCTCTAAAACAAACGAAACCGGGAACCAAAATAACCAACAAATTACATTGGAACTCGCAGTTTACACAATCCAATAGAAAAACGTATTTGGATTCGAAGTTCGTCGAAGCACGTAACCACAAACTCGGACATTGGTGAACAAAAGGAGCGGTATTTCTGCATCAACCAAGGACCAAGAATTTCACTTTTATTACAACTTTGGAGACAAGACGGACGAAGATCATTTCATCTGCTTTCGCTACTGACCAAACACTAATAGAGGTTAGCCGTAAACAGCCTCATCGAGCTGCGATATCCAGCGGACGGTAAAGCAACAATTATTTAAATATTATATAATAAAATATAACTCTATATTGTAATACCTTGTATTCCTATTTATGTATTTTCTGATCTTCCCAACAGTTGAAAGAACCTTCATGCCCTGTATTTAAAAGAATTATAAAAACCATAACTGAATTTAATATAAAACCTTGAACGATCGATAATCGATTATTTCTGACTTATAGCCTTTTCGTATCTTAAGTAAGAGAAAAATTTTATTGGACATTAAATATTAAAAAACTAATAAAGAATCATTTCAGACTTTCAGTATCTTCTCATTTATGTATGATTTAATGGAGTGTGAATAAGAAATAAGATAGATAGAGAGTATAACCCATAATCACCGTACGCGGTGGGTTAACCTACAAATTTCCCTTGGCTGGGAACCACAGCGCTATTCGCGGACTTCTCAGGTATTAAAGAGAGGAGAATTAATAAACATTTCTCTCATTCTCTTCAAAACAGAATAGGCTTGAGCGGAATTTTCGAATAACACCCTACATACATAATTTTCACTCACATCAACACCCTTATATTAAATAGAGAGATAAAGGAGATATAATTAACAATATCACAACATCTACTAAACTAAGATACATAATAAATTGGTGAAAACAACAGCGGAGTTTAACAAGAACACAGATATATAATATAAATTGGCTTCCATCGCGGGGCTTGAACGAGACGTACGTACTCGAGGTAATAATAATATATATATTTGTAATCAAATATAGTGACTCAATTTGTCTAAAAAGAACTCATTGCCACGAAATAATATTCAAATTGTAAGGCAAAACTATTCAAGTCATGTTAAAGAAATTTGTAGTATATAAATGCAAATGAATCATTAAAAGTTGATTGATATATTTTAATTTGTGTTTATTATTACTGGCGCCCTGAGGTACAATAAAGAGTCGGTACACTGGAGTAAGTGTTATAGTCTATTGAGTAGAAATATTAATATTATCAGTGATTAAAGTAGTTTTTAAACCTTACTTCTTACATGCTCATAGGCCAACATAATATGCAAGTCAACAATTTAACTCTTTCGTAAAGGCCTATCAAGTAGTGTATTACAATGAGATCACTTGCTTTTACCTCGGTTAGGGGTACGTTCGGCTCTCCACCCTTTGTCGAACACTTTTATGTTTTTTGTACTGAAGAAGGCCTCCGATGGGTGGCCGAAACGTTTAAAAAAGACTGAATAAAGGAAGAATCGACCACGGCCAAACAGTCCGGATATGAAACCTTTTATCATTAAAAATCTTTTATGTTGTCATGTCACTACTTCCGTCTAAACCAGTCAATTAATTTCAACGTGTCTTTATTCATAACACATTATTCATTCAAAAATAATGAAAAATATATAAGACAAAAAGAGAATTGATGCCATGTAAATTTAGATGCACTTAATAGTATACTTATGAATAACGTTAATAAAGTTAATAACAAATAATAATAATAATAATAATAAATAGGCAAAATAAATTATCAATAAATAACAAACTAGTAATTTATTAGGCTACATTACTGTAATTAGTATGTGATGTTTACATAATTAATATTACAATAATTATAGTAATTTTATGTATTAATAAATAAAATTAAAATAAATAAATTGAAGTACATAAATAATTGATACAAACATTATTATCTGCGCTATCAGCTCGACCAATATTCTGAAATATTCGTTACACTAATGATTTACAAGTAATTTCCAATGAAATTATCATTTTGAAGCTACGAAGTTTAATTTATCAGTTTATCAGTTTAATTTTAACTCTAATTGTAGGAGGCAGGATATAAGCCTACGTTTAGTTTAACCAATTTATAAGGTCATCATCATATCCACAACATGGTATAGACAAGGTGCTGCATGCTGCCTGTTCCGCCTTCAAAGCTGCTCCAGCCATCTATTCCTGGGTCTACCCCTCACGCATGTGTCATATAGGTTTGTACTTCCAAATTTATTTGGTCAGTTCGGAATCTGACATTCTTTCTAAGTGTTCCTTCCACCGTTGTTTGTACTCTTTTAATTTGTCATTCAAGTTAAAAACCTGTAACTCTTCTCTTATAATCTCATCCTTTATATTGTCGAGTTTAGAATACATTTTAACTTCTCTTAAGAACGCCTTTTCCGAGGCGTGTATTTTACTGTCTTGTTTCTTGGTTGTCGTCCAACATTCACACCCACAGGACAGTACAGCGAGTGCCATAACTTTATAGAACTTTAATCTTGTATCTCGACGTACCTTGTTTTGGAAATACGGTTGATTTTTCCAGAGATCGTCTAGAACTTACCTAGTTAACATCAATATCATAATTCCTACCATAGCCAATATCATTTCCCAAATAACTAAAGTGCCACATGTGTTCCAGAATTCGATCACTGATCATTAATTTTGTTCTTATTGGTTACTTGCCTCAAAACACCATTACCTTTGTTTTTATGTTCAAATGTGGAGATTTTCATAATGTATCGTTTTCAATTAATATGATGAAGCTTCTTAAAAACAGATTTTTGCAAACCAGATTCTGTATTTTGAAGTACAAGCAAGTCGTCAGTATTTGTCCCATGATATCTTAATCTCAGGGTTTTCCAGATATTTCCATTTCCTTACTAGATCGTCAACATAAATGTAAAAACGAACAGGCGATACACTGCAACCTTGATTAATACCTTGATTTGCCTAAACTAATTTGATAGTATCCTAAACCAGTGGATCCTTGGCCAGTAGGAAGCAAGAAAAAGAAATACAATCCAGAATTAATTTGGGAAAAATAATATCAACATTAAATGGAATCCTGTGACATAAAAAAAAATAACAGCAGAAACTAAAATCAAAATATTTGAAACCATTGTTAGAAGTATCATGACTTACAGCTCAGAAGTTTGGACTACTAATAAACACACAATAACAAAATTAATGACAGCAGAGATGGACTTTTTGAGACGTTCGGCAAGAGTCTCTAGACGTGAGGAAATTAGAAATAAAGTCATTAAGGACAGAATGAATGTGCAAAATTCAATTGTTGATTTTATCCAAACAAAAAAAATTACAATAGTATGGACACACGAAAAGAATGGAACAGGAAAGATTGCCAAAGAGAGTTATGGAATGGACCCCACCAGGAAGAAGGAAAAGAGGAAGACCACCTATCACCTGGATAGAAGAAATTCAGGCTGTATTGAGGGAATGAGAAATTGAAAAAGATCTTTGGATGGACAAGCAACAGTGGAAAGTGAGAATTCAATCATTTTTGTAATTTTTGGTTCCGGAAAATGTGTAAAATTGTACAGCCGGAATAATAATAACAGAAATAATCCTTACCGACTGTAACATTTCCCCAATTCAAGTAGGATATCGATGCGACATAAGGAAGTTCCATTTCAGATAGGACAGTTACAATAACAGCGTTGAAACGCAGACTGCCTGCACAATTTCAACATGTAAATTACGTAAGACATCACCGTAACATTTTACGCGCAATAAGCTTTTATTATCTCTCTTCTACAGGCTTCACTTTGTTTCCTTTCGCTCTAGAGTTTTGCTAATTCCATTAAAATCTTGCAGGCGAAACTAACTTCCCGTCGCGAGAATTTACATACGTATGGTAATGTCGCTTTAGCTTAATGTACATTCTGTACGTTACAAAACAAAGAGCTAAGCACAAAGGGATTGCGCTTAATTTTCTATATTAATAGTAAAATTAACAAGAATATTAATTGCACCATAGGCTAGAATACCGTATAGGCCTATATTTAGCAAAACCTTTTAAATAATACAAAATAGGGTAAACAGTTTCTGTTGGTGTTCTCGCGGAGAAGGTAATCGTCATCATCATCATCATCACTCGAAGGACTAGGTCTTAGACCTGTTCCGGCACCATCTCCTCCTCGGTCTACTGTCATCTCTCTTCCCAGTAAGAGTACGAGTAACCCAAGGCAGCCACAGGTAGACAGATATCAGGTATGCGATTCGAGTGATCACACCATCTCCTTCTGTGGTCTTCAATCTTTTGGTGCAATGGTACAATGTTTAAATCGCGTTTAATATCCTCGTTTCTTCTGCGATCCAAGAGAGAACAACTTTGCGTCCCTCTTAGAAATTTAATTTCAGTTGCCTGAATCCTCTGTACGTGTCTTTTAGCAAGAGTCCATGTGTCACTAGCATACAGGAATGTGGTGACAGCCACAGTTTTATAAAATTTTATTCGGGTATCCTTCGTATAATATAATATACATATAATATAAGATATTCCTAAAATATAAAAAATGTAACAATTATTTCATAAACAATGAGAGAAAAGAAAGTATATCAGCAACTAGCTCAATTACTGTTTAATCAGAATAAAATAGCAGTGAGTTATCATTTCAGTGTCCACATTTTTAATACTGCATGGTGTTTCCAGTTCAGTGTTCTCACATCGAAATTTCCAAAATGTACCCAAGGGTATATGTGCACCCTCTAAGCAGACGCAAAGCGTTACGGCTACCCGGTGTCACGGATAAGACATGTGCTACCTCTGAAGCCAAGGAGACCACATCGTTCTGGAAGGAATTTCTTAAGGACGTCTGCAGAAATTCCTCTTTCCACGGTCTAGAAAATTTGGCAAGAGACGACAGACGCCCTTGTGAAAAGTAAGTACTAATTATTTTATTCTGCAAAATACTGTTAAAACTTCGTAGGCTTGCAAGGCCGGAGTCAACGTTGTTAAAATTCATTTCCGACCTGTTTGGCCGTGGCGGTCCACATTGTTTTCTACAAAAACAGACGTTTCGGCCGTGCCATCGACTGCCATCATCAGTGTAAGATCGAGTTACGCTAACGAACTGTGGTCACTAACGTACACCACCTCACGTTAGCATAACTCGATTATACACTGATGATGGCAGTCGATGGTACTGCCGAAACGTCTGTTTTTGTAGAAAACAGTGGACCACGGCCAAACAGGCCGACAAGGAATTTTAAGAACACTGTCAAAATTATTCTGTATTTTTAAATAAAGTGTATTTCGTAAAATCGAAATCACTTCGGTGTGCATTACTGCTTCTTAATGTTTAATTTTGGTTCGAAACCAATCAATTTTTTTCAGTTTTATAAACAACGATGTGATTTCAGGCTGTCCGAGAGCTTGTGTAACAGTGAGCACCATACGCGTGTGTCTTGTGACGTCACTGGTTCGCTGACAATATATTGTTTTATTGTTAAAATTGCTACTACAGCCGGGCTGTTAGGCCGTAGTCCACACTAGTTGTTGACAAATGTTTCGGCTCCACCATCGGAGGTCATCTTCAGTTTGCACACGGTATCCGCCAATTTACTCCAGTGATGAGGTAGACACTATATATTTTCCTCAGAAGGCTCACGTATATCAACTTGTAGGTAACCAGCAAGATCTAAGCTGAACAGGAGCATCAGCCAATCAGCATTAAGTGCTATCTGACTGGCTTGGGAACTTCCCCCCTCCCCAATTATCTGATTTAATAGGAGGCTTTGTTCCCTCCGATTCATAGCGACGGAACGATGTTTGAAAATTTCCACGGACTCCATGTGCAGCCGATTGCTTAAGAACTTGCAAACCTATTGTTTCGTTGTCTGCTGCTTCTCCGTAACATGCCAGAAAGTCTGGGCGTAGTTTACCTGCGATAGCTGAAATTCCATAATTCTATGCGTGGAGTTAATGGCATTATTCATAGAACTATTTAGTTAACAACTAAAATCTAAAGTCTGTGAATTAAACTTCATTACACAACTGTTGGTAACCTTTATTACTCGGGGTTGTTGATAAAACTACTCAAGTCTACTCATGTGAGTTAACGGAAAACTGAAATCAAACGTTTTCAAATGTAATGATAAATCGTAAATTGTATTGGTTTAACGCCAATAATCCATTTCAGTAGCTTCCAACAACTTTCCTGTTCTTTGTGTTATTGGCCATATTTCACACCCGTATGACGTAATTGGTTTCACAATTGTATTGTATATACGATGTTTATTTTCTTTTGATATTTGCTGGTCCCACAGTATGTTGTTCAGCAATGCTATTGATTTTCTTCCCAAGTTATTTCTTTCTCTTATCGCTTTATCTAGACTACCATAACTAAAAATGTCTTTATTAATATGTTCATAGCTTTTAATATTATTTTACAAAACTATGACTTAAACGACTTTTCTTCCATATGTTATTAAGACATCCATAGGAAATCTTCGTCAAAATGGACCCTCAGTGTTTTTATGAAATCTATTTTCCATGTAAGACTTCTGTTCATATACAGTTCCATTTTTTAACTTATTTTTACTACTCATTGATTCTGTTGCTTTTATTTCTAAAGTAGGCCTATGTTTACTACTCATTGATTGTGTTGATTTTATTTCTAAAGCAGGCCTATGTTTACTACTCATTGATTCTGTTGATTTTATTTCTAAAGCCGCCCTATCTTTACTACTCATTGATTCTGTTGATTTTATTTCTAAAGTACGCCTATGTTTACTACTCATTGATTCTGTTGATTTTATTTCTAAAGTAGGCCTATCTTTAAAAATAAATGAACCCAAGCTGCTACAGCCGGTGTTTACATTATCCGGGTTGTTAGGCCGCGGTCTAGGTTATTAGGCCGTGGTCTAGGTTGTTACGCCGTGGTCTAGGTTGTTCCGTCCATACCGATGTTGAACATCATCAGTCGTGCGAGAACACAGATCACAATACCCGCGAACGAATACGAACAGTCGCACGAGAGAACACAGATTAGTAACACCCGGTAAACAAAGGTGTTGTGGTCTGTGTTCCCACGCCACTGATGATGGCCATCATCGGTATGAACGAAACGTCTGGTGAACAACTTAGACTACGGCCTAACGACCCGGAAAATTGCGATAATATCTTTAAAAATACTAAATATTCCTAACAGGCAGAAGTAATTACTGAATTGGTTATACAATTACAGAATTCTGTGGGCCGGACTGATACTATCGGCAATCACCGCAGGATACATATCCTCACTGTCTATATGGAATCTGTACTCGACAGCGTCGACAGTGACCGTAGTGGACACAACCAGATACGAGTGGTCGAACGTTGCGTTCCCATCGATAACCATATGCGACGCCAGCAGAGTCGATTGGAGGAAAGCTATGCTTTTGACTTACAGGTATGTTTGCCACTTCTTATGCTTTCACATTAAGGGTTTTCAGATTATAATACACCCTCCATTACAAGCTAGTTGAAATTAGATACTACAGAAAAACGATAAAAATTTTCCATTATTTTTTTTGCGATTTAATTACGGCTGGCGCCGCCTCTCGCATCCTAGCTTCCACTGGCGCCGGTCTAAACAGTCTTGTTCTGTAAGTCCTCTTGCATTCATTGCATCTTCGACGTCCATTTTCCATGTATGTTTAGGTCTTCCTTTTTTTCTTCTAGAGGGTGGAGTCCATTCCTATACCTTCCTTCCCCATCTCTCATCCGACATTCTGTTTAGGTGTCCGAACCAATTCAGTCTTCTTGCTTCTATTGTTTCTGTAATGTCAAAGTCGATTCCCATCGCTTGCCTTATCTCTACATATTTCACTCTATCTAGTCTTGTTAGTCTACAGCACCTCCGCCAGTAATCCATCTCCATAGCTCTTTTTGGATTTATTTCTTTTATTAATTTCCCACAGTTCTGCTCCATATTGGCCTATACTTTCGACTATAGTTTTATATATTCTGATTTTATTATTTTTTGTTATTCGTGGACTCCAAAGCAGACTGTTTAATTGTTTTGTTGCTGTTTTAGCTTGTCCTATTCTTACTTTTATTTCCTGGTTGATTTCACCATCCGATGTCATTGTTACACCCAAATACTTGAAGTTTTTAATATTTTTTTATTGCTGTTGTTCCTAGTTTTAGGTCTTGACCTTCACCGCGTACTATAAGGTACTCAGTTTTTGAGGTATTTACTTATTAGTTTTGTTATTACTAATAAAGTGTAATGGCTGAATACAAAAAAAAAGTATTTAACAAATTGAGATACCTCAAGATGATGTAATAATAACGATAATATAACTGCTAAATCAGAGGTACAATTATGGCGTCACTACTTTAGGTTGGGAGTATCACAGAAAGGAAAACATATCATCACACTTATTACCACGCAAATGTCGTTAAAATAGAAAAACTTAACAAATACTTAACACCCCAGTACTGAGGTAGGCTATAAACTAACACATCCCAGTACCTTAGTACTGGGGTGAATTGGCGTAGACCGTGCCAATTTCTCAATCATTTTTATACTGAAGATGTGGTCTGATGGTGGGGTCGAAACACCTTTTAACAGAACAAGCAGTAGACCACGGTTTAATAACCCGGCAGAAAGCAATCTCAACAACGTATGTTAGTCTGGTCTAAAGTACCGCATAAAATTAAACTAAAAAAAAATTTAGTTTAATAAATAAAACTAAGGGTTTTATATAGAGGAAGATCTTTTTCCTCTAGATATTCTGAACATTTAAAAGCCCTCACCACAAACTACATACATTCCACATTTGCCACACATTTACAAAATGAAAACCACAGTTACACAAACATAGAGCACAACATGGAAATACTACACTACTTACCTAAAAGTAGAAAACTAAACACAGCAGAACAATTTGAAATATACAGATATCACACACTACAACCAAATAACATATTAAACGAACAATTACATTACAGATCACACATACTTTTCGATACACTGATTCAAACACAAACTTTAAATCCCAGCGCCAATTCCCTCCCACCAGCAACCCCCGCCACACACACCTACAACCCATAACCGTTACTTTGTACAGACACTCAGTATTTAAATCCCACAGAGGAAGACGAACACCACGTCGAAACGTCTGGGAAACAAAACCAAAAAGTAAGTGTTCACAGTGAAAGTTTAATATATATATATATATATATATATATATATATATATATAAAATAAAACTAGTGGGTACAACGAAAATACTTGAATGAGATTGCAGAAACAAACGACCACTTGACCAATTCGGAAAAAATTGATTTATAAACTTTCGGGGGTATACTGTCTCTTCTTTAGAGTAAATATACAAAACGGGAAAAATAATGATTTATTATAAAAGTTAATTGTGGATACATGTAAAAGAAGCTAACAGTAACAGTAACAGTAACAGTACTCTTACTCTCCTTTGTCTTGAATTGAATAGATAAACATTTAGTGTAGTTCTACAGATATATGTTACTTTCCTGACAATTGTTTCACCAGTTACAGCGGCTTCACCAGGTAGATTTGAACTGACAGATTTTAAATTTATATTAGGCGGGGTAGTGTATGACCAAGGGGTTTGACAAAGGTGCGTGTTCTGCTGTTGTCTACAGGAAGTACCGTTACGGGCTAATTGAATCGGTTATTGCAGAAAGGGCATATGTTAAATTTTAGAAAAACGGAGAAAAACGGTAAAAACCGCCCATGTGAAACAAATATTGCCTAAAAAATTCGTAGTTTTTACTGGAAATACTTTATATACTTCTCCTATTTTTGCTTCAGTTTCCAAGATTTTTAGTTATTTTTTATGGCTAAAATAATTAGTTAAAAAAACACACATGTGCCCTTTATGCAAAAAATGCCTTTTTTTAAGGTTCAAACTTGAGAAATAAACCAAAGTTGAAAGGTAATATGCAAAATTTATTGAATAAACAAACTATTTTTGTTAAGAAAGCAAACAAACAAACAACAAACTTAACAAACAGCACTTCAAAATCAAAATGTAAAAATTTTACAATATTTAACAAACAAATTAATTATTTATAGGCCTAACTATAAAAAAATAAGCCTATTCTTGGTTTTCCCTTTCTGAATCATCATGGTTTTCTGAAGCTGTTGTTGGCCAGGATAGTATTTGATTGTAAAAGTCTTCATAACCGCACAAATAGGGGGTCAACTTGTTAAGATCGGCTATTTTCTTATGGTTGATCGGCACACGGCTCTCTGGATATGCTTTTCTTGATGGAAGAATGGGTTGGTAGTCAGTCTTTGCCAAACTAAAAGTGTTTGTAATAAGTCCTCCAATGTGTTCAGCAGCTACAATCTTCCCCTTCTTCGTACTGTCGTAGTTAAACTGCCTAAAAGAAGAAATTTTAAATACAATTCGGTCTTCTCTTCTTATACCTCGTCCAGATGTCTCATCCGAGATAACCAATTATTTGTAGTAGATGGGCCACCACGATTTGAATGAAAGTATGTCATCTGTTTGTATGTGGCAAATAGTAAATCTGTCCCTTGTACTACTGCGCTTGAACAGCTCTCCGTATTGGTCTATTGTAAAAATTCGATCAGTTTTCCTCATGACTAGTTTAATCGACCCAAAGTCACGGTTGCAGGGCATAAACGAGTGGCCTCGCACAGGGAAGTAGTGTGTAATGCTTTCAAACCTGCCAGTATCACATAGGCTAAGTAAGAATCTGGTGACTGCATGGTTTTTGTTTTGTCCACCAGTCCCATCACTAAAACTAGTAGTTTCTTAACTGTATTAGGTAGAGTTTGTATGTATTTGAGTAGAAATGAACATACTTCGTCAGGCGAATTATGTGCTTGACCTTCATGGTAAAGATACAAGTTAGCATCATTTGTCTTAAGCTTATGTATGCAGAAAATGTTCACCCATAACTGACGTAAATAAAATAGTTCTTGAACAAGGATATGGGGAAGAGGCTGGTTTTGCATATAGTCATATGCTATTGCAACTGTATCATCATCTTTATTTACAGAGGCATCTTTTAATGCAGTGTAAAATTTTTTTGCACGTCTCTTATGTATTATTTGCTCAGCAGCAACACCTCTTTTCGTGTTATCAGACAAACTTTGGTCTCTCATCTTTGAACTAAATCTTTCACAAGTCGAACATACATCTACTTGTGGTCTTCCAAAAGTTAGGGAAAAATTTTCCAAAAAATATTTTCTGTAAAATGAGTATGTAACACTATTAGATTCTAAATATGATTCAAGAAACATGTTATGCATTATTTTGACATTCAATCTAGCATCCAAATACTCTTTGGGCTTTCCTCCATAATGTGTTTTTTTAGCTTCAAATTTAGAAATATGTTCGTGAATTTTGATGCAAACTTCTCCTTTTATGGCATTACAACTTCTCATTTTACCCCTGAGGTCAACTGGAGATTTTCCAGCCACCAGTAACATACATAACCGTCGAACACGCTTAGCTGTAATGTCATCGACTTTCATAAACGTGTTCTTACAAACAACCTGTAGTTCACCATCAATTTTTAGGTAGTAGGTAAAAAAATTAGTTTTCATTTTAGTAGGCCTACTTACTTTTCATCATCAGTGGCCATCTGATCATCATCTTCACTTAAGTCTAGGTCTTTCTTCTTAGAACGCCTCCTTTTTGCTTGCCGTTTCTCAATGAGACCTTGCAAATATGTGTCCTAGACGTTTTTGTTTTCAAATGAATAAAAGTTGTTCCAAATGTCACTTTTGGTTTCATCTGTTAACTTTGCATAACACTTTACTGCACACCTACAGTTAAAACATTCCTGAACTCTTTGGTCAACATGTTTGCCCGAGTATGAAGTGTAAGCCTGGCCTTTAACCTTAGCAGTTTTAATAACATTTCTTTTATATTTTGCTTCGTTGCTAACTCCTTTTTTTCTTTTGGATGAAACACCATCTAACTCACTTTCACTTTCACTAGACATCGTAGCTCACAAAGATAACCTAAAACATGAAGTAAAAGTTCTGATGATGACAACAACAAACTAACATGAGTAACATGAACTGACAGCTGGTAACAGCAGATAATAAGCCGACAGGTGTACCAACTTACGTTTCAAAGAAACACAAAGTTTACCGCATAAAGGACACATGTGCATCACATGTGCCTTTTCTGCACTAAACAAGAAATTCATTATCGATTTAAATCTATATCTATAAAAATGAATGTTTGTTTGTTTCTTTCTTTGTCCAGTATGCGTTCCTATACCATTCATCCGATTGCGATGAAACTTCGGTGAGTTGTTGTGCGTACGCCCGCGAAGGTTTATGAATTTTTTTCGATGGGGTCCTTTGGGGGGTTCTTGGGGTCTTCCACATCTCTTCCTAAACCACTGGACCGATTTCAACCAAACTTGGCACAAATATTTTACGCAACGGGAGAACCAACATAGGATAGGATAGGATAGGTGTTTTTTTCGACGGGGTCCATTGGGGGGTTCTTTGGGGTCTTCCACATCTCCTCCTAAACCACTGGACCGATTTCAACCAAACTTGGCACAAATATTTTACGCAACGGTTGAACCAACATAGGATATGTGTTTTTTCGATATGATCCTTCGGGGGGTCCTTTGGGGTCTTTCACATCTCCTCCTAAACCACTGGACCGATTTCAACCAAACTTGGCACAAATATTTTATGCAACGGGAGAACCAACATAGGGTAGGTGTTTTTTCGATGGGGTCCTTTGGGGGGTCCTTTGGGGTCTTCCACATCTCC
This sequence comes from Magicicada septendecula, assembly GCA_034769895.1. Lineage (NCBI taxonomy): Eukaryota > Metazoa > Arthropoda > Insecta > Hemiptera > Cicadidae > Magicicada > Magicicada septendecula. Next base: position 54,052,300 of record CM068373.1, read on the forward strand.
TCCTAAACCACTGGACCGATTTCAACCAAACTTGGCACAAATATTTTACGCAACGGGAGAACCAACATAGTATAGGTGTTTTTTTCGACGGGGTCCATTGGGGGGTTCTTTGGGGTCTTCCACATCTCCTCCTAAACCACTGGACCGATTTCAACCAAACTTGGCACAAATATTTTACGCAACGGGAGAACCAACATAGGATATGTGTTTTTTCGATATGATCCTTCGGGGGGTCCTTTGGGGTCTTTCACATCTCCTCCTAAACCACTGGACCGATTTCAACCAAACTTGGCACAAATATTTTACGCAAAGGGAGAACCAACATAGAATAGGTGTTTTTTCAATGGGGTTCTTTTGGGGTCTTCCACATCTCCTCCTAAACCACTGGACCGATTTCAACCAAACTTGGCACAAATATTTTACGCAACGGGAGAACCAACATAGGATATGTGTTTTTTCGATATTATACTTCGGGGGGTCCTTTGGGGTCTTCCACATCTCCTCCTAAACCACTGGACCGATTTCAACCAAACTTGGCACAAAATATTTTACGCAAAGGGAGAACCAACATAGGATAGGTGTTTTTTCGATGGGTTTCTTTTGGGGGTTCTTTGGGGTCTTCCACATCTTTTCCTACACCACTGGACCGATTTCAACCAAACTTGGCACAAATATTTTACGCAACGGGAGAACCAACATAGCACAGGTGTTTTTTTTCGATACGATCCTCTGGGGGGTCCTTTGGAGTCTTAAAAAACTAACTTATTAGATCTGGTTACTATGGCAACCCAATGGAATAGATTCTGTTCTAAATATATTATCGCATTAAATTGAAGACCACGCGAACGAAGTCTTTATATATTATATATATACAAACACTTTCTTTCTTTGAGTGGCATTGCAACGCATGCCGGGTACTCGCTAGTAGTGAATAAAGAATGGCAGATGTGACCTTTCTACACTAAGTGATGCGTCAAAGTATGTACAACAATATTGTGTATCTAACTCGTATACCGTCAAAAATGTTACATGTGCCCTTTCTGCAATAACCGATTCAATTGTGAATCGTATACAATACACTTTATGTGTGAAGAAAATTAAAACCCAACTACTTGTCACTTAAACTAATCTGTGTCTTGTAACTAATCTTAAACTCTCTTGTCTTGTAAGTAGTCTTGAATACGAACAGGTTAATCTCCAGAACGGAGAAGATAAACTTATTTAAACTTCTCTGTATTTTAAAATTATACATGGAAAATTATTCTTATAAGATATTTACTAATTATATTTTTTACTTGGAAACTGTAAACCTTTCTCCGTTTTTAGGAGTTACAATATTATCTTTAGAACGTAAGTTTAATGGCGTAGAATCAAAATTAAATTAGTTAGGCTTTGCAAATAGAATTATCACTGTTGCACACCGCTATACAAAAATTATTCCGATTAACGCTTGGAAGCTTCACAGCTCATCGTCATATCGGAAATCTGAAATCAGATCGGATTTCCGATCTGACGATGAACTGTGAAGCTTGCAAGCGATAATCGGAATAATTTTTCTATAGTGGTGTGCAGCAGTGATAATTCTATTTGTGATTATAACCACTAACACATCCTTCTTAATTATAATTAGGCTTTAGTTAAGCTTTAAGCTATAACGTTGTGGTATACGAGTGTATTGTATTGTATATAGTCCTACTAAATAGAAAACACTATATTAAATCCGGATTATTATAATAAGTGCAAATTGTGTTAACATTTCAGGGACTTGCCGGAAACGAGTGTCGTTGTCATGGATAACGTGCGTGTCCTGCTGAAAGCACTGGCGGGTATGAGTTTCGGCGACTTTGACTTCATCGACTACGTGACTCAAGCAAATATTTCGCCCGTCGAACTGCAGGACATCCATATATCAAATCTATTAAGGAAGGTAAAACACAACTTGTCTAAGTATTGACTATGACTAACTGTATTATTGACGTAATAAACATAGGCTACAGTGAACAACCTTCAAGCTGACCATTCGTAATTGCACTTGACACTGGTCGTCTCGAGTTGTCTTCTTAAGAAGAATTAAACTGTTATAACAATGTATCACCAAGTATTATGAAACCTGTCTTCTTCTTCTTCTTCTTCTTCTTCTTCTTCTTCTTCTTCTTCTTCTTCTTCTTCTTCTTCTTCTTCTTCTTCTTCTTCTTCTTCTTCAGCGGCGCAACAACCCATTACTGAGTCAAGACCTCCTTTAACAGCCTCCGCCAGTTGTCCCGGTAAAAACTTGCTGGCGAAAGAAGCTGACAGGTTTCTGCACATACAAGTTTTACAGATGGGCTATGTGAATTCTCCGATCCAACCCCCAACCTGGAGGACCAGGAACTATGATTTCGGGATGCTCTTCCCCTAGAGAGCTGCTTTCACCTCAGCTGACGAGCTCTCTCTCCCCGGTCGCAGTAGGCTAAATGACTCAGCCCATGTGTGCTGCCGTTGGGCTACTATAGCTTCCTCCGCCCCCACACTAGATGCACATCCTGCTGCCGATATGCACCATCCTGCCCGGCCAGGACTCAGGATACCCCTAGGCTGTCCTGACAGAACCCCCATCTCTCGTTTGCTTACCGACCCACTCCGCCGAAGGGATTGGTTACCACAACCTTGGAGTGGATTGCTCGGTGTAACAGGGCCACCGACGTGTAGGCGAGAGTGGAATTGGGGTGGAGAGGCCGGTGCATTTCTCATCTATGAAAGCATATATTCGCATCACACCCCCATTTGGACCCCATTATGAAACCTGTAGATTGAATAACTTACCAGTACTACCATCTCCTCTTTAAATCTTGACCTTCTCGTACACAAACTATTGAAAATAATGCTTAATTGAACGTTTAAACTGCTCTCTCCGCATTGAAAGTTTTGCGGGTAAAAGTATTGTTAGGATGAGCGAATAGCATTCCTGCCTAGTTATATTAGAAAAGTTCAAGTTTCCCTAAGGTTTGAGAAAGTGTAAACTGTATTACAAAGAAAAGTTTTACACATTAGATAACAGAATATTTTCAATCTAAAATTAATGTTAATGAAGAACGTTGTGTTAGTGGTTATAATCACAAACAGAATTAACACTGTTGCACACCACTATAGAAAAATTATTCCGATTAGCTCTTTCAAACTTCTCAGCTCATCGTCAGATCGGAATTAACAAGAGGGTAAAACCAAACCCTACACACCCCAACACCCCCGCTGATCACACACAACAAGCTATAATTCAAATGTCCCTTCCCAACCTCCGAGCCCTGTCACCCCCGTTTGTACAGTTACATATTTTTCTAGCACATTCCTTGTGTAAAAAAATCTGCAACATATTGTCTAAAGTGAAAACTGTGGAATATGTTCAGATAAAAAAAAAACATTAATTAGAAAAATAAAACAGACTGATATGTTTAACATCGATAACATCATTAGAGAATAATGACTTACTGAGTGAGTTTAGTGCTATGTGGAAGCAGTACTGGTGTTCACGGCCCTGTATGAACACTCTAGTATATTTACTCATGTTACCACGCAATTCAGTTTAAAAAACATTAGTTTTCTTTTCATTAAAACTTCAAATACATTATTTGTTTCATTACTACATACTTGGTCATTCACCTTGGATTACTCTTCGATATTCTAGGTGCAGAGGTCATGTGCAGATATGTTTGAATCATGCTGGTGGAGAGACAAATTTTACGACTGTTGCAGCCTCTTCGAGCTGCAGAAGTCTGACTTCGGCTTCTGCTATTCTTTCAATTCCGATCTCTCGGAGCTCAGCAGACAGTAAGTACTCCAATAATCGCTGCTTATTTCCTGCATATCGGACAGAAATAATTTACGTATGCCTATGTATTTGTATACTATATGTCTGAATGCAAACGCACTCAAAGGGTATTCGAAGAGCTTTTTTCAAAACCTGTACATTAACAATAATAAATAAGGTAGCTGTGACCTTATCCGTCCGTTTGATGTCCATCACACTTCTTTCCACAGCGCTTTTAAATATTAATCATAGTTCTTTTTTTCGGTTATCGCCCCTGTGTGAACGAAATCAATTGGCATCCAGTGGGCAATGGGCAAATAAACAAAATTTCGACATTTACACAACTTTAATTTATTCAAAATGAACGTAAGCTTTCACGGCTGGTGTTTACATTATCAGTTAGGCCGTGGTCTAGATTGTCCATGTCACCAGATCACCAGACGTTTCGTCCATACCGATGACGGACATCTTCAATGGGGCGGGAACATAGATCCCAACACCCGCGAACGAATACGAACAATCGAGCGGGAACACAGACTGTAACCCTGATTAACGAAAGAAAGTGACTGGCGGAGCGGCCGCGCGGCGACCGAGTTTGTAGTAAAAACATTCTAATTAATAACCTCGTGGAATCGTAAAATACAGGGATAGAAATGTCTAATGAACTGTATTTTAATCATCAATTAAAAACGTTTTCAACAAATTTCTCTAATTTTTACTTCCATGTTCCTTAAGGAAAGGAAGTATGGTGATGACAAAAAAAATCGTGTTCGAGATTATTGCAGATTCTGATTGTACTACACTCAAAACATGAAAAAAAGTCGTTTTTCGAAAAGTGTCTGTGTGTGTGTCTGTCTGTGTGTCTGTGTGTGTGTCTGTGTGTCTGTGTGTCTGTGTGTCTGTGTGTCTGTGTGTCTGTGTGTCTGTGTGTCTGTGTGTGTGTCTGTAGATTTTTTTTTGGCAAACGATAACAGCCGCAAATTCAAACAGAATCAAATCATTTTTTGCATACAGCCCTGATTTGTAGAGTACTCGCGACCTATTGTTTTTGGTGAAGATCGGTTAAGGGAAAGGGGTAGTTTACCGGCAACAGTTTTTTTTTATCAAGGGTAACTTTGTTTGTTTGGCAAACGATAACCGCCGCAAATTCAAACAGAATCAAATAATATTTCGCATACAGCCCTAAGTTGTAGAGTTCTCAAGACCTATTGTTTTTGGTGAAGATCGGTTAAGGAAAAGGGGTAGTTTACCGGCATCGTTTTATGTTTTAAAAGGGTATTTCCTATGGCAAACGATAAGAGCCGCAAATTCAAGCATAATCAAATACGTTTTTGCATACAGCCCTGATTTCTTGAGTACTAAAGACCTATTGTTTTTGGTGAAGATTGTTTGAGGGAAAGGGGTAGTTTACCAGCCACGTTTTTGTTTTATCAAGGGTATTTTGTATGGCAAACGATAACAGCCGCAAATTCAAACAAAATCATATAATATTTTACATACAACCCTGAACTGTAGAGTCCTCAAGACCTGTCGTTTTTGGTGAAGATCGGTTAAGGCAAAGGGGTAGTTTACCTGCAACGGTTTTTTATCAAGGGTAATTTTTTTCTATGGTAAACGGGTAAACGATAACAGCCGCAAATTCAAACAGAATCAAATGATGTTTTGCATACAGCCCTGTATTGTAGAGTTCTCAATACCTATTGGTGTTGGTGAAGATCGGTTAAGGGAAAGGGGTAGTTTACCGGCAACGTTTTATGTTTTAAAAGGGTATTTTCTATGGCAAACGATAAGAGCCGCAAATTCAAACAGAATCAAATACGTTTTTGCCTATAGCCCTGTTTTGTTGAGTACTAAAGACCTATTGTTTTTGGTGAAGATCGGTTAAGGGAAAGGGGTAGTTTACCAGACACGTTTTTTGTTTTATCAAGGGTATTTTATATGGCAAACGATAACAGCCGCAAATTCAAACAGAATCATATAATATTTTGCATACAGCCCTAAAATGTAGAGTTCTCAAGATCTGCTGGTTTTGGTGAAGATCGGTTAAGGGAATAGGGGTGTTTACCAGCAACATTTTATGTTTTATCAAGGGTAATTTTTTTTTTACGAACGATAACTGCCGTACATTAAAACAGAATCAACTACTCTTCTGCATACCTTTTTGAATTATACATAACTCAAGGTCTGTTGATTTTGTTGAAGATCGGTTAAGGGAATAGGGTAGTTTAGCGGCAACATTTTATGTTTTATCAAGGCTAATTTTTTTTATGACGAATGATAACTGCCGTACATTAAAACAGAATCAACTACTCTTCTGCATACCTTTTTGAATTATACAGAACTCAAGGTCTGTTGATTTTGTTGAAGATCGGTTAACGGAAAGGGGTAGTTTACCGGCAACGTTTTATGTTTTAACAAGGGTATTTTTTCTATGACGAACGATAACTGCCGTAAATTCAAAGAGAATCAAATAATTGTTTGCATACAGGCCTGAATTGTAGAGTACCTAAGACCTGTCGTTTTTGGTGAAGATCGGTTCAGGGAAAGGGGTAGTTTACCAGCAACATTTTATGTTTTAACAAGGGTAATTTTTTATATGACGAACGGTAACTGCCGTAAATTCAAACAGAATCAACTAGGTTTTTGCATACCTTTTTGAACTAAAGAGAACTCAAGGTCTGTTGATTTTGTTGAAGATTGGTTAAGGGAAGGGGTAGTTTATCAGCAACGTTTTATGTTTTAAAAAGGGTAATTTTTTTATAACGAACGATAACTGCCGAAAATTCAATGAGAATCAAATAATTTTTTGCACCCCCTGAGTTGCAGAGAGCTCAAGGTCTATTGATTTTGGTGAAGATCGGTTAAGGGAAAGGGGTAGTTTACCTGCAACATTTTATGTTGTAACAAGAGAAATGTTTCAATGACGAACGATAACTGCCGCACATTCAAACAGAATCAAATATTTTTTTGCATGCTTCGCTGAATTGTAGAGGACGGAAGGTCTGTTGATTTTGGAGAAGATCGGTTAAGAGAAAGGGGTAGTTTACCCGAAACATTTTATGATTTAACAAGAGTAAAGTACTTAATTTTTATAAATAAAGTATCCTGATAAGAAGCTCATAGTAATCCACTGTAGAAACGTAGATGAAATATCTATAAATGAAGAAGTTAGGTGAACGGGGTGGGGGTAATTTTCTATTATTAAAAATTATAGTTGAAGGTGGAGGGGAGAATTTTTTATATGTGTACTACGTTATCGGCAACAAAGAAGTAGTTTTTTGTTAAAATTGCTTCCCGGGCTCTTTAGCCGTAGTCCAATGTTTTCTGCAAAACCAGACTTTTCGGCAGTGCCATCGACTGCCATCATCGGTGAAAATCAAGTGCGAAAACGTGAGGTGGTATACGTTAGTGACCACAGTACTGTGGTTAATGCTGAAGCAATAAGTAGAAAGACGTAGTTTCTATGGAAATATTTCATTTCGAATATGATTTTAAATATAAATCTTAGAACATGGAAGTCATGTATGGTTCTCCATACCGATATTTTAAATCTTTTTTCAATTAATTTACATTGAGAGTTAAATAAAAAAATACACGAATTTGAATTAAAAATTTAGGATTTATCATTTTTATTACGTAAGAACTTAGAGGTTAAGCATCGGAAAAACATTTCTTGTAGACAAATGGTAGTCCACCTTCTTTAGTACAATATATCAAAAATTGAGATTCCTACGATTAAAATTAACGACGTTATTAATTTTTACTTCCATGTTCCTTAAGGAAATGGAAGTATGGTGATGGCAAAAAAAATCGTGTTCGAGATTATTGCAGAATATGATTGTACTACACTCAAAACATGAAAAAAAGTCATTTTTCGAAAAGTGTCTGTGTGTGTGTCTGTGTGTCTGTGTGTCTGTGTGTCTGTCTCTGCGTGTGTCTGTAGATTTTTTTCTATGGCAAACGATAACAGCCGCAAATTCAAACAGAATCAAATAATTTTTTGCATACGGCCCTGATTTGTAGAGTACTCGCGACCTATTGTTTTTGGTGAAGATCGGTTGAGGGAAAGGGGTAGTTTACCAGCAACGGTTTTTTTTTATCAAGGGTAATTTTGTTAGTTTGGCAAACGATAACTGCCGCAAATTCAAACAGAATCAAATAATGTTTCGCATACAGCCCTGAATTGTAGGGTTCTCAAGATCTGTTGATTTTGGTAAAGATCGGTTAAGGGAAAGGGGTACTTTACCAGCAACGTTTTATGTTTTAACAAGGGTATTTTATATGGCAAAAAATAACAGCCGCAAATTCAAATATAATCAAATACGTTTTTGCATACAGCCCTGATTTCTTGAGTACTAAAGACCTATTGTTTTAGGTGAAGATCGTTTAAGGGAAAGGGGTAGTTTACCACCCACGTTTTTTGTTTTATCAAGGGTATTTCGTATGTCAAACGATAACAGCCGCAAAATCAAACAAAATCATATAATATTGTGCATACAGCCCTGAATTGCAGAGTTCTCAAGACCTATCGTTTTTGGTGAAGATCGGTTAAGGGAAAGGGGTAGTTTACCTGCAACGGTTTTTTATCAAGGGTAATTTTTTACTTTTTCTATGGTAAACGATAACAGCCGCAAATTCAAACAGAATCAAATGATGTTTTGCATACAGCTTTGTAATTTAGAGTTCTCAATACCTATTGGTGTTGGTGAAGATCGGTTAAGGGAAAGGGGTAGTTTACCAGCAACATTTTATGTTTTAACAAGGGTAATTTTTTATATGACGAACGATAACTGCCGTAAATTCAAACAGAATCAACTAGGTTTTTGCATACCTTTTTGAACTAAAGAGAACTCAAGGTCTGTTGATTTTGTTGAAGATCGGTTAAGGGAAGGGGTAGTTTATCAGCAACGTTTTATGTTTTAAAAAGGGTAATTTTTATATGACGAACGATAACTGCCGAAAATTCAAACAGAATCTTATAATATTTTGCATACCGCCCTGAATTATAGAGTTCTCAAGACCTATCATTTTTGGTGAAGATCGGTTAAGGGAAAGGGGTAGTGTACCGGCAACATTTTATGTTGTAACAAGAGAAATGTTTCCATGACGAACGATAACTGCCGCACATTCAAACAGAATCAAATATTTTTTTGCATGCTTCCCTGAATTGTAGAGGACGGAAGGTCTGTTGATTTTGGAGAAGATCGGTTAAGAGAAAGGGGTAGTTTACCAGAAACATTTTATGAGTTAACAAGAGTAAAGTACTTAATTTTTATAAATAAAGTATCCTGATAAGAAGCTCATAGTAATCCACTGTAGAAACGTAGATGAAATATCTATAAATGAAGAGGTTAGGTGAACGGGTTGAGGGTAATTTTCTATTATTAAAAATTATAGTTGAAGGTGGAGGGCAGAATTTTTTATATGTGTACTACGTTATCGGCAACAAAGAAGTAGTTTTTTTGTTAAAATTGCTTCCCGGGCTCTTTAGCCGTAGTTCAATGTTTTCTGCAAAACCAGACTTTTCGGCAGTGCCATCGACTGCCATCATTGGTGAAAATCGAGTGCGAAAACGTGAGGTGGTATACGTTAGTGACCACAGTACTGTGGTTAATGCTGAAGCAATAAATAGAAAGACGTAGTTTCTATGGAAATATTTCATTTCGAATATGATTTTAAATATAAATCTTAGAACATGGAAGTCATGTATGGTTCTCCATACCGATATTTTACTTCCATGTTCCTTAAGGAAATAGAAGTATGGTGATGGCAAAAAAAATCGTGTTCGAGATTATTGCAGATTCTGATTGTACTACACTCAAAACATGAAAAAAAGTCATTTTTCGAAAAGTGTCTGTGTGTGTGTCTGTGTGTCTGTCTGTCTGTAGATTTTTTTTATGGCAAACGATAACAGCCGCAAATTCAAACAGAATCAAATAATTTTTTGCATACAGCCCTGATTTGTAGAGGACTCACGACCTATTGTTTTTGGTGAAGATCTGTTGAGGTAAAGGGGTAGTTTACCTGCAACGGTTTTTTTTATCAAGGGAAATTTTTTTTTTGGCAAACGATAACACCCGCAAATTCAAACAGAATCAAATAATGTTTCGCATACAGCCCTGAATTGTAGAGTTCTCAAGACCTATTGTTTTTGGTGAAGATCGGTTAAGGGAAAGGGGTAGTTTACCTGCAACGTTTTATGTTTTAACAAGGGTATTTCCTATGGCAAACGATAACAGCCGCAAATTCAAACAGAATCAAAACATTATTTGCATACAACCCTAAATTATAGAGTTCTCAAGACCTATTGTTTTTGGTGAAGATCGGTTAAGGGAAAGGGGTAGTTTACCTGCAACGTTTTTTATATTAATTTAATATAATTAATTTTTTATATTTAACAAGGGTATTTTATATGGCAAACGATAACAGCCGCAAATTCAAACAGAATCAAATAATTTTTTGGATACGTCCCTGAATTGTAGAGATCTCAAGGACTTTCGATTTTAGTGGAGATCGGTTAAGGGGAAGGGGTAGTTTACCTGCAACCTTTTAGTTTTTAACAACAGTAAAGTACTTGAAAATTCATTTAAACTTTTTCAATCAATGATAATTGTTAAAAATAAAATAATTTTGTTGCCAGGCAATAAAATTATGATTTTTTCATTTTAATGTAAATTATGTATGAGTTAATATACATGTATAAAATAATATATCGTTCGTGGCAGGTAAGCATATCTCAGTTATGTAATGTTTACGTTTCCATTTTATTATTATGACTACCGCAATAAAAAGGCAGGGAAGACACACACACACACACACAAAATTCGCGTTATTTCTGGCCTCACTCATGTTTATTTTCTTACATTTGCACGCTTTTTAAATGGAAAGTGCCGAAACCCACACCAACATAACGCGTGCAAGCCGAAAAAATGGACATCAATTTGCTTCCTGTGGATCGCTAGGCAGTGTAACTGCACGTGTTTACAGAGGAACGATTCATAGACAGACTTTTCGTCTTTAGGGAATGAACCCTCTGCAAGATGTTAAGGGTCCATGAGTGACTTCGGAGCGCTCCTTCTTTTTCGCGTGTTTGTTCTGTGAAACATACACTGTAGATTCGCAGCTTTACTCTAAGCAACACTCAGTAGGAAATGTTGAAAATTTTTGTCCACGGTGTACCCTCATTCACACTAAACCTGCTCTGATGTTTTAATTACGGACATCATAATATTAAAACTTTGGAAACTTGAGCACTACTTAATGTAGATCAATCATTAACTTATACAAGCCATTAATTTTATGCATATTTTTTATATATATGTGTACAACTTTATGGGCAACAAAGAAGAAGTTTTTGTTAAAACTCCTTCCCAGGATATTTGGCCGTAGTCCAATGTTTTCTACAAAACCAGACGTTTCGGCAATGCCATCGACTTCCATCATCAGTGAAAATCGAGTGCGATAACGTGAGGTGGTATACGTTAGTGACCACAGTACTGTGGTTAAGGCTGAAGCAGTAAGTAGAAAGAAGTAGTTTCTATGGTAATATTTCATTTCGAAAATGATTTTAAATATAAATCTTAGAATATGGAAGTCATGTATGGTTCTCCATTCCGATATTTTTCTAATGTCCTGTTAACTCAGTTGTTAAAAGTTGTACATGAATGAGATTTGCGTGACGCTCTCTTTAGATAACTAAATGTAGAAGACATATACAACTTACACCTTGTACGTGATAGGAATACTACAATGGATTAATATATAAAGTGAATTTCACAGAGAGCAATACGTGGCGCTCTGCGGCGGAAGTACAGTCAGAACCTAGTGGACCCATTTTATTCGCGCGCTACCGTCATTCCAGCGTCTCGGCCTCTCCTTTATGTCTACAAATAGCACACGCTTCCAGGAAAACTGAACCGTTATACGCACACTAAGGGTAAGGGAAACTTTCAGCTTTCAGTTTAGTTGATGTGGTGGTTGAGTGATGTCCGGTTGTTGGTTATCTTGATTTTAAGTGTGAGTTTCTTGTGCTTTCATTATAAATTGACGTGTTTTTAAGTTATTTTGTGTGAATATTGTAGCATGACAGATAATCCACATAAATAAATTACTCAATGATCATTAATAAAGCTCTAATATATGGAATATCCAGATGAGAATCAATTAAAAGGCACTATTAATTAATATACTCACAAGAAAAGTAAAAATAAAGAAAAAATCTGCAAATAATCTATATACTACAAATTTAAAAAACCCAGAAAACTAAAAATGTGAATAACAAAATTACCCAGGTAAGATAGAAGCAGGCAATTAAGATACCCCGACAAAGAAACCAGACCAGAAGAAACAAAGGCATACACAGCGGAATGGTACTGAAGAAAGAAGAAAGAAGAGATATAAAATGAACAAAAATACTGAAGAAAGAAGAAAGAAGAAATATAGAATGACTAAAAATACTGAAGAATAAGAAACCTGAGAAGATCCACTAGAAAAAAGGAAGTGAGACGACCCATACCAAATAGAAACCCCATAGGGAGAGAACCCAAAAACCCCAAAAATAAATGAATGTCCAAAGAGAAAGTATAACACCCCAAAAAACCATATCACAATGTAAAACTGACAAAAACCAAAAGTGTTAATAGTATTAAGTAACAGTGCACCCAAAAAAGTTATTGTTTAGTTTGTATGAACAAATCTTCACAGTCCCCCCATGGTTGAATATTTCATGTTGAAAAGCTAGAAAAGGACTAGTAATAATATTAATAAATAACCATGGACAAGTGTAAGTTATTGAATTATAACCGATAAACTTTGAAAAGGTGCATGAGTTGCCGTACAAATGTATAAACTTTAAGTGTTTTTTGAACAGTATCTTATTTGATATGAAGTAATAATATTGCTAATGAAATGCTACTGAATCTATAAGAACATTCCATAGAATGAAATAATAAACAGATAGCTAGTGTTATACTTAGAGATGGGGAATAAATCCTTAAAATTGGGAAATACAGAGCAGACTGTCAATAATTAGTTTTAAGAAAGTGTTAACCATTATATGGAACCAATATGTTATGTTCCTGTTCCATATAATAACTATACAAATAAGATTTATTAGTAAGAGATATTATTGTTATAAGATGTTATTTTGTTGTTAATTTAAATTAGGAATGCCATATCTAAAGGTAGATATCATTCCCCATGTTATAAAATGTTTTTAATTATGTTATTAGGTGTAATCAATACACATAAAAGGTATTATTCAAGGTACCAGTTTTGATAGAGATAGGTGTTATATTTTAATTGTACAATCAATAATCACTGTTATACCAGTCAAAGAACTAATTGTTAATAAAGTATATAAGGATAAAAAGTCAGAGAAGGGTATAAACTAACTACATTAGTAAAAATTTTGCAAATAGCAACACATCAAATCTAGGCCATATAATGAATTTAAACTGCAGAATAATTAATAAATCTAGTCTTATAAGCCAGTTAAACTGACAATATTTATGCAAGATAAACCCAACATATAGTATACCATGTAAATAAGACTTTCGAAAGATATGGTCAGTAGACAAGTAAAATTACTTATTTATCTAATAAAATTACCAATAAAAATGGCATGGACTAACTGACATTATCAGAGGAGGAGTCATAGACAAATGAATTGTATTTAAAAACAATCATTAATAAACTAAATTGCAAGAAATTAAGTAAGAATAGACAATTATATCAATTTCAGATTTAATAGAATAATAATTATATTAGGGAAAATGGCTATTATTTGATTAGACTACAGGAAATATAAATTTAGGCCTACCTTCCAAAAATGTAATAAATATAATTTTCTAATGAAACTTTGTAACACTATATTAATTACTAGCAAAATAAGCAGAATAGAATAATGAAACCGAATATGTATTTAGTATTTCGTACAGTTAATTAACAACGAAATTATTTTCTGAGTATAATGTATTAAAATAAAATGTATCGGAAGCTAAGATAATTTGAAACAATGTATAAGATATATTAAATGGGCTAAGATTTTCAGGAGACGAAGGAAATGAGAACAGTTCATTATTATACGTTGACGAGTGAACTTAACGTGATTATTTGCTAGAAGTAACCTGTAATGGCAATTAACGTTATAAACCGAGTTCGGTGAAAATTTGTATAAAACTTATTTTGAGCTATTTTTTTTTTTTGTGAACCGGTGAAGTTAAAATATGAACAGTGTAACACCAATAAACTGAACCACATAAGACTAATTAATCGAAATAACACCAATATCACACAGTTTACTGACGAAAAATTAAGGTTAAAACCGACACACATAGACCCAATGAGATATATCCAATAACAACATTTTACACCAAGTGAACTATTCCACCATACACCAGTGACACTCGAATACATCCAGGACAATCATATACAATTGCTGAGACCATTTACACGGAAAAAATACATCTTTATTTAAATAAAACTTTCATCCAAGTTATACGTTAACTACGCATGCGCCAGTCGGCCATTTTGTGAATCGTCGTCATCTACTCCCGTCAGCTGTAGAGAACGACTGTCTGATGCTGTTTCTGGTTTGAATAAATCTCATATGTAAACTTTTATTAATTTTAATTATAACATTGTATTGTTTAATATTAAGGCATTTTATAATTGTAAGTGTTATACTTTCCTGCCCATAACCTTCTCTGGCTATATCTTAAATAACCGTTTCAAGAACCACATTTTTATAATACTAATGTAAACCTTTTATATCGACCGGCCCTGAGTGAGTCGATACTACTTTGTAACATCGATTCTTATCGAACAAAATAACTATTTTATTAATAAACGTGCTGTTTTGTAATTTGGATTTGGTTTTTCTTTAAAAAAGCTAACAAATAAATTATTCAAGCATACCAACTAACCGAAAGGCGGTATATACGAAACAACGAACGCTCCAAGAAGAAGAAGAAGGGAGCCGTCTTTCGACTAGATTTGGAGTTAACCAGATTGTCCTTTAACAATTTTACTGAAAGTGACACTATTACAAGAATAAACATAATACCACTTCATTTCTAATTACAAACAATAAACACGATTAGTTCCTAAATATTAAGAACCAAATTACCCAGAAAATTTTTTTTTTTTCAGAAATTTTTTTTGAAAATAAATTTTAAATTTTTTTATTTCAAATTATTGTAACAACATTCCTACAGAATTAGAGTTTGCAATATTTATGTGTAATATTACAAAATTGGCGCTCACAACAGTGGGGCATCCTCATCTGCCATTTATTTGTTTTATTACAAAAATGGCGCAAACCAACGTGGAGCGAGATTAAACCCCAGTACAGATCTTAATATCATATTTTGTATTATTACAAAATTGGCGTCCAACTAAAGGGCTGTAATTGGGGGTTGAAAGGCGGTAATTACTCGCCCAATTTCTAATTCAGCTTGGCAGCGGTTATCTAGCCAGAGAACCAGGAAAGATGCAGCGTCGTGCCACATCAAAGAAGATAGCGGCGGAGGCCGAAAAAGAACTCAATATGGATGATAAGGAGGCGACCCCAGTGGAGGACATAGAAACGTTATTAACCTCGGTGGAACATAAACAACCAGCACCACCAGAGGAACAACCCGAAGTACCCACGCAGACAGGGGATGTCAATGTCCCAGAGAAAGAGAAGGAGAAAAGTAAAACAATGGAAGAGAAGGTAATGGAAATGTTCTTACAGTTGAGTAAGAAAATGGATTCCACCGAGGAAAACTTGCAAAAGAAAATGGATTCCACCAAAGAAGACTTGCATAAGAAAATGAATTCCACCGAAGAAAACTTACATAAGAAAATGGATGACGACAACCGGTCAACTAAGGAAGAAAATAGTAAGGAAAGGAATAAAAATTTGTTTATTTCAAATTATTGTAACAACATTCCTACAGAATTAGAGTTTGTAATATTTATGTGTAATATTACAAAATTGGCGCTCACAACAGTGGGGCATCCTCATCTGCCATTTATTTGTTTTATTACAAAAATGGCGCAAACCAACGTGGAGCGAGATTAAACCCCAGTACAGATCTTAATATCAAATTTTGTATTATTACAATATACTTCGGTGGCTGAGCATGGAGCAACGTAACGAGGCTGAACCAAGGAAACATAGGGGAAGACCTAGGACTCGAACCAAAGAAAAGACAAACTTCGGGCCGAGGCGTACCTATGAAAGGACAGTCAAGAGAAATTGTGTGCAAAGTGCGGGAATATTTTAATAGAGAAAAGGCGAACACAGGTCCTTTGATTCCGGTTAATAATGCAATACAGCGAACTGCAGATGCTCTGAAAATACATAAAAATACAGTTGTGCGAGTTTGCAAGGAAAAAGAATTGAAAGAAATACAAGATGACAGTAATAGCCAACTTTCAACTCCGGGCAAACAGAGGAAACGGGAGAAAACTGTGACAAAACTTGACACTTTTCAGGAAGACGCTATACGAAGACATGTATATCAATATTACATACGAAAAGAATATCCCACTTTGAAAAAACTCTTATCATCGTTGGAAAATGAAGAGCTGTTTAATGGCAGTCTGTCTTCGCTTAGAAACGTGCTAAAAGGTTTAGGATTTACGTGGAGAAAATTTTCGGGCAGAAAAGTGATTACGGAGAGAAGCGATGTCGCTGCCTGGAGGTGTCGTTTTCTTCGCCAAATCAAAGATGAGAATTTCGATAATATAATTTGGCTCGATGAGACCTGGGTCAATGCTGGGAATTGTTTGAAACAAGGATGGACTGAGTCACTTCAGGGGACAATGTTAACACCTATAGGGAAAGGTAAACGATTAATAATATGTCATGCAGGTTCTTCAAAAGGGTTTGTTCCAAATTCCCTTCTACTATCAAATATATTGCAACTCACCGTCTGCGGCTTTTTGAAACAACGTCTTCACTATAAAGTTGACATGTTTCAGGACACTTGTCCCATCCTCAGAACTTAAAATATTCGTGTATCATTCAACGTTGATACAGTTGTCAAATAATTAAAATATTAAAATCCAATATAAATGTTTAAAAAACGAGCGCCACGGTTACACGATGTACATCGTACGGTGACTGACCGCGCACTGAATTACGTCTGGCTCCCACCACGACAATAACGCATGGCAGTGTCGTACAATACATTCGACTTGAAAAGCAGTTGATTATTTAAAACACGCGGCTTGGTATCAGTATTATTATACGCTTTATAAATTTCGTACTCTTCAAGGGCGTTCATATATCGCCCTTTCTTACATATGTGAATAGGTATCAAGTTAGTTTTAAAATTAGTGTAATTATCATTTTCGGAAATGAGGTGTTCTGCAAATTTTGACTTGATATTGTCCAAGCTGTGACAGTGTGTAGGCGGCCTATGTTCTATAAATCTTTTTAAAAAACCACGACCTGTCTGGCCCACATAAAAGGCGTCACAATCGTCACATATCAATTTGTAAACACCAGTTTTGTGTTCAAGGCTGGTAGTTCTGCGGACACGAAGATTATTCATAATATTATTAGTGGTTTGGTAGTGACCTTTATATTGCTGTTTTTATTAAAAATTGACCCAAAAATCTTAGGCATAAGGTGTGTGTTCGGTGTTGCAATGTATTTGCGTGTTGTATTCTCGCGAGTTTTATGTCCGTTAATGTTTCTATGCTTTTTCTTATGTTCTCGAAGGATGTTGTTCACCATATCGACATCATAACCATTAGTAACTGCAATGTATTTAATGGTGTCTAATTCCTCATGGTATTCTTTATCACCGAGGGGCAAAGATAAAAGTCTATAAATCATACTATGGAAGGCAGCCAATTTCTGGGATAAAGGATGAAAGGACTTAGCATGTATTACGATATCAGTCGTTGTGGGTTTTCTATAGATGTTAAATTGTAGTTTTTTATTTATGTCCTTGGCAACAGTTAAATCCAGAAAATTCAGTTTACCATTGTCTTCACTTTCAAGTGTGAACCGCATATTGCCATTGATATTATTCAAATAACTATGTAAACTATCAATTTGCCTCTGTGTGCCTTTGTATATTAAAAAGGTGTCATCAACATACCTGCCGTAAAATATTATATTATTCTTGTGTCTGTTATTAGTGAAAATGAATGAGTTTTCGAAGTTATTTAGGTATATATCCGCAAGAAGGCCTGAAAGCGGAGAACCCATTGCTAACCCATCTTGTTGGCTGAAAAATTGATTGTTGTGGGTAAAATAGTTTTGATCAAGAACCAACTCTAAAATATACATCAATTCATTTATACTATCAATATCTAGTTTATTAGTATTAATAAGGTTAATCTTAAGTATACGCAGGGTCTCAGCTACTGGTATATTCGTATATAAGTTTACAATATCAAAGGAAACAAGTTTGTAAGACGGTTCAACTATTAAGTTTTTAACCTTATTCACAAAGTCAACACTATTAATTAAACTATGATCGTTAATTATTTGTATATTGTGCTTTATTATGTTGACTAGTTTTTTAGCTGTTTTATTCCCCGGAGCAGTGGTGAAATTTACTAATGGTCTCAAGGGGATACCATCCTTGTGGAGTTTGGGTAATCCCGTCAAAACGGGTGCTTTTGAATTTATAGGTTTCAAAGATCTTCTTGTTTCCTCATCAAACAAATGCATGCATCTGTTTATACACTGATTTAATCGTTTTACATAATTTTCAGTTGGGTCAGAATTCAGTATATTAATGTTGTTGTTAACAATGAAATTTTGTATCTTATTGTCATAATCTTCTCTGTCCATAATAACTACAGTGTTATCTTTGTCAGCTTTAGTGACGAGGGCTTTATTGTCAGATAATTTTTGTTTTAATCCTATTAAAATTTTTCGTTCTTTATTATAATTGATATTTGTTAAAGGAATAGAGGAATGAACATTATTATACCGATTTTTAATGATTTTATTGAGTTTATTCGTTTATATTGGATTTTAATATTTTAATTATTTGACAACTGTATCAACGTTGAATGATACACGAATATTTTAAGTTCTGAGGATGGGACAAGTGTCCTGAAACATGTCAACTTTATAGTGAAGACGTTGTTTCAAAAAGCCGCAGACGGTGAGTTGCAATATATTTGATTGAACAACACGTGGCTTGGTACTAAAATTGGGATTTATTCCTTTTAAACATCCCTTCTACTATTTAAATCGAAAAAAACCGGTGACTACCATGAAGATATGGATCACGACAAATTCTTCGGTTGGTGTTCTGAAACATTGTTAAATAACCTAGAAGAGCCTGCAGTAATAGTCATGGACAATGCTCCCTACCATTCTAAGCAAATTGATAAAGCTCCCACAAGCAAAGATAAAAAAGCTGACATACTTGCATGGCTGAATAGGAAAATATTCAATCTACAACCGACTTGAAAAAATCAGAACTTTTGGAATTAGTGAAATGGCACAAGCCCCAGAACAAAAGGTATTTTGTTGATGAATTGATAGAGAGCAGAGGTCACAAAGTGATAAGGCTACCACCTTACCATTGCCATCTTAACGCCATTGAGCTTATATGGGCTCAGGTTAAGGGGTATGTTGCCGAAAACAACAAAATGTTTACTTTAAAAGAAGTTGAACGACTGACTAAAGACGGATTTAATCGAATTACTGCTGAGAGGTGGAAGCAAGTAGTGGACCACACCAGAAAAGTTATTATCGATGCATGGAATAACGAAGGACTAATGGAAGAAGCTGTGGATGAAATGATTATATCCGTGGGAGACAGCAGTAGCTCCGAGGATGATAATTGTTCAGAAGATGATAATAGTGATGACGATCCAATGGAGGGTATCAGAGAACTTTCGTTTGAAGACTACTAACTCACAGCTATAAGTGTTTTTATAGAATGTTTTAATAGTGTATTTTTATGATTTATACACATATTTTATGAGCGGATTCCATAAAAGCTGAAGAACACTACAATACTTGTAAGTACCGTACTGTATTTATTATTTATTTGTCAATGCTAATAACAAGTAATTTACTAATTGTTTTTACATTTCAATTACATTATAACAGTAAAATACTGTTATAATTATGCAATATCTGGTAGACCGAGCTTTGCTCAGTAGTTTTAAACTGTAAACTGTATTTCATAGTTAAATAATTAGTTATTGAGAAATTTGAATGGCATTAACAATTTCCCAGTAATTACATTGCACTTCAATTAGTAGTATTAAAGCTGATCACAAAACAAAAACAGTTTATTAACAAGAAAACAATAAATACCGTACCGCAAAAGAGTAATAAACAATCATTCAAGACACTCCATCTGTTATAAAAAGCATGTAGTTCAACTAAACCACAAAAGTCTGGTCAGATGTACGTTTTTGACAGATCTCCAGGTAGAAGATTAGATTAAATAAGTAGACAGATAACTAAGTATATACTTATGAGATTTTGGTGACTCGTAGTAAGTTGGCTATGTGTCAATGTGTGAGCCGTGAGCGTATGCACCACTTTCTTTGGGCTGTTACTGTACCTTGACTCGATCGCGCGCCGTTGAGCGATGTTAGTTCTAATTTTCCTATATTAACTGATTGCGGTTATATTTCGTAATACTTGAAGGTTACATACCACTTTGTATTGATGAATACAATTTTGTTATGCTTATTGTGAAAAAACACAATGAAAAAAATTATTAAAAACGGAGTTAACAGTACATTTGGAAAAAATTAATAACGTCGTTAATATTAATTGTAGGAATCTCAATTTTTGATATATTGTACTAAAGAAGATGGACTACCATTTGTGTACAAGAAATGTTTTTCCGATGCTTAACCTCTGAGTTCTTACGTAATAAATACGATAAACCCTAAATTTTTAATTAAAATTCGTGTATTTTTTTATTTAACTCTCAATGTAAATTAATCGAAAAAAGATTTTAAAAATTAGAAAAGTTTGTTAAAAACGTCTTTAATTCTTGATTAAAATACAGTTCATTAGACATTTCTAGCCCTGTATTTTACGTTTCAACGAGGTTATTAAGTGGAATGTTTTTACTACAAACTCGGTCGCCGCGCGGCCGCTCCGCTAGTCACTTTCTTTCGTTAATCAGGGTATACAACCATCCGTAAACAATGATTGTTCTGTCCTGTTGAATAAATAATAAATTAATTTTGGCTGCTTTATATTTTCATCACTATTAACACACCAGTCATTTTTTATTTATAATGATAACGATAAAATAATAAAAGTGACATTGCTATTATTATTGCTTATTGAGTATCTTACATAAATAATACTTTTTATACAAGAATATTTTTTTACATTAATTTGTATTTTATAATGATAGTTTTTCTATACTGTTACTTTTAGTTATTATAAAACATATTATTCATTGCTGCAGTCAGATTTTATAGCAGGTCCTGTCTTGTCTTCTCTTGTCTTCTCCTGCTTGTCCTGTCCTGTCCTGCCTTGTCCTGTTCTGTCTTGCCTTGTCCTGTCCTGTCCTGCATTGTTCTGTTCTGCCTTGTCCTGTCCTATCCTGCCTTGTCCTGCCCTGGCCTGTTGTCCTGTCCTGTCCTGTTCTGTTGTCCCGTCCTGTCCTGTCCTGCCTTGTCCTGTCTGGCCTGTTTTGTCCTGTCCTATCCTGTCTTGTCTTTTTTTGTTTTGTTTTGTCTTGTCTGACCGGACTTATTATAAAACCTGCGTACAATAGTAGTTGTCAACATCGTGAAAGTTACTGATCGTTGCTATTCCTCCATAGCCATTCAAAAAACTACGGAGTGAACGGAGGACCCGATTATTGGATCGACTGGATGGGAGACTTACGTCCAAGGAGGACAGGAGGACACGGTCCGTGGACTGGGCTCCGCGTTGTCGTCAATGTAATGGGGCAGGATCAGATTCCGCCAGGCACTAACATCACTCCCGGAATACACGTAAGCCTCATAGCAAAAATGTAATTAAATAAAAGAGCAAAGGGGAAAAATTATCCTGTTAGTTGTTGTTAGTTGTTTGTCTTAAGAAGTATATCTTGTTATTTGAATTAACAGTCTCTGTAATTCCAACTCTGTCCAGCTTACTTGCTGAACTTGTCATTTTCCAGACGAGCCCTTTCAGTACCACCACCATTATCAAGTCCTAAACCATGACACAAAATATACCACTTGAACCCGTATTTACGCCTGGTCAATTCGTCAGGCAACTCTACTTGTCACTATTCTATTTGCTCAACTCCGTTAAGTCACGCCCTTTCTTCCTTCCTATTGGCTACCGACTACGGAGTTTTGTCACTCCCTCTATTACCCTATTAAGGCACACACCCAGCGTGTCTGCTTACCTAACACTTCTTATACTAGAGTGCGGAGCACAAGTGAAGGCGAGAGATGCCGGCTGCGCAGAGGCAAGAGCATAGTATCACGTGATGTATCAGCCAATAAGAGCCAGTCAATCGTTTCGCTTACTGTTGCACTCTGTCTCTTTCTGCACAATGCGCTTTCACTTCTCGCCTTTGTATGTGCTCCCGAGTATAATGTCTGACATGTACCACTTGTTTACCATATTTTGCAAGGGCGAGACTTGTGATTTCCGTCAGACAACAGTATAACAAGTGTTAGGTAAGCAGACTAAGCTGGATGTGGCTTAATAGGTTAATAGAGGGAGAGACGAAGATCCTTAGTCAATAGTCAACAGGTAGGCAGAAGGTGTGTGACTTAACGAGGTTGTTAAAATACAAATGCAGATAAAATATTAAAACAAATCAATAACATATATTCAAAAATACAATTCACAGAAGAAAAAGAAAATCACAACAAAATCAACTATTTAGACATAACCATCACAAGATACAATAACCACCTACAATATGCAATATACAGAAAACCAACTTTTACTAACATCATTATACCTAACCATTCTGACCACCCACCACAACATAAAATGGCAGCATTCTATTCACTATTTAACAGAATGTACAAAATACCCCTAAACAAACAAGAAACAGACAAAGAAAGAAATATAATATACCAAATTGCTTGTGGAAATGGATATAATAAAAACACTGTAAACAAAATAGAAAATAAAATAAAATATAAAATAAAACTGAACAATTAAGAATTAATCAAAATGAACAAAACAAAAATAATAACAACAATAAAAAATGGGCAACATTCACATACACAAATAATAAAATGACAAAGCTAACAAAACTGTTTAAGAACACAGACATTAAAATAGCATACAAAACTAACAAAAGTAATCTACAAAAACTAAATAACCTACACAACAAAGATAATACAACAACCAATGGTATATACAAAATTGAATGCCAAGATTGCAATAAATGTTACATAGGACAAACAAAAAAAACAACTGAAAGAACGTTATTTTGAACACCTAAACGCATACAAAAAAGCAGAAATATACAAATATAATTTGGCCACACATGCAATAAACACTGGACATGAATTCCCAAACGTAACCAACATGACACTAATAAAACACATACCACACAAAGGCACCATAATGAACATTTGGGAAAATTTACAAATATACGAACATAAAACACAAAACAAACTAATACCTGAACAAATACAAATCAATACAAAACATGACACAATTTTCAAAGCACTCAACATCGAAAATACACAAAATACTAATACATACACCACAATCATACACAATAATACCACTTTAAAATACCAGAGACCAACAAGAAACCACAATAACGACCAGCCAACACACAAATACTTCACCAGATGCAAAATCACGAAGGCTGAGGATGAGAACACAATGGTTCTCGAAACATGTTCCTAATAAGGAAAGAAATATCTTGAGGTAAATTCATTATAAAAATTAAATATAATATATATATATATATATATAAATATTGCAACGATACAAATTAAAACTGCATAAATAGGTTATATTGAAATTATTACAACAGAGTCTATATCTGGAGGTAGGAAAATTTATTAAATTAAAACATTAAAATTTACTACTGTCTTATTACTTTATAATACAAAATTGTTTATTAAAAATTCGTCTTTCAATAATTGAGTCTATGGGCTTGTTATAGTAACTATGTTACTTGTTGCGTTCAATTCCACTGGTTGCGTAGCCTCTCGACGTTCCGCACGCAGTTCGACTGTACCGCTGACAGGTGACTACTACGCTGACAATTCACATCTTTGCAAACACGCGCACTGCGATATGAACTGTTATTCTTTATAATTTTAAACTCACTTAATCTCAGGGATTAAAACTGGGTAAAATAGATCGTGTATTGAGCTACACAGAATTCCGGCTCCTTGAAGTGTTCTCGTGTAACTATCAAAATATTTCGGCAGATATTTTGCCCCTAGCGGAAATCTTCTACTGTACGCGGGAAAGCACTAGAATGATCAATTTTTTTATTTGAGTTCTCTAAATGGTAATGGTTACGAAGAAATCGAACCGTGAACCAACTTATAAGTCTAAAGGAAAATGACCAGTCTTGTCACGAAAAACTCGTGACAGCGAGTACGTCTTTCTATGACGATTCTTTGGAAGAAACTGAACGAAGTGTTCTCGACAAAGGACCATCTCAAATAATTTTTAGACCTTCTGATTGGTTGAAACTCTACCAACGTCACAGATTAGAACACAGATAGACTGAAATCATGCTTAAACTCTGTCCGATTCTGCAAAGGCCTGTCTAGATTTAATCTACAAATTTTATTACTTTCTAGGAGATAACGATAATAAAAGAAGATTGATTTCATTAAAAAAAAAAACATAAAAATTATAGTTGTGGAGAACTGAGTACATGGAAAATGTAGCTTATAACCATGAGAACACTAAGTCGAAGTTTCAGAACGAAATGTTAAATTTCCTGGAAGTTATTAAATAAAATGTAAATCACACGCGCACCCGCGCACTTACACACAAATATTTCACATGATATAAAAAGAGAATAAAATTGTGAACATTTTGACATACCGGTAACATACTTTTTTAAACATAGCTTGGTTCAAAACTTATGACTACTACTTTACAAATAAAGAACAAAATCAATTTAAAACATGTCTATGGCCATCAGAAAATGTTATATAGCATTAGTATTCGACTTCAATGAACTTCATATCCTGTGTACTGTTCCAATATATATATATATATATATATAACATTATTACTGATATTCGTAATTTAAACCTATGCATTTAAGCCTTTCTACATGAAAACTAAGGTTAGAATGTTTTTGTTTTTCCCGAATACCGTCATTTGTGCGTAAACTTAATTATGATGTTGCCAAAATTCAAACTTCTGCATAAAGAGACACCATAAATGTAATTCTATAACTTGACTTGAAGGTACCATAACTGAATTCATGTGACAAAAACTTTGAGTAAAAATCTCTTTATAAATTCTTGTTTGTTATTTGTCAGATCTACGTGAACGGTCCCAGGGAGTTTCCCGGCGGAGACACATTCAGTGTCGCGCCCCGGACGCAAGCGGACGTCAGACTGTCGGGAAACGCGCTGCGCACGCAGGACCGTGTCCGCAGCCTCGACCCGAAGCTCAGGAACTGTTTATTCCTTGACGAGAGACCGTCTTCGCTGAATGGCGTCTACCAGGAACAGAACTGTAACGCCGAATGCCTTAAGAACTACACGCGCCAATATTGCGGCTGCGTCCCGGATTTCCTTGTCATCCACGATGGTATGCAATATGTTATGTTAAACCAGTTATTGAATATTACTACATATAAGTAAAGAGACTGCAATACATAAAATAAATAAATAAATCTGTCTAGTAGTCAAGTCTGTATTTGTATTTAACGCAATGGTAATGTTTTTAGCAATGGGTTATAGCAAATTTCACAGGACCGATAGTGTTTTCTGACCATTTGGCGAACGACGGGTACACAAATATATACGATGAGGCATAAATCCTGGGCGCACAGGACACACGTTTATCGGTGTCGGTGTTATGAACACGATTCAAACGTGGGCACGACCGACGCTCTGAGCACGCTACCAATATTTCGTACTGTTAATATCACTCCTCCAAAAAATTATACAAAGCTAATTACATTTTAAGGCAAGGAACTATAAGAACAAATATAGTGATTAAATAATGATAACAGGTGATTTTATAACAGGATAATGATCAAAATATAGGACATATGAGCCATTTCAACTATTTGGAAAATGATATTCGCTATGATAAGAATTATGATATTGATGTTAAGTTAGGTAAGTTCCAGACGATCTGCGGGACAATCAACAGTATTTTTACAAACAAGCTACTTCAAGATATAAAATTAAAGTTTTACAAAGTATGGCAGTCTCTGTACTGTCCTATGGGTGTGAATTATGGACAACTAAGAAACAAGAGAGTAAGATATAGGCTTCAAAAATGGCGTTTTTAAGAGGAGATGAAAGGTGTTCTAAATTTAACTGTATAAAGAATTAGGCCACAAGACACAAGTTACAAGTTTTCAACTTGATTGAAAAATTAAAAGGTTAAAAACAACAGAGGAAAGTACACTGGAAACAGAGGAAAAGAACGCTTAGGAAGTATGTCAGATTCCAGACTGGTCAAACAAGTACGAAAATACAAACCTATAGGACACAGGTGTGTGTGGGAAGACCCAGGAAGAGATGGCTGGAGAATCTTTGAAGGCAGAACAGGCAGCAACTTGTCAATGCCGCGTTGTGAAGATGATGATCATGAATTACTTTCATAGTGTAGAGTTCGTCATTATTATTACTTTCCTTACATTACCGTTACAGGTATTAACATTAGTGTAACATACTTTCGATATTACTAATTCCAACATAATATACACTGGAAACAGATATGATAAATAAGTAAAAGTAAAGAAGTAAATAAGTTCTCACGGAATGGTTTTTTAACACTATTCTTTACCGGTACTTCCACCTTTCTTTAAGTCTATTCACTGTGTAGATTAATTTCAATTGCTCTGGCCTTGCAGTGTTTTCAAAACGTCATTCTGCCTATCTAATCTGATGATTCTATTAATCTAGTATCCAGGGATACCGAGCTCCAGAACATAATAGAAAAACCATTTCGTTAGCACGAATGGAATAATGGAATAAGGGAAGACCTTTACACAGTGCGTGACATTTAAGTCTTATTTTCTCAAACTATTTTGTTTTAGCACAGTGGCACTATAATATTTCTTACCATTTCGTTTGGTCTCTGTAGATATTTTGGCGTTTTACACACGTATACTTGCGAAGGTAACGATTCGATTAGGTGGAATCTTAGAAATCCAAGTTTAGTAGCGCGGCTGCTACCAATATTTCGTACTGTTAATATGATTCCTATAAAAATTATTTGATACTGTAAAGTTCGTCATTAGTATTATTAAAGTTATTAGGCCTACATCACCATATTACTGTATTATCATTATCATATTTTCCATATTGCTAACTCTATAATATATTTTTGTAATGTATATGCACTGGATACAAGTATGATTAAGAAATAAATTTAAAACAATAAAAATTGATGAATTGGTATCAGCGGTTATGAAAACCGCTGACAAAAAAAAACGCGGACAACGAGGAATTACTGCACTTTTAAAGCTCACCTCTCTACAAATATTTAAACTGCTGGAGCCGGCAACAGCGTCGTCTCTCTTCTTTGTAAAGTGAACCATTCTTCCGTTTCCTCATCCATCCTCTACAGTTACAGTTATGTTTTTTTCTGTACAGTGGTTGATTTCTAAAATTATAGGTGCCTGAACCAATCAATTCGAAACTTGTACAGACAAAAATATCCTTACATTTATGTTAGCGTATAACTTTACATCAGGTTATTACAAAGAAGTTCTATATTTTTAAACCCTTATAAAATATGTAACATACATATAAACTTGTATCTAAAAAGATAATAAATTTTACTAATATTTCTAAAGATGTTCATCATCATGTTAGCCGCACGACAATCGAAAACATGTCACTCATGATGGCGTCATCCCGGAACCTCAATCAGTCTCTAAGTGATGGTTTCGGTGGTTCGGAAATTTTAAAAAAGTTTCCATAGTTTCATCATCGTGTCGTCATATTGTTTGTTTCTTGACCTTTCCTTACTCTTACTGTGTCCAATGCTGTATGATGGCTAGAAATCAGCCCTCTCACATTCACTTGAAGATATTGCTATTGATTCAATAGCATGTTTCAAGATAGAAAGACTCTCCGGTAAAATTCTGGAATGGAGATATTCTCGGAACCTCCCAATCAGTTCATGTAGTTTTAATTTTGAAGCAAGTTTTTTTATTTAATTTTCTACATAGGTTATTGGGACATTTTTAAAACGATAGTAGTTAACATAAAAGTTAGTACTGGTTTTTGATTTAGACAAATGTTTAGTTTTGTAGTGGGGCTGACGAGGGGCACAATTTAAAAAGTAGTAATAAATTTTCTTAATAATTATATTTTCCTTTTCATATATTCTTTCGGTAATTTATTTTTGGATCCAAGAGGTTCTGGAATGTTGTTCCGGCGCGTTTTCCCTAAGATCAAGCCCTGGTTCTGTATATAAATTAAACAGGCATACGGTACGGAAATACCATATACGGCATGTTTGACGTCAAGTGCGCATATGCTACACACCAAAGAGGATAACAGGAATGTGAATATAATTTCATCCGAACGTAAAACGTTTTACCTAAACAAAGGTTAAGTACTCGCACAAGTGGGTCAGAGTTATAAAAGATACCAACCACATCGTGGATAGCAATTTCCACACATGTAGGGGCAAACAAAAAACTCTATATGTTGCTGCGTTCATAAATTAAATTACGTTGCCCTATATTTCTTTATAACCAAACAAACGTTTACCAATAAATAATGTTAATGAATTTTTGCTGAATCTGTTCGGCATGACAAAACAGAATTTTTTTATCATAAAAACGAAATATTTTTCTCGCTAAACTCGGTAACACATTATTTTAAAACTCAAATGCTGTCAGTAAATTTAAATTCTTTTTATTATTTTATCCCACCATCTAGAATCTGTATGTCTAATTTGTTGACCCTGTTATATAGTTTTTTAAATACTTTTTAATGACAACCAAAAATTATATCAAAAACCAAATATTAAACACGTACAACTAAATAAATAAGTCGGTATGATCGTGTAAATTTTTATTTTAATTGTATAAAATCATTAATGAGACTTTCCCCAATATTTTTTAGGCTACGTAATTTTTCTCAATATTTTATTTTTACTGTGTAAATCAGTGCTTTGACTACTGTCTTAAAATAAGTAAAACGGATACAAAATGTAAACTTCATGAACCCAATTTGTTTGTAAAAAAGACTAAAGGCACTAAGATATTTTCTATTTTATTTCGTAGGAATTGTTTTAAATGTAATTTTTTATTTTTATAACAATAATTCTATTCTATTCTTTAAACTGTTCAAAAATAATTTAATTTTATTGTTAATATTTATAAAACAAACGTAATGGTTTCCAAAGGCAAACATCCTATAAGATCAAAAATTACGGTCAATGATAAAGTGCTGGAGCCAATATCCTACTTTCAGTACCTAGGATGTGATATTACGTATCAATTTGACGAGGACATCGAAAGAAAGATAAACAGATTTCAGGCGATTTATCCTACTATTAAAAGAATTTAGGGAGGAAAACAAGAAAGAAAACTCAAATGAATTTCCATAAGGTAGTAGTGGTACAGTGGTAGTGGTACTACAGTGGTAGTGGTACTACAGTGGTAGTCCCCTCTGTTTTATACGGTTCCGAAGAAATATCTTGAGGTAAAGTCATTATAAAATATAAACTTAAAAAAATATATACGACCACAATGTACTGTCTGAAACAGTAAAATAAAGAAAAGTATGCAGATTAAAAATTCATTCCGTGAGTACTGGTTTTAATTTCAAGTTAATTTTATGAAAAAGTTTTGTTTTTCCTTGTTTTCAGTTGTTTACGACGCCCCGCCGTGCAATGTGTCCGGACTTCTCTGCTTGGCTGACAACAACTGTAAGTCTCACTTTGCTGCCCATTGAAACGGAAAAAGCTTATTACATAAAGATATTACCCAGACACCTTCCATTACCCGTTATTTTCCTTGAATTTATCCCTTCCTTTAATCCGAGTTTTTCGTAGAATCTTTATTCGTCCTGTGCTGATATCCTCTTCCAGTAACTTTCTCCAATATTATGTCCAAATTAACAGTCTTTTCTTCAGTTTAGAATATTATTTTATAATGTTTAAAATCGGTTCTCTTAGTTTTTAGATGAACTTCGTTTTCTGTTTCAATGTTGAAAATGTAATGTCTTCAAATAAATACACTGCAAGTAGGTTTATTTTCACCTGACGCACATTTCACAGACATTATTCTGTATCTTCAGAGGTTTGATTGAATTGTAATTGAATGTTTCGGTTACAGTACAGTTAACGAATAATCGATTTCACTTCGATTCTATTTTCGATTGTTGTAATGTTTACGTAGTAGTTGTTTATTATATATTTAATGTTTTATTTTATTATTCTAATAAATGTATGATATAAAATAAATCGTCTTGTTTCGTTTTTATTTGAATTTGTTCTTTAATTAGCAGATTATTGTTACTGTGTTTGTAAATATTAGGATTTCCCCAGATATTCATTTTGTTACTTTTTGTATGTTTTTAATTAATTTGATATTTTGAATGCCTGGAAATTTATGTGTATTGTTTAAACAGTGTGTGGCTAAATTAGATTTGTAAATATTAGGTTTTAAAAACGCATTGCGATGTTAAAAAAAATATATGTTTTTTTTTAATTGAGAGAAGCAATTTTCCGCATTCCCAAGTCTTTCACGTCTGGCGTCAACATTGTTGATATTACCTTCTGCCGGGTTATGAGGATATGGTGCTGCTAACATTATCTGAAGCAAATTTCCGCATTGCCAAGTCTTTCACGTCTGGCGTCAACATTGTCGATATTACCTTCTGCCGGGTTATTAGGATACGGTGCTGCTAACATTATCTGAAGCAATTTTCCACATTGCCAAGTCTTTCACCTCTGGCGTCAATATTGTTGATATTACCTTCTGCCGGGTATTAGGATATGGTGCTGCTAACATTATCTGAAGCAATTTTCCGCATTCCCAAGTCTTTCACGTCTGGCGTCAACATTGTTGATATTACCTTCTGCCGGGTTATTAGGATACGGTGCTGCTAACATTATCTGAAGCAATTTTCCGCATTCCCAAGTCTTTCACGTCTGGCGTCAACATTGTTGATATTACCTTCTGCCGGGTTATTGGGATACGGTGCTGCTAACATTATCTGAAGCAATTTTCCGCATTCCCAAGTCTTTCACGTCTGGCGTCAACATTGTTGATATTACCTTCTGCCGGGTTATTAGGATACGGTGCTGCTAACATTATCTGAAGCAATTTTCCGCATTCCCAAGTCTTTCACGTCTGGCGTCAACATTGTTGATATTACCTTCTGCCGGGTTATTGGGATACGGTGCTGCTAACATTATCTGAAGCAATTTTCCGCATTCCCAAGTCTTTCACGTCTGGCGTCAACATTGTTGATATTACCTTCTGCCGGGTTATTAGGATATGGTGCTGCTAACATTATCTGAAGCAATTTTCTGCATTGCCAAGTCTTTCACGTCTGACGTCAACATTGTTGATATTACCTTCTGCCGGGTTATTAGGATATGGTGCTGCTAACATTATCTTAAGCAATTTTCCGCATTCCCAAGTCTTTCATGTCTGGCGTCAACATTGTTGATATTACCTTCTGCCGGGTTATTAGGATACGGTGCTGCTAACATTATCTGTAGCAATTTTCCGCATTGCCAAGTCTTTCACGTCTGGCGTCAACATTGTTGATATTACCTTCTGCCGGGTTATTAGGATACGGTGCTGCTAACATTATATGAAGCAATTTTCCGCATTACCAAGTCTTTCACGTCTGGCGTCAACATTGTCGATATTACCTTCTGCCGGGTTATTAGGATACGGTGCTGCTAACATTATATGAAGCAATTTTCTGCATTGCCAAGTCTTTCACGTCTGGCGTCAACATTGTTGATATTACCTCCTGCCGGGTTATTAGGATATGGTGCTGATAACATTATCTGAAGCAATTTTCCGCATTCCCAAGTCTTTCACCTCTGGCGTCAACATTGTTGATATTACCTTCTGCCGGGTTATTAGGATATGGTGCTGCTAACATTATC
The DNA here is from genome assembly GCA_034769895.1 of Magicicada septendecula. Taxonomy (NCBI): domain Eukaryota; kingdom Metazoa; phylum Arthropoda; class Insecta; order Hemiptera; family Cicadidae; genus Magicicada; species Magicicada septendecula. The sequence goes on from CM068373.1 coordinate 54,084,309, forward strand.
TGAAGCAAATTTCCGCATTCCCAAGTCTTTCACCTCTGGCGTCAACATTGTTATATTACCTTCTGCCGGGTTATTAGGATGTGGTGCTGCTAACATTATCTAAAGCAATTTTCCGCATTCCCAAGTCTTTCACGTCTGGCGTCAACATTGTTGATATTACCTTCTGCCGAGTTATTAGGATAGGGTGCGGCTAACATTATCTGACGCAATTTTCCGCATTCCCAAGCCTTTCACCTCTGGCGTCAACATTGTTGATATTACCTTCTGCCGGGTTATTAGGATACGGTGCTGCTAACATTATATGAAGCAATTTTCCGCATTACCAAGCCTTTCACGTCTGGCGTCAACATTGTCGATATTACCTTCTGCCGGGTTATTAGGATACGGTGCTGCTAACATTATCTGAAGCAATTTTCCGCATTCCCAAGTCTTTCACGTCTGGCGTCAACATTGCTGATATTACCTTCTGCCGGGTTATTGGGATACGGTGCTGCTAACATTATCTGAAGCAATTTTCCGCATTCCCAAGTCTTTCACGTCTGGCGTCAACATTGTTGATATTACCTTCTGCCGGGTTATTAGGATATGTTGCTGCTAACATTATCTGAAGCAATTTTCCGCATTGCCAAGTCTTTCACGTCTGACGTCAACATTGCTGATATTACCTTCTGCCGGGTTATTAGGATATGTTGCTGCTAACATTATCTGAAGCAATTTTCCGCATTACCAAGTCTTTCACGTCTGGCGTCAACATTGTCGATATTACCTTCTGCCGGGTTATTAGGATACGGTGCTGCTAACATTATCTGAAGCAATTTTCCGCATTCCCAAGTCTTTCACGTCTGGCGTCAACATTGCTGATATTACCTTCTGCCGGGTTATTGGGATACGGTGCTGCTAACATTATCTGAAGCAATTTTCCGCATTCCCAAGTCTTTCACGTCTGGCGTCAACATTGTTGATATTACCTTCTGCCGGGTTATTGGGATACGGTGGTGCTAACATTATCTGAAGCAATTTTCCGCATTCCCAAGTCTTTCACGTCTGGCGTCAACATTGTTGATATTACCTTCTGCCGGGTTATTGGGATACGGTGGTGCTAACATTATCTGAAGCAATTTTCCGCATTCCCAAGTCTTTCACGTCTGGCGTCAACATTGCTGATATTACCTTCTGCCGGGTTATTGGGATACGGTGCTGCTAACATTATCTGAAGCAATTTTCCGCATTCCCAAGTCTTTCACGTCTGGCGTCAACATTGTTGATATTACCTTCTGCCGGGTTATTGGGATACGGTGGTGCTAACATTATCTGAAGCAATTTTCCGCATTCCCAAGTCTTTCACGTCTGGCGTCAACATTGTTGATATTACCTTCTGCCGGGTTATTGGGATACGGTGCTGCTAACATTATCTGAAGCAATTTTCCGCATTCCCAAGTCTTTCACGTCTGGCGTCAACATTGTTGATATTACCTTCTGCCGGGTTATTAGGATACGGTGCTGCTAACATTATCTTAAGCAATTTTCCGCATTCCCAAGTCTTTCACGTCTGGCGTCAACATTGTTGATATTACCTTCTGCCGGGTTATTAGGATACGGTGCTGCTAACATTATCTTAAGCAATTTTCCGCATTCCCAAGTCTTTCACGTCTGGCGTCAACATTGTTGATATTACCTTCTGCCGGGTTATTAGGATATGGTGCTGCTAACATTATCTGAAGCAATTTTCTGCATTGCCAAGTCTTTCACGTCTGACGTCAACATTGTTGATATTACCTTCTGCCGGGTTATTAGGATACGGTGCTGCTAACATTATCTGAAGCAATTTTCTGCATTGCCAAGTTTTCACGTCTGACGTCAACATTGTTGATATTACCTTCTGCCGGGTTATTAGGATACGGTGCTGCTAACATTATCTGAAGCAATTTTCTGCATTGCCAAGTCTTTCACGTCTGGCGTCAACATTGTTGATATTACCTCCTGCCGGGTTATTAGGATATGGTGCTGATAACATTATCTGAAGCAATTTTCCGCATTCCCAAGTCTTTCACCTCTGGCGTCAACATTGTTGATATTACCTTCTGCCGGGTTATTAGGATATGGTGCTGCTAACATTATCTGAAGCAAATTTCCGCATTGCCAAGTCTTTCACGTCTGGCGTCAACATTGTCGATATTACCTTCTGCCGGGTTATTAGGATACGGTGCTGCTAACATTATCTGAAGCAATTTTCCACATTGCCAAGTCTTTCACCTCTGGCGTCAATATTGTTGATATTACCTTCTGCCGGGTATTAGGATATGGTGCTGCTAACATTATCTGAAGCAATTTTCCGCATTCCCAAGTCTTTCACGTCTGGCGTCAACATTGTTGATATTACCTTCTGCCGGGTTATTAGGATACGGTGCTGCTAACATTATCTGAAGCAATTTTCCGCATTCCCAAGTCTTTCACGTCTGGCGTCAACATTGTTGATATTACCTTCTGCCGGGTTATTGGGATACGGTGCTGCTAACATTATCTGAAGCAATTTTCCGCATTCCCAAGTCTTTCACGTCTGGCGTCAACATTGTTGATATTACCTTCTGCCGGGTTATTAGGATACGGTGCTGCTAACATTATCTGAAGCAATTTTCCGCATTCCCAAGTCTTTCACGTCTGGCGTCAACATTGTTGATATTACCTTCTGCCGGGTTATTGGGATACGGTGCTGCTAACATTATCTGAAGCAATTTTCCGCATTCCCAAGTCTCTCACGTCTGGCGTCAACATTGTTGATATTACCTTCTGCCGGGTTATTAGGATATGGTGCTGCTAACATTATCTGAAGCAATTTTCTGCATTGCCAAGTCTTTCACGTCTGACGTCAACATTGTTGATATTACCTTCTGCCGGGTTATTAGGATATGGTGCTGCTAACATTATCTTAAGCAATTTTCCGCATTCCCAAGTCTTTCATGTCTGGCGTCAACATTGTTGATATTACCTTCTGCCGGGTTATTAGGATACGGTGCTGCTAACATTATCTGTAGCAATTTTCCGCATTGCCAAGTCTTTCACGTCTGGCGTCAACATTGTTGATATTACCTTCTGCCGGGTTATTAGGATACGGTGCTGCTAACATTATATGAAGCAATTTTCCGCATTACCAAGTCTTTCACGTCTGGCGTCAACATTGTCGATATTACCTTCTGCCGGGTTATTAGGATACGGTGCTGCTAACATTATATGAAGCAATTTTCTGCATTGCCAAGTCTTTCACGTCTGGCGTCAACATTGTTGATATTACCTCCTGCCGGGTTATTAGGATATGGTGCTGATAACATTATCTGAAGCAATTTTCCGCATTCCCAAGTCTTTCACCTCTGGCGTCAACATTGTTGATATTACCTTCTGCCGGGTTATTAGGATATGGTGCTGCTAACATTATCTGAAGCAAATTTCCGCATTGCCAAGTCTTTCACCTCTGGCGTCAACATTGTTATATTACCTTCTGCCGGGTTATTAGGATGTGGTGCTGCTAACATTATCTAAAGCAATTTTCCGCATTCCCAAGTCTTTCACGTCTGGCGTCAACATTGTTGATATTACCTACTGCCGGGTTATTAGGATATGGTGCTGCTAACATTATCTGAAGCAATTTTCCGCATTCCCAAGTCTTTCACGTCTGGCGTCAACATTGTTGATATTACCTTCTGCCGAGTTATTAGGATAGGGTGCGGCTAACATTATCTGACGCAATTTTCCGCATTCCCAAGCCTTTCACCTCTGGCGTCAACATTGTTGATATTACCTTCTGCCGGGTTATTAGGATACGGTGCTGCTAACATTATATGAAGCAATTTTCCGCATTACCAAGTCTTTCACGTCTGGCGTCAACATTGTCGATATTACCTTCTGCCGGGTTATTAGGATACGGTGCTGCTAACATTATCTGAAGCAATTTTCCGCATTCCCAAGTCTTTCACGTCTGGCGTCAACATTGCTGATATTACCTTCTGCCGGGTTATTGGGATACGGTGCTGCTAACATTATCTGAAGCAATTTTCCGCATTCCCAAGTCTTTCACGTCTGGCGTCAACATTGTTGATATTACCTTCTGCCGGGTTATTAGGATATGTTGCTGCTAACATTATCTGAAGCAATTTTCCGCATTGCCAAGTCTTTCACGTCTGACGTCAACATTGCTGATATTACCTTCTGCCGGGTTATTAGGATATGTTGCTGCTAACATTATCTGAAGCAATTTTCCGCATTACCAAGTCTTTCACGTCTGGCGTCAACATTGTCGATATTACCTTCTGCCGGGTTATTAGGATACGGTGCTGCTAACATTATCTGAAGCAATTTTCCGCATTCCCAAGTCTTTCACGTCTGGCGTCAACATTGCTGATATTACCTTCTGCCGGGTTATTAGGATATGGTGCTGCTAACATTATCTGAAGCAATTTTCCGCATTCCCAAGTCTTTCACGTCTGGCGTCAACATTGTTGATATTACCTTCTGCCGGGTTATTAGGATATGGTGCTGCTAACATTATCTGAAGCAATTTTCTGCATTGCCAAGTCTTTCACGTCTGACGTCAACATTGTTGATATTACCTTCTGCCGGGTTATTAGGATACGGTGCTGCTAACATTATCTGAAGCAATTTTCTGCATTGCCAAGTTTTTCACGTCTGACGTCAACATTGTTGATATTACCTTCTGCCGGGTTATTAGGATACGGTGCTGCTAACATTATCTGAAGCAATTTTCTGCATTGCCTAGTTTTTCACGTCTGACGTCAACATTGTTGATATTACCTTCTGCCGGGTTATTAGGATACGGTGCTGCTAACATTATCTGAAGCAATTTTCTGCATTGCCAAGTTTTTCACGTCTGACGTCAACATTGTTGATATTACCTTCTGCCGGGTTATTAGGATACGGTGCTGCTAACATTATCTGAAGCAATTTTCTGCATTGCCAAGTTTTTCACGTCTGACGTCAACATTGTTGATATTACCTTCTGCCGGGTTATTAGGATACGGTGCTGCTAACATTATCTGAAGCAATTTTCTGCATTGCCAAGTTTTTCACGTCTGACGTCAACATTGTTGATATTACCTTCTGCCGGGTTATCAGGATACGGTGCTGCTAACATTAGTTATAGACGTTTCGGCCCCACCATCGGAGGTCATCTTCGGTATAAAAAACGATCGAGAATTTGTCAAGGTGTCTGCCGATCAGAGGCGCACCCAGGATTTTTTTGACATGATAATGTCTTTTGGCTGGCCATCATTTGAAAATTTCTGTAACGCTGTAAACTGTAACGCATCACGCTGCATGACGTCATTCTTGCGTGACGTCATTGGGATTGTTGTAAATAAAAGTTTGTTTTGATACGTCGCAATATATATAATGTGTTAATATCACTGCAAACAATTAAACCAGATTTATAAAGCGTCCTGAAAGTTTAAAATCAAGTGTTAGCACAATTTACCAGCCGGGAATCGTTAACTAAAACCGCGACCGCTAATATGCTAACGTCGTCGCAGATTAAAGACCTAACAAGCGAACAACACTGCATAGCTGTAGATAGGTTATTGGGGTTATTGTCTCTAGTTAATGGTTGTCTTCGTATGTGATTCAGCTAACGATCTATTCATTAAAATATTTGTCATCGTAAATGCAAATCTACTGTTCTTTATATTTAATTACTCACCGCAGAAATGTGAAGTATAACACAGATACATAATGTCATTGGGATTGTTGTAAATAAAGGTTTGTTTTGTGTTGTGGTGAAATACACTGCTGCTGGTATATAGTAACCATAACGTGGCGACTGATTAAAACAGCGTTCGACAATGGATAGCAGCGACGAGAAGGCTCAGATCAAGAAACGACAAAATGCCGAGCGAGCAAGAAAGTATCGGGAACGAAAGAAGCTCGAGAAGGAACAGCAACGAGCGGTTGCTGTCGGCGGTGAAGCTTCAATACCAGCGGCCCCATCGCAACAAAAACGAAAACAAGACGACTTGTTGAGCGAAGAATTGAACGAGTACTTAATAAATACACCGTTCGCGTCGATGATGACTGAGCAGGAGAAAATCGATGCATTCTACAACATGAAACTATCAGAGAAGCGAAGGAAAACCAACGAACGAGTAAAACGTTGTAGATTGAATAAGAAACAAGATGACTTGATGCACGAAGAATTGAACGAGTACTTAATAAATACACCGTTCGCGTCGACGATGACTGAGCAGGAGAAAATCGATTCATTCTACAACATAAAACTGGCAGACAAGCGAAGGAAGGCCAACGAACGAGTAAAACGTTGTAGATTGAATAAGAAAACTGAGATGGCAACGAAACGAGCGAACGAAGCAGCTGAATTCGAACAGGCAATCGCTGCGGTATCGCCAAAACGCTTAAAAATTCAAGTACCGTCTGCCTAGTGGCAAAAGCTAAAGAGCATGATAATGTCTTTCGGCCGCCAGCTAAACGCAACATTATTATGGTTACTGACTGACTGATTGTTTCCTTTCTGCAAATGTTGCGTTTAGCTGGCGGCCGAAAGACATTATCATGCTCTTTAGCTTTTGCCACTAGGCAGACGGTACTTGAATTTGGGGGGGGGTTGAGAACTTGGGAATAAGGTGCACAATTTTAGTTTTCCTCATTCCTTTCTCTACAAGCAGGGCTTGTTCCTGGAGGAACGATAATACGTAGATTATAGGGGGAGTCAGTGTCGCAAGTACAGGTAAAAAAGATCGTTAGTTCATAGAATTTCACTCATCTACGTTCTATCTATAGTGCCCCACCTATAATGCCTATCATACACATATTGCACGAGTAACAATCATACACACAATGTTTGTAGGATCGTGAGTGAGACTCATGTAAACACAGGCTAAATAATTTGCATATGCTTACTGAATAATTTAAATTACTAAATCAGTAGACGCTGACTTTATTGAAATAATAATACAATCATATAGTTATAATAATCAGTCATGAAGCAGTCGCGCACGTTGTAGTGATGATAAGGCGGGAACAGTGTAAACACAGTAGGAAAAGGCTACAGTTGAAAATACAGTAATACAGTAATAGCCTGTTCCCTGAATGACGAGTCCACGTACGTAAGTTAAAATTTCGATTTGTATTTCGACACGACTGAACAGTACATATGGACGCTTTGTAAGACGAAACAAGTAATAGACACAAAAGTGGGGGGGAGGGAACATACAAACGTTTTACCGAGTTATAAAATGTTTATTCTTTAATACTGAAATTGTTTTGTGCACAGTGACTTGGCATGTTGTGTCTATTACAGTGTCTAATCCACCTAGACATTAACAAACATCGTATATTTTGGAGTATGTAACACTTTGTGTACGTGTTACTATTCAGGAATAAAACGTTGCAGGTAAACTAACCCTTTCCCTTAACTGATCTTCACCAAAAACAAAAGGTCTTGAGAACTCTACAATTTAGGCCTGTATGCAAATAATCATTTGATTCTGTGTGAATTTGCGGCTGTTATCGTTTGCCATAGAAAATAATTACCCTTGATTTAAAAAAAACGTTGCAGGTAAACTACCCCTTTCCCTTAACCGATCTTCACTAAAAACAATAGGTCTTGCGTACTCTACAAATCAGGGCTGAATGCAAAAAATTATTTGATTCTGTTTGATTTTGCGGCTGTTATCGTTTGCCATAGAAAAAAATCTACAGACACACACACAGACACTTTTCGAAATATCGGTATGGAGAACCATACATGACTTCCATGTTCTACGATTTATAATTAAAATCATATTCGAAATGAAATATTCCCATAGATACTACTTCGTTCTACTTATTGCTTCAGCCTTAACCACAGTACTGTGGTCACTAACGTATACCACCTCACGTTTTCGCACTCGATTTTCACTGATGATGGCAGTCGATGGCACTGCCGAAACGTCTGGTTTTACAGAAAACATTGGACTACGACTAAACAGCCCGGGAAAGAATTTTAACAAAAAACTACTTATTTGTTGCCGATAACGTAGTACACATATAAAAAATTCTCCCTCCCTCTTCAACTATAATTTCCATTAATAGAAAATTACCCCCACCCCGTTCACCTAACCTCTTCATTTATAGATATTTCATCTACGTTTCTACAGTGGATTATTATGAGCTTCTTATCAGGATACTTTATTTATCAAAATTAAGCACTTCACTCTTGTCAAAACATAAAACGTTGCAGGTAAACTAACCCTATCTCTTAACCGATCTTCACCAAAATCAAAAGGCCTTCAGTACTCAACAATTCAGGGATGTATGCAAAAAAATATTTGATTCTGTTTGAATGTACGGCAGTTATCGTTCGTCATGAATACATTTGTCTTGTTACAACATAAAATGTTGCAGGTAAACTACCCCTTTCCGGTCTTCACCAGAATCAACAGGCCTTGAGTTCTCTACAATTGAGGCATGCATGCAAAACATTATTTGATTCTGTTTGAATGTGCAGCAGTTATCGTTCGTCATAGAAACAATTACTCTTGTTAAAACATGAAAAGTGGCAGGTAAACTACCCCTTTCCCTTAACCGATCTTCACCAAACACAACAGGTCTTGAGTACTCTACAATGCAGGGCTACATGCAATAAAGTATTTGATTCTGTTTGAATTTGCGGCTCTTATCGTTTGCCATAGAAAATAAATACCCTTGTTAAAACATAAAATGTTGCTGGTAAACTACCCCTTTCCCTTAACCGATCTTCACCAAAAACAATAGGTCTTTAGAACTCTACAATTCAGGGCGGCATGCAAAACATTATTTCATTTCCTTTAAATTTACGGCAGTTATCGTTCGTCATAGAAAAATTTACCCTTGTTAAAACATAAAACGTTGCTGGTAAACTACCCCTTTCCCTTAACCGATCTTCAACAAAATCAACAGACCTTGAGCTCTGCATAATTCAAAAAGGTATGCAAATAATTATTTAATTCTATTTGAATTTGCGGCTGTTATCGTTTGCCATAGGCAAAAATTACCCTTGATAAAAAAAAACGTTGCAGGTAAACTACCCCTTTCCCTTAACCGATCTTCACCAAAAACATAACGACTTGAGACCTCTACAAATCAAGCCTGTATGCACATAATTATTTGATTCTGTTTAAATTTGCGGCTTTTATCGTTTGCCATAGAAAATACCCTTGTTAAAATATAAAATGTTGCAGGACATGTATAAAAGGTTACAGGGGAAGGGTAGTTTACCTGAAACATTTTTTGTTGTAACAAGAGTAAAGTACTTAATTTTGATAAATAAAGTATCCTGATAAGAAGATCTTAATAATCCACTGTAGAAACGTAAATGAAATATCTATAAATGAAGAGGCTAGTTGAACGAGGTGGGGATGATTTTCTATAATTGAAAATTATAGTTGAAGCGGGAGGGGATAATGTTTATATGTGTACTACGTAATCGACAAAAAAGTAGTAGTTTTTTGTTAAAATTCCTTCCCGGTCTGTTTGGCCGTAGTCCAATGTTTTCTGCAAAACCAGACGTTTCTGCAAGACCAAACCTTTTAAAACATAAAATGTTGCAGGTAAACTACCCCTTTCCCTTAACCGATCTTCACCAAAAACAATAGGTCTTGAGTACTTTACAAGGCAGGGCTGCATGCAAAAAATTATTTGATTCTGTTTGACTTTGCGGCTGTTATCGTTTGCCATAGAAAAAAATCTACACACACACACACACACACACACACACACACACTTTTCGAAAAATGACTTGTTTTCATGTTTGGAGGGTAGTACAATCAGAATCTGCAATAATCTCGACCACGATTTTTTTTGCCATCACCATACTTCAATTTCCTTAAGAAACATGGAAATAAACTACGACTAAACAGCCCGGGAAGGAATTTTAACAAAGAACTACTTCTTTGTTGCCGATAACGTAGTACACATAAAAAATTCTACCCTCCCCCTTCAACTATAATTTTCATTTATAGAAAATTACCCCCACCCCGTTCACCTAACCTCTTCATTTATAGATATTTCATCTACGTTTCTACACTGGATTATTATGAGCTTCTTATCAAGATACCTTATTTATAAAAAATTAAGTACTTTACTCTTGTCAAAACATAAAACGTTGCAGGTAAACTACCCCTTTCTCTAAACCGATCTTCACCAAAATCAATAGACCTTCAGTCCTCTACAATGCAGGGACCCATGCAAAAAAATATTTGATTCTGTTTCAATTTGCGGCAGTTATCGTTCGTCATGAAAACATTTCTCTTGTTACAACATAACATGTTTCAGGTAAACTACCCCTTTACCTTTACCGATCTTCACCAAAATCAACAGGCCTTGAGTTCTCTAAAGTTTAGGAATGTTTGGAACAAATGTTTTGATTTTCTTTGAATTTACGGCAGTTATCGTTCGTCATAGAAAAAAGTACCCTTGTTAAAACAGGTAAACTACCCCTTTCTCTAAACCGATCTTAACCAAAATCAATAGGCCTTCAGTCCTCTACAATTCAGGGCCGTATGCAAAACATTATTTGATTCTGTTTGAATTTGCGGCTTTTATCGTTTGCCATAATAAATACCCTTGTTAAAATATAAAACGTTGCAGGTAAACTACAACCTTTCCCTTACCCGATCTTCAACAAAATCAACATACCTTGAGTTCTGTATAACTCAAAAAGGTATGCAAAAGAGTAGTTGATTCGGTTTGAATTTACGGCAGTTATCGTTCGTCATAGAAAAAATTACCCTTGTTAAAACATAAAATGTTGCTGGTAAACTACCCTATTCCCTTAACCGATCTACACCAAAACCAGCAGGTCTTGAGAACTCTACAATTCAGTGCTGTATGCAAAACATTATTTGATTCTGTTTGAATTTGCGGCTGTTATCGTTTGCCATAGAAAAAAAATTACCCTTGATAAGAAAAACGTTGCCGGTAAACTACCCCTTTCCCGTTAACCGATCTTCACCAAAAACAATAGGTCTTGAGTACTCTACAAATCAGAGGTGTATGCAAAAACGTATTTGATTCTGTTTGAATTTGCGGCTCTTATCGTTTGCCATAAAAAATACCCTTTTAAAACATAAAACGTTGCAGGTAAATTACCCCTTTCCCTTAACCGATCTTCACCAAAAACAATAGGTCCTGAGAACTCTACAATTCAGGGCTGTATGCAAACAATTATTTGATTCTGTTTAAATTTGCGGCTTTTATCGTTTGCCATAGAAAATACCCTTGTTAAAATATAAAATGTTGCAGGACAACATGTATAAAAGGTTACAGGGAAAGGGTAGTTTACCTGAAACATTTTTTGTTGTAACAAGATTAAAGAACTTAATTTTGATAAATAAAGTATCCTGATAAGAAGATCTTAATAATCCACTGTAGAAACGTAAATGAAATATCTATAAATGAAGAGGCTAGTTGAACGGGGTGTGGGTAATTTTCTATAATTGAAAATTATAGTTGAAGCGGGAGGGGATAATGTTTATATGTGTACTACGTTATCGACAGCAAAGTAGTAGTTTTTTGTTAAAATTCCTTCCCGGTCTGTTTGGCCGTAGTCCAATGTTTTCTGCAAAACCAGACGTTTCAGCAGTGCCATCAACTACCATCATCAGTGAAAATCGAGTGCGATAACGTGAGGTGGTATACGTTAGTGACCACAGTACTGTGGTTAATGCTGAAGCAATAAGTAGAAAGAAGTAGTTTCTATGGAAACATTTCATTTCGTAAACTATTTTAAATATAAATCTTAGAACATGGAAGTCATGTATGGTTCTCCATACCGATATTTTTTTGATGTGGTTATTGATATATGTGAGTGTTGTGATTTTGTTGTTTTTCTGTCTTTGTCTGTTTTTTGTTTTCAGCTTTGCGGAGGCCGTTTGTTAATTATTGTTCTGTTGTATCCATTAGCTTCCGCTAGGTATTTGATTGTGTTTAATTCATCCTGATAGTTTATCTGGTCTAGTGAAATGCTACTTATTCTGTGTATTATGCATTTGAAAGCTGATTATATAATAAAAATATAAATACAAGGTTGAAATATAAATACCACATGTGGTATCAACTAATATCACTCGTTACATTAATATTAACATAAATTAATGCATAAATAGAAATGCAATAACTAGAATCTGGTACCGAGCATCTGACTGGTACCGAGCATCTGACTGGTAACGAGCGCTGAGGTATGTTAAGATTTTCAATGTTTTATTAAGTCGCATTCTACGCAGGCTTCAGTATACATGCAGAATTGTTTTATATTCCACTGTAAACTGTGATAAGTGTGCACACGTGAGATTTTATTACGTTCTTCAGAGCAAAACTGGATGCACTCGATCCATAACTAGATTGAACTAAAGCTAACTGAGGTGTACCTTCATGGGGGCGTACTGTAATATAAAGGTGATATACAAGTAGGTGCCTGTCAATTACATTTTCTCGAATACAATCTAATCTATTATACATAGATACATACACACACAAACAATGACTATATTATGATGCACTGTAAACCACACGCTGCTAGCTACTAACTGTATTTCTGAATACACTTTCCTCGTGGCTGTATCATTACGTTAAACCAATAAAGGAACTCTGTCTGGAACAAACAAACACACGCTAAAGAGTTTTACACGTGTCAGCCATGAACAAAGCTCGTTGTATCTGTCAGACACACCGTGTAACAATTAGTGAAACCTTTCAAGATTATCGTCTTTACCTTCTTCACAACATGGCACAGGCAAGGTGCTGTCTGTTCTGCCTGCCTTCAAAGACCCTCCAGCCGTCTCTTCCTGGGTCTACCCACACACACACCTGTATCCTATAGGTTTGTATTTCCAGACTTGTTTGGCCAGTCTGAAATCTGACATTCTTTCCAAGTGTTCTTTCAACCATTGTTTGTAATCTTTTAATTTTTTATTCAAGTTAAAAACTCTTGTCATTTTCCTCTTATGGTATCATTCTGTATACGGCCAAATTTAGAACACTTTTTAACTTCTCCTAAAAAGCCATTTCCGAGGATTGTATTTTACTTTCTTTTCTCATGGTTGTTGTCCATAATTCACACCTATAGGATAGAACAGAAACTACCTTTACTTTGTAGAACTTTAATTGTGTACCTGGACGTACCTTGTCTCTAAAATACGGCTGACTGTCCCACAGATTGCCTAGAACTTACCTAACTTAACATCAATATCATAATTCCTATCATAGCCAATATAATTTTCCAAATAACTAAAATAGCTCACTTGTTTTAGAACTCGGTTATTAATAATTATTTTTGTTCTTGTTGGCTCCTTGTATCGAAATACCGTTACCTTTGTTCTAATAGCAGAGATTTTCATGTTGTTTCAATATTATCAAAGACTGTATTTGCGAAAACATAACATTGTACATAGATTTGTAAAGTATTTTAAAGTTAACTCAAAGAAAATCTACTTGTTTCTTGCTTTGTCACCGTGCGACATGACTACCATAAACGTTTATGGACATGGTTGGCCGGGAGTAGTAATCGAATGAATGAAACCAGAACCCGCTCAGGAATTTCTACAGAAAATCATCATCATCTTCAACAAGGTTTAACCCAAAAATGGTTTGTTCCAATCTCTATCACATAGACTTGAGCTGGTCACTCCTCCGTAGAAAATAAAAACAAAAAATTTGTTTCATATCCGAGACATAAAATTACACTTTAAAGTAAGGACTATTGCATTGCTTTCTTTCCATTCCACTCATATGTAGTGGCGAAACTTATTTTTTAAATCAGGCTAACATGAAGAAATTCTAGTCGATTGATCGTTGATGTTATCAGCGGATGGCTACTGGGTCTGTCTTGGGTAGATCGTACCTTTTAAGAAATTTTAAGAACTGGAAAAAATCAAGAAACAAAATTAGAAATTTAAGAATTGGACCATCAAAAGACAAGCTGCACTTGTATGAAACTACCATATTCATTAATTTTAATAAAGATTGAGTTCATGTTTTTTACGTGGAAAACAGTAAAGATAAAAGGGTCAAAACGCATCAAATATGAGGCATAAATAGCGTCCGTCATGTTTACCAACTCGATTGTAACTGTGATAAACTAGATATCAAAGTTATTGTCAGTAAATGTGCTTATTCGAAACGGTATAGCCTATCGTGAGTTTATAAGCTTTGCCTTAAAAATCTTTTAATGACCAAAATATTTTATCATTTACATTTAAATAACTTAAATCTATGTGATATATATATATATAGAATAAATATTATTCCTTTAAATAAATTTAAAATACAAAAATAAAAGAAAATTATATATGAAATTGCTACAATGGATATTACCCCAAAATTATTGACAACATAGTAAACAAAATTAATAAAAAAATGCTAAATAATTCTTTCAGTAACAAAACACATAAAAATCTAAATATTAAATATATTAATTTAACATACATAGGCAATATTAAACATGAAATTACAAAATTATTTAAAAACCAAAGTATAAAAATTACCTATAACAGTGTTGTAATTGTCAATTGTACTTACTGTACTTGTAGCATAATTGTTACTTAGAAGTGAGAATATAAGAAATTCTTAGTTGTGTGGAGAAACAGAGACAGGTGTCAGGTGTGTATACGAGACTATAGCATATGTTTTGAACATAAAAATAGTTTTAGGGAATTTTTCCAGGGTTGTGAATGGTACCTCACCCTTTCTCAATAAGCGTGACTGTCCAGGAAGTGATAATCGTAGGAAATCTGGCGAGACACATCAAATAAGAATTAATTGTGACAAGGTCTAGACAGGAAATATAAAATGTCACACAAATTTGATATCCTTTTGGGGGAGTCAAGTAATGGGTCACAAGTGTGAAGCCAGGTGTACTCCGTGTGAACATGGGTGAAAGCAGGTGTTTTATTCCGTGAGAACTTTTAATCTAAAGTAGTAAAACACCCCCAAATCGTGACGTAGGGTCACGTGATGCAGTGTCTCAGACGAATAGTGATAGTTCCTATAAAATTATAAGAGATTTACCCTCACTTCCAATACATTTAGCCTATCATAGTTAAGGATTTAGAATTAAGAGGAGGGAACAGTCCCACCACTAAAATTAAGTGTTACACCCACGCTGATGTACTATAAAAACTCTAGCATTCGCTGGAGAAGTCAGATCTGATTGTGTAAGCGGTCCAAGAGAACTTACTCATTTTTTCTCATTTTTATTTTGACTTTGATCTGTGTTGGAAGGTGTTCTTAGAGAGCCGGAAAAACAGATGTTGTCAATAGTTTGTTTTTGTAATTTTTGAAGTAACTAAAAGTAGTTACATTAATTTGTGAACTAAGTACTAGTAACTGAAGGTACTTAGAGTTTAAAAGAGTAATTGAATTAACTGACTTATAGTTTGTCAAGAAGAGTTGTATAAAGTAACTTGTAAAAGTTCGTTTGTATTTTGCTAATCACAATAAATTTTCTTCAAGAAGAACGGTTCATTCTAAAGATTCAACTTCACCTCCGGAAACACGTCAAACAAACAGTTGTAGCTTAGCAGCTACTCGATAGGTTACAACAACAGTAATAAAACAGATTCTGATAGAATCAAACCTAAAACAGAGAAATTAATTCATAATTTAAATGGAGGATATAAAATTTAATGTCCTGACTGTAACAAATTTTATGTTAGCCAACCTAAAAACGTTTAAAAGAAAGATATATAGAACACCGTAATTCATATTTAAAACCAGATATATATAAATCAAATTTAGCTACACGCTCAATAGAAAACAAACACACATTTCCAAATTTAAATAAAAATATCAGTTTATTAAAACACATTTCCAAACTGTCCAAAAATGACCTTATGGGAAAATTTATAAATATTGAAACATAAAACAAGTAATAAATTAATACCAAAAGAAATTCAGATTAATACAAAAAATAATAATATTTTCAAAAATACTAATTTAATAAAATAATACATATTTATATCTTATTAATTTACCTTATTTCCGACTTGTGACGTATTTTTCCTGTTGTAGGTTACTTTTGACGCGTTTCGGAGCTCTTCAATGCTCCATCTTCAGAAAATCCGTTGCTTAGACTTCGTCATGTTAATATTAAAATCTGGTATTGAAAACATATGCACAACACTAAACATGTATACATTTACACAATGGTCACATATATGAAACTACTTAGTTCGGGTGCACCCAACACTGTCACATGTTAGACTGTCCGGTATCAATTACACTGTGTCTCTTAGTTCTATTCAAGATTGTATCGTATAGATAGTGCGATCTAAAGTCCAGTTGCTCGTTCAAAACATTGTCGGGTTCAGATTTGAATGCCTGGTAAATTTCGAATTCTTCAACAGCATTCATGAATAGTCCTTTATCACATATATGTATGGCTTTAAAATTCGATTCAAAATTTTTGTAATTATGGCCTTTAGATATTAGATGCTTCGCGAATTGAGAGCGGTTCGTGTAAATATTATTTTTGGGTAGATGTTCTCTAAATCTCTGTAGAAAACCCCGACCTGTCTGACCAATATAGAATTTATCGCAATCGCTACAATTTATTTTATATATTCCGGTTTTTTCAGTAGTAGGTTGACGTGATTTAGTTCTGAGTAAGTTCCCTATGTTATTGTTGGTACGGAATGATATTATGATATTTCGTTTTTTGAACTCGTTTACAAGAGCTAAGGCTTTTTATTCTTGAATAAAATGTGGATATGTATTTCATTTTTGTATCTCCGCTTTTTTTATGGTTGGTTGCATGTTTGTGTAACAATTTATCTATTAAAGTTGGTTGGTATCCATTGACAATAGCAATATGTTTAATGATGTTAAGTTCTTCTATATAATCGTTTCGTTCCATCGGTATTGTTGCTAGTCTGTGTGTAAGACTATTAAATGCCGCTATTTTTTGTATTTAAAGCCATACATATATGTGATAAAGGACTATTCATGAATGCTGTTGAAGAATTCGAAATTTACCAGGCATTCAAATCTGAACCCGACAATGTTTTGAACGAGCAACTGGACTTTAGATCGCACTATCTATACGATACAATCTTGAATAGAACTAAGAGACACAGTGTAATTGATACCGGACAGTCTAACATGTGACAATGTTGGGTGCACCCGAACTAAGTAGTTTCATATATGTGACCATTGTGTAAATGTATACATGTTTAGTGTTGTGCATATGTTTTCAATACCAGATTTTAATATTAACGTGACGAAGTCTAAGCAACGGATTTTCTGAAGATGGAGCATTGAAGAGCTCCGAAACGCGTCAAAAGTAACCTACAACAGGAAAAATAAGTCACAAGACGGAAATAAGGTAAATTAATAAGATAATTAAATCTGTGACTTGGTTACGTCTAATAATGATTTACTTAAAAACATATTTATATTAAATTTTACAATTCATTATATAACATATTTTATATTCGCATATAAAAACATTAAATTTAGTCTACATATAATATAGCTGTTTATAACAATTTGAATTTTAAAAATTGTGAATTTATTAATTAAATCTTATGATAGTTAGATTACTAACGAAACTTTTGTAGTTTACAAAATACAAAATATATTCTCGTTAAAAGATTTTTTTATTATTAAATATAACATTTAAATTTTAAAAAGTACTTAATATGAGTGTAAAGTAAGATACATATTCTATGCAAATAATAAATAGTTTATGTCCAGGAAATTTTAATTAGCAATGTGAAAAGACTTATAGATTAGCAAATCTAATCTTTCCTGTTACAAAATTCACAGTAACAAGAGTGACACTGCTTTTGAATGGAAACTGTATCAGATGACAATTGTTCTGTCTCAATTCCGTACTTAGATAAACCGGTCTATCTCTGCAAATAAAACTTATCTATTAACTACATATGTTTTCTTATTTCTTGTTCATCTTCTAACAGTAGTTTTCAATTTCATGGTGCCGAGAGCGGCCCGCGAGTTTTTCCGCTCCAACGTGTCAGGCATGTACTGTGATTGCCTTCCCGACTGTATCAGCCAGGAGTACATCGCAGAACTGGCCACTTCTCAGAACCCGTAAGTGATCGACAGAATACATAACGAATTTTAAATATGCTATTTACAAAGTAGGGCCGTAAGTAGCTTGTCAAAATTCATTTAATGCTAGATAACTTGATAACTCAACTTCTGGTGATGGACGGTCTCTAACTGCACACAATTTTGATACATTTGTGTCGACGTTTCGGCAAAAATTTGTCTTCATCAACGATACATGATAATACAGAAATACATAATTATAGTCAATATTAGAATGTACGGAATAGTATAATTATACCTTATTACAACTTTGGTCGTGCTTACTTGTTGAACACGCTCCGGACGAGACCTTTCAGTGTTTCCACCATTATCAAGTCCTAAACCACGACAAACAAATGTACCACTGAAACCCGTATAGGCTATATACCCGTGAATCCGCAATCACGGCTGGTCAACTCGTAAACAATTCTACTTCTCGCTACCCTATTGGCTCATCTCTGTTAAGCGACGCCCCTGCTACCTACTATGGAGCTTTGTCTCTCCCTCTATTAAACCACACCTAGCTTTGTCTGCTTACCTAAAACTTATTATACAGTACTACTGTCTGACGGAAATTACATGTCTCACCCTTGCAAAATATGATAAAATATTTCTTCATTACGCCTACTAATCTCAGTTCTTATGTTCATTAGTATATTACTGTTCTTCTTTTTTACCTTTAAATTTGAAATTCTTTATATAACTATGGTTAGGTAACAAGTGTTAGGTAAGCAGAAAAAGCTAGGTATGGCTTAATAGGGTAACAGAGTGAGAGACGAAGCTTTGTAGTAGATAGCCAATAGGAAGGCAGAAGGGGTGTGGCTTAACAGAGTTGAGCCAATGGGGTAGTGACAAGCGGAGTTGTTTACTAATTGACCAGCCGTGAAGGCGGATTCACGGGTATATAAATACGGGTTTCCAGTAGTACATTTGTTTGTCGTAGTTTAGGACTTGATAATGGTCAAGACTCTGAAAGACTTCGTCTGGACCATGACAGGTAGCACAGTTCAGCAAGAAAGCACGACAAAGTTGGAATTACACAGACTTCTAATTCAAATAACAAGCTGTACAATATACCTTATTGATGTAAGCATAGTAACGTACCTTATGTGTAATAGTGACTGTTGATCCTCTCCGTCCAACGACGTTTCTCCAGCTTCCAGTCTGCTTCTCTATCTCCCCTCTTTATCCTCCATCCGCCACAGCCCAAGTCTCACGCCCATGTATCAGAACGTTACTAAAAGGTTTCAATAAAAGACTTTCTAGTCTAAGATAATATTTAATACATCATTGCAAAATATTTACTGTATCTCACGACACGATGAACGTTGTTTCATTACAGAGAGCTGACTAGGCAGATAATACTTGACCTGCATTACAGACTCCTATACAGTACGCTGTACAAGTCCGACGTTGAATATGGTTGGATAGAACTTATTGGTAGGTGTCAGATCAGACGTCTGTTACCGTTAAGTAAATACGTAATGTATTATCATTAATTTTCAAACTGTTAGTTAGAACAAAAAAATGTTTTGTATATTTGGGTGTAAACAGAGAGGGAGAAAGAAGTAATAGAGAGATAGAGAAAGAGAGAGGAGATGATTACAATGGTCAACAAAATTTAATTTTTTGCTTGTTAAATGAAAGTGAATAACTGGTTCTTATATTATTTTCAGCCTGATTTCAAATATGTTTACAGTTTTCCCTATCGGCCATAGATTTTTTTATAACTAACAATTTTTATTCTTTTGCAAAAAGAAAATTATGTAACAGTAATATAACAAAATGTTATGCACTTTGTATTTACCTAAAATCTACTTCTGTCGGATTTTCTGCTGTAATTTGCTATAGGTAGATCCCTCTTTAGTTTCCAGCAGTAGTCAGGTAGCATTTTTTGGTTCAATTTTTCCATGGTGGATATTTCCTGGTGTAAGCGTTCACCACGTTCGTCACTCACAGCGCGAAGATTGTTTGGGAAAAATCCAAATGCGAATCTAAGAAATGAATTTTGAGTGACATATTACATCCAACTTCTCTTATATAAAAAATATAATAATTAAAATTATAATTAATTTTTTTAATAAAATTAAATTATAAAAATATTAATAAGTATAAAAATTGTAATTAAAAGTAGGCATTGTAATATCAAGTATATGTACCCTAGTAAGCCTATACTTAATTTACAAATATTATATAAGTAGCAAAGCTGAGATGTCTGATTCCATAAAGAACTTATTTAATTACCGACATTAATATTTACTAAAGTACTGAATACATGAAACAACATAAGAAAATACTAGTTACAGTATATTTATATTTAAAAAATACAAACAACAAAGTACTAGTTTGCCCCGTTTCACGAACCCTTCTTGAGTGCCTTCCTAACGGACCGTTTGTTAATTAGACTTAAAATATTTTCAGCGTTTCACCAGAATTAGGTATACTGATTGCGTTAGTTAACGCTTGTTAAACACTAAAACTCACTGCTACGGTACAACGACGAATTATCGATGTTGCTTCTGATTGGTGTAAGAAATCGCGCATTATAAATTCTATCAATAGCAATTTTTCTAATTTTATACCCAGTAGGGTTCTTACAGATCAAATTTATTAAAACTGGTATACTTGTTCAGACGTTTTAATACTATTGTGTCTACAATATATACAACTAAATACAACACTTTGCGTGTCGTAGTGAGCTAATAAAAAATTGTTGCGCGCTTGTGCGCGCGCGCGCGCGCGTGTGTGAACGAACTCCTAATTGCGATTAATATTTAAGAAAATAGAAAATACCCTGACTTAAAGTATGTTATTGTACAATAGTTAACGATATTTTTTATTTTTATTATCTATTATTATCATTTACGGTTTACGGTATTTATAATAATAATTTATTATTAGTATTTTATTATATACTGTTTCAGTCTCATTTGGTGGGATTTCGGGCCTGTTTTTAGGCGGATCTCTCTTAAGCTGTGCGGAGCTCGTATATTTTCTTACCTGCAGAATGTTCTATCACTGGAGGCACTACAAAACCAGAGAAGAAGAAAATAAGAACAATATAATTTTTGTCTACGGAAAAAATAACTCTAATATCAGATGCATATACAATTAACTTATGTTAACAACTTATATTTTATATATGTTAATAACAAGAATATTAGTTATAACAAAGTATATTTCCAGTAATGATCTTTGCCTAATTTTAATAAATAAAATTGAGAAAACAGTTTACGATATTAAAACATTTACAGTTAACTCACAAACAGTACATTACTTATGATATTTAGTATCAGTAAATGTATCAATTTGATTAAACCAAATTTATTTAATAACGTTAAAAATTTTATTTAAATTTTTAGGTGTTGAAACAACGCCTAATATGGTGAATATTGTCCAAACTTATTTTAAAATGTATATAAATGCAATATAAATATAAACAAAAGTATAATTAATGTAAATATAAATTTTAATTGATAAATGTTAATCAAATGAAAGTGCTACAAAATATGTTGTTGAAATATTAAATCAATATATCGAGGTCTCATATTATAAAGGGTCTCGAACCCACATCCAAAAAAATAATGTGTAATATAAGAAAAAATTTACTTGGTTATTACATTGATATTTATTTGTACTCTTACGAGCACTCCTTTCTGACTTTGTATAAAAGCGACATGTATAAATGTACTACGTTAATTTAGTTAATTAAAACCATTTGAAATTAATTTACGACAAATTTTGTTTACAACGAAAGCTGAGGAAGAAGAAGACACGTTATGTTTATGCATTTTTGTCATTCTGTTCGGTCGTATTTTGAAGCCGCATGCTTGTAATATTTCTTTAGTGAGGAACTAAATACGAAGATTAGAATTTAACATCAGTACATCAGGTAAACTCTTAATCTTTTGTACTACGATAAAATTTTGAAGCTAATATTTATACTCTAAAAACTCAAAAGTGTTTGAGCTTTTTATAAGTTTGAACGTTAGCCTATGTAGGCCTATAACCTAAACAAAACTATAATTGAATTGTAAATGGACTGTATAATTATTAGGCTGTACAGTTAGTTGTTGTACATTATTAATATATGTTGCAGTTAGTTAATTATTATACATTCTTTCTATTGTTATTGTTTACCCGTAGACGTACGCTTAGTCTTTGAATACAATATTTACTATTAAAATAATCTAGCGGCGACTAATGTAATTTATTTTATAAAGCCTATTCTAAGTTATTTATAATCACTAAAATAATTAATAATTATCTTATCGTTTAAAATATAATACCTTAGACAAATATAATAAAATAAATTTTGGAATTATTTGATTTTAGTACTGTCACTGCGGTAAATTATGCCGAAATTGTTTTGTAGTGATTTCTTTTAACATTGTATTTCTTATCAGTACAACAGTTGCTTATATGGATGTATTCCAGACTAAAATTGTAAACTTCTTCTAGGTAGTATTACAAATTTGAATAAGAAATACCTTTTTGTTAAAAATGTAAATAATAACCGCATGAGTGAATAAATTTACTCTCCATTAAAATATGCTGTATCTGTGTAATAGTTGTTATCGTTTGAAAATAATTCGAACATAACTTGCACAATTCGGTATGTGAACTCTACCTTAGAAGACAAGAACAAATGCAATAATTATATCCTTTAAATACAAAAAGTAAAAACTTTAGTAATTAATGTATTTTCTTACTTTTACCAAAAAAACGCCAATAAATTAGTATTTCGGTTATGGTTTTAACTATGTTCCCGTATTGAATCCAGGGTAAAATGCATTCCATGTTTTATTGTAAAATTGTAACATATGTTAGACAAATATAACTGACAAGTAACCTGATTAAGGTAATAAAAAACATTTTTGTTAATAATATGTGAATAATACAAATAGATCAATTTACATTATTAATTTATACATAATATTCAGATGAAATGTGATTAGGTAACGGGTTTATTCGACTTTTGAATGTTCATCCACACGCACTGCATTTTCTGATCACAGTACTTCATGGATTTATAAATTTTGTTTAATAACTTATACTGTACTCGTGATTTTCTTTGCCATTCAGAAGTTTTACGTTATGAAGATAGTCAGCGTTATTTACTGTCCTGTTGAAGTGTCTTGACTTGCTTGAATCAGCTTTCACGAATTTTGTTTTTATTCGAAATTACTAATAGCAATTATCTCTTATTACAAAACTGGATTTTTAAATAACTTTATATATTCATGCAGTATTTTGAAATTAAACACAATTTCATTCTAAGTGACTGTTATTTTTAATGTACTTGAGTTTTAATATATTTATAAACATTTGTTTATAAGTAACTGGATGAGTTTCTTACAGTATTATTGTATAATATTATATACTTTATCAAATTATATTTACTTCTGAAAGTAATTGTATTGTATTTTTTATCGTTTCAATGAATATATCAGTATCTTCAGATGTTTCTGAATAAATAATAATCAAATTGATTCTATTTCAACATAAAAACTAACGCGTGATCGAATTTGTTTCGATTTTAATATAAAATAACGAGTAATCGATATAATTTTATTTAAATTATTGAATGTTTTAATGTTTATTTGCTTATGAGCTGTTTTGACGGTTATATTAGAAATATTTTATCATCATCATCATCCTCCTCAAGGTTTAAACCAAGAATGGTTTGTTCCGGTCTCTAACAGGCAAATATTACAGCTGGTCACTCTAACGCTTCCTCGGACTTCCCACACCTCTCCGTCCCCTCGGTTTATAGTTTCATAGTTGTTTGGGATGTGGCAGTCATCCATTCGGCAAAGATGTTCCCACCAATTCAGCCAATACTGGGCGATCCTGTCGAGTATACTAATAATATTCATTTCCTGCCGTATATCTGTGTTTCTTCTATGATCATGGAGAGTATACCCTGCCACGTGCCTGAGAAATCTCATTTCAGCCGCTTGCATGCGACTGGCCTGGCCTTTCGTTAAAGTCCAATTCTCAGACCCATAAAGAAGTGTGGGAAGAGCCATCACCACGTAGAATTTTAGGCGTATTCTTTTACTTGCTGACTTAAGGGTTCGTCTGATGGTCCTGCACATAAAGTTGAACTTATGCAACTTATTCACCACGTCGTTGCTTGCATTATAAAACACAGAAATATTTTATGATTATATTTTCTTGATTTAATAAATTTTTATTTTAAATAGATCATCTTGTTTTGTTTTTATTTTAGTTAGTTCTTTAATTAGTTAATTATTGTTATTGTGTTTGTAAATATTAAGATTTCCCCCAAAATTCATTTTTTGATCTTTTTGTATGTTTTTAATTTATTATTTTAATTGAACTTACGCAAGTTTCACTGACTATATCAGTATCTTCAGACGTTTCTGAAGGAATTAACAAATACTCGAATTGATTCGATTTCAATATAAAACTAACGAATAATCGAATTTGTTATAATTATAACAGAAGTATTATAATTTGATAATACATAATATTATTTATGAATATTAATATTTCTATAACTTTATATAAATAACTTTTAGTTATTTATGAATTTATGAAGAGTAACTGTCCGTTTGTAGTTCGACCCGGTCGTTTGCAATAAACGGCCAGAAACGTTGTGATGCAGTCATACATATTGAAAAAAAAGTTCTAATGAATCACACTTACCGGTGCGACTTGTGTTTTGCGTCTATACTTGTTTAGAAGCTAACAATTTCTTCTGACGTTGTTCAGATTATAATTATTGTCGTTTATGGCGTGCATAAATAAAACTGACGCCATCACATATCGTCATTTTGGTAATTTTACCGAAACATCACATCGGTTGGTTTTTGTTGTTAATTTACAAGTTGTGAGGACGCAATAAATACTCTAGTTATGGTGTGATCAATTCTACAATTTCATTCGATTTGCCTAAATATACAAATAGGCCTATACAAAAAAAAATATACAAAATTTTTCAAGTTTTTATAATGGGATTCTTAAATAAACATTTTATTATTTTTGCTCTGAGTGGGTATTATTTTAGTACTTTTAAAGCTAGTATAAAATACTGTAGTTCAG
Organism: Magicicada septendecula; assembly: GCA_034769895.1. Classification (NCBI taxonomy): domain Eukaryota; kingdom Metazoa; phylum Arthropoda; class Insecta; order Hemiptera; family Cicadidae; genus Magicicada; species Magicicada septendecula. Next base: position 54,109,464 of record CM068373.1, read on the forward strand.
CGTTGTTATTAACACACCCCTTTTCTCTCCCTTCGGAACTTAGTTGTTATTAAGAATTGAAATTGGCATGTGGTTCTCAGATGGCCGATACAAATAGAAAAAATAGTAATTATTATAATAATATTAATAACAATGACGACTGCCCGTTTTAGTACTACCGAACAATTTTAGGACTGAAGGCAATGTAGACACTTCATCTTACAAGAATATAGCCGAGAATGTGTTTCAGCCTCCCATTATTGCTCCAGAATATAGTTCAAGTTACACACTGTGATATTGCTTAGTCGGGCTGAAAACGCATCTTGAGTTTTATGATGCTGCCCGGGAAATAAACGCGAGACTTCTATGTCCGTAGCTAAACCCACCCCCATTAATTACAAATCACACACACATACACACATCCTTGGCTCTACGACCCAGATCGAGCCTTGGCCTGTAAAAAAATTCCCTCCACTTATTCCTGTCCTCACCCATCCGCCACCAATTCACTGCGCCCAGCTTCCTCGCATCACTGCCGACCTGGTCCAACCATCTGTTCTTTGGTCTTCCAATGTTCCTTTTTCCTATTGGCTTGTATTTCGTAATTCTTTTTGTCGTACGTTCGTCATCCATTCTCTGAACGTGTCCTGCCCATCTTAATCTATTAATTTTGGCAAATCGGACAACTGTAATATCATTGTACTTAAAGTATATGCTAACTCATTACTATTTCTCTTTCTCCAGACTCCGTCCTGTTGAATTGGCCCATAAATCCTTCTCAGTATCTTTCTTTCAAACACAGCCAGCCTCTGTTCGTCAATGTTCTTAAGCACCCAGCACTCAGAGCCATATGTCAATACAGGCCTTACCAATGTCTTATAAAGCGTGGCTTTAGTTTCTGTGGTTAATTGTCTTGATTTTAAATGTTTATTCAGCCCGTAGTAGCTTCTATTAACAGCCAGAATTCTTCTTTCAATTTCTTTTGTGCAGTTAATTACAAATCAGTACATAAAAATAGTCAAAGACATTTGTTTCTTTCTAACGTTTTGAAATCGATTTCATTTTTTTTTTCAATCTCCCATCTATTTCGAGTCTGTATAGGAAACTGGAAAGATATACACGTTGGCAAGTTTTATTGAACCTGACAGATTTCGCTAGCGTTTGCATAGCTACGTAATAAAGTTATATTTATCTTTGTATGTCAACGTACTTTGCTAAGTTAAATCTAAAACTACAACCTGCGCTAAACTTTGAGTAAACACACATTTCCAAACGTTTGCGTTAACAGCCGGCTGCCAGACGTGCCTAGACGGCAAGCTAATTTATCATCACACCCTTAACAGGATCTCTCATCCTCTCACTCATTCTTTCCCCCTCTCTCTCACATTCTCTGTCTCTGACTCCCTCTTGGCCGGCTACTCGAAAATACTACTCGCTGTTGGTTAAGTTTCTCTTAGCATAAACGCCGGTACGAGCCAACAATTATAAATCCACATTATTAAGGGGAGTTGGATGACCCTATCTTCTCCATGTTTATTTGAATAACTTTAGGTACATTTTTCTTAAAAAGTGTAACTGCTTTTTTACTTTAAAGATCATACTATTCTCTACATTTTAAACAGTGGATTCTTTATAATAATTTTAGGAAAAATGTTATAAATTTTAAAATATTATGTTACAAAAAGTAACAAAAAATTAAGTAATTTTTACATATTAATTAAAGTAAATGAGAATTTTACAATTCCTTCTGTTTAAAATGTAAAGCTAAGTATGAGAAACAAAACAAAAAAATAATTATGCAATTATGTATTACGGTTCCTGAGAAAAGTGTACCCTAAACTGAAAAAATTACATTTTTCAGGAAACGCATTTAAAGCAGAACTTACACTACACGCTTTTGTTCTTAAAAACTGCCTAATTTTAATGCATCCCTGCATCCATGTTTGTTTGGGTACTCCTGCTCTTCAAATGCATTTTCTAACTTCCTTTCGGCTAATGTGATTTTCTGATGACACTTTTTATCTATTTCTTGAATAGCCTTTTCGGTTTTCACGATTCTCGCATCATCCAATTCTTTGATTGTTTTTATACAGTTGTGCCTATTTTTTAAATATTTCACATTTTGATATATTTCCTCTATTAAAAGAGGCAACAGCTTCATAAACTCGTAAGTCTAAAGTTAACATAAATCTAAATTCCTAATCTCCTAATCATAACAAAGGTCCTCCAATTGTTTTACCGTCGGATAGGGTTGTTCTGCCCATTTTGTTTTTAGTTTCCTAAGACGGCTGCCCATACTTTTTTGTACATGGCCAACACGCTCTAATTTTTTTTTTGCAAAATCTGGGCCAAATGGTTTTGCTTTACTACAGTTTGGTAGGAACCAATGTCTTCATCTCCAAGGTAATATTTATAGCGCAGATTTATAGACTGTTTTGCTGCGGGAGTATTGTAGCCATAAAATTTCAAGTGCACGCTCTCATAAAAATGTCCATAAAATGTGGTATACCGCACCTAATTACATAACCTTGGTATTAAATTAAAGTTAAAGATGTGTAGAATAAGAAAAGATTAAAAACCGAAAATCAAATATTTCTTACCCATTGGGTCATCCGACTCCCCTTAATTTCTACAACACCTTACTATACACATAGGTTACTTAAAATGTAAAAGTGTTGTCCAGAATCGCATTCACATACGCGCGCGCGCGCGCACACTCACACACACACACACACACACACACATAATTACACATGTTTTAAACATGCAAATACTGTGTATAGACATTTGTATATCTAGTAACACGGATAACGATCTGTAATACTTTTTATTTTTTGCGCATGTACGTAATTTAAAAATCGATATTCGTCTACTATAAACAAGTGAAGGAATTGTTTGAAACGCATATTAAGCGTATTTTGTGATTTTTTAAATTCAAAGTAGTAACAACACTTCTGCTTATTAACTAAACAGTAACGAAACCATTAATGAATAAGAAAATGCAATAAATTATCCAAAACCGCGTTCACTTTATCTTTAAAGTTCTATACTTTCTTTATGAAATAAACAGAATAACAAAATTGTTATGCCTATCCCTGTAAATTCATCTTTGATCCGTAAACGTTAAGAGTCATAAATCTGTCATGGAATTTTGTAGCAATTTAACAAGACTTCTGTACAATAAAGAGAAGTAGTTAATAAAATTATTTGCTCAAGGTCAGTAGAAATTTTATTAAGTTTCATTTCACGTTTCTGATATTAAATATTTTCATTTTCTTGCCTTCACTTTTTACATTAAGATGTTACATTAAAAAACATTTAATAAGGAAAATAACGACTGTCTAAGCATCAGCATGTAGAATTTCATTTCCACTAAATATTCTTCTTCTTCTTCTTCTTCTTCTTCTTCTTCTTCTTCTTTTTCTTTTTCTTTTTCTTTTTCTTTTTCTTTTTCTACACTTCAGGGATTAGGCAATGTGCTTGTTCCGACTTCACATTATCAGATCCATTTCTTTCTTGGTCTTCCTACATCCCTTCTTCCAGAAGGCTTGTACTTTTTACATTTACTGGTATTCTATCTTCATCCAAGCGACTTAAATGCTGTCTCCATTTTCCCCTGTATTCTTCAATTTTCTCATTTAGTTTATATATATATATATATATATTTAATTCTTCCCTTATATCTTCATTTCTTATATGATCCCTTCTTGTGCATCCTTTAACCCTTCTTAAGAATCTCAACTCTGCTGACTGTATGTTGCTTTTATCTCTTTGTTTTGTAATCCACTACCATATAATGTTACTGGAACAGCCATTGTTTTGTAGAATTATAATTTTGTCCCACGCCTCGTTTTATTTTTCAGTGTTCTATTTGTAGTTCCACACATGTGTTGAAATCTAATGACTTTACTTTGTCAATGTCAAAACTTATATCACAACCTAAGTAGTTAAAATTTGAGCTCTGTTCCAAAACTTTAACCTCAATAATAATCTTCTAGCGAACTGGAAATTATCCGTAGTGAGCCACAACATTTGTTATGTTGATAGATATCTTTAGGTTGTAGTAATGTCGTCCCAGTTTATGTAGTCTGTACACAGAGCGTTGTAAGTCTGCTTCATTATTTTGTAGTATAACCACATCATCTGCATACAGCAAAACATTTAAGTGGTAATTCCTTTTCAGCTGTATGCCTTTGTGGACTTCAATCTTACAAATCTGTATGAGATCCTCAATATAAATGTTGAAAAGTGTTAGGGACATACCACACCATAACATTGGTTTATTATTAGCTCTTCCGTTTTTGAAGTGCCTGTGTTTATAACTATTTTAGTAACTTTATAAACGGTTTTAATTGTCTCTATAAGATATACATGGTACCCTCTTTCCTGCGTTATTGTCCATAGTCTACTTTTTTGCCCGAATCAACAAAGGCAACACCAACTTCACGTCGTTTTCCTAAAATTCTTTTAATACTAAAAAATGTTACCACTGCAGGAGCCACCTTTCCTAAATCCAGCTTGTTCCTCTCCCACTCATACATCTGTTATTGCTCTGAAGCTATTATTTATTATTTTGAATATTATTATACGGTATAGGTTCTAATTAAAGTAAGGCCGCGACTGTGCGACATAGCTTTTCCGTCAGCTTCACAAAAAATGATTGGAGCTCGTGACCAAGTCAAATGAATTGGCGATATAATGTACACTTTTGTGGCAAGTTATAATGAAAAATAAAATCATATGGATACTAATACAAATAAGAACGTCGTCTAAGTGGTTTTACGAGTTATGTAACTTTACTACTTATAGCACCTGGAGAAATCGTTTGTAAGTTAACAAAAGACGGACTAAGAACACATACAGTCTAACATAAAAAAAAGAAAACAGTCATTTTCAGAAGACGCTTATTTATTGTCGTTTAGACGTCTAAAGAGTGAGAAAACTTTACGATTCTAACGCACACTTGTTTACTCGGTACTGTCTATGTTTCTGTTACTATTCCAGACATCAGAGTATGTCCACTGCCTTTTTCAGTTGTAAGTGCATTCTTTTATTACATGGAATCTGCAAAGACTCTGGATTGCAGATATCCACAATTAAAACCAAGGTGATGGCTTTTTGTGGAACTGATCACGTACGGGCAAAAATTGTTATAGACGGTACTGTCCTGGAACAAGTTAGCAGTTTTGAATACCTGGGCTACAGTGTGTCTTATAATGCAAGCAACGACGTGGTGAACAACCTGCATAAGTTCAACCTTATGTGCGGGACCATCAGGCGAACCCTTAAGTCAGCAAGTAAATGAACACGCCTAAAATTCTACAAGGTGATGGCTCTTCCCACACTTCTTTATGGGTCTGAGAATTGGACTTTAACGAAAGGCCAGGCCAGTCGCATCCAAGCGGCTGAAATGAGATTTCTCAGGCACGTGGCAGGGTATATACTCTCCATGATCATAGAAGAAACACAGATATACGCCAGGAACTGAATATTATTAGTATACTCGACAGGATCGCATAGTATCGGCTGAATTGGTGGGAACATCTTTGCCGAATGGATGACTGCCGCATCCCCAATCAACTATGGAACTATAAGCCGAGGGGACGAAGAGGTGTAGGACGTCCGAGGAAGCGCTGGAGTGACCAGCTGTAATCTTTGCCTATTTGAGGCCGGAACAAACCATTCTTGGTTTGAACCTTGAAGATGATGATGATGATGAAGTGCATTCTCTATTTTACATTTAACAGTTTAATAATGACACTGAGGACGATAATTTGGTCTGGACACGTACAGAATCCTAATTATGGAATTACTTTAAATGAAAATATCTCTACAGTTGTTCAGAAGCGTAAAATAACAAGAGCAGATAAACTGGAAGTTAAGGGATTGTGGAGGCAATAGCCAACTGATCGAATACAATAGCCGATAGGATGTTCGTAAAATTTCATCTCATCATCATCTTCACAACACAGCATAGGCACTAGGTGCTGCCTGGTCCGCTTTCAAACATCCTCCCGCCATATCTTTTCCTGGGTCTACCCACACACCTGTGTCCTATAGGTTTGTATTTCCAGACTTTTTTGGCCAGTCTGGAATCTGGCATTCTTTCTCAGTGTTCTTTCCACCGTTGTTTAAAAGCTTTAAATTTTTAATTTAAGTTAAAAACTTGTAACTCTTCTCTTATAGCATCATTTTTTATACGGTCAAGTTAAGAACACCTTTTAACTCCTCTTAAGAACGCCATTCTCAAGGCGTTACTGTCTATTTTACTGTCTTGTTTCTTGTTTCTTGTCCATAATTCACGCCCATAGGACAGATCCGTAAGCTTTCCTGTTGCTATTTGAACGTAATACATGTTATCCCTGTTCATTTTGTTGTCGCTGTACGTAACCCGGCGCGATCTGCTAATAAATTAAGGAAAACCAGAAGTGATGACAATCGACAGTGAGGCCTTGGTACTAATGTAAGGGTATCAGGAAGGGAGCTCAAATAGCTGAACTCTTTCAAATATTTAGAAATCAAGTAGTTGTAGTGAGAGAAGGGAAGATGTCTTACACGATACCATACTTACCGTACTTGGTAAAATGTGATTTCAACAGAAAGGAATACAGTTACCGTGGTAACATAACTACCAGAAGTATAGTTAGCGTTACGGAAAAACTGACTTAATAACTGACAAAAAATTTACATGCATTACACAAATGCAATGCACAGAGAAGGGCATTGAAAATATTTCAATAAATCTAAAAAATATATATATTTATGTTCATTCACCAATCAATGAATTCATTCTTCATTTACCAATGTACAGATTATAAGTTAATGTAGTCTCATTCATAAGCGAACTTTTATATGTGTATTACGTTATTGACAACAAAGAAGTAGTTTCTATGGAAACTCACCGGTTCCCATTTTTGATAACGCATCAGCGATCGGCCGCAAATGTGCGGCGACACGTCCTTATAAACATCTTAAATGTTAAAAATCCATCGTAAAAACAACGCTTTAAACTTCGCAACCATAAAAAAATGTGAGATACATACACTAAACACTAATTTCAACAATTCTTTGTGAATATAATAATCCAAAGCGTACTCTATAGTCAATCAAAATTATTGATTAAGCAACAAAATAATATCGGCGTTGTTAGAATCATCTCGCCTACGACTGTTACCATCAGTGTTGGTCATTATCTTTGTTTAAGTAAATCTTATATTTATTTTTCGTACAACTAGAGACTTGTACTGTAGCACGATTATTATGAAACGTAATTGATAATGTAAAAATATTAATTTTTTTTTTAGGCAATTTTGTTTCCTAAAATATTAACCATCTATATGCTATAGGACTATTTTTCATTTTTATTATTCACTTCTGAGTGATTTATGGAAATAACTATGATGATTCCTAATATTTATAAAAATTCAATTAATAATGGAAAATGTTAAAAATACTTTAAAATGTTGTGTTAACGCTAAGCGTAACATCACGTCTTCTATCATTTTTTTTCATTACGGCCATGAGAATCAAGTGAAGATAGTGTCGTAAAAATTGTTGGATGTTTCAACTCATGTAGGACACATATAGTAGCATTCTCTTTGAACCATAAATTAAATATAGAGTGCACTGGCTACCAGTGAAATCATCGCACTCTTGTGTTGTGTAATATCGAGGGAAACAAAGAGGAAGTTGGCTATCAAGAAGGGAGCCTATCAAATAACAACAATCAAATTAAATTCACCATGGAAATGGAAAACAATGAATGTATAAACTTTCTTGACTTATCTGTACGAAATCAGAATCGCTCTTTTGCATATAAAATATACAGGAAGCCAAATACCACGGATTTGACTATACACGCACACTCATATCATCCTTACACACAAAAAATAGTGCCCTTTAATGCATTTGTGCACAGATTGTTAAATGTACCATTGAGCCATGAAGATTATCGGGATGAAGTAAACATTATCAAATAGACCTACATAGATATGAAAAATTGTTACAAAAGTGACATGATTAATAATGTGATACGTAAACACAGGTACAAGCTGAACAAGATGAAAACTGACAAGGATACAGTTCAATTTGTCTCAGCTGAATATACTAATGTGCTCCCTAACGTAATAAAAAATAAATTTAAGAAATTAAACATTAATGTTTCATTCAGAACTGTCAATAATTTAAAAAATATATTTAGGTTAAGGTCTCTAAAAATAATAGAAAATTGCTCAGGCGTATACAGGATGCAATGTGATGATTGTGACAAGTTTTACATCGGTCAAACGGAGAAGAGATTCATTGACAGATTTAAAGAACATATACCAAAAAAGGATATCAGATCGGCCAAATCTAATTTTGCATTGCATTTGATAAACGGAAACCATAATTACACTGGATTCGCGGAAAATATGATATCCATACACGTTAGCAACAAAGGTCGTTTTATGGATGCGTTAGAGGAATTTGAAATTTACAGAGCATCCAAAATGCATAAAGAATGTTTGCTTAACGACCAGCTTTCGTTTAAATCAATACGCTGTATGACACCATATTGAAGATAAACGGCGTACTTTGTAATCAGTCCAGATGAAATGTGACGGTCGAGCAGTGCGCGCTGTTTTCGATAGTTGTGTGTTAACGGTTTTAAAAATGTTATTTGTAATAGTTGTGGTTGTGTGTGTGTGTGTGTGTGTGTGTGTGTGTGTGTGTGTGTGTGTGTGTGTGTGTGTGTGTGTGTGTGTGTGTGTGTGTGTGTGTGTGTGTGTGTGTGTGTGTGTGTGTGTGTGTGTGTGTGTGTGTGTGTGTGTGTGTGTGTGTGTGTGTGTGTGTGTGTGTGTGTGTGTGTGTGTGTGTGTGTGTGTGTGTGTGTGTGTGTGTGTGTGTGTGTGTGTGTGTGTGTGTGTGTGTGTGTGTGTGTGTGTGTGTGTGTGTGTGTGTGTGTGTGTGTGTGTGTGATATTTTCGCCGACGATTCCTATATAATAGGAGGATAAAAAAGTCTTTACCTGAAGATGGGAATTTATTCCCGAAACATGTAGTGAAAAAATAACTACAAGATCGCAAGACGGATCACAATAAGGTATATTATAAATTTTAAATTAAATCTTAAATGCGATCTGGAGACTGTATATAATAATATAAAAGTCTTGCATCATAAAAACCAGTGTTATATACATTAAAGTGTTCAATTTGTCTATAACATGTTCAGATTGTATCCTTGCATCATATTTCAAAGAGGTGTTATTGCTTTCGTGAGAAATATCAGTTGGCTTGTCACATAAATATAAGATACACATGAACGGATCTAAACATTGACTTAACGTTGAAGGGTTTGTGAGGATCGGTCAAAAAAGTATAACACAAATTTTAAATAATTTGTGTCGACGTTTCGACAATATTGTTTTGTCATCATCAGGACAATTTTTGTTGAGTGTAACGACGCCAAACACACAACTGTAGACACAAATAATTAAAAAATTGTGTTATACTTTTTTGTCCGATCCTCGCAAACTCTTCAACGTTAAACTTTATTGATTGACGGTCACTACGAAATTAACGATTCATTACAATATTGTAAAACTTGGAGAGTTAACAGTCTTTATAGCACAAACATCGAGAGCCGGTTATGACTATGGTGATGGAATGGTAACATTAAAATGTGTCAAAATTCAACATGAATAATTGACATAAATCTTTCATTATCAATTTGAATTCCTATTTGACGATTAAATGAAAACATTAGTTCTGGGCAAATGAAATCAAGACGGTTTTGTAGTGACAGTTTACTGACTCGACCTCGGACGTTCGTGTATGCATTTGTAATTCTCCCACAATGAATATGAATATTCCTTGTTTCTTGAAACAAGAAAACAAGAAGCTATTTTTTTGGCTCACTATCAAATCAATAGCTTTACTGTGTAAAAGCAAAATCATTATACTTAACTCTGAGTATCGTTTTGTGAAGCTTTTCATAACGCACTCCGGAACACCAGTTTTCTTTCTCACTCTCTCTCTCTCTCTCTCTCTCTCTCTCTCTCTCTCTCTCTCTCTCTCTCTCTCTCTCTATTTATTTAAATTAATCACCGTTATTTATCCCCATCGTAGAAAGAAAACAGAGAGAAAAGATAAATGGAAAAATGTTTCCTGCCGCCGAACGAGTGATTTATAGATTTTGCTTTCATGTAATATTAAAAACATCCTTCCTCCGGTATTCAAAAGCAGCCACACGTGTTCTATTATGTATGACATACAAAATAATCGATTTAGTCACATACAAGAAACTGTTCTTCATTATAAAGCCATGTTCTTCTAACACAAGGCAAGTAGATATTTTTTACAAAAAAGGTTTTATTCTATTGAAAATTGAATATTTATTTAAATTAGGAAATGTAAATTCATATTTGAAGACTTAGGCTAATTATTATTGTAACTTCTTCCTTCTGATAGTTCCTATCCGTTTCGGATGTTGGATATCATACAGACTATTTTAACTTTCTACACTGCTGCATGGAATAAGTCAGTTGTATATTCATACCAAACCGAGTCCTTAAATTTCACAGCCATGATATTCTCGGTCGCCCAACTTCTCTTTTTCCAAATACTTTTCCCTGTAGTACGAACTGCAATAAGTAAAATCTCTGTTCATTTTTCATGAGATGTCCCAGATACTGAGGCTTTCTTATCTTCACTGTGTTCATAACTTCCCTATCTTTCTTCATCTTTCTAGGAACTTCAACATTTAGTTATATGTGCTGTCCATGAAATGGTCAGTATTCTAGGTAGAGGCACATTTCGAAAGATTCCAATTTTTGAAGTGAAACTTCTTTTGGCACGGTAGGAAAAATTTTCGTTATGCGTTACGCGTTATGCGTTATGTGCATGAAACTTCTTTGGGCACGGTAGGAAAAATGTTCGTTACGCGTTACGCGTTATGCGTTATATGCATGAAACTTCTTTGGGCACGGTGGGAACAATGTTCGTTACGCGTTACGCGTTATGCGTTATATGCATGCATGTGTGTGTGTATGTGTTTAGTAGTATACCAAAATGAGGAAATGTACAGTTATATATAATTATTGTTACGAATATTTTAAGTTAACGATATGTAAAAAATAATCTACCTAGTCCTACATAATTTAATGACATATATGTTAAAAATTGTTTATGAACGATCGACGTCATTCTCAATCATTATTATACGTTGCTTTATCACGTGTGACGAGTATTTAAGGATTACATATTACGACACAGAACAACGAGAAGATATTTTACCATGGCCGAAGACGATCATCATCAACAATTGATTTGCAAGAGGAATTTAAACGTCTTTCACTAAACAAACTACAAACTATAAATAAATTTAGTTAATTTCATCAATAACAGAAAAGGTTTATCAATATTCACTTTTAATTGCCAAAGTCTTACAGCTCATGCTGTTGATCTAAAAGATATAGTTGTGAAAAATTCAAATGTCAGTTTTATCAGAAACTTGGCTAGCCAATGAAGATGACGTATCTGTTCTTAATTTCAACTGCATTGTGAAATATAAACGATCAAATATTAGAGCGGGAGGTGTCGGGATATTTCAAAATTCTGACGATATTATTAACATTATATCTCCATCCATGGATTTTTCCGTTACTCAATCTGATGTCTATGGTTCAATGGCATCTACAGTTGGCGATTTGTGTATGGCTGAATGTAAAATGGAAAATGGGCAAAAAGTTGTGATTGTAGCAGTGTATATTTCTCCTAATAAAACATTAGATGATATTATTGATTTTCTCCATTGTTCATTATTATCCTATACATCACAAAGTCCCGCCATACTTCGTAAAGATTATCATAAAATACCTACGATTTTAAGTGGAGATTTCAATGTCAATTTTGCATTAGACAAATCTATAAAACTGGTTTAATTTTTAAAAGATAATTTAAACCTGTCTATACAAAATGATAAAAAAATATCTACGACAAAATCGAATATACGACAATTGATGCAGTATTCACAAGGTTTCTGGATAATATTGAATGTAAAACCTACATTTCTTATTTTAGTTACCATAAGCCTTTGATTACAAAAGTGTATGATGAAATATCACTAAATATTAACGAAATAGATTAATAATAATAATAATAATTTCTGTAACTGTATATAATAAAATATTTTTAATTTACTAAAAATGAAAATTTTTCTTATACTGATACCTCTCCCATCCTATTAAATTTTAAGTGAACAGTTAAAAATAATAATAATAATAATAATAATAATAATAATAATAATAATAATAATAATAATGGATAAACAAATAATAATGGATATAACCCAAAGAAGTTTCACATCTTCCGTGTGTACACACTTACTGATACACGCACCCAAACTTTTTTTTTACTTGTGGCTTCAGTCAAAATCCAAGATTGTACACCGTAGAAGAGGACTGAAAATACGTGAACTGAATTCCTACTCGACGCTATAATTAAAACATTTACTGAGACCCCGGACGTTTGTGTATCCTTTGTATTCCTCATACAACGGATTTGTATCCTCATATGAATATTCCTTGTTTCTTGAAACAAGAGAACAAAAGGCTATTTTCTTGTCGCACCAACAGATAGTGTCTTGTCATACACAACCTTTAGTGTATAAAAGAAAAATGATTATATTTAACTGTGAGTATCGCTTTGTGAAGCTTTTCATAACGCACTCCGGAACACCTCTCTCTCTCTCTCTCTCTCTCTCTCTCTCTCTCTCTCTCTCTCTCTCTCTCTCTCTCTCTCTCTCTCTCTCTCTCGGAAGGAGGAAGTTATTTATCCCCATCGTAGAAAGAAAGTAGAGAGGAAATACACACAGAAAAATGTTTCCGCCCGCCGAACGAGTGATTTATAGATTTTGCTTTCATGTAATATTAAAAACATCCTTCCTCCGGTATTCAAAAGCAGCCACACGTGTTCTATTATGTATGACATTTAAAATAATCGATTTAGTCACATACAAGAAACTGGTTTTCATTATAAAGCCATGTTCTTCTGGCACAAGGCAAGTAGGTATTTTATAAAAAAGGTTTTATTCTATTGAAAATGCTATTTATTCAATTCGACCTGGTTGAGTTTCGATTTGTTAATTCCTTCAACGCTTGCCTTTAAGGGGATAGCTGCTCTAATGGGGGAGGGGGATAGCTGTTTTGCCTTACCTAACCTAACCATCGTTGTTTCTTTCTGACGAGGCACATTTTATCCTACACATTTTTCCCGTGTATCCTCGTAAATGCTTTGTCATTATCCACGCTCATTCTAGAGTTCTATGAAATCGTTTGCATTTTCTTACAGTTTAGTGTTTCTAAAGCTCTAATCTTTCCTTGTTTATTTTCCTAACAGTCCGTGATCAGAACATACTCTCTGCCTAGACTTCCATGCTTCGGGTCCAGCGTTCTTGAATTTAGAAACCCCTTCTTTTTTTTATAAAAGCCGTTTTGCTTTGTCTTCGATGAACTTTTGTCACTGAAACTCTGATACTGAAATACTTGAAAGTCTTACTAATAATGTAATAAATAGATGAAAACTAAATTTTATTTTACACTATTTAATGTCATATATATGGGGTCTCATATGAAGAGGGTCATATCAGAAATATATGAGTATTTATACATTCTATATAGAATTATATATTCTATATAACTTATACATTCATTTGATGAAGTTAATAAGTTCAGATACCTGGGTAACATAATTAATAATGAAGAGACCATAGACACGAAGATACATGACGGGATAGAAATAGGAAATCGGATATATTATGCCAACAGTAGACTATTGAGAAACAAACTCATTAGTCATAACACAAAAATAAAAATATAAGACACTTATCAGACCGGTTGTTACTTGTGTAGGCGCGAGACATGGACACTGACAAAGAAGGAACAAATAACACTAAGAAGGTTTGAAAGAAAGATTGTAAAACATGTTTATGGCCTGGTCAAAGAAGATAACAAATGGGGAATAAGAAATAACCAGGAGATACATGAGCTTTTGACTCGAGAACTCATAAAGATTCATTGTAATTTTCATAAAGGCTCAACTAATACAATGGCTAGGTCACCTAGAGCGGATGGATAATCAACGTATGCCAAAGAAAATCCTGAGGGCGCATCTCTACAAAAGCATAAATAGGAGCCGATCTAGGACAAGATGGTCGAATGATGTGCTAGAAGCTCTCAGAAGAATGTGACGGTTACACTGAGCTGGAAATTGTTAGGAGACTTTGGAGAAGATTCGTATTGGAAGTCAGGGCTCACGTTGGGCTGTAGTGCTAGGAACAATTCCTAAAGTACTGAGATTCTCGTCTAGTGCAGCAAAGGTAAACAAATCACGCTGTAAGCGATATGCTGCACACATAACCCCCCCCCCTTTTGCAACGTTTATACACGTCCCAGTATTCACGCGCCAGTAGGTCCACACGTGCACACAAGGAACAAACAGTCGACACATGTGATTCGTTAGATAAGTAAATTATAAGTAAGATAAGTAAATTATAAATGGCAAATTACTGTAAAGCCAAGAAACAGTGAACCGAATATAACATCGTTTCCAAAATTGCGGTACCATTACAACGCTGTGGCTGAGAAACTACGAACACGTTTTACAGGTTCAAATATATCCCTGCGCGCGCGCGCGCGCGCGTGTGTGTGTGTGTGTAGCAGACAGATGTGGTGATATTGGCTTATTGATATTCAGCGCTCTGAACGGAGACGTGAGTTTCTGGTGGAATGTGATTTTAAATTCAACCATTACACACCGCGTGGAGCAAATATAAATTTCTGGGTGAAAACCGTAAGGTTGTGCTTTGACACACCCAATCCAGCGTTTTCATACTCATTGCCCAGTACCATCTACTATCTACTTTTCTTCATATCATAAAAAAAATCATTCTCATCCTCTTCATAATTTCTATTATGTTCGCTCTATTATTTTATAGCATTACATAATTATTGCCATCATTATTAGTAGTAGTAGTAGTAGTAGTAGTAGTAGTGGTAGTAGTAGTAGTAGTAGTAGTAGTAGTATACGGGTAGTAGAAGATGAGGAACAACTAGAAGGAACTCGATAAGGGCGCAATAGGCTCCATCCTGAAGTAATACGCTCAGATGGATATGAATGCCTGAATTAGAGGTGGATTTTTTATAAGTGTTATTGGAATTATTAATATTAATATTTTTGTTACTGCTGTTATTATAAGAAAATATTAGGCTATATTTTGCTTACTGCGTTCATGAAATGTTTTGACGGCTGGAAAAACAATGACATAAGTCTGTTTATCAGAGGAGGATTACTTTGCAAGGAACAGTATAAATATGGAAGAATAAATTTATCATTCTTTAAATAAAAAAAATTGCATGGACTTTTTGACCAAACCTCGTATTTACGACAGCTCACTGCTGGAAGTAACAGCAGAATACGTGTTCTGTTGTATCTATAACGTCTCACTGTTTAAAACAATGGTGCGTGAATCTGTTCGGTGGGACTGACTGTGTTATATTTACAATATGTTTAGCTACGCAGAAATTTTATTAATAATTTTTGTATTGCTCATTGTAGTGGCATTGTAATGCGACCAGAATCTGAAACATGTGCTTCTACTTTTGCGAATCAGTTAAAACTCAGAAATGTTATTAAAATGAAATGTGTTACCATCATTTTTATGTGAGCCTAAAAAAGTGTTTGCAATTTTTGGTAACTTGCTTTCTTACATACGGTATAAAATGAAGGTCCAAAGGTTGACGCGGTAGACGTTTCGCCGAATATTGATGGCCTCTTTAAGCAATTTTCTACAAAAATTCAGCTTTCCTCAGTTTTTATAAACCTAATGTGACTCTACTACAATTACTGATAATATTTTGTTTATTTTTTTGTCACGATACAGGTGATATGTTGCGCGCAGTATTGTCGTCAGGATGTAGGGTGGCGTTGTCCCCTAGATTTCGTCACCAGTTGATGATGCGTCGACCAATCAGCGAGTACGACGCAGAGAGAATCGGCACGCGCGAAGTCGTCGGACCTGGAAAGAATAACCAGCTGTCGTATATCGATGATGTTGCGTTTCCTTTTCCCGCTATCAGATTTCGAGTCATAGATCCTCATTTGAAGGTAAGTGTAGTTAAAGTACCAAAACATAGGTAATCAGGTGTTCTCCACACTTGATTAAAAATATTAAAGACAAACAGAGAAACACATGACTAAACGAACAAAACACAAATAGGTACGTAGTGACTGCTGCACATCGGTTCCGAAAACGAACATAGCTCCTATAACTGAGCGTTTTGCCGGTTTATACAGCGGCAACACATTGGGTGGACGAATGTTCCCCCTCCGCAGTTTGTACAGTGACAACTACTACGAGGTCAGTGACCGTACGCAGTAAAGCACGCCCGATGTCTGACCCGGCAACACAAGACCGTGCAAGTGCCCAGCAGTTTGAAAGCAATGCTCCGCATTTCTTCAAGTTTCCCTACTAATATTGTTCGGATTTCAAATTATTCAATAACTAAAGAATTTATTCTGTGAAATAATTAATATTATTTTCTCATATTTCCAGTACTGTTGCCGCCGGAAACAGCGGTTACATGGACGCCACGCTACTGTTTACTAGACTAGTAAGCTAGTAAGATCTAGGCCTATAAGCTGCGGCACTCACTCACTATTTTAAACGAAATATATATTCGTTACAAACTACAATCAAATTAATAAATTTTAACGTTTCAAAGTTGTGAGTAAAGTTCTCTGTATGTGTGATTCTCAGTGATAGCCGAGATTTACCACACTGAGGTGACCATATGTTATTTATTTTAAGTGACAACTGTACCAGTATATGTTTTCCAAACATATTTTACAAACTTTTCCGATTCCAAAATTTATTTGCAGATAGACTACTTAGGAACAAGGCTTACAAGTAACAATAGGACAGATGAAGATATAGAACATCAATTGATGAACGCAAGAAGAAGAATTGCTGGATGCATGAATAACTTCAAATGGAATAATAAATACCACACACAAGAATCAAAAACTAGGGTTTACAAAAACACAATACGTCCAGTAATATCCTATGCATCAGGTACAGCAACAACTCAAAGAAAGCGACAAACTATAGAAATTACTATATTATGGAGGGTAGTAGAGAAGACAAGGTACGATAGCTTGCCAAACAACAGTATAAGAGAAACGTGCAATGTGGCAGATGTTAACTCTGGATTACGGAAAGAAATAGGATATGGAATGAACACATATCAAAAATGGATGATACAAGGCTAGTGAAAAAGGCAAGAGACAGCCAACCAAACATCAAGAGGAGCATTGATCGGCCAAGGAAAAGGTGGAGTGACAGCATGTAGGACCGTTGTTATAGAACAGGACAGAGTCCTAGCAAGGAAGTTAAAGAAGACGAAGAAGAAGAAGAAAATTTATAAACGGTGTTGACAGATATTAATTTTATCAAACTATTAAAAACACCGGGTTTATACTATGAATAAAATTTTTCATAATTTGATGCCTCACATAGACTTTTAATTTTTTAAACCTTGACTTTAAAAAAATGCTTTTTTAAAAAGTCATTCCGGGCCATGGTTCCTTTAAAGGTAAAAAACTTTAAAAGTAAACACTACAAACTTGGATTAATCTGCTTTTCGTAATTAAATACTAATTGTCTGTAACAATTGGTGACTGTCAAGTCTCCGTAATTGAAAACCAAACACATGCGTTAATACGCTTGTTCTGCTAAACTACGGTATGTAACATGAGTAGAGAAAAACTAATAGAACACTGGAATCTTCCATCAGCGAGTACAGTCAGGGAACGGAACTTTTCATGTGTAGCTACGTGTAAGCAACTTTGGTTTTACACGGTGTGGAAATCTTGGACCCAAACCTCAGGTTGCAAATCTTGGATTCAGAGTAGACAAATAGCATAGAAACGTTCAAAAATATGACTTGAAATTTTCACCCTCATGGGCAACGTAATAGAAATACCGTGGTAAGACTTCTTCTTCTTCTTCAGCGGCGCGACAACCCATTTCTGAGCCAAAGCCTCCTTTAACAGCCTCCGCCAGTTGTCCCGGTCGAATCCAGCTGCTCTCCAGTTCCGGGTCCCAAGGATATGGCGCGCACCATAGTTCACACCGTCTTCCCAACGTAGTTTGGGTCTACCAGCTCTCCTGGTGCCATATACCAGCTTCTGTGAGTCCCTTTCTGGGTATTTCATTCTCCCCCATTCTGATCACGTGTCCAGCCCACCTGAGTCTACCAAGTTTTATAATTTTCACAATATCTAGTTCATTCAGAAGAGTGTTAAGTTCTTGGTTGGTCCTTTTCCTCCATTCATCTCCCACACATATTAGACCAAAAATGCTGCGGAGGATTTTGCGTTCATGAACCAGCCGACTTGACTCAGACTTTCTAGAAATGGTCCAGGTCTCAGAACCATAGGTGAGAACTGGGCGGGTCAGTGTTTTATACAGAAGCAGCTTGATGCTCCTGACAATTGTTTTGCTCTGGAACAGAGGTCTGAGACCAAAGAAGCATCTATTACCGTGATAAGACTGGTTTACTGTATTTTTAAAGAGGCATCCAGATCTCTTTGCCAGACGCCCTGAAGCTACCAGTTTGGCAAGACTGACAAACATCAACAAAAGAAACTCTGATGAATTCTATAATAAGATGGACAGTGTGTATTCTCGTTATTGCCTTCCCCCATACAAAATCTAAAACGTCAATGAGACAGCGGTCTTCATTGTTCTAAAACCGTATAAGATCGTGACTAAAAACGGATCTGGAACAAGTCGGTTCTGTCAGTCTGCAGAGTAGGGGGAATCAGTGATTGCTACAATTAGTGCCCAGGATGACGTTTACATTTCCGATGACTTTTTCACAAAATAAATTTTGAAGATCATTTTTTCAACAAGGATAGGCCTTTTTCTTTTACTGTCGTTGCGACTGGACGTGGATAGACGATGGAGGAGTTTCTCGTCTAATTTTTAAAACAATGTACCAGTGTACTAAACATAAAAATAATAACCCAACGGTGCGTTATCATCAGATAAACATGTTTCTCATTTAATGATTAAGGACAAAATATGTACAAAGACAATGAAGTTATGCTATTATCCTTCCCATTGCATTGTTCGTATTACTTACAATCACTAAGTACAAGCGTTTACGGCCCATTTGAGAAAATTTGTAGCAAAGTGATGGACAACGGCCAAAATCCAATCCTGACAAAACGTGGCATATCCTATCTAAGATCTACCAAACTTAAATAAAGACTCAGTTCTTACTTCCTTCAAAATACAAATATTTTATCAGCATTTTCAATGGGAGAATTTGAGTTCTTACTTCCTTTAAATACAAATATTTTATCAGGATTCTCAATGGGAGAATTTTAGTTCTTACTTCCTTTAAAATACGAATATTTTATCAGAATTTACATTGGGAGAATTTCTTCATAGAAACCAAATATATACTCCATCAATGTGGCTTTGCAACCTTGTCTGTGTCAGATCCTCCTACACTAGTTGCAAATGTGAGCGATTATCCTCATGTTCTATCTTCATCAATAAATAAGTGCAGTAATCACGTTCCTGGACATAGGAACCACTGTTTTTCTAAACAATGCTTAGAAAACCATACTTAGTTTTTCTGAACAATACTGTTTCCTCTGATGACGTAAGACCAGAATTTCTAAGCACAGAGTAAGTGTGCCCTGTTCGCCTCTCTAAGAAAAATAGCGTGAAGCAGTAAGCAGAAACAAGGAAAATGTATTGTTTTAATTTGTGCTTTTTAAATTTATCGTATCTCCTGCTTCTATAAATGTTTTACGACTTAGCTAGCTAAATAGGAGTTTCCTGCTTCTATAAATGTTTTACGACTTTTAGCCAGCTAAATAATAGTTTTAGTGGTTGTTGTACAACAAAACAAACTCATAAAGAAACGAGAAAGTTTAACTCCGGTATTAAAGTACAGTTTTATACGGAACGTAGCAGGGCGCAGTTTCCCTTGTTACGTTTTCTAATAGTTTTCCGTTGCACTTTAACAATTCAATTTTGTTTTGAAGTTCTTTTTTTTATACGCTCAAAATAGTTTTATAATTTATGTTATTCTTTTGAGTTTTATGCTAAGCGAATAAATGTAGTTACTCGATATGTTACTGACTCTGCAAACTATTGCATCTGTACACGGTATACTGTATACAGTAACCCACAAAACTGACAAAATCAATTGGTTGAATTAGAAGTGTAATGGTTAATTAAAGAAAAATAATTACTTACAGTAATACATTATTACATTATTAGCCGGGCTGTTAGGCCGTGTTTATGCTAACAGACGTTTCGGAGACCGTCATCAGTGTCGGAAACAATTGGCACGGTGCCCGCCAATACACACCAGATTTTCTACCTCATTACTGGGATGAACTGGCAGACACAGATTATGGCCTCCGACACTGTGAGGTTACCGACGATGGTCTCCGATGGTGAGGCCGAAGCGTCTGTCAGCATAAACACGGCCAAACAGCCCCGGCTAATAAGTTTTCAACTATGTGGACGCCAGACGTGAAAACCTTAGGAACTATAATAGTGACTTATTTTTGTAAGTTCGTTTATTAAAAATTGTTGTATTACTACTGAAAATCAAGCATTCTTATTTCGCTGTGATCATTTTCTTGTCAGAAAACACAAGCCGCTCCATTATTTAAAAATCTGTACAATATTTACCGTATATCTTCCGTCGTGTGACTTCGTGTTGCGTTCGATTGATTTACTCGTTTCGAAACAAGTTTCGTCTTCAGAAATAAAAAATCGATCAAAATGAGGTCGTTAAATATTAAAATTGCTAATATTGAAAACAATTCCACGCATAACCGCGTGGCCCACTCGAGTGCCCATAATGAGTGGCGTGGCATAATGAGAGCCCACTCGATTCGGACGGATCGGACACTGTCTGTTAATAGCTATTGTTTATACAGGTTTATTGCGGTATCGTAGAGCGGGTTTGATGTGAAATTTAAATGATCGTTCAGCACGAAGTCACGACTGTGTACGTCATTGTACGCTCTATATATCTCGAATTCTTCCAAGGCGTTCATGGATTTTGACCCTTCAAATTTGTGCTTTGGTGTGTGTTCGATAAAACGTTTTTGGAAATCCCTTCCCGTGTTGAAGGGTCAGACAACACTATCCAACATAAAATCCAACTACGCGCGTCACTTGATAAAAGAAGGTCATAAATACACGAGCTTTAATTCCAACTTGAAACCCATATATTTTTGTAATAAAGGAGCTTACATGAACGCCTTGGAAGAATTCGAGATATATAGAGCGTACAATGACGTACACAGCGTGACTTTATGCTAAACGATCATTTAAATTTCAAATCAAACCCTCTCTACGATACCGCAATAAACCTGTTTATACAATAGCTATTAACAGACAGTGTCCGAGTCGACAGCCTTTTCATGGTAAAAGTACAAAAAACCCTCATTTCCTGAAAGCATCAACACTACTCATGGACTCGCCACTTGATTCACTTCATCAACAGCAACAATTTGAGAAAAAAAAAACTTTCTCAGCTTTAGTTTTTTAACTTTAAATAATAAAAAACATGTTTGAATTTGTATCCAAGTCACTTATTGACAAAATCTGTACAATATTTACCGTATTTCTTCCGTCGTGTTACTTCGTATTGTGTTCTATTGATTTACTCGTTTCGAAACATACGTTTCGTCTTCAGAAATAAAAAATCACACAAAATGAGGTCGTTAAATATTAAAATTGCAAATATTGAAAACAATTTCACACATAACCGCGTTACATGAGTGCCCACTCGAGTGGCATTGTGACTTTTCACACGTTATTCAGGACGTCGAAATAAAGCTGTATACATACATCGAGAGCAGTAGGATTTTTTGGGTAATTTGGTCCTCAGAACGACTTAAATCACTGGGCTATTAATATCAAGGTGAACGAATACCCCTTCAAGGAAGCCTTTTCGTTTATAAGAAAATCTTTTTTACGCTACTCGTTTTTTCTTCCCTGAAAACGTTATTGAAATTTCCGTTTTTTTAATTATCATATTAAGTTTATTTGAAATAAATTTCTTGTAAACTTCTCCAATGTTTTAAATTTTGTTACTGACTCTTTATGTTTTAAAATTAAATATTTTTTGTCAGCTCTTTACAATATGGCAAAACCAACAGAATATGTTGAAAGACATTCCATCATTATGTGGCCAAGGACACAAACTGAAATTCTTCTTCAAAAATTTGATTTCATTGGGAAATTAGAAAGTGTGAGAATACGATTTTAAAAGTCAAATTTTTTAAACATTTCGCTTAAATAATATTAATTTAAATAAATTAAATATCATCATCAGCCGTGGCTCTAAAACCCTTAGTGGGTCTTAGCGGCCTACTCCAAGAGTCAACTCCATTCTTCCACATTGCGTTCCCTGGCTTTCCAGTTTCTAATGTTCAGCTTTCTGCGGTCCTCCTCTATCTGGTCTTTGAATCTACTTCGGGGTCTTCCCCTTGTTCTACTACCCATTGGTTTCTGGTAGAAAATATGTTTTGTAGGCTGTCCTTCCTCCATTTCCTCTGTGTGTCAAACCCACACATGAAGATGGTATAGTTCATAATTATAGCGCCTCCACCACATTTCATTTTCTTGTACTCCTCTAAATTTTATTCTTAGAATCCGTCTTCCAAAGCAACCTAGAAGTGTCTCGCTATTTTTTGTCATCGTCCAGATTTCTGAAGCATATATCAACACTGGGCTGATAAGTGTTTTGTAAATTTTGCATTCCGTGCCTCTTGAGATCAAGCTAGAAGCCAGGCACTTGTTTAATCCATAATATGTATTAGTTGCGAGATATATTCTTCTTCTTGTTTCAGTGTTAGTGTCGTTAGTGCTCTTTATCGGAAGCCAAGATATATGAACTATTTTACTGCCTCTATATTGTTTGTGCTTATTTCAAGGTTTTGAAGGGTTGGGTTTAGTGGTAGTTTGTTGGTAGCATACGTATATTTTGATTTCTGCAAGTTTATATGGAGTCCAGTTTTATTTGAGGCTTTCTCTAATTCTATAAAGGCACTAATGAGATCTCGTTTTGTCCTGGCAATTAGATCAATACCATCTGCGTATGCTAAAAGTTGTATACTTTTGTTTAGGATCGTGCCTCTTGTGTTTGTTTGGCAGTCTCTTATCGCTTGACAAGCATGACAGGCTATCACTCCTTGTCGGAGTCCACTTCGAGTCGTGAACAAAAAATAAATTAAATATATCAGCATTAAATACGGTATCGCACATCCTTCATTGTATTGTGTTATGTCACGGCCGGCTCTAGTAGAATGCCGGAATATTAAACGTGGCAACGTTGCGTCTGAGGCCTATAAGCGTAGTGTAATAAAATAGCTGAAGTGAACATGGTATATTTTGATTTAATTTCATAGCATTACTAAAATCATGAGTAGACCTATTTATAGCTAAATCTAAATTATAAGGTATGTGCTATACGTTAGTACTATACGTTTAAGTTGAATAAATTAGTAAATTAATGTTAGGCCTAATGAATTAATATTGTTCGAATTACTGAATTCGTACCATATAAGTGAGTTAATTATTGTATTTCTTAAATAATATAACAGTATTTTACACAATAAACTTGGAATTTGCAAAAAAAAAACAAATAATTATAAAACTGCTGTTAATCGGTAATTAAAAATGACGCGATTTGATTATTGAAATACATACATTAAGAGATCGTCTAGTCCAGTGTTCCGCAACCTTTTTTTACTCACGGCACACCCCAGACGGGCCTAGACTCAACACGGCACACCAAAATGTCTGTCCCCTCAAAATCATATGAATCTTAATATAATTACGAAATATTACGTCGTTAAGTAATCTATTATTATTATTATTATTATTATTATTATTATTATTATTATTATTATTATCATCATTATTGTTATTATTATTATTGTTATAAAACAGGAATAGACTCATGCATTTATTAACAATTTATTAACTTTAATTCACTGTAGAAAATACGAATTTTAAAGTAAATAACTCTACTCATACCTTCAATGTGATACTTGAGCCTGCTTAGCTGCACACAGACGGCTGATTCGTGGCGGAATCGTTGACAAAGCAAGCCTCATTTCTTCATCGATGGATTTGAGTCTCTCTCTCTTTGATGTTTTAATTTCAGTCAACGTCGAGAAGCCCAGTTCACACAAATATGTAGTTGAAAATGGTAATAACACATTAACTGCCATCTCGGAGATAGCCGGGTATTCACTACTTATTGACAACCAAAATGTTTCCAAAGGCACTTCGAAAAATTTTAATTTCAATGTTCTGTCTGCTTTCAAATCTGCCAGTTCCTCTTGTAAGCCTAAATTATTCGGAAGATGTTTCGAATCCATAATGAATGGATCACGAACCCAGTCAAAATCTTCAACACTCTCTCCAAAATATTTTTTGAAATTCTGCTGCAAGAGTACTAAATGTTCTTTAATTAAGTGCATCAACACCTTATTATCGTCAGCAAGGGGCCATACAGTTGGGAACATCTCACACGATCCATTTTCAATTGTCTGTATCCACAAATTTAACTTATTAATAAATCCTTGAATCTTATCCATACTAGTCAGAATATTTGCGTTTCTACCTTGCATTTTTCTGTTTAGTTCATTCAAGTGTACGAAAATATCGGAAAGATATGCCAACTTAGATACCCATTCATCATCTGCAAACAAATCCGCATACTCATGCCCCTCAATAGTCAAAAATGCAAGTACCTCCTCTTTAAGTTCAAACATTCGCGTTAACACTTTACCTCGAGATAACCATCGTACTTCTGTATGTAGCAGAAGTGTAGTGTGCTCTGATCCCACTTCTTGACACAAAACGTTAAAAAGCCGCATATTTAGGGGCCGCGATTTGATGAAGTTCACGACTTTTACTACTTCGTGCATCACAATTTTCAGAGGAGATGGCAAATACTTAGCAACAATTGCTTCGCGGTGAATGAGACAATGGTCAGTTCGTAAATTAGGATTTACTTCGCTTACTTTACCCACGAATCCTTTCACTCGGCCTGTCATAGAAGCGGCTCCGTCTGTACAAACACTAACGCAATCCTCCCATGTTAATTCATTACGGACCACATATTCATTAGTCGTGCGAAATATTTCTTCACCGGTTGCTCGCTCGGGTAGTTCTTTGCAAAAAAAGAAATTAGTTGCAATTACATCCCCATCAACATACCTTATGTAGGAAAGAAGTTGTGCGTGACCACCAATATCGGTGGACTCGTCGATCTGAAGTGAGAACTTTCGAATGTTCTTTATTTTCTCCTTCATAATGTCTTCGATGTCACTGGACATGTCACTAACTCGGCGGCTGATTGTGTCAGCAGAGAGAGGAATTTTTGAAATTTCAGTACCAGGTTCTAAACCCAGGACTATTTTTACCATTTCTTTACACGCGGGCATTAACAACGTTTCTGCTATTGTGTGTGGTTTTTTGGCCTTTACGATAAGTTCGGCTACCTTATAGCTAGCTTCCTGTACTTTTTGCGAAACACGTACCGACGTAGTCATGAGCGTCACTTGTTTTTTATTTTGTTCCAACAACCGACGAAAATAATTCACGCCTTTACTTAACAGAGAGGAATGTTTTGTTGACAAATGTCGTTTCAATTTACTGGGAACCATAGCAGCATTACTGAGTTTTTCACCACACACAACACACTCGGGGATTGGGCATGTTTTGTCACCACACCAAAAAAACCCGTAAGATAAATAATTATCACTATATTGCCGGTGAACTACTTTCTGTTTCTTTTTTTCGGGCTCAATGGTTTCACTACTTGCACTCGAGGACGGACCACTCCGTACAAGGAACTTAGCCATATCGAAAAATAAAATAGTTTAATAACACTGTAATAGAAAATAGTAAGACTGGTGTACCAATCACAATATTCGCACTACTGCAGAGCACAGCTGTGATAGAACTGAACTGAAATACTGTAATTGTTGTCTGACAATGTGTGGGTCCTTCGGCGAAGGAAAAGAGTAATAAAGTTTAAGAAGCGCCGACAAACAGGCACAAATATCAAAACAAGGCAATAAAATAATAAAAGAGAGGGACATTTTTGCTAATCCCCGCAATTTTAGTTAAAAGCACGTACAGCAAGCCGTACACAAAAGATGCGGTGTTACAAAGAACTCTCTTGAATAGAGTTTAGAACGTTTAGAGTTTTGAACGTAAACTGTATTGTATGATTGGTGCGGGCCGCTAAAAGGCTTGCTAAAAGTCTTATGCGACTTTCTTTGCGGTGAACACAAAGCTTGCCGCCTGTAACCCATCAAACCGGCCCAATATTTCAGGCGAGAATACAAATAACTTAAGATAAGCTAAGCAAACTATAACAACAATATTGAGTAAGTAAATTACATTTAATTTCTATGAAAAATATAACAGTTATCAGCATGTATTAAAGAATAAACAAGCACCTTCTTACTTAAAATCGACAATTAATTTATTACAATAATAGGTAAAAGTTCGCGTCACACCTTTCACTTTGTGACGGCACACTGTTGTGCCGCGGAACACTGGTCTAGTCGGCCTCAAGTATCAGCTGGTTCCAGTGTTGCCACGTTTAATATTCCGGCCTTCTACTAGAGCCGGCTATGGTTATATATGTCTACTTTAGTAAAGGCTTAACGCACAGTAGGGCTACAGCACAGAAGTAGAAGTTCATTCAATGTTCATATTATACATAGGGCAAACAGAGTTAATGGTCTTAGCTAAAGTAAATACTGTAATTTTACTAACATGTATCTTGAAAACTGTAAAACTTGGAGCAAAATTGTAGACACTTCTAAGTTTATCGAAAACTTAATAACTGGTAGCCTACATTGCAGAGAGAATGAAACATTTATTAACGTTACACTAAAGTAACATTATAGATTTGTATGTTACTTCAATGTAGGCGTACTTTGTACTTGTGTAAGTCTAAAACTATACCTTTAATGTAAGATCCTTAAAATACAATTTCTTGTGCTTAGCCGAAACTAACAACTGCATCTAAGGTTAACAATTAAAACTGTAAGAACGGTCTTCAAAAATTGTTTTAGCTTGAATTGTTAACCTTTGTTTATCTCTCACTTTTGTCTATATTTAACAGGCATTAAAAGAAAAAGAGAAAGGCGACTGGCGTTCATTAACCGTAGAGGAGAAGAAGTGTTTGTACAGAGCAAGTTTCTGTCAAACATATGCTGAAATGGAAGCGCCAACCGGTATATGGAAACGAATAATCGGTTGGACCTTGATTTGGATCTCTGTGGGCATCTGGATGTTCATCCTTATTAAAATATATGGTAAAGAATCATAATATATCATGATATTTTGGCAGAATTTCTATATGTATTGTCTAGTATGTATGTATGTATTTACATACACCTGTGAATGTCTGTCTTAAAGTATGACTACACCTATCTCACAAAACGTTACCATTTAAGTACAGATATAAGTTATGTATATTCTAAAATATAATTCTAATGTGTGTGTGTGTGTGTGTGTGTGTGTGTGTGTGTGTGTGTGTGTGTGTGTGTGTGTGTGTGTGTGTGTGTGTGTGTGTGTGTGTGTGTGTGTGTGTGTGTGTGTGTGTGTGTGTGTGTGTGTGTGTTTTGCGATGGACAAGGATCGCATAGAATAATAGAATAAGTAGTCGAAATAGATGTTATTGGAATGAAACGGATTTATTACTGCTGCTATTAATTTTCTGACAATCTACTGTGCCTTTTTTATTAAACACTACATTTTTAAGAAGAATTCTTTGTTAGTTAAATTATAAATGATACTTCAAAAATTTCTGTTTCAATTAAACTCATAAGTATATTACAACATTTACTTTTTATGTTAGTTACTTTAAAATCAAAATTAAATAGGTTGTGTTAATTATTTCATAGTCTGACCATTTTTTTACGTACAAACATTACGTCCTATGCCATTCTTTTCGTGTGTCTATAGCGTTGTAATTTTTTTGATTGATTAAAATCAACAATTGAATTTTTCACATTCATTCTGTCCTTAATGACTTCATTTCTAATTTTCTCATGTCTGGATACTCTTGCCGAACGTCTCCAAACGTCCATATCTGCTGTCATTAATTTTGTTCATGTGTGTTTATTAGTAGTCCAAACTTCTGAGCCGTAAGTCATGATACTGCTAACAATGGTTTCAAATATTTTAGTTTTAGTTTCTGCTGTAATTTGCTTATCCCACATGATTCCATTTAATGTAGATAATAGCCATCTTTCCCAAATTAATTCTGGATTGTATTTCTTTGTCTTGCTTCCCACTGGCCGTAATTTTCACCCCTAAGTACTTGTATTCCACTATATATAAAATCTTCTTCATGTCTTCCTCCAGTATCAAGTATTGATAAAGGTCACCTATTGCCATGTATTTTTTTTTTTTTATATTTACCTTTACTCCCAAAATCTGATATTCCTGTATCAATTTTCTATACATGTACTCTATGTCTTCAAATCTTGAGCCTAAAGTAATTGGTCATCCACAAACTGTACTGAATAACCTAAACATCAAATTTTAAGTTTATTTTACTTAGTCCTGGCGATACCTTTGAAGTCGATAAAAATATTCTTAATGGTATTCTGTTTTTCTTAGACCACAATCTACCAGCTTTCATTTATGAGCGCAGTCTTTCCAAAATGATGCAACACACACAGAATACTGTGACATATAAATATAATTGTTATTGTCATGTGTTATTAGATCATAGTTACCAGCAGTCTGAACATCTTTGCAGTTACTGCTTCGGTTACCAACGAAACAAAACACGTTCACTAACATGGTAACGTGCGGTGTTAAAATATGAACTGTCCACAATTCAAGTTTCGAAAGAAATAAAAAATTATTAAATTAAAAAAAAATATGATACTACTTTATCATATATTGACATTTTTTTTTTGTATCGGCCACCTAAGGACCACTCTTTGTTCTTTTCTTTTTTCCAATATTCTTTCACCTTTTCACTGTGTCTCTTCTTCCTGTCTTCAGTCTACTTTGAACCTACGTTTTTCTCTCTCCTACCTTGAACTCCTTCCATTTTTAACACTTTTGCCCGAAAAAGTTCTCTTTTAATTGCTTCTGCTGCGTTTATATTATTTTTTTCTAAACCCTTCTGGACTTCTTTAATCCAACTTGATGTTGACTTCTTCCCCCACAGATATTTGAAGATCTGCTTTGTTAACCTACTGTCGTCCATTCTACATAAATGTCCAAAAAATAATAGTCTTCTTGTTCTCATTGTGTCTGTTATATTTTCTATACTTTGATATATTTCATCATTACTTCTTAATTTCCAACCCTCTGAAGTTTTTGATGGGCCTAATATTTTCCTACGGTCAACGGTCTCAAAGGCGGATGAGGCATCTCAGTTCCCAATGACAGAAAGATCGGAAGAACTTAGTGGAGTAAACCACGAAAAACAATCATTTCGGACTAACAATCCGATATTATCTCGGAATTTAATTCCTACTTTTGCACTCCATACTTTGACATTATTGTTTAGATTGTTTTTTAACAGTAAAATAACGTACATAACTGTAGCCTATATAGTTTTTGTACAGTTGTCATCATAAGGAGTATAAAGGACAGACTACACAAAAACAGATGGCTGGTGTGCAATCCGTGATGACTTATACTGTATGTAATATATTGACCATTATTAAAATCCTGTACGGAAACGTGTTGGCTCTAAATACAGTAGGTATCTGCCGCTAAATCTCCATACACGACCCAAACAATCGTTTCTTCGTGAATAAAGGTTAATTTTAATTGTATCATATTTAGGCCTATCACTTTCCAGATTCATAAAATTATATTAACCCCAGTAGAGGGACGGACTTCTTCCATTACTGCTGTTTTAATATAAAGAGACGCAACAAATCTGTAGCCGTCTTCAGGCAAAAACAAGCACTTAAACCTCACAAAAAAAATAATAAAAACTACTCTCACAACCGACAGAGAGTAAAAACATACTAAAGTACTGTATATACAGGACAACAAAAAATTGACAGTCTGTCGGCTGTGAGACAGAGTATTATTAATTTTTTTATTTTTGATGTTTTAGTGTTACTTCCATGTTCCATAAGGAAATGTAAGTATGGTGATGGTTTTCGAGATAAGGGCTGATTCTGACTGTACTACCCTCAAAACGTAAAGGAAAGTCATTTTCTGAAAAGCGTCTGTCTATGTGTCTGTGTATCTGTATGTTTGTCTGTGTGTGTGGTGTAGATTTTTTTCTATGGCGAACAATAACTGCCGCAAATTCAGACAGAATCAAGTAATTTCTTGCATATGTAGCTGAGTTGTAGAGGACTCAAGGTTTGTTGATTTTGGTGAAGATCGGTTAAGGCGAAGGGGTAGTTAACCAGCAACGTTTTATGTTTTAACAAGAGTAAAGTACTTAATTTTGATAAATAAAGTATCCTGAAAAGAAGGTTATAATAATCCACTGTAGAAACGTAGATGAAATATCTATAAATGAAAAGGGTAGTTGAAGGGGTGGTGGTAATTTTTTATATGTGTACTGTTATCGGCAACAAAGAAGTAGTTTGTTGTTAAAATACCTTCCCTGGCTGCTTGGACGTGGTCCAATGTTTTCTGCAAAACCAGACGTTTTGGCAGTACCGTCGACTGTCATCATCAGTGAAAATCGAGTGCGCTAACGTGAGGTGGTATACGTTAGTGACCACAGTACTGTTGTTAAGGCTGAAGAAAGAAGTAGTTTCTGTGGAAATATTTCATTCCGAAAATGATTTTAAATATAAATCTTAGAACATGGAAGTCATGTATGGTTCTTCATACCCATATTTTGTTTTGGCCTGAAGACGGCCACGGATTTGTTGCGTAGACGAAACGTCGCTTTATATTAAAAAGCAGTGACGGAAGAAGTGCGTCTCTCTAGTAGGCGTAATGTCAATAACCCATCACTGACGTCTTTAAAAAAAATCGAAAAATGAAAATACTAAAAGTAAAAATAAATTACGTGTATGCACAGATAAAATACATTCTAACATTTTTTGTTAATTTATCGTTACAGAATAATAAAAATACGTCAAGGAAACGGCAGAAACGTACAGAAAATTGGTGATAGGTAATATTGGCGTATTTCTAAAATAATTTTTGTTTCGTTGCATCCAGGCAGCGTTTAAAACTAATAGTTGACTACCCGTGTCCACTAACATTTTAATCTCACAGTTATTTATACACACATTAACAGTAGGGCATTCTGTTTGTTGAGTCATTTGATTTGCACCTCAGTCTGTGCTAACTAATTCTTCCCATATATGTCAGCAGGAAATATGTTGCTGCTGTGTATGTGTTTTCAGTGGTTGAGAAGTCAGCACTTTATCTGTTCCCTATTGTTTGTATCACATTGAGTGGGCGATCATTTTATGTATGTTAATCATAAATGTACATTGTTTCTATTTTTGTGTTTTAGTTTTCTTTCATTTTTTTAAAAACATACTTTCAATAATGCATACTAATCATTATTTAATTTTAATTTCAAGGAATATATTAGATTCTACATTTTTTAATTAATTACATTAATTCATATTGCTAACTATAGACGTTATCAACATTTCGAATTTTCATTCGATTAATTTAAATTTTAGAATAATCTTGAAATTTTGTTGTTTTTACATTATTATTTGTAATTACTTGTATTATTATTTGATGATTTTTACTTAACCTTTAACCAAATTATTTGTAATTTTACTTATTAGCTATTCCAGAATTATCTGTATCACTGTAGTAAACTGTTTGAATTAACACTAGATTTTGAGATTGTCTCTAGAGATTTGAATGGTTTCGTTTTGGTGTTTCAGTATACCCTCCACTTCCACCGTCGTTTACTAAGGAAAGCAAAGAAGCTCAGCAGAGGAGGCAAATAGATATGCGCCACAATCCCATCCAAGGAATTGCTTCTAAATGGGATTACGAGAAAAACGACTGGAAGAAATAGTCTTCAACAAGCTGGTGTTTGTTATATTAATCTTTTAAACGTAGTTACCAAATCCATACTGCCATTACTTGGTGGCAGTAATTCCTTGAATTTTCACGTCTATAGTGCCGATTATTAATTTTTTACATTAAACTTCTTTTAATTAAATCATTTAACATAACATTAAAAGAAGCCATATTACATAAAAACAAAAATAATTAAAAAAAATATTGTAATTAAATGAATAATTTATTAAATCCTAACAACATTAACAACATTTTATGCTTAACAAAGTTTTAAACTAATCTGTTATGGTTCGCTTTCTCTGTTTATCTTTGTTCATTTTTATGCATGAATAGATATATGTAATATACTTATATGTAGGTATGTGTAAATTTAAAAAATAATAAATAAAACTAATATAGTGTCTCGTTTTTTACTATTGCTACGACAATTGCGTAACGCTCTCGAAAAGACGGGAGCGTCGTGGTACACGATTCTCGGCTAGCCGAGGAGGTGCGGAGTCTCGGTCAAGTAGCCTCTAGACTGTTCGAACACTTATAACTACGCATATTATGTTGGCACGCCGCCAAAAAAATGGAAAAGTATTCTGAAATTTCTGCGGGACTTATATAAGCAACAGCGGCTGGCTTAGAAGTTAGTTACACCTGGCGATATTGTAGAGTACGGATTAAGTTGTTCTTACGGACTAGTGGAAAGTGATTACTGTGTTATAATTAGTGCGGAATTCTATTAATTGACATTATTATTGCGTGTGGATTTGAATTATTGTATGAGAATACTTTGTTGGTTTCAAACTGTTATTTTTGACTCATTAAAGCTGGCAGTTAGTGACTTCATTGGTAATGATTTACCTTATTGAAACCGTCCAGTGACTTCAAGTTGTATATTTATGACGCGTTTCGAGTCATATGACCCTTCATCAGATAGTTATCACTCACAAGGAGATCATCAAATATTAAAACTCACAAAAACACACATATGTACAATTGTAAAACCTATACAAGCGTCCGACACAGTGCACTGCGTGAGGCCCACTGGACTCTGAGCAAACGCGTGTCACGCCGTGTGTTATCTCATAATCGATTGCAGCGCGGTGTCATACAGCGGGTTTGATTTGAAATTTAATTTATCGTTAAGTATGCCATCATGAGTAACTGGATTATTATGTCCACTATAGATTTCAAATTCTTCTCATGCATCCATATAACAACCCTTACTACAATAATGTAAGGGTATTAAATTCGTGTACGAATGGTTGCATGTAATTAAATGTCTGCATTGCATTAAATGTGACTTCGTTGGTGTCTGCATTTTGTTTCCACTGTACCATACGACGATCCGTGACACCGTCTCGTAACACTATTGTTGCCTAAAGTGTATTCGTCGAATATTTTTGACTCTTGAAGCATACGGCAAACCTTGTATACAAGTAGGCCTATGACTTTATCAACATGTCTTCGCCATTAGAAATTATTATCTTCTCTTGACAACGACAATACGCTGCTGATTTTTGGCTAATTACTCTTCTTACAGTGCA
The DNA here is from genome assembly GCA_034769895.1 of Magicicada septendecula. Lineage (NCBI taxonomy): Eukaryota > Metazoa > Arthropoda > Insecta > Hemiptera > Cicadidae > Magicicada > Magicicada septendecula. Next base: position 54,143,090 of record CM068373.1, read on the forward strand.
TGTATTTACGAAATTCAGAAGCCTGTGACACTAGCATGTAAACCCATTATTTAATAACTCTAACCCGTTATTTAAACTATACGGATGTTTCGACTTAAATGAATTTATTTGAAATTCCGACCAAAAGTCATTTAACAGTAATTTACACTCCACCAGATGAACGCGATTGTAACGGTGACGAGTTATAACGAAGCTATTCAAGTATTTCAATTTACGATTTCCTAAATGTTGCGGACGATATTCACTGTTTTAAATTACAACAAACGTATTTCTAACGATTTCTGTAACTGTGCAATGCGTTAATTGGAACACGTCAGTTTGAAACACACGTGCGCCAGTATGCAGCCCGACTGATCAAATATATTTCTACGATTCGCTCAATAATTTGGAAACCAGTAAAGATCCCCAAACATTGGGAGTTAGATCAAAATTATATTTGAATCTGTTTGTACAATTTACTTGCTTAGTGTATTAGTCTATCATAAATAGGAAGACGTTTGTACCAGGCTACTCTTTATGCCTCACGACCGGAAAAATTAAAAATTGTTGTGAAATTTTATTTTTTTATATTGTTATGACAAGAATATTATCAAATTTAAATGACATGTGCATAATGTACGTGATCTGGACTACATGTACAAAAACATTATCGTTATAGAGTAGAACATCTTGCGTAAGTACAGTTTATATTTTGATACGTACTAAATCGAGAATGCGATGGTTTTATTACGTTTCTTATTTTTACCGGCTCAGTTTTTGGGCTAAATTCACTTAGAATATACCAAAATTGAAGAATTACAATACTGTTACTGCTGCGTACTTTCTGTAGACTTATCTAGTACTTCGTTTCTATTTGACGAGGTTTTCAAGTCGCGTAACAGTAGTGAACGTAAATTATTTAATTTTTATTTCTTGTCAGCAGATCTAACTCGGTGACACATATTCCGCATTAGACCGTTAAAATTCCAGACAGCCGTTCCTTTGAAATTTTATTTTTTTTGTTCCGGCTGTACAATGTTTACACATTTTCCGGAACCAAAGATTACAGAAGTGATTGAATTCTCATCTTCCACTGCTGCTTGTCCATCCAAAGATCTTCTTCAATTTCCCGTTCCCTCAATATAGTCTGAATTTCTTCTATCCAGGTGATAGGTGGTCTTCCTCTTTTCCTTCTTCCTGGTAGGGTCCATTCCATAACTCTCTTTGACAATCTTTCCTATGCCATTCTTTTCGTGTGTCCATACTATTGAAATTATTTTGTTTGGATAAAATCAACAATTGAATTTTTCACATTCATTCTGTCCTTAATGACTTCATTTCTAATTTTCTCACGTCTGGATGCTCTTGCCGAACGTCTCCAAAAGTCTGACTCTGTTGTCATTAATTTTGTTCTTGTGTGTCCAAACTACTGAGCCGTACATAACAATAGGCTTACTTCTAACAATACTTTTAAATATTTTGCCTTTATCTTTTGAAAGTTTTAATATCGTAAAACAAGTAACGTCGAGTCAAAAACAGTATACAGCGCTAGAAATTTATTTTAGTGGAATTTATTTACAGTGTTTCTCGAAACACCCTGTGGCTATTGAAAACGTATAAACATAAAGTTGTTGACACAGGTAGTAGGCAGGTGTAAAACGTAGTGTGTCAGTCAGTTTGTTTTGCTCATCATAAATTTTGCTTATGTCTTACTCCGTCGCCAGTCTGTAATGGTTTGTTCTCTCTCTCCCTCTCCCTCTCCCTCTCCCTCTCCCACCCTCTCTCACGCCCTCTCACTCACTCACGCACTCACTCTCTCACTCTCTCTGTCTGTCTCTCTCTCTCTCTCTCTCTCTCTCTCTCTCTCTCTCTCTCTCTTCGTACACTGCTGCGCCACACAAGGTGAAGAGTGAGGGCGGGAGTAACAATTTATGACAAGTGTAAAGTCAACAGCGATACTTTAGTTCCAGTTAAGATGAAATTCTCGGACCCAAAACTGTCAAGTGTTATTTATTCAGTATAAGTTTTGCCATGTGCAGCTGAAAATATTTATATAAAATTCGAAAGCCAAAAAAGTCTATAAATAGACTCAGCGGTGAAGTCTGTTATTTCAGAGTAAAGTAGTTTATCGAATATAAACGTTTACTTAATGTGCCCGTATACAGTGTCGAGGACCGGACCCCCTCCCCAAATAGAGTCGAATAGTTGACGAATTTTGTTAATCTCTTAATATTTAGATTCTTTTATTATTTTTTCAGCTGTGTTTTTCAGCTAGTAATCTATTTTTAAATATACAAACAAGTTTATTACACAGCATTTGCGTCTACGTTGGAAATATGAAATATAGGAAAATCAGTTCAGTCAGTATCTTCAAACAACGTTTCAGGAACGCGAACTTCTATTGCGTTATTACCGTTTACTTTAATGGGATTGATTTCAGGATGTTATCACACGTTTTCAACCACTTTAAATAAAGTAATGTTGATCAGTCCTTAACTGTTTTTCTTTTGTATGAAGCCGACTCGACCGGACCCCTCGGACCCCACAGGCCAAATTCTAGATACGCCACTGCCTGTATAGGCCTATTATACAATAGATGAATATAATACATTTTAGGTTAGTTGTCTCCAAGTCGCTTATATTAATATAATAGATATTTACCAATTATCCGTCGTGCGACTTCGTTTTTCTCGTCTTATTTTGACGCGTTTCGGCAACGAATTGCCATCTTCAGAAATCTTAATCACTCATAGGAAATCGTTAAAAAATTTAAAAACACTAAAATCATTACGGTAAAAGTGCACTTTTACGACATTTGTACGACACGGCAATACTTGCACACGGGCGCCGGTAAATGAAATGTCACAGTGCACACGGGCTATAATAAGCAAAACAGGTTTATCAGTGGCTATATAAACAGTGAATCAGTTGATCGATATTGTCCACGCGAAAGCAGTCGATCGATATTGTCCACGCGAGAAACATAAACTATCATGTTCGCGTCTGAGTTTCCAATGTCGTAAAAGTGCACTTTTACCGTAATGATTTTAGTGTTTTTAAATTTTTTAACGATCTCCTATGAGTGATTAAGATTTCTGAAGATGGCAATTCGTTGCCGAAACGCGTCAAAATAAGACGAGAAAAACGAAGTCGCACGACGGATAATTGGTAAATATCTATTATATGAATATAATAGAGATAATAATAGCAAAATTAATAAATATCAAGCCGCATGCGGAGTAGGCTATGAAATGTTGCAAAAACACTTACTTTAGCACCCCGTCTAACAAAAGTTTAGGAAGTTTATCACATATATATTGCAACGGAACGCGTGCAATGAAAGTCATTAGTAAGGGATATTAGTGCTGTACATTCTCTGACGATTATAGACAAGTTTTAAATTGATTTTACTCCTTTTTTGTAAATTAGATGTAAGTTTTGAATTAAGATATGGGTAAAAAATTGAGTTATGTCAAAATCCCCATAATTTTATGCTCTATCATGTGCAGTGCAATGTTAGTACGCGAGTGCGCGGGTGCGCGTGTGATTCACATTTTATTTAATAACTTTGTTAATAATTAACATTTCTTCATGAAACTTGGACAGAGTATCCATGATATTGGACGCTACGTTTTCATATGTTCAATACTGCAGAACTATAATTTTAATATGATTTTTTTAATGAAATTAATTCTTCTTATAACAATAACTCGTTATCTGTAAGAGGGTAATTAAAAATTGTAGATTAAATCTAGACATCCCTTTGCAGACTTGGACATAGTTTTAACTTGAAGTCAGTCTATCACAATGAAAAGCTATAATGTATCTAAGTTTTCAACCAATCAGAAGTTCTAAAAATTATTCGAGTCGGTCCTCTGCCGAGAACACTTCGGGCAGTTTGCTTCGAGATCTCGTCATAGAAGGTTCTACTGACTGTCGCGAGTTTTTCGTGTCAGGACGTGTATATATTCTATAAGTGACGCGGCACTTAGATATACGATACGAGTCTCTCGTATAATACGATATCTAGAGTTGCAGAACTAAAAACAAAAAGTGCTTTTCGCGTGAGTGCAAGGTTTAGGACAGCAATATCCATCGGGGTATTTCTGATTGACGCGAGGACACTGAAAGAGTCTGAATTGTGTTGTAATACGCAAAATCTAATAACTAGGCTACTTGGCCTAGAGGAAGCGAAAAGTGTGCTGGAGCCCAAACAGAGTGACAGGATTTGCAATCAACACTTTTGTAACAAGTAACAATTTTTTATTAGTGCTAACATGTGACACACTGTTATAATCATGTACCATTTTCTTTAAGAACATTCATTTACGTTATTACAAAATATTCAGTTACAAGTTTTTTTAAAACAGGTGGAGTTCTTGTACCATTTTCTTTCAGAGCATTAATTTACGTTATTACAAAATATTCAGTTACAAGTTTATTTAAAAACAGCTGGAGTTCTTGTCCCATTTTTTTTAAGAGCATTAATTTACGTTATTATAAAATATTCAGTTACAACTTTTTTAAAACAGCTGGCACAGTGTAAGCAAAATACACAGATATATTTAATTACCTATATACGAAACCCCTGAGATTAATTAATAAACAATAACTGATACATAACCGCGGGCGTGTGAGTGAAACGCGAGTGTCAGCTACGCCAAGGTCAACGGGCATCTGATGATCAACTGCTGATCGACGGGCTTCGTCGTTAGTGTGGAATTCTATTGTAAGTAAAAAAAAAAGAATCATTAAACTCTTTATTTAGAAGATTTAATAATTAAATAAATAATTTTATGTTTGAAAACTTAATAAGACAGAAGTATAATTTGTGTTAGTTAATAAATTTCCTACCTCCATATATAGACTCTGTTTTTATATTATTATTATTAATACCTATCTGTGCAATATTTAGTTTGATACGCTGCAATATATTGTTACAACTGTCTACTGATCGTCGTATGGTACAGTGGAAAACAAAGTACAAGACGCCAATTAAATCAGTAATCACCAGCTTTAATTATCACAATTCAACAGTTTGTAATCAACAAGATAGTCTCTTACAACAAATCAAATAAAAATTGTTTACACGCAATAAAAATGTCAACTAATATAAAACATAATTGTATTACAATTGATTATAAAATACACAACACTTCGCTAGAATACTTCAAACCGCACTATGTAAATCGCCACTTAAACGCACAGAGTATCGCCCGACAATAACTGAAAACTAAGCGGCAGATATGGGCTATTTATAATCTGCAGTGTTCCATAATATGCGTCCTTAACAACCCATTGAAAATTCTAGAGGACACTTCAGCGCGACCTTCGCAGAAACACGAACTGTTGGGCTAATTGAGATGCTTCTAGAACGACACCATCAAACGCACGAGACGTGCCGCATTACGTAATACTGCCTCGCATGTCAAGTGTCACGTACGCATTACAGCTGCGGGATCGTTCTCCAATGTACCAGAACGTTCCGTAATGGCGTAACACTTTTTCTTCATTACGTAACAATGTGTGTGTGTGTGTGTGTGTGTGTGTGTGTGTGTGTGTGTGTGTGTGTGTGTGTGTGTGTGTGTGTGTGTGTGTGTGTGTGTGTGTGTGTGTGTGTGTGTGTGTGTGTGTGTGTGTGTGTGTGTGTGTGTGTGTGTGTGTGTGTGTGTGTGTGTGTGTGTGTGTGTGTGTGTGTGTGTGTGTGTGTGTGTGTGTGTGTGTGTGTGTGTGTGTGTGTGTGTGTGTGTGTGTGTGTGTGTGTGTGTGTGTGTGTGTGTGTGTGTGTGTGTGTGTGTGTGTGTGTGTGTGTGTGTGTGTGTGTGTGTGGTTTTAGCCTATATAGGTGCCTGATGGAAGTGACATAAAGTTTAGTTTAAACATGAGGGCGGCCAAGACAGGGACGAGTAGTGCAAGTCGTCAAAGCTGGAAGGAGGCGACAGAGAGGTGTCAAGGTAGGCGGTAGGTGTCAAGGTACTTTGTAGGTGACAAAGAAGAGGGTTAAAGAGTTGGTAAGAAGTTAGGGAAAATTTAAGTTGTTACATGATCAGGAAGGATGGCAGGTTGAGTATGTTTGAAGATGGGAGTTAAGTGTTTCTATTTCTATGACGATGGCGGCGAGAAGTGCCTACTTTTTAACAGTACCACTTCCATGTAATATACTACATGACCCTCTCTGACTCAATATTTACAACCAAAGTAACTTTATATATTTCTTTTTATACGAGGGTCATCTCAAAAGTAAGTTACCCCGTTTTCTCTTTCAAAGGGAAATTGCGCAAGCAGGCTGACAAAGGTTGGAGAACTTTTATTTGTGTGTAGTAGTAGTGTGTATTAGAGCGGCGGTAGTACGAAAACCTCATCCGTTGCGCACAACACGAAATTTAAACTTATGGGCGTTCCGTTTACCTGCGTGTCCGATTGCGAAGTGCGTAGTGTGATTCGGTTGTGATTCGCCGATGAATCAGCGGTTCAAATTCATCGTCATTTAGTTTATGTGTAGGACCTGAGTGAGATGGTCCGCATCGTTCTTGAAAGGGAGTACGAATGTGCACGATAAACCGTGCAGTGGTAGACTGACAATCCAGCTCTTGTTGACGCCGTCAAGTCGATCCTAGCGAGTCACGCAGAATTTTTTTGAGTCCTTTTGGTGGGAGATTTTCGACCGTCCCTCGTATTCACCCGATTTGACTCCGAGTGATTTCCATCTGTTCCCCCGTCTCAAAGAACGCCTGGTAGGACAACGTTTCGAAACGGATACGGAAGTGAAACAGGCGGTTGACGTCTGGCTGCGAAATCTGGCCACGCAGTGGTTCAAAGAAGGAATTGAAAAACTGTTTTTACGCTACAAAGGGTGTATTGACAATGCTGGAGATGATATTGAAAAATACATACATGCTTTTGAATAAAAGTATAGTTTTATTTTTTATTTTTACATCTGTTTTTTACTTTTCCTAAAACAGGGAAACTTACTTTTGAGATGACCCTCGTAAATTAACATTTGTTCTAATTAAAATGTTCCCCTTGAAAAAAATAAAATTTTAATGTCTTTCAGTTACATAACCAATTTTTTAAGTGGTTAAAAAATGTGAACAATTTGGTTGATGAAGTAATATTTGAAAGAATATTATACAATTTTGCCGCACAAGAAGTAAAAAAACTGCAAGTTTTTAAAATCAACAAATTTCATTTAATTAATTACATTCCGTTTATATCAGATAGGATTAATAATAGGGTAAAAAATGTGGTCTTAACATTGTATCGGTAAATAAATGTAATTTTTCTTATTATTGGTAAACATTAAAGAAAAATCAAACATACTGGGAAAAAATTAAATTTATCATATACATTGTGCAGAATGCGATGCTATTTATATCAGACAATGTGGCCGCGCTCTGAAACATCACACTTCTGAACATAAAAAAGCGATTTTAAATAATACAGCTAATACAGGGTTTTACAGAACATTCCTTGAAACACAACCACTTTATAGACAAAAAAACTTAATACTACTGCACAGAATATAAAAAGGTAAAAAAATTTATTTATTAGAAATTTTATAAAAGTACTTAAAAGTAACAAAAAGTTAACAAACTAACATAATCCTTTGCATCTCCTTTATTAAAAGCTGTTATTTAGTTTAATTAATTTTAGAATTTGCATTCCTATTACACTTACTTTTTACAGTCACTTGACCTTCCCTATACTAGCTCCTCCACCCCCTCCAACATACACACCCCACACACACGTCCGTATACTCATTCTTGACACATGTTCACCACCCTACACATTCTTTGTATCTAGTTGTTCTTAACAGCTCTTTGAGAATAGCCTAATAGGGTAAAACAATTTTCAGAGGTTAAGAATACATTGTAAAACTAACCAAGTGTTTGTGCCTTTTTAAAAACTTTTTCTTCTTCTTCTCCTCTTCAAGGATTAGGTTATATAAACCTGTTCCGGCACCCATCTCATCCTCAGATGACCCACGTCTCTTCTACCAATGGCTTTATAGTTCAGTGCTGCTTTCGGCAATCGATCCTCTGTCATCCTTTGCAGATGATCCCACCATTGTCTTCTGTAAATTGCAATAATTTCATTTGTCTTTTTTTCAGGGGTCCACATCTCGTGGATATGGGTTTGGCAATCCCGATGTGCCCTAGCTGGATTCTCACTTTTCTTCAACTTGTCTTGGGTGACATCCCTTCCTTTAGTCTTTTCTGTCTAGTCTTTCTTGACTGACCCTTGTTCTTTTCTGACCCCGACGCTATTAGAGTAATCGAGGGCTAGGGTGTCTTCCTTTTTCAATTCTAATTTCTTAATTTTGGGTGGCTTAGAATCTTAGAGTGCTCACTGATTCCGATAGGTGAGCACTGGAAATACTAAGAAACTTTCAGTGTCAGAATAACTGATACGAAGCCAGCAAATCCTATCTCAGAAAGAGAAGGGTGAGGGTGAATCTCCTCCACCCCAAAACAGGGGCCGTTCGGCTAAGGTACGGTAACCCTGACAGAAGAGTCTCTGCTCCTCCTTGTAGGGGATTGTACAACAGGCCAGTAACCTGTTCATGTAAAACTTTAAAATACTTGTAGCATCCAAAGCAGCCTTGGAGTAAGAACTGGAAACTGTTTTTAAAACCCTTTGTAGAAATATGTTTCACCAAGTGCGTAAAATGAGTCATCAACCAATATTGTGAAGTAAAGAAACATCTCCAAACTTCATTTACTGGATGTGGGACAAATACACAACCAACACCTTGCAATCTTTTAACATTGAAAATGTTTATAAGGACGTGTCGCACATTTGCAGCCGATCGCTGGTGCGTGATCGAAAATGGGAACCGGTGAGTTTCCATAGAAACTACTTCTTTGTTGTCAGTAACGTAGTACACATATAAAACTTCGCTTATGAATGCAACTACATTTAACTTATAATCTGTACATTGGTAAATGAAGAATGAATTCATTGATTGGTGAATGAACATAAATATATATTGTAACGCAACAGAAATGCTAGCATTCATGTTACATAAAAGACGGTTCACAGAATAATAAACAAATTGATATTTAAACCCATAATAGAACAGAGATCCAATAATTACAATTATAATCATAGACAAGATTAAATAAGGATGCAAGGTAGTGTTGACTAGAATAAACGAACCTGTAAGATAAATAATAGCTAATGATATATGTTTAATGAAAAGCAAAACAAAAAATGAAACAATGACTTAATTTATGGTAATAACAAATAAGAATTTTGTGTTAAGAAGTATTATTTTATGACAAAAATGTTATGATAAAGTTTATGTGATGTTATATCAAATATGTGTTGAGTTAATGAAAAATAATGAAACAAGTTGTATTATTCAATGACTGTTGTAGAATGAAGTGTGAAGCAATTAATCAATGTTCATAAATTCGAATTTTGTTGTATGTGATCAAGAGATCAAGATAAAATTGTTATTAGATATAGAAAAAATAATTGTTTATATAAGTGCTAATAATTAAGATTTGATTGTATGTATGAATTTATATAAAAGGGACTATAGACGCCTAACAGACATAAACACAGGTAGATCAGTTTACAATAAAAGGCCTAACAGGCAAAACTACTATATAAACACTCATAACATAAAGATTAGGTGCATCAATTAATAATAATTAATAAATACGCTATGAAGAGCTAAAAAAAAAGAAAAACATTAAATTAATAATAATATTTAATAAAATTTATACAAATTATAATAATACCATAATTCCATAATATCGATTGGTAAAATATAATATCGAAGGTGGATTAAATATAATAAAAAAGAAAAAAAAACGGACTTATATCAAAAAACCAGTAGAATATGTGTATAAAGTAATAAACCAACTATCGGTAAAGTTACATCCCGATAGGACAGCAAATTGATAAAGAATAGATAAAAAATATATGAAAGAAACACTATATAGTCAAAACATGTGGAAGGCAGAAATTATTATATGTTGCCAGGGATGACAAATAAGAAAAAGAAGTTGTTGATTTTGGACAAGACAAGAATTGCTTTTAAAAAAAAACTGGATGTGATGAGATTAAAAACCCAAGAATAATCTATTTAATCGTAATATTATAATTATCAGATACGATTATAAAGTACAAGATTCTCATGACAATAGTTACGTCTAACACCAATACAGATTAACCCAAATAACACTACAATCTGAAATAATAATAGAGAGTAAATAATTGAAGTCTACAAGAAAGAACTTGAACTGTCCCATATCCGAAGGGAATTGATGAGATATTAATCAAATAGAAAGAATTAACAGTAACACAACTCATAATATTCACAACACCAGAAATTATAACCTTTCAATTACACGGAACAACACTAATTGCTTCAATCGAAAGAAGAACTGATTTGGATCCTGGCGGTGCAGAAGAAACATCAATCGGGCTGTAAATCAATCCAGAAGCTGTATTCCGAAGTGGACAGGACAAGAATTACTCTTATTAAACCGAAGAAAGAAAAACCGTACTGCATAATCATCCAAAACATTAAATTTAGTGATCAACCGCCTACACGATTTGCTTCGTTCGAGTCTGGTAAATTATATTATATTAATCATACTAAATACACAACACATAAATTTGTAAATCTTGCATTCTTATCTATGTATTTTTAGTCTTCCCCACAGTTACAAGAACCTTCACACCCTGAATTAAATTAAATACAAATCAAAACATAATATATAACCAAATATAAATAAAGGATTAAAATAATCAACAATCGATACCTGAAGTCTATAGTCCAAGCATATGTTAATTAGAACATATCTTATTTAATGTGAATTAAGTATACAAATAAAGAACCTTTATATATTTGTCAAATCTTGTTATTTGGAGTATGGTTTAGTGAACTGGGAACAAAAAGTAACTGAATAAGTATAGAATAAATGGTTAAAATAAACATCGAAATAACCTATAAGTTTCGTTGAGCCAATACTGCAGCGCTTATAGCGGAATTATCTGACACCAAAGAGGGAGCTTAAAATTACGAAATTAGACAGATCTCTCTTTAAGGTATAATAGGGTTGGATGAAATTGTAGAATAACGATTAAGTTGTTTAAGTTCTAGGCACACTAACACTGATAATTATTAAAGAGTTAAGTTAATATTAATTAATTGCATCCATATATTACACAACTCCAAATATCTCCGAGATTTATATAATTAAAGCAATACAAAACAAATTGACAAATACAACAGTGGGGTTTAAAAGGAGAAGGACTCCGAGCTTGTAACAATATATATATATATATATATTTTTTAGATTTATTGAAGCATTTTCAATGCCCTTCTCTGTGCATTGCATTTCTGCAATGCCTGTAAATTTTTGCACAACTGTTTGCACCAGCTCCCAAATAACCCCCTCTGATATAAATATCTCAGACCTGATAAGTAAATATGTATTGTAAAGGCAGTACCAGTAATGTCTACGTAATAATAAAGAAGAATCATTTATTTTTGTACCAGTTATAATAATTTTCAACAAAAAGATGTAGTCACAATGGGTTGTTGGAGTTTTTACACGTTGATTTTATAACAATAACTGTTGAAAAACAATTCATTAACTACAAAAACACAATTTGTTACAGCTGCCTGTACACATATATTTTACACTGTATATTATTACCAATACTTTTCTTCCTTCTTAGTTACTGTTTTTTCATCAATATAACACTTTAGAGATATGGCCTCTTGGTAAAAGGGACATACAGAGGATTCAGGGAACTGAAATGAAATTTCTAAGAGGGACACAAGGTTGTTCTCTCCTGGATCGGAAAAAGAATTAAAAAACTTTGTATTTTTGCACCAGAAGACTGAAGACCACAGAAGGAGATGTTTTTTTTTTTTAAATACCTTTATTTTATCAGCATGCTCCATTACAAATAAAGTAATACTACATGCTATATATAAACTTATTACAAGCTAATTCTCAATACATATAAAGACAACTCCATTATTACAACAATTACAAAGATTCAAAATAAACAAGAAAATAAAAATCAATCATTTACAATGATACAATGAATTAGTACTACATTATTAACATGTTAAAACTGCATGTATGTATGTATGCATGATGAAGCTGTTCAACCAATATGTAAGTTAATTCATAATAACAAACGCATACAGTGATTCAAAATAGATAGACAAGCACAATAACAATAAACATTACAAAGAATCAAAATCAATGTTATTAACATATTTAATAACTGTCTAACATATTTTGAAGTCAATTCACTTCTATTTGGAGGCCATCGTCCACCACTCCTTAGTACACTATTTTTGAAAACCCGTCTTTCTTCATTCAACATATTGCACTCATATAACAAATGTTCCACTGTTTGATCACCGTCGTTGCAGACACATATTGGATCATCTTTTATTTTGAAACGATAGTAGTAGGCTCTAAGCCTGCCATGACCAGTCACCATTGTGGTAAAATTAGGAGACAGTGCAAACCTTAAGGACACTCTGTGCTTCACACTAGGGAAAAACAATTTAGTCAGCATTCCATTTGATGTTTGTTCCCACTCACTTTGCCACTCCATTAGGCTCACCTCACGGAATTTGTTAATCATTGCACTTTTTAGTATTCGTTCATAGCACACCATACTGCTACTGGACGCAGCTTCTTTAGCCAGATTGTCAGCCAGTTCATTACCATAAATACCCACATGTGCCCTAACCCAACCAAAATCAATTGACCAGTTGTCCGCCTTTAAACTTCTTAACTTATTCCTTACTTTTTCTATCAAGTAGTTATGATTCCTCGACCCTCTAAGTGAGTCCAGAGTTACTCTGCTGTCGGTGTAAACAGCTGCCGTTCTCAAATTAGTTACAATATAATTTAATTCAGCTATCTTTTCCAGGGTCTTCAAGACTGCCAATTCCTCAGCCTGATTATTAGAGCACCCAACACCCAACGTATACTGCATCTCATATTTGAGCTCACCATTAACAAACAAGGCTATACCCGACCTAACCCCATTGTTGTGCTTACTGCCATCTGTATATGCTTGTACTGTGTATACTTTACTTTCATGGCTCGAGTTTATAATAACTGTATCTGCCGGATGAGGCCATTCCTTGAACGGAATTACTGTGTCCATCAAAATATTAGCACCATCACAACCTCTAGCAACTCTGTAAGCACTAACGATCTCTCTCAACTTTATTATTATTGGAGTCAGTCCTGTCAAAATGCATAAAGCTTCATGCAACACTGTACGAAAAGTCTTCGCAATTTTAATATTGATGAGACGTTGCACTCTTTTGAACTTCATCTGTTTACTTTTCCTTTCTAATGCGTCTATCCATACGGGTGCTCCATATGATAAAAGGGGGAGAATCGCCCCCTTATATATTGTTTTAAGTGCCTCATGTCCCAACCCCCAGTTTAATTTTGCAGATCTTGATACAATATGAATCAGTTTTGTACACCTCTCGACCACATACTGGATATGCTCATTAAAATTGAATTTTGTGTCAATAATGAAACCCAAATATTTTAACTTATTAACTTGTTGAAGTTTTTTTGATTCTGAATTCTGAAGTCTTTTACGAGAAATCAAGAGTACTTCTGATTTTTGTTCGTTAAAAGAAACTTTGTTATTTGTAGCCCACTTTGAAATTTTGACCATCTCTAAATTGGTATAATTTTCAGCTTCTAAGAGAGACTTACCACTTGTTAACACAATTAAATCATCTGCAAAAGCTATAACTTTTGTACGTTTAGTGAAACCTAAATTGAGCAAAGAGTTATACTGTATGTTCCAAAATCCTGGCACACAACAAGATCCCTGAGGACAACCTTTACTGACATCCCTCTCCATTAATGTATTGTGAGTAGATAGAACTGCCGTTCGTCCACCAAAGTAACTTTGTGAAAGACAATACAAGTTCCCAGGACACTCGAATTGTTTAAGAGTATTCAAAATACACGGCCACCACGCTGCATCAAAAGCGCCCTGGAAATCAAGACTAACGAGAACAACAACCCCTTTATCCACCAAACATCTTTCAACAAATTCCTTAACTGCCATAGCTGCATCCACTGTACTTTTCTGAGGTGTAAATCCATACTGATTAGACTGCATTAAATCTTTAGAAAACACGTGGTGCATAATTCTGTTTATAAGTAGTTTTTCCAATACTTTCGCTCCTACATTCAATAAACTGATAGGGCGAAACTTCAAAACTTCAGTACTGTTCTCCTTGCCCGGCTTAACTATTGGTACTATTTTTGCTCTTTTCCATAACTTAGGAAAGACACCTCTTCTCAGAGACTCATTATAGATTGCTGTTACAAACCGAGGAAATTTCATAAAAACCCGCAATAAAATGCCACTTGTTATTCCATCTTCACCAGGACACTTCTGAGGTTTCATGTTTTCCAAAACTCGCAAAACTTCTTCTTGTGAAAACTCTCTGTCATCTTGTACACTTATTGGATCCATAATCTGATTCCTAATATGCCTATGGTACTCATTATCCATTATGCCGTCATCCACGGGAATAAAGTATTCCAACATACAATTCATAGTACCTTCCAAATCAGTTGTGAAGGAGCCATCCGGTTTTTGCAAAGTTGTTAAAGTGGAACACTTTCTCATTTTTCCAGCTGCCAAGCAATAAACGGCATTCCAGGGATTCGCTGATGTTAAATTACAATATTGTTTCCAAGAATGTATTTTTTCTCTTCTAATACTTGATTGATACTTCTTCTTTTCCTCAAAGTAATACATATTCCGATATAATTAGTAAAATAGTTTTACCTTTTTCTTGTCCGTCTGGTGGCCTTTCCTCTATATTTAATTCTACGCGTTTCGGGACATATGCCCCATCATCAGGAATATCCCTTGGTGAAGTTCGTCGATCATTAAAATATTAAAAACACTTTATATACAATTTTACACACATAACAATAAATATAATATAAACATAAAAAATATACATAAAATCCCCAAACTTGAGACACACGCGATATCGGTGGTGCACCATACTTTTCAAATTTAATTGAAAATTTTTCTTTGGAAAAAATATTTTTTATACCATTAGTATTTGAAAATGAAACGTTTCTGATTTATTTCATTGTCATTTTTAAAATTGGATTAGGGTTAGAAGGAGATTCAATAATTTTTTTGTTAAAGAAATACCTGAAATTTAATGACGACCTTACCGTTGTCTGTAGCGACCACCGAACTGCGCAGCGACGAACGCGGAAATGAGGACGAGACCAGGGTTGTTCCCATGGACATCGCCCTTGTCTTGGTTGCTGCAGAAGGCAGTGGATGATGTCGGTGACTGCAGATGTCAATAGAGTTACCCGAAATTCGAGACATATATTTACAAAAATATTTTTGAAATTTTTGTGAGTGAGCAAATATCTGTGATAGGGTGTTAAAAAAAAGTTTATTTCTAAAGTCGAGTACTATTAACTTTAGTCAACGTACAAATAGTTTTTAGTATTAATTAACTGAACCGATGACGTCAAAGACAAAAGAATGTAACATTTATATCTCCGCGTGTAAACGATGTTATAGAGTTGTATGGCATACAAAGGGCTATTGCTGATGTTTCCAACCCTTACATTTTACTTCCATGTTTCGTAAGGAAATGGAAGCATGATGATCGTGAAAAAAATCGTGTTCGAGATAAGGGCTGATTCTGATTGTGCTACCCTCAAAACATGAAGAAAAGTCATTTTCCGAAAAGTGTATATGGGTGTAGAATTTGTTCTATGGCAAACGATAACTGCCGCAAAATCAAACAGAATCAAATACTTTTTTGCATATGTTCCCGAGTTGTAGAGTACTCAAGACCTGTTGATTTTGGTGAAGATCGGTTAAGGGAAAGGGGTAGTTTACCTGCAACATTTTACGGTTTAACAAGAATAAAGTACTTAATTTTGATAAATAAAGTATCCTGAAAAGAGATCATAATAATCCACTGTAGAAAGGTAGATGAAATATCTGTAAATGGCAAGGGTAGTTGAAGGGGAGGGGGCAATTTTTTGTATTGATGTTATAAATTTATTCGAGCGAAAACTTAAAAAAAATTCAATAAAATATTAACAATTTATATCGTTCCATGTAAACAAAACATCTTAACCATGGATACATAAACATAATAACTTTCGTATTCAGAAATTCACAGATTACAAACGCTGGGCGGTATTCGCTTTCTTTTACGTTGTTTAAATAAAAGATAACTTATTCAAATGAATTCTTTATTTTTAAAATACTATGTACAATTCGTTTTTGATTATCTTTCTCAGCGTTTTTAACCTAAGCATGCTGATATTTTCAGTTTCTTTCTGAGTGTACATATTACAAATAATTTTATAATTAATTAGAACATGGAAGTCATGTATGGTTCTCCATACCGATTTTTACTTCCATCAGGAAATGGAAGTATGGTGACGGCAAAAAAAATCGTGTTCAAGATAACGGCTGATTCTGATTGTACTACCCTCAAAACATGAAGAAAAGACATTTTTCGAAAATTGTCTCTGTGTGTGTGTCTGTCTATGTGTTTGTGTGTACAATTTTTACTGTGGCAAACGATAACAGCCACAAGTTCAAACAGAATCAAATAATTTTTTGATACAGTCCTGAATTGTAGAGTACTCAAGGCCTATTGTTTTTGGTGAATATCGGTTAAGGGAAAGGGGTAGTTTACCAGCAACATTTTATGTTTTAACAAGGGTAATTTTTTCTATGACGAACGATAACTGCCGTAAATTTACACAGAATCAAATAATTTTTTACATATGTACCTGAGTTGTAGAAGACTCAAGGCCTATTGATTTTGGTGAAGATCGGTTATGGGGAAAGGGTAGTTTACCTGCAATGTTTTATGTTTTAACAAGAGTAAAGTACTTCATTTTGATAAATTAAGTATCCTGATAAGAAGATCATAATAATCCACTGTAGAAACATAAATGAAATATCTATAAATGAAGAGGCTAGTTGAACGGGGTGGGGGTAATTTTCTATAAATGAAAATTATAGTTGAAAGGGGAGGGGACAATTTTTTTATATGTGTACTACGTTATCGGCAACTAAGAAGTATTTTGTTGTTAAAATTCCTTCCCGGGCTGTATGGCCATAGTCCAACGTTTTCTGCAAAACCAGTCGTTTTGGCAGTGCCATCTACTTCTAACATCAGTGAAAATCGAGTGCGATAACGTGAGGTGGTATACGTTAGTGATCACAGTACTGTGGTTAAGGCTGAAGCAGTAAGTAGAAAGAAGTAGTTTCTATGGAAATATTTCATTCGAAAATGATTTTAAATATAAATCTTGGAACATGGAAGTCATGTATGGTTCTCCATACCGATATTTAATTTATACATTGACAATGTTATACAAAACTGGCAGATGTGCCTTCTGAAGAATTTTATGATTATTAGCCCCTCGGCAATAATAATCGTCAACTGACACTTTGTTGTTTGCAGATGATCAGGTTATTTTCTGTCGGACTAGGAAAACAGGTTACAGATGGATACACATTTGTTAAATCGAATCTGCAAAGGCTCTGGATTGCAAATATCCACATCTAAGACCAAGGCGATGGCTCTTCATGGAATAGATCCTGTATGGGCAAAAATTGTTTTAGATGGTACTGTATTGGAACAAGTTAGCAGTTTTGAATGCCTGGACTACAGTGTGTCTTACAGTATAATGCAAGCAATGACGTGAATAAGTTGTGTAAGTTCAATCTTATGTGCGGGACCATTAGGAGAACCCTAAAGTCAGCAAGTAAAGGAACACGCCTAAAATTCTACAAGGTGATGGCCCTTCCTACACTTATTTATGTGTCTGATAATTGGACTTTAACAAAAGGCCAGGCCAGTCGCATCCAAGCGGCTGAAGCAAGAATTCTCAGGCACGTGGCAGGGTATGCTCTCCATGATCATAGAAGAAACATATACATACAGTAGAAACTGAATATTATGAGTATGCTCGAAAGGATTGCCCAGTATCAGTTCAATTGGTGGGAACATCTTTGATGAATGGATGGCTGCCGCATCCCCAAACAACTGTGGAACTATAAGCCGAGGGGGCGGAAAGGTGTGGGACGTCCAAGGAAGCACTGGAGTGACCAGCTCTAATCTTTGCCTGTTTGAGACCAGAACAAACTATCCTTGGTTTAATCCTTCATGATGATGATGATGATGATGATGATGATGATGACTAATACTCAGTTTTTGTGCAGGTCACTGGGAAAGCAGCCAACCCAAAGTAAGGCCATTTACAGACAGGCCACTCTGTGGTACCATGCTTGGTGCTACTCAGTCACTTCTACCCACTAATTCATGGCGGCATGCAGTACCTCGTGTGAACGGATTCACTACAGAGACATGCCACTGTCCATTTGCTTAGTAATGGAAAATTGTTTTATTTACTTTTTTCACCAGTTTAATCATGCGCTTTGACAAATAAGTTCTTCTGTTTGCTCTTCTCATACAAAGACATGGCCACCATAGACAACATCGATGCATCAGATACCATTTAAACGGTTGGTAGTGGGTCAGTTTTATACATTAATGAGTAATCTGAAAGCAGGTGATGTGAAGTCAATAACTATTTTAAATAAGACACATTCAATCACCTTTTTAACTTACTGGAATTTCATATCCAGAAGAAAAACACAAACATGAGACAAAGCATACCTGCTGAAGAGATGCTTGCGGTCACTGAGGTGAATTATAACAGTAATTTACTTTGAAACCTGGTACAAAAATATTACAAAGTTCTTCCCATGCCCTTCTTTTTGTAAACTATTATTATACTAATTGTATGTTGAGTCCCAAATTGGCAGTCTTCGCTCTACTTCTATTATAAATTGGCTCAAATCAAAATTCAACATCATAAAATATTAAATAAATCTTCAGAGAAATAGCAGTTCATTAACACAAGCTTGACAACAGTACAATGAATACTGCTGTAGCACAACTGAAATTCGTCTGTATGAATGCTCCAATGCCACAAAGTGTTGTCATGTGAGGTGGGGATCCTCTTCTCCCTGCCACGGATGCCACTAATGCTCATATGAAAGGGTACAATTTAATACTATGGAAAATGCATATGTGCCACACTGTAGCCCGTCTGAAAGCTGTCTAAGCAGGGTTCTGCTATACATGTCTCCTTTTTTTATGTTTCATGCAAAATTTGCTTCCAGATTTTAGTTTTAAAGATCCAAAAAAGTTTTCCAGTTCCAAAAAAGTTTTAAAGATTTTATATATACAGTATATATATTTGCAGGGATCCTACAGCTACTGCCGCATCCCGCATCTCAGTTTCCATATCAACTTATTCTGTGTATCTTCATTCTTCAGATTCTTTTCTTCCATACTCCTTTTGATCCCTTCTATCCATTTTAATCTAGGTCTGCTTCTTTTTCTTCTGTTGCTAGGTCTGTATTTCAACACACTCACAGGTATTCTTTCTTCACTCATTCTCATTAGGTGTCCATACCAGGAAAGCTGTTTACATTTTATATCTTCTATTACAGTTTCTTTTCTATTTGTTCTTTCCCTTATTACATCATTCCTTACACGTTCCAGACGAGAAACTCTGGAAGCTCGTCTAAGATAGTCCATTTCTACAGCTTCAATCTTCCTGCGGTTCTTTTCGTTGATTGTCCAACATTCTGACCCATAGGTAGTAATTGGTTCAACAATGGCTTTATAAATATTGATCTTCGTTGGTAGCCCGATTTTGGTGGACCATAAATGTGAGTTTAATTGACATATGGTGCTTTTTCCTAAAACTAATCGATGTCTTATATCTTCATCACATATTCCATCATCACTAATTACACTTCCTAAATATTTATACTTTTCACATTTCTTGATGGAAATATTATCTGATAACTGAAGATCTGATGTTCGACTTCCTGTGGCTAAGTACTCTGTTTTTTTGAAGTTTATGTTTAATCCCCATCGATCGTATTCTTCTACTAATTTTCTCAACATATAAGTGATATCTTCATCATCACTGGCTGTCACCACTTGATCATCTGCAATTAAAAAAGTGTATAAACACTTTCTCTTCTAATTCTATTCCCATTCTGCTGCACTTGTTTTTCCATATCTCCAGTGCTCCTTGTATATATACTTTAAATAAAGTGGGAGACAAACAACATCCTTGTTTCAGTCCCTTACTAATATTAAATGACTCAGGCAGTTCTCATCCTATTTTCACTCTGGCTTGAACGTTTTGTAGATGTTATATACACTTCCTATGTATATGGGGTTAATTCCACTATTTTCTAAGGTTTCAAATAATTTGACTAGTGGGACATTGTCATAAGCCTTTTCGAGGTCTATAAATACCAAATGCGTTTCTAAATTCTTTCCGTTTGTATCTCAGTTATTTGTCAAAACGAAAATATGTTTTCGATACAGGATCTTCCCGCTCTAAATCCACTCTGTTCTTCTACATTACCAATTTCTCCTTCAATTCTGTTTTTTAGGATTCGACCATATAGCCTTCCTATTGAACTAGTTACACTAATCCCTCTATAGTTATTACAATCTTGCTTATTCCCTCTTTTATATATAGAACTAATCAAAGAGATGTTAAAATCTTGTGGCAATGCTTCTCCTTTAATCATTAACTTATTAATGGTATAGTTCCCACAAAATACTTGGTCCATATTTCACCAATTCAATAGGAATCCCTCCCAATCCAGTGGATTTATTGTTCTTCATTTCTTTAACTGTATTTTCTACCTCCCTTGATGAAATGGGTTCCACATTCTTTCTTTCTTCCTCTCTTATTCGGTATATCATTTGTTTATATTCATTTCTGTTCTCAGTTAATAGTTTTTCATAGTGTTCTTTCCACTTACTCATGTTAATTATTGGAATATTGGCTTTTTCTTTTCTTTCTGTTCAAAGTTGTTTTATTAGTTTCCAGGCCTCTCGTACTTTTGTCCCTCCGATATATTTGTTAACTTCATCACATTTTTTGTCCCATAATTCCTGCTTTGCTTTTGTTTGTGTTTTAAAGATTTTACTGAATAATAAAAAATATTGTCCGCCTAATGAATAGCAAATCTTGTTTTCATTTGTTAATATTTTTTTTGTTTTAATCTTACTATTCAGATATAATAGTATTTTACACTTTGCATTGTATTGTAGTTTTGTTAAAATAAAATTTATGTTCTTTATTTTAAATGTTACTCTGTTATAAGAATTGTATATACACATTAAATGTTACATTAACCATGGGCTTTTATTTCTTCAAAGAGTAAACTAAAAACCCAAAAACATTATTACCTAACCTTACAAATGAAAATATTACATATTTTCACTTAACATTAAAAAATAGAATAATTTAAAATTAGTAGATTAATTCTTCACATCATGGAATATTGATACTATCATTTGATACCCAAAACATCAAAAATGTAGTTTGGTACGGATATTGGGAAAGTACCGAACAATCATACTTTTCCAAATTTAAATAATGTTACTTTATTAAAACATACATCCAAAGGTCAAAAAATATACCTTTGGAAAAAACAAATTAATAAAAATATATCTTGTGATAAATAAAAAAACGTATTATTTTTTATTAATAATATAAAACAAGAATAAGTGTAAGCAAATATTAATATACTTTTAAAGTTACATAAAACTGATAAAACAAATTAATAAGTCTAATACTTGATAATACTTATGCACACTCTTATGGAGATTATTAGGAATGTGATAATTGCAATTTTATCGCAAGAATTCAGAATTTGAACTTCCAATTGTCAAAATCATGAGCCACCACTTAGTAACTTTGGTAAGTACATCATTTATACATTTTGTATAAACAACATTATTTATTTATTGAATGTACATCATTCATGTAGACTTTTGCTCACTTTTAACTGTTTTATTGTACTTTAACTCTCTTTTGCAAGATCAAAAGGATACTTATACAGCTGGAATACAGTCCATAAAACTGAAATAGACTCCGTACATGGAAACAGGTCAGCAAAAAAACTTGTCTATTTTTATTATGCCTTCTCTAACAATCTTTTAGTGTTTAGAGAACTTAACAAAGCTAGAATCTAATTGTTTCTTTCAAAAAGTGGTTTAGTTATCAGTCTGGTTGACCTTAAAATAGCCAGCCTTCTTATAACTCTATTTTACTTATACAGTGGATTCTGCTTTATCAGGACACATCAGAACCATATCAAGTTCGCCCAATTAAACGGCTGGCCCTATTATCAGAAATTTCTAAAAAGTAAGCAAATAAGCGCTATAAACCGAAATTTCTTAATAACAGAAAATCAAACATAATTCCTAACTACAGCAAACACGGCAATTATATAAGATTTGTTACTAACAAAGTATGTCTAAGTAAATGCAGTAATTAATAATAATCATTAATTAAAATAATACTATAATTACAGCATAATGGAATAGTCTGAGTAGGCCTAGTTTTAAGAAACCTGGAGTTCCTAAAGGTGACTGCAGTTTTCCCCAAGGACAAACACAGAAAATCTGAAACCAAAGACTTGTCGTCAGGTTGTAGTTAACATGTTCTGTATTGTTGTGGGTTATCACACCTGCAAAACTCACTAGTCTACTCATGTAAATTACAACCTCAAAAAAAGCTTATTACCGTACTTCTATTTAAGAAGAGAAAAATTGAGCCGCTACTGGACCAAATAATCGGTGGTCCAAACCTATTAAGCAAAGCAACTTTCTATGTGCAATCCTGTTTTGTTATTCTATGTTGAATATTGCCCCAATAAAGCGGCTGCCTCTAATAACCGGTGGCCCTATTAACTAGAATTCACTGTATATACAAAATTATCTTTGCATATGTCTCTTTTTAACTGAAGAGATACAGATTCTGCATGGAGTAAGACAAGGACATATACTATCTCCGTTTTTATTCAAAATCTACTTGGAAGGTATTTTTAGAGAAGCTTTAAATGAATGTGAAATCTCTCTGAATGGTGAAAGAATAAATAACATACATTATGCAGACAATGCCGTCATATTCGCAGATAGCTTAGAGGGGCTGCAACAACTAATGAACAGAGTGACAGAAGCAGCCATGGATATGGTCTAGACATCAGTGTTAATAAAACGAAGTTAATGATTGTATCTAAGAACAAGTTTACAAACTGCACCCTTAATATAAACCAAAGGCCAGCTGAATGTGTAAGCCAATTTACATACCATGGTACTATAGTCAATGAACAATGGGGCCATTCTCAAGAAATACAGAGCAGAATTGAAAAGGCAAGAGCATGTGTACACTAGAATGAGCAGTTTATTCAAAAGTCACGATTTAACAATAAACACAAAGATGAGACTTTTACGCTGCTACGTATTCTCGGTCCTCTTCTAGGGTGTAGAATCTTGGACTTTGACTGAAGCCTAAACTAAAAAATTGGAATCTTTCAAAATGTAGCTTTGCCGTAGAATACTGAGCATTTCATGGACAGCACATATAACTAATGTTGAAGTTCTTAGAAAGATGAAGAAAGATAGAGAAGTTATTAACACAGTGGAGACAAGAAACCTTCAGTATCTGGGACATCTCATGAGAAATGAACAAAGATTTTACTTATTGCAGCCATACTACAGGGAAAAGTACGTGGAAAGAGAGGAGTTGGGCGACCGAGAATATCATGGTTGAGAAATTTAAGGACCTGGTTTGGTATGAATACAACTGACTTATTCCGTGCAGCAGTACAGAAAGTTAAAATCGTCTGTATGATAACCAACATCTGAAATGGATAGGAACTATCAGAAGTAGATATGTCTATTTTAGTAAGCTTATTTATTTAACTGTTCAATTTTGTCTCATCCATGCCACCTTTATTTTGACTCTAAACGACATCTCTTCAATTAACTTGTTTTCTTACAGATTCCACTTTCTCAAATAACATTTCCTCTTATGTCGTTTTTATGTTTTATTTTTATTTTATTTTAATATTACTGAATGGTTAAGTTTGGTTAAAGATACTTTTGCTAACCTTCCTCCTAGTTGTAGCTGAAGAAGTCCTTACAGATCAGTAGTTATTAACACTTTTGTCCTTCATCTGTATCTGTTGCACTCTACTCTTAACTCTTTACTCTACTTTGCCTCAGTACTGAGCTATTTACATAAACATCTGCCAAGTACATTTTTACCATTGAAGATGGCCTTCATTACGTTTGACACCAAAACGTATATGGTTCTCAAAACTAATTACAAATATAATACTACTGACTTGCAACACTATTTTTTTATTGGTAAAAATTTTACATTACATGTAAAAATTTTACCTTGTAGCCTGAATCAGTTTCGCTTAATACAAACTTCATCAGAGGCTCAGAGGCATGTAATACGCGAAAACTAGTATAAAAAATATAAAAAAATATAAAATATATAAAAAATTAGTGTTCCAAATCAGTAGTTTTATATTTATAATTAGTTAATCAACGAACAAATCATGGACAACAAAATCCAAGTTCTCAAAACATACGACCTCGGCCTAATAGCCTGGCAATTAACCATTCTAATAGTACTTTTAAATAATTTATCCCCCCCCCATGATCTAAGGGGGGGAGTTTATTTATCCCTATAAATGACAGGAACGTTATAGTACTGAAATATTTTTATTAGATCTGTTCTCAGTATTCAGTAGAGATCGTTATTTAACCAACAAAATTATAAGTATTTTTGTGATAGTGTATGAAATCGTACTTTATAATAATTATTATTATTATTAAGTTTATCAAGTTAACATTATTATTAAATTGTATCATTTAAGTATAGCACCTCCACCATGTAAAAGGATGGCGATTTAGAATTTGAAAATGAATTTGCTTGGCTTTTAAAAGGATTTTAATTGTTATACAAACCTAACTTTTCCTGAAAATAATCATGATTCCACTTATTAAAAATAAAAAAGTAGTAATTAATAATAAAAATAAATATTAAAAATAAGAAATAGTAATTATGAATATATAACTACTGACTTGGAACACTAATTTTTTACTTCCATATTCCTTAAGGAATGGAAGTATGGTGATGGCAAAAAAAATCATGTTCGAGATTATTGCAGATTCTGATTCTACTACACTCAAAACATGAAAAAAAGTCGTTTTCCGAAAAGTGTCTGTGTGTGTGTCTGTGTGTCTGTCTGTCTGTGTGTCTGTCTGTCTGTAGATTTTTTTTCTATGGCAAACGATAACTGCCGCAAATTCAAACAGAATCAAATAATTTTTTGCATACAGCCCTGATTTGTAGAGTACTCGCGACCTATTGTTTTTGGTGAAGATCGGTTGAGGGAAAGGGGTAGTTTACCGGCAACGGTTTTTTTTTATCAAGGGAAATTTTTTTTTTGGCAAACGATAACAGCCGCAAATTCAAACAGAATCAAATAATTTTTCGCATACAGCCCTGAATTGTAGAGTTCTCAAGATCTATTGTTTTTGCTGAAGATCGGTTAAGGGAAAGGGGTAGTTTACCTGTAACGTTTTATGTTTTAACAAGGGTATTTCCTATGGCAAACGATAACAGCCGCAAATTCAAACAGAATCAAAAGATTATTTGCATACAGCCCTAAATTGTAGAGTTCTCAAGACCTATTGTTTTTGGTGAAGATCGGTTAAGGGAAAGGGGTAGTTTACCTACAACGTTTTTTTAACAAGGGTATTTTCTATGGCAAACGATAACAGCCGCAAGTTCAAACAGAATCAAATAATTTTCTGCATACAGCCCTGATTTGTAGAGTACTCAAGACCTATTGTTTTTGGTGAAGATCGGTTGAGGGTAAGGGGTAGTTTACCAGCAACGTTTTTTTTTTCTATGGCAAACGATAACTGCCGCAAATTCAAACAGAATCAAATAATTTTTTGCATACGTCCCTGAATTGTAGAGGTCTCAAGGACTTTCGATTTTGGTGAAGATCGGTTAAGGGGAAGGGGTAGTTTACCTGCAACCTTTTACGTTTTAACAAGAGTAAAGTACTTGAAAATTTATTTAAACTTTTTGAAACAATGGTAATTGTTGAAAATAAAATAATTTTGTTGCCAGGTAACAAAAATAAAGTCATTTTGATTATCTATATCTATAAAAATGAATGTTTGTTTCTTTCTTTCTTTCTTTGTCCCGTATGCGTTCCTATACCATTCATCCGATTGCGATGAAACTTCGGTGAGTTGTTGTGCGCACGCCCGCGAAGGTTTATGAATTTTTTTCGATGGGGTCCTATGGGGGGTTCTTGGGGTCTTCCACATCTCCTCCTAAACCACTGGACCGATTTCAACCAAACTTGGCACAAATATTTTATGCAACGGGAGAACCAACATAGGGTAGGTGTTTTTTCGATGGGGTCCTTTGGGGTCTTCCACATCTTCTCCTAAACCACTGGACCGATTTCAACCAAACTTGGCACAAATATTTTACGCAACGGGAGAACCAACATAGGATAGGTGTTTTTTCCGACGGGGTCCTTTGGGGTCTTCCACATCTTCTCCTAAACCACTGGACCGATTTCAACCAAACTTGGCATAAATATTTTACGCAAAGGGAGAACCAACATAGGACAGGTTTTTTTTCGATGGGGTCCTTTGGGGGTCCTTTGGGGGGTCCTTTGGGGTCTTCCACATCTTCTCCTAAACCACTGGACCGATTTCAACCAAACTTGGCACAAATATTTTACGCAACGGGAGAACCAACATAGGATATGTGTTTTTTTCGATATGATACTTCGGGGGGTCCTTTGGGGTCTTCCACATCTCCTCCTAAACCACTGGACCGATTTCAACCAAACTTGGCACAAATATTTTACGCAAAGGGAGAACCAACATAGGATAGGTGTTTTTTCGATGGGGTTCTTTTGGGGGTTCTTTGGGGTCTTCCACATCTCCTAAACCACTGGACCGATTTCAACCAAACTTGGCACAAATATTTTACGCAACGGGAGAACCAACATAGGACAGGTGTTTTTTTTCGATACGATCCTCTGGGGGGTCCTTTGGAGTCTTAAAAAACTAACTTATTAGATCTGGTTACTATGGCAACCCAATGGAATAGATTCTGTTCTAAATATATTATCGCATTAAATTGAAGACCACGCGAACGAAGTCTTTATATATTATATATATACAAACACTTTCTTTCTTTGAGTGGCATTGCAACGCATGCCGGGTACTCGCTAGTAAAATATAAATATTTACAAGAAGAATTTTCAGTTTTCAAAATTTAAATATATTTTTATAAAACAATGGGTTCTTCATTGAGGTGGGGACTTGACGACAGTGACAGGGCTTTCCACCAAATTCAGCAGAGTGACAGGTAGGCCCAACTCTGATTGGCTCCTCAGATTTCCCCAGCGTTAGTAGGTTCTATGAAAATATTTTATTTCAAAAATGA
The DNA here is from genome assembly GCA_034769895.1 of Magicicada septendecula. NCBI lineage: Eukaryota > Metazoa > Arthropoda > Insecta > Hemiptera > Cicadidae > Magicicada > Magicicada septendecula. The sequence goes on from CM068373.1 coordinate 54,170,509, forward strand.
TTTTAAATATAAATCTCATGTTTTATGTTTTAACATGGGTAATTTTTTATATGACGAACCATAACTGCCATAAATTCAAACAGAATCAAATAATTTTTTATATATGTGCCTGAGCTATAGAGAACTCAATGTCTGTTGATTTTTGTGAAGATCGGTTACGGGGAAAGGGCAGTTTACCTGAAACATTTTTTGTTGTAACATGAGTAAAGTACTTAATTTTGATAAAGTATCCTGATAAGATCTTAATAATCCACTGTAGAAACGTAGATGAAATATATATAAATGAAGAGGCTAGTTGAACGGGCTGGGGGTAATTTTCTATAAATCAAAATTATAGTTGAAGGGGGAGGGGATAATTTTTTTTTATATGTGTACTACGTTATTGGCAACAAAGAAGTATTTTTTTGTTAAAATTCCTTCCCTGGCTGTTTGGCTGAAAATGATTTTAAATATAAATCTTAGAATATGGAAGTCATGTATGGTTCTCCATACCGATATTTATTCTTGGATTTCGTTGTCCATGACGTGTCCGTTGATTAACTAAATATAAGTATACTACTACCGACTCAGAACACAAAGTTTTTTACAAGCATTTACACAATTCAAATCACACGCATTATTCGAACATATCACAACCCCACACATACAACATCGATCCTTCAAAAGTTGACACCGTCGCCAAGAACAAGATGGACAGCACTCCCAGTGGCAGCCTCTGACGAAGCTTATAATAACCAAAAACTGGTTAAGGCTATGAGGTAAAACTTTTACATTTTTACCAATAAAAAACTTTGTGTTCCAAGTCGCTAGTAGTGTACTTATATTTAATTTTTTATGGGTAAAAATGTAAAATTTTACCTTGCAGCCTGAACTAGTTTTCACTTATTACATGCTTCATCAGAGTTGTAAGAGCCTCTGACGAAGTTTATAATAAGCAAAAACTAGTTCAGGATACAAGGTAAATGTATTACATTTTTGCCAATAAAAAATTAGTGTTTCGAGCCAGTAGTTATATAATTATTTATAATTAATCAACGGACACGTCAAGAAATAGTAATTACAAAACAGGTAAAATTTCAAAAATATTTTACACTTCCTAAACCTAATTTTTACCGTTCTTTTGTTATACTTAACCTTTTATTGCTTGAATCTAACTTAGTCCATAATTTTATAATATAGTAACCATTTTTTAAGGCAAATTATTAAGTACCCCATTTAAGTTAAATATTTGTCCTTATTTTGTTTCTGTACCGGTCACACTTCGAGACTTAATGCGCACCTCTTTCTATTTTAAACTCTATCAAGGAACCATCCACTCAGTACTTCTGTAACCTATTTTTTTTAACACTTTCTTTCACCTTCCTCCATTTCTGGCCTTTTCCTCCATTTGTCTTTTAGTCATTGACTGGTTATTAAGAAGACTAAAGGCATTAACTGTTTTGGCACTTTACCGTTAAAACTACACTTGCATATTTTATTTGATGCTATAATTTTTACACGTTTGTCTAGGCAATAATGATACTGTTGAACCTGATGATAAAAAAATAAACATTGAATACAAAAAAGGAACAGTACACAGTTTTACTAAAAAATAGAATAAAATATTTATTTCTGTTTATTCTTATTATAACAGTTTTAATATTGTCATATTCTGACATTCAAATGATTGCTAAATGCTTTAAACTTTGTACATTAATTGTGCATAATAAAACAAACTGATGGTTTTATCTTCTGTAGTTGGCTCTTGAAACTGCATGTACTTTACCCACGGAAGCAGGTGATGACAACGTGTTATGTAGTCGAGGACGAATCCCATTTGTACCTTTATTACCTCAAAACAACAGAAGAAATAAAGCGAAGAATCACCTTGGCTAATAGGTGCTTCTTTGGTCTCAGACCTCTGTTTCAGAGCAGAATAATTGCCAGGAGCATCAAGCTGCTTCTGTATAAAACACTGATCCGCCCGGTTCTCACCTATGGTTGAGACCTGGACCATTTCTAGAAAGTCTGAGTCAAGCCTGCAAAATTCTCCGCAGTATATTTGGTCCAATATGTGTAGAAGGTGAATGGAGGAAAAGAACCAACCAAGAACTGAACACTCTTCTGAATGAACCAGATATTGTGAAAATTATAAAACTTGGTAGACTCAGGTGGGCTGGACACATGATCAGAATGGGGGAGAATGAAATACCAAGAAAGGCACTCACAGAACAGACCTATGGCACCAGGAGAGTTGGTAGACCCAAACTACATTGGGAAGACGGTGTGAACTACGATGCGTGCCATATCCTTGGGACCCGGAACTGGAGAGCAGCTGCACTTGACCGGGACAACTGGTGGAGGCTGTTAAAGAAGGCCTTGACTCAGTAATGGGTTGTTGCACCGCTGATGATGATGATGATGAAAGACATAGCTCTTTTGGCACTTTACCGTATACAACTACATTTTGTATATTTTATTTAACGCTATCATTTTTACACATTTGTATAGGCAAGAATGATATTGTTGAACCTGATGATACACAAATAAACATTGAATACAAAAAAAGAACAGTACATAGTTTTACTAAAAAATGTAATAAAATATTTATTTCTGTTTATTCTTATTATAACAGTTTTAATATTGTCATATTCTGACATTCAAATGATTGCTAAATGCTTTAAACTTTGTACATTAACTGTACATAATAAAACAAACTGTCGGTTTTATCTTCTGTAGTTGGCTCTTCAAACTGCATGTACTTCACAAGCCCCTGCTTTACCCATGGAAGCAGGCGATGACAACGTGTTATGTAGTCGAGGACGAATCCCATCTGTACCTTTATTACCTCAAAACATAAAGTACGTTATCCTTCCACAAAAACCCTTTCCACTAACACTGACTGATTTTAAGCCAATCTAACAATTACTCAGTATTACAGGTGAGTTTAAAGCAGCTCCAAATGAAGATTCTTAGCTGTAGGCCTTAAACTGAATTATGTCTCTGTAAAAAGTATTTGCAGCACAAAACTTTACCTCCTCAAAGTAAAAGATATTTTTCAAACCAAATTACGGTTTCTATAGCTTTATTAAACAATTACAATCAACAATTAACGAAATACATTGAACATTAAAAATATTTTATATTTTACGTTTTGAATTATTCGTTCACTTCCTGAAGTTAAATTTATTCACTTATGTGTTCAGACACTGATGTTCATCCATTGTATGTTCAGTAGTCTTATGACTACTTTCTTTTTATAGTAGTTTGTATAGTAGTGTCTTATAGTGTATTTCTTATACTTTTTTTTACATTTTACTTTTTTCTCAAGGTTTATAAAAAACTTGAGAATCAATCCAATGAAAGATTTACAATTCACCACAAGTTGGTCACCTAATAAAAATAAGATACGGTAAAATTGGAATTATTTTAATTTATTTTTATCCTTAAAAGTAATTTATTCTTAAATTTACATAATTTAAATATACCAATATAAATGTATGCGGTAAAATTGAAAAACATTTATCTCTTCTTACCTTCTTAATCACCACCAATCAACAACTAAAAGACATGTACATGTTGGTACACTAGTCGTCAATGATTGCCCGACCAGAACACGGAAAGTCATGACCCTGAGAAAGCTGGAGATAAATTTCGGTAGGTTACCTCTGAACAGCCAATCAGTAGCTATTTCACATCTCCGCACTTTTTTTAATGCTTTCACAAAATCAAAGAATACAGCAACCATGTCTTTTCCTTCAATAAAACTATTTTGAACTGCATTTTCCAGACACACTAGTTGGTCAGGAGTAGAATAGTGCTTCCAGTACACATACTGGCATGTGGTCAGGAGGCCATATTTTTCAACACACTAGGTGAGCCAGTCATTAACCATCCTCTCCAATAATTTTCCTAAACAGCACATCAACTTTACTCTGATGATAGATCTTTGCATGGGCATATCTTGGGGCCTTTATTGGGGGGGGGGGGGAGTAAAGCTTCATAAATTCAAGTGTGTAGTGAGACCATCTATACAATAAAATATATACAAAATTAGAAAGTTTAGTAATAATTCTTAGTTAGTAAACAAGGGACAATTTCATTTTTTAATGATTAACAAACCTTTCTTCAAAAGTTGTACTTCCAGTTATGTTTACCTAGAACAAATATACTGTAGGCCTATAAACATAAACAATTTCAGTTCTTCCAATTCTTATACCCAGTTTTTGTAAACGCATCGTCTCCCTTAGGCACACTGTCACAAAATGTTCGGCAGTAGTAGCAGTATGCCAAATCAGTCACAACACAAAGAAATTTTCAAATTGTCAGTCAGGCAATTTTCAAAGAAATTAAGCCATGTTACTCTTTTGCATTCCTTATCTCCTATTTTCCAGAACTTATCAACACAAAAAACCAAAACAATCACAACAATAACGAATTAAGAAAGAGACAAGCGATGTGTACTTTAACGGAATACGTACATGACCGAGTAACCGACCACACTTGTATCAGTAATCATTAACAAATAACAGTTCCAAACGACCATCTTTTAAGATTCGTGAACAAAGCTATCGATGATTTGTGGTGTTCCAAAAACAAGTCTTTGTTTGTGTAAAAGGCACGCATTGTATTCTAGTTAATTAGGTCTCTATAGTTTTTTTTTTTGAACAGAAATATTTTTGACGTATATCATTAAAATCTGTCAAACATTTCCCTTACAAGTTTCTTCGGAAGAAATAAGGATAATAATTTATGGCAACTAGTCGTCTGATAACAGTACAGACATTGATAAATAGTGCTTACTGTGCTTGCAAGCATAGAAACTGTATCCTATTTTACTACAACTGGAAACAAAATTTTATAATGCTCGGAACATTGGGGGCGAGTGCCCCCCTTGCCCCTCCCAAGTTACCCCTATGGTTCTTTGTGTTAAGATGATGATCCAGCCTTCAGAAATGGGATGACGATCGCTTCTCTCCATCGTTTAGGGTAGTCCCCTATGCACCCAAATGGCGTTATAAAGTCCCAATAGTGTAACTATAACTACACCTGGCAGTTGACGTATAATTCTGTAGGTAATTCATTTGGTATCTTCCACTTTTGCCCCACTTTTAGGGCCCTATCATCCCCAAATTTTGAAATTTCTGAAACTTACATTCAGATTTAAGTTGAATTTCCTTTAATTTGATAGCACATGGATTTCTGCGAATTTATCCACATTATCACCCACTTTTTGGCCCTCCAGCGTCCTAAAATTTTAAAATTTCCATAAATGAAGCTAAATTCATATTTTGGTAAAATTGTTCATTAATTTGATTCCCATACGGACTTTTGCTATTTTTTCTAAATTTTGCCCGCTCGCATTTTTGTCTCCCGCCCCCGATTTAGGGGGCTTATATGACTCAAAAAGAATAGAATTGTGTTGAGTAAAAGTTAGGACACACATGCCTAGATTTACGAAAATCCGTTGAAAAGTTATCATGAGACATATCCCAAATAAATAGAGACATACATACAAATTCCAAACAGTCGAATGAAAACTGAGAACTCGTTGCGCTCATTCACTGAAGAAGGAAATGGCACAATGCTTAGTTGTTTGCTATTAGTTCAGTTCTGTATTAGTGCTGAGATTGCCGCCAAGTGTCTGGCTGTTAACAATCATTGTATTCACTTATGAAATATTATATTTTCCCAATCATGAATCTTACAATAAACAATATACCGAAACATTCTTACCTAACCTCACTTATTAAAAATATTACATATTTTTTAATTATATTCAGCAATAAAATCATTACTAGAGGTATTTTTATACGATTCTTCTTCTTTTTCACAGCGTGGTGTCTCGATATTATCGCGTACCCAAAACATCGAAAATGTAGGGCAGGTACAGTCACATTAGATATAGAAGTACACTTATATCGTAAGTACTGTAGGCGCAGTTATTGGTACCATTAGAGCTCTATAGGAATAGGTATTCGCACCCGCCATCTTTGCTCCCAGACTTTTAAATGTAATGTGGCGGGAGCAATGTAAGCACGCTGTGCATTGCATTATTTAATGTAAATTATGTATGTAAATATTAATATTTTTACATATCAGGGTTATAACCTTAGTGTACTAATTTGATTTATGTATTACACACGAATATGTATAATAATCATCTCATCTTGTCAGTGAAAACAAGGTTATAAATACTGCTGTTAGAGATATTATTAGTCTAATGTTATGTAGTATGTTTTGCAGATTGTTGTACTACATCTCATAATCATAATGACTGGTTGTTGTGCTGTAAATTGCAAAATCGAATAGAAACTAAGTTTAGAACATTCAAATTTCCGGCAGACCCTATTCGATGTGCAAAATGGATTCAAAATATGAGACGAGACAAATTTATACTAAGCAAGGGAATGCGTCTGTGTGAGGTAAATTTAATGGTTGTTCCTTAAAAGTTTGTGAATGTTAATCATAACGACTAAAAATGTAAAACACCTTTGCACTTTTAGGTTCATTTTGAAAGTTCACAGTTTGAACAGGCACGAGTAGATGGTTGGAAAAAACTGAAGCCTAATGCCATACCGACTTTGTTTGACGTACCAAATCCACCTCCTAGGATCGCCCCAGTTCCACGCAGATCACTGTACAAGGTGGTTTATTTTTTTACTCCATTAATTATAAATATAATGTTATAACTAAAGCCCGGATTCACGTGCAATTGCATCTTTTTTTTGCTAGTTCGTAAACAGCCAGTGACAAGTTATTTATCCGAATCGGGACGTGTAGGTCATTTTAACATACATTTTATTTTGCACAAAATTGCACGTTTTGGGGGTTACTGCATAAAATTGCACATTCTGTAGTTTTAATGCACAAAATTGCACATTTACCTGTTTTTCGAAAATCAGCTGCGCGATAGCCAAGCGCGAAACATACACACAGATCGTAGGCCTAAACTAGATCTCTAGTACAGTTTTTCATTTAAACCGGAGAATTAATATACGCCTATGAAGAAATTATAAAAATGCCGGAAATTTGTGGGTTTAGGCATAAAGAGGTGAGAAATGGTTTCATTAAGCACACAATTCGTAAGTTCTGTTTCAAGATGAACTGTTTGTGTGTGTGTGTGTGTGTGTAGTGTTCGGAGTCAGCAGTATTATATTTATAATTGTAGATCCAGAATGTTGTATTACACGGATTTAATGGTGTAGTCCGCAGTCCACAGCTTGAAACCTGCATTGTCTTTTTTTAATATGGATACGTATAAATAAATATAAATGTCACCATATTATGAAGTATGTCTTATGTTTCTGTATTATATTCTTTTGTGTCTACCGTAGGCCTACTTATTAACGTTTACTAAACACAGTTAACCATTTAAGTAAATATTATCATTATTTAAGGTTCCAAAGAACTAATTTTTTGTTATTTCCTGACGTGTGAAATTACATCTCTTTGTAGAAAATTTTTGTGAATGACTGTTTTGTTTACGAGAATAAGTGCGTCCTCTGTGCATATTTAACCTAAATGTCAAATGTGTTTTCACGAATGTAATTTAACAGCGTTATTCTTTATACATTTTATGATGAATACAACCTGAATACGTGAATTATTGTTCGATTAACTTATCTCTTAAACAGGATACTAACTTTTGAAATAGAAACAATCGGGAAGTAATTGATGGATTTGTAGGTTAGGTGTTCAAATGAATGAACGACGCCAGTTTTAATTCAAAATCGACTGTCATAATAATTATACTGTTTACATTAAGAAAGTTGCCAGTAATTTGATGAAGTGTGTGTATATAGGACTAAATTATGAGCGGATTTCAAAATTGTTTGTTGATACTTTTTTATCTCCTCGTAACTAGTTTTAAGGTATATGTAGATGCATCACTGGGTGACAGTTTTCCTTCTTATAAATCGTGTGTAGAGAAATGTAAATTAGACCAGTGTGATAAAGGTAAGCAATAAATAGCACAGTTATAAATACATTGAAACACCATTAGTTAATTAGTTATTCTGAAACCGAATTGTATTTGCCTTTAAATATAAATAGGGATTGTCTACCTTTTTTTTTTTTTTTTTTTTTTTTTTTTTTTTTTTTGAGTCCTTCAGTGTAAAATTACTCTGTTGTTAAGATACTAATTTGCATTTTTGTACACTCGATTATGAAAAAGAATATTATTGTTGCTACTCTTATAGTCTTTGTATAGTATGGGAAAATATTTACATCATTTATGTTAAATATATTTTGATAACAGAAACAAAATAACAATACATAAATATAAATTAGTGTGGTTTCTCTCCATAGATTGTCTCTTCATAACATTATGTAGTTTTGACAATACCTACACTTTTTTGATGTATCAGACATGTTTTTCATTGATATTGATAGCATCTAATGTTTATTACTGGTTTATCTATTCTGTAAAGAAGTACTGTAATTAATATAGAACGTGATTAACGGTTTCTGTAAAAGGATATAGGCAAATAAAATTCACATACATCATACATGACTTGGGATGATTATCAGCTCAAGAGATTTGAATGATCTTTATGTATGTTATATAGATCAATAGATCCAGTACCTGACAGAGCTCAAAATTCTTCTTACACCTCATGCCAATTCAATGAAATACCAGAAAAAATTTGTTGTTTATTTCTTTTTAATTTTTATGAAATTTTGTATTTCATATCATTCTAGCCAAGAGTTTTGAGGAGGAAACTGTCTAAATGTATTAAATGAGGAACTAAATATGTTTTCCTTAATTTTTTAAACACAAAAATGCAGTTGAATGTAAAATGGTATAATTTACAAAATGGTATTGGTCAATGATAATAAATTCTGTATTTCAAGTCTTACTTCCAGTATGGACTGCATCGAATATGTCATGTCAGACTACAAATCACCTATATTACAATAGGTATTTTCCAAGGTCATATTTATGGGGAACAGGACCAGACCCCCTCAGAGGGTAGAAAAAGTTGACGTATTTTCTTAATCTCTTAATTTTTAGACTATTTTATTATTTTTTCACTGTCTATAGTAGTAACTCTTTTTTGAATATACAAACAGATATATTACACTGCATTTGCGTATATGTTTGAAATATGAAATATAAGAATAACAATTCAGTCAATTAGTATTTTCTATTGTCAATAACGTGTATTTTTATTGTGTTATTACCGTTTACTTTAATGTGATTGATTTCATGATATTATCACACATTTTTCAACCACTTTAAAGATAGTAATATTGACTAGTCTTGACTTTTTTCTTTTATATGAAACTGACTCGATCATATGACCCCCCCCCCCACCAAATTCTAGATATGCCAATGGTATCTTCAGGTCTGTGTAACAGTAAGGTTGGCTTAAACATTCAGGCACAGATGTTGTCTGACACAACTTATTTGACACAGCCTATACTGGAAGAAGAATGGACACCAGCCATGGAAGCCTTGATGAAAATATAATCAAAATAAATGTTTATATTCTGGTAAACTGCAATTTTGCACATAAAACAAAAAATACAAATTCCAAGTGCCACTTGGTCTTATATTGTATGTTTGCAGATGGTTACAATTTCAAACTGACTAAAGGTCACGAATGGCCACTGCTGCTGTTTTGGAGGTGTATCGACAACTGTAAATATGAATGTATGTGGACGATAGTTGACAATTTTGAAAGAAAAGGATGGCCGCCTCCTCAGTTTCATGGAAAGGTAGATACTTATACAATGTTTTAAATTTCCTGTTTTAAAAACATTACACCTGTGTTACTGTGCAAAAGGGTAATATGTGTATGAGGCCAGTTTTTACAATTTCTAATTTTTAACATGACAAATAAAAACACAAACTGAATTAATTGCTTATAAATATAGTTTTTTTTACTAATAAAGGCATTAGCATTCTATATGATTAGCATTTAGTTATTTACATTTATTTAGCATTATTAATTAATTATTTATTAGCATTAGCATTTACAAACACAATAACAATAATTTATTAATTAAAGAACAAACTCAAATAAAAACAAAGCAAGATCTATTTAAAATTATAAATTTATTAAAATAGATAAAATATAAACATTAAATATTCCCAATGTAATCGACAAAACAGCTACTTAAGTAAATAAACATTAAAACAATAGTTAATTAATTGAATTAAATTGATTATCCATTATTTTACATTGAAATCAAAACAAATTCGATTATTCGTTAGTTTCTATATTAACGTAGAATTATTTCGATTGTTATTGATTTTACAAATCTCTAATGATGCTGATATGTTTCAGTGAAACTTGTCAGATATTGAAATGACAAAAACGTAATACACTACTTTGCAGAAGAAAGTATATTGAATAACATTCTGTATGTGGAGACAATTTGTTAGCCTATTGAAAACATGGTCACTGTTTTCAAAACAATAGACCCCTATGTTTTACAAAAGCTTTGCTGAAGCAACTGAGTGAGGTTATTAAGACAAAACGTAGACATTTAGCAAAGGAAAAAGTCCTTTTCCATCAATACAATGTACCCGCCCATACTTAATCAATTGCAGACACAAAGCTTCATGAATTGCACTATGAATTACTGTCACAAGCACCATACTCACCAGATTTAGCTCAGCGATTTTTCTGAATCTGAAGGGACGGCTTACTGGAAAGATTCACTTCGGGTTGAGTATACTAGAAGTTGCCGCATACTTGCATTGGTTGTAAAACCAGGAAAAGATTTTAAAGTGACTGCTGTCAACATTTGACACTAACATGTCTATTGTTATAGGCATTGCTGGGTTTTCCAAGAATTATAAATGTATATGACTGCTTGTAACAGTTTAAGAGACATTTGTCGTTCATACATTGGTTAATGTTGTGCCCATCCATACATTGGTTTCAGATACATTTGTCGTACATACATTCATTCATTAGTGTTGTACACATCCGTACGTTACTGAAATACAGTAAAAAAGTGTTCAAATTTTCGGTGTTTCATTGGAAAAAAAAAAGGTTTTGGAAAATGTGTTCATGATTGGAATCTTTTATAATCACTCTTATCAGTTGTTTCATGACCCAGCCAGCATATTTCCTGGATGGCAAATGAGGTGGAACCTTGATAATATTTTCATTCCACCAGCAATTTCCTGCATCTTTTCTGGTATCCTCATATCCTCATTATGATTCCGGTTTGTTTCCCAAGAAGCCCTTTCCGAGGCTTGGTTGTTGGTTTCATAAAAATTTTATTTTTACTTGGCCGGGATGTTAACCCAATGAAAAACCCCCAAACTGTAGGACCAGGTGATTTTTTTAAATACGGGTTTTCTCCCATAGGCTTTGGAGAGCCAACTCCTAGCCGCAAGGCAGCATCTAAGGTGCACAGTATTACAGCCAACTAAAGTCAGCAAGATTCATGTCTGTTATATTCCAAAGATAAGCCGTCCAGAATCGTTTCCCTTATGCTCTAACTTGGTACTGGTGGCTACTGCTGTCCTCCACCAGGAACATTTATCGACCTTCCAGTCTAGATCCGTACTGTTCTGCATCAACGGGATCACCTCTTGTAGAATGTGGCACTCCACCACACAGTATGGTCTTGGCTGGAGGGAGGTAAGGGCTCCTTTGGGAGCTAACATCACTTCATCCAACCCTGGAATTTGTGAGATTTAGTGCCCACTCAATATAGGTACTATCTCTCCAGACCTTCTTTGTGTTCTTTATCTCCGTATTTACTTTTATTCTAAAACAGTTGTAACAAATTATGTAATTTTTATCCTTTGTAACAGGCCATCTTCCATAAGTTTCCTTTTTTAACCAATTTTCAATTTTTTTCTACCATATTGTTTATTTGTCTCTTTTTTTTTAATTTCATAATCCACTACCTCATAAGCTGCTTCCCAAAGGCATTCTTTGAGGTTTTGGTACATTTCATTTTGTCTTCCATCAACAAAATGTTGGAGTTTGCCAACCAGTCTAAGTTTATACAAGAGTATGGTGCAGTCATTAGAAAATCCACTCAAATGAAATCTTTTTATGTACGTAAAAGCCTTCCCATTCAATGTAGAAGCTTGTAAAAATTCCAATTATATTAGAGCAGTAGATAATATCTAATAGCAACAGTGTAACAGCATTTTTTATTACTTAACAGAAGAATGTTTTTGTCAAGTACCTTATAGTTTTTGTCAAGTACCTTATAGAGTGTGTGTGGTTTTAGTGGCCGTTTGTGAGATGGATGGGCCTCCAGGAACCAGCGTCAGTTATATTCTCTCTGTTCAATCTGGCTGTACATGTAGTGATGTTCAGACAGTTCAGAAACGAGGTACGACCCAGCAGTCCAATGTACAAAGTGTGGGCAGTATATGCAGCTGTAAGTATATAAATAGTGAGTACACAGTGTTAGTGTAAAAGATTATGGAAAATTTTAACACTTACCTGGATCTGTCCATCTGTCATGTCTGGCCATTTTTCACACTTTTTGACATTGTATATAATGAACAATATACAGTGGAACCCCTCTGGTCCGAACTAATTGGGACCAAGTCCTGTTCAGATTGGCGTAAATTCGGATTAACCGGGTTATAGGTTATACAGTACTGTATATTATAAATATAAATTGTATAACATGTATAAACAGTACCACATTCATGCCTACAATCAAAGCACTGTACTACTTTTTGATCTTGCAATCTCTCTTTTATACTATAAAAATACAGTGAATACCAGTTATATATAGCATTGGCTGCTATTAATTCTGATACAATACGTGACTCGCTTCAATGAACGACACTGAACAACTATAGAGACAGTGCAGGAACAGTGGCCAGACCTTACCTACATTGACAGCCCTGAACAAGTCGATGAGAGAAGTGAAGTCTTGCAGCTCGTACAACAAATCCCAGGCTTTGAAGAAGCAGATGACACAGACGTCAACGAATGGCTGGCAGCTGACATCGAAGACCATCAAGTTTTGACTGATGAATAAATCGTATCTTTGATACAACAAACACGTGATGACGATTCCGATGAAAATGAGAAGCAGATGATCCTGTGCCACAGATCTCACATGCTGAAGCAGCGAGAGCTTTTGAAGTATCGTTACCCTATGTAGAGCAGCACGCCAATGCTACACTGGCAGACGTATTATTTTTGAGGCACTGACAGAACATCAGTGTCTGCTGGATTTACAGCTTTGCATCAGAGAAAAATGACTGAATTTGCGCAACACCTTAAGTAGTGTCTAGTTATATAGTGTGTATTTATTTATTTTTTTTTTTTTTATATACTTTTACTGGCACTAAACTGTAAGTACCAATATGTTTTTCCATTCATTTTACAGACGCTAATTTCTTGATAACATAATTCAAACTTTATTTTGCCATATATTTAAAACAATCTAAAGTTTGTAGTTTTAATAAAAATCTCACTAAAAGTGAATTATTGTGTATTTATCTAAGCTTTTTATGTACAAATTATATTGATATGTTCCAGTTATTTTGTCATATTTTTTTATTTCTTTGTCCAATTTTTAGACCCTTTTTTCAAACTACCGGTTCAGATTAAGCGGGTTTTCGGACTAGCGGGGTTTGGACCTGCGGGGTTTCACTGTACTTATAAGTAATTCAGGTTTTATTATTTATTTGTGTGTGGTCTCCAAGCTGCATTAATTAATTTAGATAATATGTAGATATTGCTATAATCAATATAATCAAGAAGGACAATATCTACCTATTATCTCACTTTTTTTTATCGGCCGTCTAAGGACCACATGCCAATTTCAATTCTTTATTCCTTGTTCTTTCCTTTTTCTCCAATATTCTTTCATCTTTTCACTATGTCTCTTCTTACTGTCTTCAATCCACTTTGAACCTGTTTTTCTCTCTCCTACCCTGGACTCCTTCCATTTTTAGCAGTTTTTCCTGAAAAACTTCTCTTTCAATTGCTTCTTCTGCATTATTTTTTTCTAAATGCTTTTGTACTTCTTTAATCCAACTTGATGTTGACTTCTTTCCCCACAGATATTTGAAGATCTGCTTTGTTAACCTATTGTCATTCATTCTATATAAATGTCCAAAAAATAATAGTCTTCTTTTTCTCATTGTTTCTGTTATATTTTCTGTAGTTTGATATTTTTTATTATTACTTCTTAATTTCCAAACTTCTGAAGTTTTTCATGGGCCTAATATTTTCCTAATAATTTGTCTTTCCAATATTTCTAGTTTGTCTAAATTATAATTCAGTGCTAGACAATTATCTCAACTTATTATTTTTTTTTGTAAATTCAAATATTCCCTAAAGCACTATATAAAAGCAAAACTTGTATTTTAAATAACATTTTTTTCTGTGTTACTATAAAGTTATCATGTTTTTGCAAGTAAAAATGTTGGAATAATTTCCAGATCACTGTCATTTTCTGAAAACATCTCTGCACTACTTTTGGAACAAATACTATCACTGTCAACATTTAATAACTAAAAAATCTCATTTTCACTCAGATATGTCTCGTTTACAGACACTGTTCTAATGATAACACTTACACATTCGACTACAAACCATGTGGTAGAACACAAAGCATGCATTAATAGAAATATATATACACATATACTGCTGCGATTTAGGTGCAGAATTGTGAACTACTAATGTCAGTCTTCTTAGTTACATGATTACATGTGGTCAAAAAACATAAATCAGCAGTTTTCGTTGTGTAGAACAGTGCTATAAGACGAACACTTAAATTTCTCATCAAAACTCTGAAGTTACGTAAGCCATACATGTACGTCTTTCTCCAGTTAAGTGTTTAATATCACTTGGACAGGTCCTTTATTGTACATGTTATGAGCACAGAATATACTGTTATAGTAAGAAAGTGAAAGTATGAGGTTTGATCAGACATATTATGGAATTTTTTAATTTCCTGCTTTAGAAGTGTGCGATTAAATAACACTGTTTTTATGTGATGCTTGAACACTTTTTGCAATAGGGTAGGTTAACACTTATATTGTTGACATGTTAGCACATGTTGACATATTGACATGTTAACATAATGTAGGATATGCACATGTAATGCATAGTTTAGATTTTACACATAATTGAGTCAATTGTGCTTTGTGTATAATGATTTAAAACAAAAAATTTTTAGGCGATTTAATTACGGGTGGCACCGCCTCTTGCATCCTAGATTCCACTGACACCGGTCTGAAAAGTCATGTTCTGTAAGTCCTCTTGCATTCATTGCATCTTCAACGTCTATTTTCCGTGAATGTTTAGGTCTTCCTTTTTTCTTTCTAGAGGGTGGAGTCCATTCCAGGGGCGAACCTAGGGGGGTGATATGGGGGATATATCCCCCCCCCCGAAATCCAAAAATGTTGGACAAAAATTTTAAACTTGTTGCGTATTTTTTTAATGTATTTAATTGAAAAAGACTGACAATCATTATATTTTGTAATAAATATGCTGGTAAACCTCACTTTCTTAATTTTAACGTTCTCTTTAAAGTATTATACTCCACAGCTTACTGGAGTAATAATAATAATTACCTTAGTATTATTAGGCTATCAAGACAAACCGGAAGCCTATCTGATGTATGTTTTTAATTTATTTTAATGAAATTAGTGAATTACAGCTATTATTTGTCTATTAGTTTTAATTTTTGGTATGATTTTCATTATAACATGAGAAAAACAATACTGTAAGAAAATATGTGGTTGAAAAAATCCCCCCCCCAAATGAAATTCTAGGTTCGCCCCTGGTCCATTCCCATACCTTCCTTGGCCATCTCTCATCCAATTTTCTTTTTAGGTGTCCAAATCAATTCAGTCTTTTTTCTTCTATTGTTTCTATAATGTCAAGGTCGATTCCCATCGCTTGTCTTATCTCTACATTTCTCACTCTGTCTAGTCTTGTTAGTCTACAGCACCTCCGCCACTAATCCATCTCCATAGCTCTTATTATTATTATGGATTTATTTCTTTTATTAATTTCCCACAGTTCTGCTCCATATAGGCCTACACTTTCGAGTATAGTTTTATATATTTGTGATTTTATTGTTTTTTGTTATTCGTGGACTCCAAAGAATTGTTTTGTTGCTGTCTTAGCTTGTCCTATTCTTACTTTTATTTCTTGGTTGTTATGACTATCCAATGACATTTTTTTTAATACTTTACAAAATAAGGTCAGAGAACTTGATTGAATTTTTTGTGTATAATGAGACAGAGTACTTAATGTAGTGAAAATGTTACAGAAGACATCTGGTTAATCTAGTCTGCTTGAACAAATGGTACAAGTGCTTGCAAGATGGTCATGAATCTACTTAAGATGATAATAGTAAGATGAAGATCATCATCATCATTGGTTCGACAGCCCTTTTTGAGCCCTGGCCTTCTTCAGAAGATTTTATCATTCTTCTCTATTCATAGCCACACTCCTCCAGTTTTTAATTCCAAGAGTAGTGATGTCCTGACTCACTCCGTCCCTCCATCTCAGTTTTTACTTTCCAGCTTTCCTTTTACCTTCTGGCTTTGCATTAAATATCTTCTTAATGGCTCTGCTTTCACAAGCATGTATAACATGCCCAGCCCATTCTAATCCTTTTAATTTATTAAGGTGACCACATCAGGTTCATCATACAAATTATAGAGCTCTAAATTATATCTGTTCCTGCAGGCTCCCTCCCCTTCTACTGGATCAAAAATTTGCCTGAGGATCCTCCTCTCAAATATATTTAGTTGCCTCTCATCTGATCTAGGTAGCATCCATATCTCTGATGCATAAGTCAGTACTGGGCGCACTATGACCTTACACATCAATACCTTGTCTTCCTTTGTATTAACTAAGATTTTAGATGTTTTCTGAGGCCCTGCACACACCTATTTACTGACAAAGTACACTTTCGGATTTCCACACTAATAGTATTTTTACAGTTAACTTTTGAGCTGAGGCAGGTAAAGCTGTGTACTATCTCGAATTTATAAGATCGTATTTCTAAATTTTTAGGGCCCACACAACAGTCTTTTCTTGTTACTGGGTTGTTACTTTGTTTTTCACTGATTGATCTACAGATGCATTCTTGTTGCAGCTTTCTCCAATTTCACAAAGGCTTCCATCATAGATGTTTTTGTTCTTCCTGCTATTAATGTCGATGTTATCTGCATAAGCTAGAATTTGAACTGACTTATAAAAGATGTTTCCTCTTGTGTTAATGCCTGTGAGATGAAGATCATGGCGTATCATTAATAAAGAGGAGACTACAACAGTTTATAAAGCAATATTCTTTTACATGTTTTGTAGCGGGGCATTTTTGGGCATACCTGGGGTAATAACAGAATTTGTATTTTTTTTTTATAAATAATAAATAACTTGTTGAGTGATAGGAAAATTTTGTGACCGAGAGGTAAATTTGTTATTGTGGAAGCGATCGCAACGTGGCAGCATTGACTGTGACAATTATTTAATGATATTGTGTGGACAGTTTAATAACTGTACCAAAATCAGTTCAAGGACAATGACGAACCCGGAAAACGTAAACACGTTATGTAACAACAAATGACATAATCGTGTCAGGCGATGCGTTGCGTCAGCAACTTATATAACAACTGTGTGTCATCGGTTTCGTCAGAGCCTATCCTGGGTGTGTCACGCCAGCAACATTGGGACACAACAGAACAAACAGTCGCAAAACAACATCTGAGTTATACAGACGCTAACCACTGTGCGTCGCCGGTTCGCCGGTTTTCGGGCGAAGTTATTGTGTTCGCCGATGCGCCCGCAACATAAAAAATGTAAAAATTTTTAAGATTTGATCATCTAAAACAGTATTTCTGAAACCGAATAGATACAGTGAGAAAATAATAAGTAAATAATCATGTAACAGTTCGGCAATAAATCAGTGTGTGTATACGAGAAGACATTGAAGGAGGGTACCTTCAACGTAATAACAGGAAAGTAAATTAACAAATTTTATTATTTTCATACAGTACAAGAACAGAGGGGGAAAATTAATTTAAAATATGAGCTCTAATGGGAATGTAACTTGTCTAATGTGAAAGTGTGTGAGTGTGTATGGGTGAGTTTGAATTACGTAATTACAAAGGCGCTGGTTTAAGTTAAGAAAAGTTAGTTGAGTATTATTTCTTTACAGCATTTGTTTTAGTGTTCAACAGTTTAATTATCAATAATGTTTTGAAAGTTGTAGTCAGAATAAAGCATGTACACTGTCAATGTTAAAATAGTAAAAGTATAAAAGATGGGAGGAGTAATTTTGTCATTGTCGTTAATATGCAACAGTAAAACTAAATTATGAATAAACACAAGTTTGTTTGAGTATAGTAGATCGAAGTAGTCATTTCAAACAACCAATTCTGTTCTTCTAGTTCGCTGATACGAACCTTGGTAAATTATTTTCTTGCAGTTAGCAAGATGGCGCCCGACAAAGTAGATAGTACAATTTTGACAAATTCGAAATCACATTATATTTAGTTATTAATATCAATAAAACGAAATATCACAGTTTTGCATACTGCCAAACACAAGAACAGAAGCTTGCAAGGAGCTATACGTAGAAAAACCATGATCCATGTTTCACACAAGCTCTGTTTAAACTGACCAAATTTATGGAAGGGTAATTTATGAAAACTGGACTAACATAGTTCACCAGGTGGGCTGAAAATCTAATAAGAACAGAAAGGAGAAATTCTTTTATATTTAAATCATCTCTTCAATTATTGAAATTAAATATTATCAAATTATATGACTGGTGCAAGCTGTTGATATTATTAGATATAATTATCCTGTAACTCATGAGTTTCTTGCAGTATTCTTGATTAAATATTATCAAATTATATTACTGCTGCAAGCTGTTGATATTATTAGATAATTATCCTGACGTATGTTTCACTAATACAATCAGTATCTTCAAAGGTTATAAATGATTATATAATTTATAATTATACATATATAATAAATTACAATTCATTTATAACCTCTGAAGATACTGATTCTGTTAGTGAAACGTATGTCAGGATAATTATCTAATAATATCAACAACTGCAGCAGTAAATATAATTTGATAATACAGTCAACTCCCGATTATCCGGGATAATCATTGGTGGGTGATCACGGATAAGTCAAAATCCTGATTAAAGCAAAAATTGTAACCTAGTGGTCTTAGTTAAAAATAAAATATGTGCATACAATAAAGTGGTACATACTTTTATTACACAATAAAATTTAGTCAAATCACGTCTTTGTCAATTAAAATAGTATATCTACAAGCAGAACAAAATGTACAGAGTCAGTGTTTATTCACGCTGAAAATAATCTGTTAATAATTTTTGCTTCTGAGGACTTGCTGTTATCTTTAAAATAGATGACCTCATTTTGTGACCCAGTCGCATTAGAGCAAGACATTACCGTTATTCATTCCTTACTAACTTTGTGTCCCAGCGCACTTTTTTCATTTTCAGACACTAAAGTTCCAAAAATAATCCCGATTAAAGTCTTTGCAAAACTGTTCTGCTGCCGTTTGATCGCCACTCAATTTTTCTCCACGAATTTCCAACTCTCTTATGTCGTGACATTGTTTGAAACGTGTCATCCGTCATCCAGCCAGATGATGCGTCAAAATTTCCTTCTAGGCCTAAAGCTTCGGAAAAAACTTAGCTTTTTCGGCGCATATTCGTCCACTTACAGGATTCCCTTGTGCTCATTGATTATTGAGTAGCTCGGTCCAAGTCTTTGTACGTCGACTTCTTCATAGTTTTCCATTTCTTCCTGCCAGATGATGAGTCAGAAGAACACGCAAATTTTAAAAGTTCCACTTTTTTCTTAACATAATCACGAACCATTTGATCACCAATTCCATATTCGTCCTTTAACAATTTAACAGTTTGGCCCTTCTCCAATTTTTCTATAATCTCTAGTTTTTTTCTGAATTGATAAAACTATCGAGTCACAATGCAAAGAATGACTGACTGGACTGTCAAGGTCAAACTCGGCACACGCCGCTACACTCTGCACCTAAAGCCAGTTCGCGCTAAGATGAGCCGTGCGATTTGATGCAGTGCGTTGCATCTTCTAATCGCGCATACACACAGTGTTAAGAGGCCGTCAAATTGTATCGTAACACATTAAACAGACTGTCATTTGCTTATAATAATACAACTAGTGGTTTATTTGCTACAGTACTACACTGAAAATAATAGGCTTAAGAATATTGTAATAAATTACATTCATTATAAGCGTAGTATGTATCAACATTTTTGCTAAAACTACAATTTTTTTAAATCATATATTTTCCCGGTTGATCCGCAACCCGGTTGACCTGATCCCGGAAAATCGGGAGTTGACTGTATTTAATTATTGAAATGTAAACACCCACAGATGCAAACAAAGTGTTGTGAACACTGGTGGCAATAGTAACTGTACCAACTAGTACAATAATTGTCATTTTTCTTACTTTTATGTCCCTAGTTCTGGGCGGCATTTGTCATCTTTCACTCTCTTTAATATGCATATAAATGTATTTGTCATAGGAACTATCTAATAACTTATCTTTGAGTTTGTTTACATTAATCGAATAAAGCACGTGTGTCACATTTACCATAATTATGGTATCTACCATAACTATAGCATCTGTTTATTTCAGTCTCGTTATGTTGTTTGTTATTACCTAAGGATCCAGGATTCTGCTCAGCGAGAATGCTGGCAGAGACAGGCATTGAAATGAGAATACGTTCGGTATAAACATTAATCATTAATATGGGTTTATTCCATAAATGCTATAAGCGTGTACACCGGACAAAATCAACATGGCGGCCATTAAAGTTGGCTCGTCTTCATCATAAACTTCTTTATATTTTATTAATCGTTAATTCAACAAATATCATATTTTGATTTAGCAGCTGCTTTGCTATTAAATGATTTTAATTATCTTGGCTGAACGCAAACGCAAACCAACACCCCGTTCGGATGTCGACATTAGAAAAACACGCCCGCTTTCTCTCACTCATTCATACTTATAAATTCAAATTACTTTTGTGTACACATATCTAATCATAGGGTTAACGAGCTCTTTAGTAAAAATTTTGTTTTGCACTTCCCTGGATCTGTAGACTAGAAGTTCTAGAAGAGGTTTCACATGTTGAGGCCTTAAGTTGGTTTGGTTACGGTTTTTGATATTATCACTGACTCTACTGCATAATTTTGAAAACAATTACTGCTCACTGTTTAGCTCACTTCTAATTATCACATAATGATATTTTGGCTACATTTTGTACTGTTTAAAACACTATGCCGGTATAAATTGCCGGCGGCCTGTAACAAGTTGTTACTGCTGCTGCTGTTGTTTGTCGACTGGGCCGAAAATTATGCAAATTTTACGTATGTGTGTGTGTGTGTATACGTCATCGTTCTTTTGTCTCTGGTTATATAATAGCCTTGTTTGTTACGTATTTTTATAACGTCATAGTGGTTTTAATGACGTTTTGAGCTGTTGGCCAATGAAACATAAATATGAAGCGCCGTTATTAGCGGCTGTAACCATTATAAGTCTTTTTAGCTGCACGTACACTGCTGTCCTTGAAATTATTTTGTTGTCTCGGAACTGCGTCGTTGTCGGCAAAACCAAGGGAAATTATGTAACCCACAGAAATGACTTTAAAACATCGGAATACAATAGTTTGTTACCTCGCATACCATATTTTTATATCAGGCTTTTTTGTACTGTCACAAAACCCCCTCAATGAAAGTTTTTGTGTCGAGACACAAAAACTTTCATTGACTCATTCACACCTCTCTAAAAGGATCAGCTCAGATATGGAGCCACAACCCCCTGTAGTGTTACAAAAAATATAAATTCAATCACTTACCCTTGGTCCAATGATGAGGTTCGCACCTTCTGACCTTACTGGACTTCTCCAGAGAGATCCCTACACCATAAGGCCATGAGGCACTTTACGCTCCTGTTCTGACGCACCGGCCAGCTCAGGACCGCGGTCACCACACCATAAAACTCTGAAACATTCGATACAAAATTTTAAAATAATGGCCTTCTCTATATCCATATCCACAACTGATATGTTTCCTCTTAGCACGTTGGTTTGCGTTCTGGGGCATTGGTTTGCCTAATTCTACAAACTTCAAACAATGTATATCAAGAATTAAGATAGTAAATTACTTCTCCTTTTAACACTCCGGTATCTGGTACACCCTTCTGACTCCTGTCAATTATATTCACACTCTTTATCACATGAAACAATTGCTCTTAACCTATAGAAACAATTCATTTAACTGCTTTAGCAACAACCATTAACCCTAATAATTTACTTCATATAATCTTACAATATCTATATCATGGTAGACAACTTAAAAGTTTTATAATTTCTTTAGGACTTTTTCTTACATTTAACCTTCTTTATAATAGAATCATCTCTAGAGAATGGACAAACTTTACAAAATTTTAATCTTATAATCGTTACTATCTTGGTAGTAACCTCCTATCCACACACACTATTGTTGTCAACATAATAAAACACAATAAAACATTGTACATCATAAGCATTCAACACTAACATTGAACAATTCACATTACTTAATTCATATTTACATAACTTGTAGCAGAACTTTATAACATTATTCCTATCAACAATTCTCTATTCAACTTTTAATATTTAACATTCATTTAGATTCTATACAACAACAAAATTTCAAATATACCATTACCCTTCCGTTACCTCACCTTCCTACCATGAATTTTCCCTTTCTAACCCTTTATATTCTTACTAGTTTGGGTGACTCTCTATTATTCATTTTTCGCTATCTTATTTTGGTATTTGTCAACCTAACCTTACTCACCTCTTTTTTACACTAACAACCGCTTCTAACCATTTATATATAATATGACACCAATATCTCAATAATAACCCCCTTCACAAATCCCATTTATAACCTCTGGCACCGCTCATTTTTTGTACTAGTATGTGTGTATTCCCTCTAACCAACTCATTCCCTTATCGGTTCCTGACCCTTTCAGATAACCCTTTCCGGCGCTAAACGGTCCCTTCCTGTCTCAACATCTCTCGTTGGACTCCTACACCAATACCCTTATTACAAAATATCACCATCAACAACTATAAAATTACCATGCACATTACTCAACTCTACATATAATTACTAACCACTGTGTCCCTAAAATATCTAACACCTCTTTATATTTTATCAGCATCTCCACACTTTATTTTCCTAACTCCCATTAACTCTAACTAACTAACTCCCATGCCTCTATTTATCACTACTACCCAAACTCTTTTACAACATTTCAACTTAATACACCATTACAAAATTCATCACTTATCTGCTAACAACACCTTTCATATCCAAATACATAATCATCTACTAACCATTAGAATCTGAATTCTCACAATATCCTTTAAAATCATTATTAACTTCCTTCAATTATTTAAAATCCTACAATACATGTTTACATAAAAATACACAAAATACACAACAAAATACACAAATACATAGACATCAATACACAAAATATACATTTCACATAATCATGAAATCATTTACCATAATCAGTCCTAATCAGTCCATTTTTAAAAACACTGTCCACACAATTAAATGTTCATAACACAATAAACAATAAACAATTACCCCATATCGTCAAATAACAGTCTAATCTTAGGTCTATACAAGTCATTTTTTATTGAATACCTTATATTATGATTATCAATGTAAAGATTATTCAATTCTTTATAATTTTCCACAATACTATTATAATCAATATGATCACCCCATATCATTATCTCATATACCTTGTCACGATTGAGCATGGTCCTGTCGCCTTTAGTATTATCTGTCACAACCAGGTAAGTTACTAAGTCATTATTTTCATTATCATCTCCTACGACTGCCATGTCAGCTTCATTACAAGGTAAGTACTTATTATTTTTATTATATATCATCTCTACTCCTAACCTTCCCATAAACTCTTCATAATCTCTGCTTATCTTAAAAATTTCTACCTCCCTCTTTCTCTCACAATATCTGTCACTATCATACCATCTCTCTCTCTTAAAACATCTCTCATAATAACTCTCCCAACAACATTTCTCTCTCTCAATATATTTCTCTTTATCATACCATCTCTCTCTCTTTAACCCTTCAACACACACTATCATTCCATTATCATTATATTCAATTCCCCATAAAATTTCATTTATACTACCAACCTCCACACTATTATCACCTATTACTATATCTTTATTTATTTTATCGTAATTTTCTACCCCACTTACCTTGTCGTCTTTGTTCAATTTGTCCACTTTGTCAATACTACCATTTTGTCTTTGTATTTCATTTTTTAATTCTTCTAATTTTACATTAAAATTATTTTGTACTTCTCTAATTAAACTTTTTTGTTCACTAAATTTCTCATCAAGTTTACTGAATTTCTGATTGAAAAGCATTTGCATTGTTTTTATAATTTCGCTGTTTTCAGCCCTGTTATTTTGGATTGGTGTTGAGTGAACAACTACTTCACTCATGACTACTGATTCTGTCATGCTTATTTGGCTATTGTTTGTACTATCAATTGTGTTCAATAAAGAATTATTTTCTTTATTTTCTGCCATTATGAAATTTGTTAATGGTTTGTCGCTTTATCTTATCGTTATCATCTACTTTACAACCGTATTCTCACTTTCAATGTCCACCCCGCCACCATTTAGGCTTATTATATAAAATCTATTAATGTATTTTATATAGTCACCAGTTCAGGCCCATTTGTCATCTTTCACTCTCTTTCCTATGTATATAAATGTATTTGTCATAGGAACTATCTAATAACTTATCTTTGAGTTTGTTTACATTAATCGAATAAAGCACGTGTGTCACATTTACCATAATTATGGTATCTACCATAACTATAGCATCTGTTTATTTCAGTCTCGTTATGTTGTTTGTTATTACCTAAGGATCCAGGATTCTGCTCAGCGAGAATGCTGGCAGAGACAGGCATTGAAATGAGAATACGTTCGGTATAAACATTAATCATTAATATGGGTTTATTCCATAAATGCTATAAGCGTGTACACCGGACAAAATCAACATGGCGGCCATTAAAGTTGGCTCGTCTTCATCATAAACTTCTTTATATTTTATTAATCGTTAATTCAACAAATATCATATTTTGATTTAGCAGCTGCTTTGCTATTAAATGATTTTAATTATCTTGGCTGAACGCAAACGCAAACCAACACCCCGTTCGGATGTCGACATTAGAAAAACACGCCCGCTTTCTCTCACTCATTCATACTTATAAATTCAAATTACTTTTGTGTACACATATCTAATCATAGGGTTAACGAGCTCTTTAGTAAAAATTTTGTTTTGCACTTCCCTGGATCTGTAGACTAGAAGTTCTAGAAGAGGTTTTACATGTTGAGGCCTTAAGTTGGTTTGGTTACGGTTTTTGATATTATCACTGACTCTACTGCATAATTTTGAAAACAATTACTGCTCACTGTTTAGCTCACTTCTAATTATC
The DNA here is from genome assembly GCA_034769895.1 of Magicicada septendecula. NCBI lineage: Eukaryota > Metazoa > Arthropoda > Insecta > Hemiptera > Cicadidae > Magicicada > Magicicada septendecula. The sequence goes on from CM068373.1 coordinate 54,196,027, forward strand.
ACATAATGATATTTTGGCTACATTTTGTACTGTTTAAAACACTATGCCGGTATAAATTGCCGGCGGCCTGTAACAAGTTGTTACTGCTGCTGCTGTTGTTTGTCGACTGGGCCGAAAATTATGCAAATTTTACGTATGTGTGTGTGTGTATACGTCATCGTTCTTTTGTCTCTGGTTATATAATAGCCTTGTTTGTTATGTATTTTTATAACGTCATAGTGGTTTTAATGACGTTTTGAGCTGTTGGCCAATGAAACATAAATATGAAGTGCCGTTATTAGCGGCTGTAACCATTATAAGTCTTTTTAGCTGCACGTACACTGCTGTCCTTGAAATTATTTTGTTGTCTCGGAACTGCGTCGTTGTTGGCAAAACCAAGGGAAATTATGTAACCCACAGAAATGACTTTAAAACATCGGAATACAATAGTTTGTTACCTCGCATACCATATTTTTATATCAGGCTTTTTTGTACTGTCACAAAACCCCCTCAATGAAAGTTTTTGTGTCGAGACACAAAAACTTTCATTGACTCATTCACACCTCTCTAAAAGGATCAGCTCAGATATGGAACCACAACCCCCTGTAGTGTTACAAAAAATATAAATTCAATCACTTACCCTTGGTCCAATGATGAGGTTCGCACCTTCTGACCTTACTGGACTTCTCCAGAGAGATCCCTACACCATAAGGCCATGAGGCACTTTACGCTCCTGTTCTGACGCACCGGCCAGCTCAGGACCGCGGTCACCACACCATAAAACTCTGAAACATTCGATACAAAATTTTAAAATAATGGCCTTCTCTATATCCATATCCACAACTGATATGTTTCCTCTTAGCACGTTGGTTTGCGTTCTGGGGCATTGGTTTGCCTAATTCTACAAACTTCAAACAATGTATATCAAGAATTAAGATAGTAAATTACTTCTCCTTTTAACACTCCGGTATCTGGTACACCCTTCTGACTCCTGTCAATTATATTCACACTCTTTATCACATGAAACAATTGCTCTTAACCTATAGAAACAATTCATTTAACTGCTTTAGCAACAACCATTAACCCTAATAATTTACTTCATATAATCTTACAATATCTATATCATGGCAGACAACTTAAAAGTTTTATAATTTCTTTAGGACTTTTTCTTACATTTAACCTTCTTTATAATAGAATCATCTCTAGAGAATGGACAAACTTTACAAAATTTTAATCTTATAATCGTTACTATCTTGGTAGTAACCTCCTATCCACACACACTATTGTTGTCAACATAATAAAACACAATAAAACATTGTACATCATAAGCATTCAACACTAACATTGAACAATTCACATTACTTAATTCATATTTACATAACTTGTAGCAGAACTTTATAACATTATTCCTATCAACAATTCTCTATTCAACTTTTAATATTTAACATTCATTTAGATTCTATACAACAACAAAATTTCAAATATACCATTACCCTTCCGTTACCTCACCTTCCTACCATGAATTTTCCCTTTCTAACCCTTTATATTCTTACTAGTTTGGGTGACTCTCTATTATTCATTTTTCGCTATCTTATTTTGGTATTTGTCAACCTAACCTTACTCACCTCTTTTTTACACTAACAACCGCTTCTAACCATTTATATATAATATGACACCAATATCTCAATAATAACCCCCTTCACAAATCCCATTTATAACCTCTGGCACCGCTCATTTTTTGTACTAGTATGTGTGTATTCCCTCTAACCAACTCATTCCCTTATCGGTTCCTGACCCTTTCAGATAACCCTTTCCGGCGCTAAACGGTCCCATCCTGTCTCAACATCTCTCGTTGGACTCCTACACCAATACCCTTATTACAAAATATCACCATCAACAACTATAAAATTACCATGCGCATTACTCAACTCTACATATAATTACTAACCACTGTGTCCCTAAAATATCTAACACCTCTTTATATTTTATCAGCATCTCCACACTTTATTTTCCTAACTCCCATTAACTCTAACTAACTAACTCCCATGCCTCTATTTATCACTACTACCCAAACTCTTTTACAACATTTCAACTTAATACACCATTACAAAATTCATCACTTATCTGCTAACAACACCTTTCATATCCAAATACATAATCATCTACTAACCATTAGAATCTGAATTCTCACAATATCCTTTAAAATCATTATTAACTTCCTTCAATTATTTAAAATCCTACAATACATGTTTACATAAAAATACACAAAATACACAACAAAATATACAAATACATAGACATCAATACACAAAATATACATTTCACATAATCATGAAATCATTTACCATAATCAGTCCTAATCAGTCCATTTTTAAAAACACTGTCCACACAATTAAATGTTCATAACACAATAAACAATAAACAATTACCCCATATCGTCAAATAACAGTCTAATCTTAGGTCTATACAAGTCATTTTTTATTGAATACCTTATATTATGATTATCAATGTAAAGATTATTCAATTCTTTATAATTTTCCACAATACTATTATAATCAATATGATCACCCCATATCATTATCTCATATACCTTGTCACGATTGAGCATGGTCCTGTCGCCTTTAGTATTATCTGTCACAACCAGGTAAGTTACTAAGTCATTATTTTCATTATCATCTCCTATGACTGCCATATCAGCTTCATTACAAGGTAAGTACTTATTATTTTTATTATATATCATCTCTACTCCTAACCTTCCCATAAACTCTTCATAATCTCTGCTTATCTTAAAAATTTCTACCTCCCTCTTTCTCTCACAATATCTCTCACTATCATACCATCTCTCTCTCTTAAAACATCTCTCATAATAACTCTCCCAACAACATTTCTCTCTCTCAATATATTTCTCTTTATCATACCATCTCTCTCTCTTTAACCCTTCAACACACACTATCATTCCATTATCATTATATTCAATTCCCCATAAAATTTCATTTATACTACCAACCTCCACACTATTATCACCTATTACTATATCTTTATTTATTTTATCGTAATTTTCTACCCCACTTACCTTGTCGTCTTTGTTCAATTTGTCCACTTTGTCAATACTACCATTTTGTCTTTGTATTTCATTTTTTAATTCTTCTAATTTTACATTAAAATTATTTTGTACTTCTCTAATTAAACTTTTTTGTTCACTAAATTTCTCATCAAGTTTACTGAATTTCTGATTGAAAAGCATTTGCATTGTTTTTATAATTTCGCTGTTTTCAGCCCTGTTATTTTGGATTGGTGTTGAGTGAACAACTCCTTCACTCATGACTACTGATTCTGTCATGCTTATTTGGCTATTGTTTGTACTATCAATTGTGTTCAATAAAGAATTATTTTCTTTATTTTCTGCCATTATGAAATTTGTTAATGGTTTGTCGCTTTATCTTATCGTTATCATCTACTTTACAACCGTATTCTCACTTTCAATGTCCACCCCGCCACCATTTAGGCTTATTATATAAAATCTATTAATGTATTTTATATAGTCACCAGTTCAGGCCCATTTGTCATCTTTCACTCTCTTTCCTATGTATATAAATGTATTTGTCATAGGAACTATCTAATAACTTATCTTTGAGTTTGTTTACATTAATCGAATAAAGCACGTGTGTCACATTTACCATAATTATGGTATCTACCATAACTATAGCATCTGTTTATTTCAGTCTCGTTATGTTGTTTGTTATTACCTAAGGATCCAGGATTCTGCTCAGCGAGAATGCTGGCAGAGACAGGCATTGAAATGAGAATACGTTCGGTATAAACATTAATCATTAATATGGGTTTATTCCATAAATGCTATAAGCGTGTACACCGGACAAAATCAACATGGCGGCCATTAAAGTTGGCTCGTCTTCATCATAAACTTCTTTATATTTTATTAATCGTTAATTCAACAAATATCATATTTTGATTTAGCAGCTGCTTTGCTATTAAATGATTTTAATTATCTTGGCTGAACGCAAACGCAAACCAACACCCCGTTCGGATGTTGACATTAGAAAAACACGCCCGCTTTCTCTCACTCATTCATACTTATAAATTCAAATTACTTTTGTGTACACATATCTAATCATAGGGTTAACGAGCTCTTTAGTAAAAATTTTGTTTTGCACTTCCCTGGATCTGTAGACTAGAAGTTCTAGAAGAGGTTTTACATGTTGAGGCCTTAAGTTGGTTTGGTTACGGTTTTTGATATTATCACTGACTCTACTGCATAATTTTGAAAACAATTACTGCTCACTGTTTAGCTCACTTCTAATTATCACATAATGATATTTTGGCTACATTTTGTACTGTTTAAAACACTATGCCGGTATAAATTGCCGGCGGCCTGTAACAAGTTGTTACTGCTGCTGCTGTTGTTTGTCGACTGGGCCGAAAATTATGCAAATTTTACGTATGTGTGTGTGTGTATACGTCATCGTTCTTTTGTCTCTGGTTATATAATAGCCTTGTTTGTTACGTATTTTTATAACGTCATAGTGGTTTTAATGACGTTTTGAGCTGTTGGCCAATGAAACATAAATATGAAGCGCCGTTATTAGCGGCTGGGAACCATTATAAGTCTTTTTAGCTGCACGTACACTGCTGTCCTTGAAATTATTTTGTTGTCTCGGAACTGCGTCGTTGTTGGCAAAACCAAGGGAAATTATGTAACCCACAGAAATGACTTTAAAACATCGGAATACAATAGTTTGTTACCTCGCATACCATATTTTTATATCAGGCTTTTTTGTACTGTCACAAAACCCCCTCAATGAAAGTTTTTGTGTCGAGACACAAAAACTTTCATTGACTCATTCACACCTCTCTAAAAGGATCAGCTCAGATATGGAGCCACAACCCCCTGTAGTGTTACAAAAAATATAAATTCAATCACTTACCCTTGGTCCAATGATGAGGTTCGCACCTTCTGACCTTACTGGACTTCTCCAGAGAGATCCCTACACCATAAGGCCATGAGGCACTTTACGCTCCTGTTCTGACGCACCGGCCAGCTCAGGACCGCGGTCACCACACCATAAAACTCTGAAACATTCGATACAAAATTTTAAAATAATGGCCTTCTCTATATCCATATCCACAACTGATATGTTTCCTCTTAGCACGTTGGTTTGCGTTCTGGGGCATTGGTTTGCCTAATTCTACAAACTTCAAACAATGTATATCAAGAATTAAGATAGTAAATTACTTCTCCTTTTAACACTCCGGTATCTGGTACACCCTTCTGACTCCTGTCAATTATATTCACACTCTTTATCACATGAAACAATTGCTCTTAACCTATAGAAACAATTCATTTAACTGCTTTAGCAACAACCATTAACCCTAATAATTTACTTCATATAATCTTACAATATCTATATCATGGCAGACAACTTAAAAGTTTTATAATTTCTTTAGGACTTTTTCTTACATTTAACCTTCTTTATAATAGAATCATCTCTAGAGAATGGACAAACTTTACAAAATTTTAATCTTATAATCGTTACTATCTTGGTAGTAACCTCCTATCCACACACACTATTGTTGTCAACATAATAAAACACAATAAAACATTGTACATCATAAGCATTCAACACTAACATTGAACAATTCACATTACTTAATTCATATTTACATAACTTGTAGCAGAACTTTATAACATTATTCCTATCAACAATTCTCTATTCAACTTTTAATATTTAACATTCATTTAGATTCTATACAACAACAAAATTTCAAATATACCATTACCCTTCCGTTACCTCACCTTCCTACCATGAATTTTCCCTTTCTAACCCTTTATATTCTTACTAGTTTGGGTGACTCTCTATTATTCATTTTTCGCTATCTTATTTTGGTATTTGTCAACCTAACCTTACTCACCTCTTTTTTACACTAACAACCGCTTCTAACCATTTATATATAATATGACACCAATATCTCAATAATAACCCCCTTCACAAATCCCATTTATAACCTCTGGCACCGCTCATTTTTTGTACTAGTATGTGTGTATTCCCTCTAACCAACTCATTCCCTTATCGGTTCCTGACCCTTTCAGATAACCCTTTCCGGCGCTAAACGGTCCCTTCCTGTCTCAACATCTCTCGTTGGACTCCTACACCAATACCCTTATTACAAAATATCACCATCAACAACTATAAAATTACCATGCGCATTACTCAACTCTACATATAATTACTAACCACTGTGTCCCTAAAATATCTAACACCTCTTTATATTTTATCAGCATCTCCACACTTTATTTTCCTAACTCCCATTAACTCTAACTAACTAACTCCCATGCCTCTATTTATCACTACTACCCAAACTCTTTTACAACATTTCAACTTAATACACCATTACAAAATTCATCACTTATCTGCTAACAACACCTTTCATATCCAAATACATAATCATCTACTAACCATTAGAATCTGAATTCTCACAATATCCTTTAAAATCATTATTAACTTCCTTCAATTATTTAAAATCCTACAATACATGTTTACATAAAAATACACAAAATATACAAATACATAGACATCAATACACAAAATATACATTTCACATAATCATGAAATCATTTACCATAATCAGTCCTAATCAGTCCATTTTTAAAAACACTGTCCACACAATTAAATGTTCATAACACAATAAACAATAAACAATTACCCCATATCGTCAAATAACAGTCTAATCTTAGGTCTATACAAGTCATTTTTTATTGAATACCTTATATTATGATTATCAATGTAAAGATTATTCAATTCTTTATAATTTTCCACAATACTATTATAATCAATATGATCACCCCATATCATTATCTCATATACCTTGTCACGATTGAGCATGGTCCTGTCGCCTTTAGTATTATCTGTCACAACCAGGTAAGTTACTAAGTCATTATTTTCATTATCATCTCCTATGACTGCCATATCAGCTTCATTACAAGGTAAGTACTTATTATTTTTATTATATATCATCTCTACTCCTAACCTTCCCATAAACTCTTCATAATCTCTGCTTATCTTAAAAATTTCTACCTCCCTCTTTTTCTCACAATATCTCTCACTATCATACCATCTCTCTCTCTTAAAACATCTCTCATAATAACTCTCCCAACAACATTTCTCTCTCTCAATATATTTCTCTTTATCATACCATCTCTCTCTCTTTAACCCTTCAACACACACTATCATTCCATTATCATTATATTCAATTCCCCATAAAATTTCATTTATACTACCAACCTCCACACTATTATCACCTATTACTATATCTTTATTTATTTTATCGTAATTTTCTACCCCACTTACCTTGTCGTCTTTGTTCAATTTGTCCACTTTGTCAATACTACCATTTTGTCTTTGTATTTCATTTTTTAATTCTTCTAATTTTACATTAAAATTATTTTGTACTTCTCTAATTAAACTTTTTTGTTCACTAAATTTCTCATCAAGTTTACTGAATTTCTGATTGAAAAGCATTTGCATTGTTTTTATAATTTCGCTGTTTTCAGCCCTGTTATTTTGGATTGGTGTTGAGTGAACAACTCCTTCACTCATGACTACTGATTCTGTCATGCTTATTTGGCTATTGTTTGTACTATCAATTGTGTTCAATAAAGAATTATTTTCTTTATTTTCTGCCATTATGAAATTTGTTAATGGTTTGTCGCTTTATCTTATCGTTATCATCTACTTTACAACCGTATTCTCACTTTCAATGTCCACCCCGCCACCATTTAGGCTTATTATATAAAATCTATTAATGTATTTTATATAGTCACCAGTTCAGGCCCATTTGTCATCTTTCACTCTCTTTCCTATGTATATAAATGTATTTGTCATAGGAACTATCTAATAACTTATCTTTGAGTTTGTTTACATTAATCGAATAAAGCACGTGTGTCACATTTACCATAATTATGGTATCTACCATAACTATAGCATCTGTTTATTTCAGTCTCGTTATGTTGTTTGTTATTACCTAAGGATCCAGGATTCTGCTCAGCGAGAATGCTGGCAGAGACAGGCATTGAAATGAGAATACGTTCGGTATAAACATTAATCATTAATATGGGTTTATTCCATAAATGCTATAAGCGTGTACACCGGACAAAATCAACATGGCGGCCATTAAAGTTGGCTCGTCTTCATCATAAACTTCTTTATATTTTATTAATCGTTAATTCAACAAATATCATATTTTGATTTAGCAGCTGCTTTGCTATTAAATGATTTTAATTATCTTGGCTGAACGCAAACGCAAACCAACACCCCGTTCGGATGTTGACATTAGAAAAACACGCCCGCTTTCTCTCACTCATTCATACTTATAAATTCAAATTACTTTTGTGTACACATATCTAATCATAGGGTTAACGAGCTCTTTAGTAAAAATTTTGTTTTGCACTTCCCTGGATCTGTAGACTAGAAGTTCTAGAAGAGGTTTTACATGTTGAGGCCTTAAGTTGGTTTGGTTACGGTTTTTGATATTATCACTGACTCTACTGCATAATTTTGAAAACAATTACTGCTCACTGTTTAGCTCACTTCTAATTATCACATAATGATATTTTGGCTACATTTTGTACTGTTTAAAACACTATGCCGGTATAAATTGCCGGCGGCCTGTAACAAGTTGTTACTGCTGCTGCTGTTGTTTGTCGACTGGGCCGAAAATTATGCAAATTTTACGTATGTGTGTGTGTGTATACGTCATCGTTCTTTTGTCTCTGGTTATATAATAGCCTTGTTTGTTACGTATTTTTATAACGTCATAGTGGTTTTAATGACGTTTTGAGCTGTTGGCCAATGAAACATAAATATGAAGCGCCGTTATTAGCGGCTGGGAACCATTATAAGTCTTTTTAGCTGCACGTACACTGCTGTCCTTGAAATTATTTTGTTGTCTCGGAACTGCGTCGTTGTTGGCAAAACCAAGGGAAATTATGTAACCCACAGAAATGACTTTAAAACATCGGAATACAATAGTTTGTTACCTCGCATACCATATTTTTATATCAGGCTTTTTTGTACTGTCACAAAACCCCCTCAATGAAAGTTTTTGTGTCGAGACACAAAAACTTTCATTGACTCATTCACACCTCTCTAAAAGGATCAGCTCACATATGGAGCCACAACCCCCTGTAGTGTTACAAAAAATATAAATTCAATCACTTACCCTTGGTCCAATGATGAGGTTCGCACCTTCTGACCTTACTGGACTTCTCCAGAGAGATCCCTACACCATAAGGCCATGAGGCACTTTACGCTCCTGTTCTGACGCACCGGCCAGCTCAGGACCGCGGTCACCACACCATAAAACTCTGAAACATTCGATACAAAATTTTAAAATAATGGCCTTCTCTATATCCATATCCACAACTGATATGTTTCCTCTTAGCACGTTGGTTTGCGTTCTGGGGCATTGGTTTGCCTAATTCTACAAACTTCAAACAATGTATATCAAGAATTAAGATAGTAAATTACTTCTCCTTTTAACACTCCGGTATCTGGTACACCCTTCTGACTCCTGTCAATTATATTCACACTCTTTATCACATGAAACAATTGCTCTTAACCTATAGAAACAATTCATTTAACTGCTTTAGCAACAACCATTAACCCTAATAATTTACTTCATATAATCTTACAATATCTATATCATGGCAGACAACTTAAAAGTTTTATAATTTCTTTAGGACTTTTTCTTACATTTAACCTTCTTTATAATAGAATCATCTCTAGAGAATGGACAAACTTTACAAAATTTTAATCTTATAATCGTTACTATCTTGGTAGTAACCTCCTATCCACACACACTATTGTTGTCAACATAATAAAACACAATAAAACATTGTACATCATAAGCATTCAACACTAACATTGAACAATTCACATTACTTAATTCATATTTACATAACTTGTAGCAGAACTTTATAACATTATTCCTATCAACAATTCTCTATTCAACTTTTAATATTTAACATTCATTTAGATTCTATACAACAACAAAATTTCAAATATACCATTACCCTTCCGTTACCTCACCTTCCTACCATGAATTTTCCCTTTCTAACCCTTTATATTCTTACTAGTTTGGGTGACTCTCTATTATTCATTTTTCGCTATCTTATTTTGGTATTTGTCAACCTAACCTTACTCACCTCTTTTTTACACTAACAACCGCTTCTAACCATTTATATATAATATGACACCAATATCTCAATAATAACCCCCTTCACAAATCCCATTTATAACCTCTGGCACCGCTCATTTTTTGTACTAGTATGTGTGTATTCCCTCTAACCAACTCATTCCCTTATCGGTTCCTGACCCTTTCAGATAACCCTTTCCGGCGCTAAACGGTCCCTTCCTGTCTCAACATCTCTCGTTGGACTCCTACACCAATACCCTTATTACAAAATATCACCATCAACAACTATAAAATTACCATGCGCATTACTCAACTCTACATATAATTACTAACCACTGTGTCCCTAAAATATCTAACACCTCTTTATATTTTATCAGCATCTCCACACTTTATTTTCCTAACTCCCATTAACTCTAACTAACTAACTCCCATGCCTCTATTTATCACTACTACCCAAACTCTTTTACAACATTTCAACTTAATACACCATTACAAAATTCATCACTTATCTGCTAACAACACCTTTCATATCCAAATACATAATCATCTACTAACCATTAGAATCTGAATTCTCACAATATCCTTTAAAATCATTATTAACTTCCTTCAATTATTTAAAATCCTACAATACATGTTTACATAAAAATACACAAAATACACAACAAAATATACAAATACATAGACATCAATACACAAAATATACATTTCACATAATCATGAAATCATTTACCATAATCAGTCCTAATCAGTCCATTTTTAAAAACACTGTCCACACAATTAAATGTTCATAACACAATAAACAATAAACAATTACCCCATATCGTCAAATAACAGTCTAATCTTAGGTCTATACAAGTCATTTTTTATTGAATACCTTATATTATGATTATCAATGTAAAGATTATTCAATTCTTTATAATTTTCCACAATACTATTATAATCAATATGATCACCCCATATCATTATCTCATATACCTTGTCACGATTGAGCATGGTCCTGTCGCCTTTAGTATTATCTGTCACAACCAGGTAAGTTACTAAGTCATTATTTTCATTATCATCTCCTATGACTGCCATATCAGCTTCATTACAAGGTAAGTACTTATTATTTTTATTATATATCATCTCTACTCCTAACCTTCCCATAAACTCTTCATAATCTCTGCTTATCTTAAAAATTTCTACCTCCCTCTTTCTCTCACAATATCTCTCACTATCATACCATCTCTCTCTCTTAAAACATCTCTCATAATAACTCTCCCAACAACATTTCTCTCTCTCAATATATTTCTCTTTATCATACCATCTCTCTCTCTTTAACCCTTCAACACACACTATCATTCCATTATCATTATATTCAATTCCCCATAAAATTTCATTTATACTACCAACCTCCACACTATTATCACCTATTACTATATCTTTATTTATTTTATCGTAATTTTCTACCCCACTTACCTTGTCGTCTTTGTTCAATTTGTCCACTTTGTCAATACTACCATTTTGTCTTTGTATTTCATTTTTTAATTCTTCTAATTTTACATTAAAATTATTTTGTACTTCTCTAATTAAACTTTTTTGTTCACTAAATTTCTCCTCAAGTTTACTGAATTTCTGATTGAAAAGCATTTGCATTGTTTTTATAATTTCGCTGTTTTCAGCCCTGTTATTTTGGATTGGTGTTGAGTGAACAACTCCTTCACTCATGACTACTGATTCTGTCATGCTTATTTGGCTATTGTTTGTACTATCAATTGTGTTCAATAAAGAATTATTTTCTTTATTTTCTGCCATTATGAAATTTGTTAATGGTTTGTCGCTTTATCTTATCGTTATCATCTACTTTACAACCGTATTCTCACTTTCAATGTCCACCCCGCCACCATTTAGGCTTATTATATAAAATCTATTAATGTATTTTATATAGTCACCAGTTCAGGCCCATTTGTCATCTTTCACTCTCTTTCCTATGTATATAAATGTATTTGTCATAGGAACTATCTAATAACTTATCTTTGAGTTTGTTTACATTAATCGAATAAAGCACGTGTGTCACATTTACCATAATTATGGTATCTACCATAACTATAGCATCTGTTTATTTCAGTCTCGTTATGTTGTTTGTTATTACCTAAGGATCCAGGATTCTGCTCAGCGAGAATGCTGGCAGAGACAGGCATTGAAATGAGAATACGTTCGGTATAAACATTAATCATTAATATGGGTTTATTCCATAAATGCTATAAGCGTGTACACCGGACAAAATCAACATGGCGGCCATTAAAGTTGGCTCGTCTTCATCATAAACTTCTTTATATTTTATTAATCGTTAATTCAACAAATATCATATTTTGATTTAGCAGCTGCTTTGCTATTAAATGATTTTAATTATCTTGGCTGAACGCAAACGCAAACCAACACCCCGTTCGGATGTTGACATTAGAAAAACACGCCCGCTTTCTCTCACTCATTCATACTTATAAATTCAAATTACTTTTGTGTACACATATCTAATCATAGGGTTAACGAGCTCTTTAGTAAAAATTTTGTTTTGCACTTCCCTGGATCTGTAGACTAGAAGTTCTAGAAGAGGTTTTACATGTTGAGGCCTTAAGTTGGTTTGGTTACGGTTTTTGATATTATCACTGACTCTACTGCATAATTTTGAAAACAATTACTGCTCACTGTTTAGCTCACTTCTAATTATCACATAATGATATTTTGGCTACATTTTGTACTGTTTAAAACACTATGCCGGTATAAATTGCCGGCGGCCTGTAACAAGTTGTTACTGCTGCTGCTGTTGTTTGTCGACTGGGCCGAAAATTATGCAAATTTTACGTATGTGTGTGTGTGTATACGTCATCGTTCTTTTGTCTCTGGTTATATAATAGCCTTGTTTGTTACGTATTTTTATAACGTCATAGTGGTTTTAATGACGTTTTGAGCTGTTGGCCAATGAAACATAAATATGAAGCGCCGTTATTAGCGGCTGGGAACCATTATAAGTCTTTTTAGCTGCACGTACACTGCTGTCCTTGAAATTATTTTGTTGTCTCGGAACTGCGTCGTTGTTGGCAAAACCAAGGGAAATTATGTAACCCACAGAAATGACTTTAAAACATCGGAATACAATAGTTTGTTACCTCGCATACCATATTTTTATATCAGGCTTTTTTGTACTGTCACATAATGCTCACACAGTGTTGGAAAGTTTCCCTCCTCTAATGCTTGCTTATATTGATGGTATCATCTTCAAATGCAGAAACACTGCAGGAAGTGTAATTGTTCAGTTGTATTTTCAGATTTCATTGTGTAATATATTTCCAGGTATGCATTAACTGCTGGGTATGGTCAGCTGTTTTCCATAGTCGAGACTTACCACTGACAGAACTAATGGACTACCTCTCTGCATTTGGAGTGGTATTCTATGCACTGTACGGAATTGTCATGAGGTAAGCATGCATAATAATTATAAACCTTAACTAAGAATGTATGTAAACTTCACTCTGCTATATTTTGGTCTTAATATCATCCACAGTGCTGGTTTTACAAGTTACTGTGTCAAGATGAATTTAGCAAACATTATGTTTGTTATATCATTCATTACTGTCTTTATTGACTTCTGGTTTGTCATGTGTGTTTAAAAAATGTATGTATAATATACATCTCTTATTTTGTATTATGTTTCCTTGTCCATATTTGCTTCTCTAATAGTTTTTTCCTGTGTATCAGTGTTTACCAAAGTAGTAGTAGTTTTATTCCAGTGTGTTAGTGTTTGGAGAAAGATGCCATTCGCCCTCTTGTTCCCATTCTCGCTTCTTGTTGACCATTGTCTTCTATTGTCTAATGCAGTGCTGTTCAAAATTGTAATATTAGAGGGTTACTTATATTGTAAGAATAGATTCTGGGGGGGAGGGGGTCACACCCAAATTATGTATACTTTTTGTCATATTCTTATAAACATGCACAGATAATAAAGACAGATGTATACACCTTCATGTACATTTATGTGTGTTATAATTCTCAAAACACATTTATTCAGCAGTTTAATTTTAACACTACCCAACTCTTTTATAAATATATATGAGTTAAAAACATTGAAATGTGTATTAACATATATGTCTGATAATTCTTCAATTTTTTTCGGGTGTGTTATAATACATCCTTTTTTTCTGGTCGAGTCTTGCATTGTATATGTTGTTTTTCCTGAAGGGTTTTCCACAGTGTTTCAGCAGATTCATGTCTACCATCTTCAGGCAGAGTCCTCTTCAAAGACTTATGACTTACCAATGGTTCATCAAAAAGTGGTGATTGATTGGTTTTGGACTACTAGAATGTCTGTCGGTGCTGTTAAAGTTGTGAATAAGGTGTCCCAGTTCTTTGCTCTAACAAAACGTTTAAGACAAGGGTGTTCAATAGCACCTGCTCTATTCAAAATTTATATTAACACAACCACACCCAACACAGCCAGAATTTATATTTCCATAGCAAATGGAAAAGACACTATTGTGCAACGAGGATCTCAATAAATGATAACTATCTCTGCTCAGATGATGTGGTCACAGGTGATCAGCATGTGGTAGCATTGGACAAACAAGACTCCATTTATGTGATCCATAAACTTCATAAAGAATACAAATCTTGGGGGCTTGACTTAAATTTTGGAAAACCAAACAGCTGGGAAGTGAAGGAGCCGATATGACAGTAGATTCACATATAATAAATATAAAAAAATCAAACAGGGCTGTGTTGGTATCACAGCCACAAATTTTTAGGGGCATAGAATATATACCGCATGATAGGTATTGTCGAAATAAAATATCTAGTCAGTATGGGTTTGAAATTTAATTTTTGACATTTTATTTTGTAATTCTAAACAAATTTGCATATCTTCAAGACAAGGCCAATGTTCAATGGATCTGTGATTTAAGAATTAACGTACACATGGTAAGAGATTGACGGCAATATTACAGGTGAAAGTTAAATACATCTAAGTACGACTCAGTTAGTTGTGAAATCTAAACTATGCATCAAATGGCTAAAATTTTAGACGATTGTCACTAATACCACATCACTAGTACCAACATCACATAAAAACACTGTTTTAATCGGATACTAGTAGCAGTGGAAATTGCAAAATTGCACAAACTTTTTGATCAAACCTTGTATAAACATAAGAGTTGTTATGATATCTACGGTTGATGCAGAAATGTATTTCTCCATAATTGGATGAATACACAAACATTGTTGTCACACTACTAATTTTGTAGTGCTGATATTAATTTATGGATTAACAAAACTCATGCTCCTCTAACTCACTGGGGATGAATCTGTCTGAAAATAGTAGAGGTGAATCTTATGAAATTTGTGGGAACCCTTTCCAGGAAAAACAACAGAACCATGCAAAAAGGGCATATTAAACATATGACTTTGTATATGTGTAATTAAACCATAAAACATATTCAAACTTGTTCTTCTTGTTAATGTTTTGCTTTATGTATGTAATTGCCTCCATGGAGATAGAGAGAGAGAGATAGAGAGAGAATAGCTTTACTTTGTTTTTTAACTTACTTCACGTTTAAGCTGTGTGTGTCACTGCATCCAAATGACAAACTTTACACTTGTTATAATTGTAAAACTAAATTCTGACATATGTGTAATAGCTTTTTGTGTTGTGTTGTGTGTTAAACAGGATGCTAGTGGGTGCAGCGGCTGCATTTTCAGTGCTATTCACACTAATTTGTCTGTCATTCTTTCTAAATCATGCTGTATATCTCATGCTAGACCAGTTTGATTATCACTACAACATGACCGCCAACATTGTTGTTGGTAAGCTGGCATTGGGTGTTGCATGCATGTATATGTGTGTGTTGTGAAAATAGTTGTAGCATGTATTCCATTGTTATTACCATCTAACTTGTTCCTTCGTTTAGGTAGTAAAATCATGTTCAGACCAAAAACATATTTAAGTACGTACAAGTATATTGTTACGATGGTCTACTGGTTGTCGTATGGTACAGTGGAAAACAAAATACAAGACACCAATTAAGTCACTAATCACCAGCTTTAATTATCACAATTAAACAGTTTGTAATTAACAAGACAGTCTCTTAAAACAAATCAAATAAAAATTGTTCACACGCAATCAAAAAATGTCACCTAATATAAAACATAATTGTACTACAATTGTCCTGCGCAATTATAAAAACACATAACACTTCACCACAATGTTATGAACCGCACTAATAACCACTTGAATGCACAGAGTAATATCGCCTGACAATAAATGAACTAAGGCCGCTGACGCCTTGATTTATACCCCGCTCACAGACCAGAACATTCCACAACTACGCGTTATCTCTACACTACAACGTAATTAATTGCGGCCTTGACACAGTCAGCAAGGCTGGCGACGTCTAGAAAAGTCTCGCAAGGGCATGTTGAAATCACGTACGCCACAACATTCAGCTGAATTCCAATGGATCGTTTGAGATTGAGATTCCCATCACACGTAGATTGTTCTGTGATGTCGTTACACTGCACCCTCCTTAAGCGTGTTCGTCCCGAACTGGCAAATCGTCTCTGAAGTAATACTTAGCCAGGCAATCTAGGTGGACGATCTTGAACTTTCGCTCTCCTTCCTGTTGAATCCAATAAACAACATTGTTGATTTTTTTCACAATATAAGGTCCTTCCCAGTTAGTTTGCAACTTAGGTGTGCGACCATGACAGCGCTTTGGGTTGAACAACCAGACCTGATCTCCTTCTTGGAAACCCACACTATTGCTGCGAATGTCATACAGAGTTTTCATTTTATCAGTGTCAATCTTCAGCTGACCTCTTATCAAGTGATTCATTTCTCGTAGTTGGTTTTCTAATTGCGAGGAATAGTTCTGTGGCTCTTGGGACTGAGTCTCAGGTGATCCGAACATCAAGTCCCCAGGAAGATGAATCTCCTGCCCAAACACCAATTTTGCTGGAGTCGTGCCAGTTGTGTCGTGTACTGATGATCTATACGCCATGAGGAATAGTGGTATACGTTGGTCCCAGTCTGTTTAGTTCTCATCAACAACCTTCAAAAGATGCTGCTCAAGTGTCTTATTGAATCTCTCAACCATCCCGTCCGACTGAGGATGCAGAGGCGTTGTCCTGGTCTTTCGAATTCCGAGTAGACGGCATAATTCTTTAAACACTCCTATTTCAAAATTTCTCCCTTGATCCGTATGGATTTGCATAGGGGCTCCATAACGGCAACAGAAGTTGTAAACTAACTCCTTGGCCACAGTGGTAACCTCCTGATTTGGAATTGCATAGGCTTCCAACCACTTAGTAAAGTAGTCACCTACAACCATGATGTACCGGTTTCCATCGTCAGTAACTGGGAATGGTCCAGCAATGTCTATGTCAAGTCTCTTGAAAGGCAGTCCAACATCATATTGTCTCATTTTTCCCCTGTTTCTGGTTTGTGGGCCCTTGCTTGCAGCACATATTTCACACGTCCGAACCCATTCCTCTACGTCATGGCGAAGATGAAGCCAATAGAATCACTTCCATATTTTGTCAAGGGTTAACGCCAAGATGGCCTCCAGATGTTCCATCATGCATGTTCCATCTGTCTCCTTCAAAACAGACTGGACTTTACTTCAGGGAACTATCAACTGCATGACCACGTCTCGTCCATCTGCACTTTACCAAGCCCTTTTCAGCAATCCGTTCTCTAAGGTAAGGGATTCCCATTGTGCCCAGTAGCACTTCCAAACCATGGCAGATATCTTGCCACTCCAGGCGGCAACCTTCCTCTTATGCTGACAAGATCAGTCCAATGTCGTCATTAGTCATTTGTTCGTGTTGACAGTCCGGATTTTTAAATCTCAAGAGCCATGCAAGCGCGGCATGGTCGGTGCGTAGTGAAAACTCCCTTCCATAGAGGTATTTATGGAAGTGTTCCAAACCTCAAACGATTGCCAGCAACTCTTTCCTTGTATCGCGATAATTTCTCTATGGTTCAGAAAGCATCTTGCTGTAGTACGCTGTTACTCATTCTTCACCGTTTTGCACTTGAGACAAAACTGCTCCTAGACCAGTATTGCTTGCATCTGTGTCTACGATTTACTTCCCTTCGGAAGCTTGGAAACCGAGAATTGGCTGTGAACATTATAATAAATTAATAAATTGATGTGTGTTGATGATAAGAGATTGTGAAGTATGAGACTCCGATGTAATCAAGCCCCACTGTTTGGGCTAGCCAATTTGTAATAAAATAAATAAAATGAGTCTGTATGTTCTTAATTGGTGTGTAATTGGTGTGGCTCTCGACGTCTTACTGGCCTGAAACACTTCCTTAAGTTTCCCAGCTGGTCGAGTCTCAATGGTAGCAAGACCGGTCGAGTAGCGTAATGTTGATGAAGAAATATATGTTCAGCTTCACCGAAAGTTTCAAAACAAAAATTATTGTTTTGAAGAAAATTTAAAAAAATTATGTTTATAAAAAAAAATAATTAAAAAAAATTTTTTTAATTTTATTAATTAATTAATTATGATCAATTAATTAATATAGGGCTGTGAAGTTTTAAAAAGTGTAATGCTCTTCTGAAAATTTTTATTAAAGTTTTGGTATATTTTAAATAAACTATCACCACTCATAAGACTGTCTTCAAACCAATCGATACTTGTTTACCTTTTTATTTTTTAGGTTATCTTCACTTATAGGTGGTAAAGTCCTGATAGATTATTAATTATATTTATATTAGTGATAACTAGTAATATTTATGAAATGAAGAACTATTTAGTGTTGAAGAATATTAATGTTTTATTAATTAATAGCAATTTGACTCTTATCGATTATTATCGACTCTCAGGATATCGAAAAAGTTACAAAGTATATTATATAAAAATTATACAGGGTTCTTTAAACAGCCAGTTATTATCAAAGTCAGAGAAATCGGGCTAATATTTAAAAATATAACGTTACATCAAATGAATAATTATTACTAAACACAAACATTGAATAATAATTTGAAAATAAAATAATTGTTTTCACCAAACAGCTGTGTTGAACTAGGAGAGGCATTGGAATTGTCAAAGAAAGATGGCTGCCGTCAAGTTGATCAAAATGTCGCTCGTTCCTGTTGCGTTCCAAATAATGTATTTTCTGGCAATATTCCTGTTCTGGTGTCTGCAAATCTCTTGTTAAATGTTGTGTAGTGACTGGTGTAATGTTTCTGGGTTGTATTTAGTATATCCGTGTAATTATAAGTCAAAACACTTTTCCCAATTCCGACACTAATTTGGTTAATGTGTTATACAGTTTTCTGGTGTTTTGTGGTGTTTTTCGGAGTAGAAATGTATTGTTTAGTGTTAATTAGTGTTTCTTGATTGTTTTTGTCACAATGTATATGTTCTGGAAGGATTTTATAACACACTCTCGATTTCACAGTAACGTACTATTCGCCACTTAACTTTGCCGTTGTAAGATAGGTTAGATCGTCACAAAACTCTCGTTTATGTTAACCGTTCGAATACCAATAATCAACTAACTGTTTCCTTCAGTTTCAATTAAACTGTTAGCCCATATAATATTATTCTTAACATTGTTCAAATATATTTTCATATCCTGTGCACACTTTAATATTTCACTATATAAATACCTAAACTTGGGTTATTTATCAATTTTATTCACTAGATGTTATTTAAATTAATCTTTCAGTTCATTCAGCTTATTTTCAGATTAAATAATGCCGTTTTATAGTGTTTTCTGTCCAAAAAATAGTAATTTTATTTTCAGTTTGGTATACTCTGAAAAGTCAAAACATCAAAATTTACTTCCTGTCATTATATAAATTCAGCCATTTTATCAGTTATATTTAATATTAATAATCCTATATTATATTAAAAGGTTCATATTCCCTGATTTTCTGGTAATTAATTGAATTAGTTGTGTTCTGAAACATTATTCTGGAATATATGACTCCCATGTCTAAATTTCTGAGTTTAGTCATTTTCATTTTTATTTATAATTCTGAATATAATTTATTAAAATCTTCCTAAATGGTATGTGCAATTATATGGCTTGATCTCAAGTTTATTTTGTCTAAACCCCTTTTGTTTATTTGCATTTAAATGAGCAATTTCTCTGTTTTGATGAAGTTTGGTTTCCATTCTTTTGGCCTATGATTTTTTAACAATTTTTCTTACAAAATATTTTACAAACAATATATGATGTGTGATACCCTCTCTGACTTTTACATATAGTATTATAAATTAAACATGTTTTCAAATTACACAAAAACAATTAGTATTGGTTACAATACAAATAATAGTTAAACAAAATAAAGAATATTTTTTTAAATAAATGGTTGTCTTCAAGTCAGACATTTTGCAACAAAATCCCCATTTCCAACATGGAAACATGGTTTACAAAAAAGGTTTTTTACTAACTAACATCTTAATTACTCTCTACTATTTACAAGTGGTAACTATTTTTATAGTTCTGATGTTAGTTGTTTCAGACCCAAACAAATGGCCTTATATCTAAAACATTTTTAAACATTCTTGTACTATATACATAAAAACCTTATATTTATATTCTTATTTCTAACTATTATTATAAGTAGGATTCTACAGTTTTTTATACCGTCTTTTATACATTGTCTTTGGGGAATTGTACCCTGTCATTAATAAATAAATAGTAGGAATTGTTCAAAAAGTATTATGACATCTGTTTTTCTTTTTTCATGTAAAACAAAATGTTATTTTAAACAGATTCATGTCTTATGAACAACATATTGTCACAGTACACATTTCAAGTCATTGAAAAATGCATATTTCATTGCATTCAATGTTTGTGATTGCCAAGAATGAAACACAAGGTTCATTTTTTATAATACCCAAAACTATCACTGGTTCACTTTGCACTTATATATTATGTTAATGCTAAATGGTCGTATAGTCTTATTAACATAATAAACTGGTTAGCGTTTTTTCAATGGAGATTTGTTCCATGGGTACTATATTATTGTTTCATCTTAGTTCACAGGCAACTTTTACTTTATACACTTCTCTCTCTTAAATTTATATACATGTGGTTTTTATTTCGTTATACTTTTATTTTTAAATATTTATTTTGGGGATATAGGGATTTGGGTGTCTTTTATAAGAGCATGACATCTTCTTCATGATGCTGCCTTCTTCTTCTTTCATCAGTCTTCTTTTCTCCTGCCTTCTGGGACTGGTATCTTCTCCATCTTCTTCTTGATGCCATCAGGTTTCTTGGGATCTTCTCCATCTTCTTCTTTATTTCAGAAATACACCACCTGTATTGGTTGATCTTGGCTTATTTTAGGGTTTCTATTCTATTTATTCTCCCTCGTTGTGGGTTTGGTCATATTCTGTACTGCTTTGTTATTTACTATTTTACCTTCCTGGGTTATACCTTGAAAACCTTTGGTTATGAGACTGGTCTTGGATGACTCATCACTAGTAACTCCTTTTATTTGAACTTGTATTTTCTTTATAATAATGATTCCTTTCCACAGTTGCTATGAATTAATCTATTTATATTAAACTTAATGCTTTCTTCCAAATTTAAATATTATAACTTTATTATTCTAATGATCAATTGCCATTCAATATTATGCTTATATCTGTCACGCTACAGATTGCTCTCCTCCAGAAGTAATTATTTCAGACATGTTTATGGATGAAATAATTTCTTATGATAATTTCATCATTTCTTATAATTCATTTTCTTCTCCATCTTTATTTCGACTTTTTTTATATTAGAGTTTTATTAATTTTATATATATGGTTACTTGTCTTACTACTGATCCTTTTCGGATAGTTAGTGTCTTCTGAGATATATTATAATTGTAATACATTTTCTTTCTATATCAACTTCGTGTTGTATCCTTGGGATATTAATTCCCTAACATTCCCTATCACGTGGGCTGGGGCAGATCAGAGGGGCACTGTACGCTACTTCTCTGCTGGCCATACACCACTTCTATAAATTGAGTACAGAGGCATATCCCTCCCTGCTCAAAAAAAACATAATGCTGCTGGAATTATCTTCAGTCAGTCATCGAATAAATAAATAAAAAGTAGTCTCATTTTCGACTAATAAAAATATCTTTGGATTCTCCACTTCGTAGTCTCTCAGATTATCTCACTTTTTCTATCTTAATAAATCTTCATAATCATTATTATACTCATTACATATATATTTTTTCAAAACTCTTAACTTGTCTGATATATTTAATTTAATTATGGTTGAAAACCTTTCTTTTAACAATTCTGGTTACTGTTTACAGTGTAACTCTCTTTCTTCTCCATCGGAATTCTCTTTATATTTTCTTCTGGTTACTCATAGTATTAGTATGGTCTTTATATATAGTCTTTCTTATTCATTATTTGAATGGTCTTAATGTATTATATTTAATTTTTTAATATTGTATCTTTACATTAGATATACAGGTTGTTATATTGATCATTTTATTTAAACATTTTGGTTCTTTCCTTTCTCTTAGAAAGTTATTAATCCGCCTTCGCATTCATTAACATTAATTCATTTATATCATATTTCATGTGGTATTTCTTCTCTTTGCATTTCATATAGGTCTTATTATTATCATTGGTTCAAAATCATCTTCTCCATATGTTTGGTATGAGTTGTTCTTCTTTGCTCTTAATTAACTGTTTTCATTATCGTTTCATAATTAATTAGTCTCTTTGCTTCCAAATTTTTTCCGTCTCTGGCATATTACACTCTTTTTTGTTATTCTTCTCTACTCCTTCAAATGCTATTGTGAATGTCTAGCATTTATTCTGGATTAAAATTAATTCTTTTTTCTGAATTAATCACTTTATTTTCTTCTCAATTCAATTATAATTGACACATAATTATTTTTTGGAACTTGGTTAGTTTTAATGTAAAATTCAAACTATTCTTTTTATTTAATTGAAAAATATTTCTCATAAATCCTTGTAATATGTTGATCTTATCTTGTTTCAAAGTTCTGACGTTCTATCAACATTCAAATTCTGTTTAATTCATTTATTCCCAGAATTGTTTCATTCAGAATTGTTTATAGTACTGTGATTTTACTATTATTTCTGAATGTTTTGGTATTTCTCCAAATTCAAATTCTTCTTAATTATTTACCATAAAGTTTTCTCATAAACTTAGTTATAGTAAGTTGGTCTTACTTCATTTTCAATTTTTTTGTACATTAACTTCAAAATTCCTTTCTTTTTAATTCTTCCAAAATGTTTTTCTCATAATTCAGTGGTAGTAAGCTGTGCTTGCTTAATTTTAAATTTTTTAAAATTAAGTTCAAAATTCTCTCTTTCTCTTTCTTCCATAAAGTTTTGTTCTAAATTATCAGGTTGTAGTAAGAAGTACTTACTCAATTTTAAATTTTTATAATTAATAAGTACAAAATTCTCTCTCTTTCTCTTTCTTCCATAAAGTTTTTTCTTCAAATTATTAGGTTGTAAGTTGTTCTTACATATTTTAGAATTTTTTCAAAATTAAATTAAAAAATTCTTCTTCTTTTAATTCTCCAGAATGTTCTTCTCAAAATATTAGGTTGTAAGATGTACTTACATTATTTTAAAATTAAAAAAAAAATAAATTCTAAATTCTAAAACTCCCAACTCATTCTTCATAATATTTCTTCATAGAAGCTTGGTTGTACACTCCTTTGATTTTTCCTGAAATGATTTCCCTCAACTCATATGTATTGTTATGCTTATCATTTACCACAACATATGGGCCAGTGTATAGTAATAGTAGTTTTTTGGTTTTTTGGTTATGCCTTCTAAGGTGCTAGGCAGCTCTCTATTTTTTAGGAGGACTTTTTCACCCTCTTTATATGTTACAATTCGCCCTATTGCCTTCTGGTATTTGGCTTGCCGTTTTTCCTGATCTTCTGCTACCTTATTGTAAAACTTCAACTGGTTGAATTTCCTATTATTGTTCGTTGGAAATTCAATGATTTGTTCAATGTCTCGGGGAGTCGGCTTCTCATACATGGCTGAGTATGGTGGAATTCCTATAGCTGGATGGTGGGCATAATTTAGGAATGTTTCTGTCGCTGCTAGGTACTCTTGCCACTTTTTCTGTTGGTTGTGACAGTACGTGCACAATATCCTACCCACTTCTCTTAGTACTCTCTCAGCCGGATTGCTACTTGGGTGGTAGACTGATGTCTTATACGTTTTGACCCCAAGTGCTAATAAAGTGTCTCGCCATCTCCTCCCCTTAAATTGTGTACCATGGTCGGTAATAATAGAAGATGGTCTACCGATGTCTGGGATATACAAATCGATAATCACTGCCAAAACCTTTGCTGTTGTTGCCCGATTAACCGGATATAGCTTTATATACTTGGTGTAGTGATCCATTATGATTACCAAGTATTTATATCTGTGCCGACCACCGCTACGGGGAAATGGCCCGCAGATATCCAAAAACACTTTTTCCAGTTTTGCGTTGGAAGTTATCGGTATCATGATACCCTCTGTCTTTTCATTGTTTATTTTGGCACATTGGCAGATCTTACAGGATTTGATGTACATTCTCACCTTGCGGTTGATATTCTTGATCTTACAATTTTCTTCTAGAGCCTGTATCACTTTTAACGCTCCCATGTGACCATACCTGACATGGTAATCGATGATGACCTCCTTTTCGATTTGGTGTGGGATTATCACCTTCCATGTCTCATCGTCTAAGGCGGTTTTTATGAATAAAATTCCCTTGTTAAGGTGGTAATATTTAGAAATGGTTTCATCATTGGCTTCCAAACGACTCACAATGTTTTTCAGCTTAGGATCAGACTGCTGATGGATTCGAATATTTATTAGCAAAGCTTGTAAATCGGCTCTGGTCGTGAATATGTTATAAATTTTTACTAAGCTCTCCTTCTCTCCCTCGAAAGTCTGATCTTCCAGATTTATACGTGACAACACATCCGCTACCACGTTCTTCTTTCCTGGAATGTATTCCCATTTCAGGTCATATTCTTGTAGGGCGAGTACCCACCTAGCCAATCGGCCGTGACTTAACTTGCACCTACGAAGGAACGAGATGGATTTATGATCAGTTCGTACCGTGACTTGATATCCGAGAATGTACGTTCGGAACTTGCTGCATGCGAACACCACGCTCAACAATTCCTTTTCTGTCACACTGTAGTTCTTTTCGCACTGATTCAGTGTGCGACTAGCGAAGCTTATTACCAGATGTTGTCCCTCCTCATCTTCCTGGTATAATGTCGTTCCTAAGCTTAGGTCGCTAGCGTCACAGTTTAGAAAGAACGGTTTCTTAAAATCTGGGTGACGAAGTATGACATTCTCCAGAAACTTCTCTTTTATCAAACGGAAAGTAATATCTTGATCTTCACCCCAAGTCCATTTGTTCTTTGCAGATAACTGTGGTTGAAACTTGGCGGTCAACTCGGAATATCGGCTCTGAAACTTCCTGTAATAGTTACAGAGTCCGAGGAAAGATTGCAATTGTTTCCTGTTTCTTGGTTGCGGGAACCTCTGAATTGCCTCCACTTTCTCTGCTGATGGGGTAATACCTCTGTCGTCTAGGTTGAAGCCTAAAAATTGTACCTCGCGCGCTATGAACTTGGATTTCTCCAACTTCAGTGTTATGTTGTTCTGCGCTAGTTTGTTTAGTACAAATTCCACTCTGTAACAGTGCTCCTCCCAGGTTCCGGATGTAATTAGTAAATCGTCAACATAGACGGTGGTAAATTGGAGCGCTTCTGGTCCCAAAATCTGGTCCATGCATGCCACAAATATGGCGACAGAATTGACAAGTCCGAAGGGCAGTCTCTTGAACTGGTAATTGCGCCCTTCGAAAATGAACGCTACATACTGGCGGCTTTGTGGATGCAGCTCTACCTGCCAATAACCACAGACCGTATCCCAGGTGCTAATAAATCTAGTACCATGAAAACGCTTTAAGATTTCTTCTATTTCACCGGGAGAGGTTCTGTCATTCACAATTGTCTTATTCAACTCACGCGCATCTAAACAGAGCCGGACTTGTCCGTCTTTCTTCGGAACAGCAATAATTGGACTAGTGTAAGGTGATTGACTAATCTCAATTATGTCATTATCTATCATCTTGTTTATCTCTGTTCTCACGGCTTCTTTGAGCGACTGCGCTATTGGATATGACCTCCGGTTAAACTCTACGTTTTCTTTAAAACGAAGTTGGCACTGGTAGTTTTTTACCTTCCCTGGTTCATCAGAAAACACCGCCTTGTATTTCTCATATATAACGATTAGACGATCAGCCAGATGTGTTGGTATTTTCTTGTTATCGCTTCCGCACTGGAAATTCCGTATTTCTTGGATCTTAACTGACCATAAATCCTCTCCTCCATGATTGTATATTATGGGTTTATAAAGAGGGCTGTTTCTTATAATATTAATTTTCCGAAGTTGTTGATGTATTGGGCTGGGAAGTATAGTTGTGCTTCCTACCAGATCTGCGGTCCATGTTACTCCGTCTGGGAAAAGTGATACTCTATTTAAATTAAGATCGATTACTGCCGAATATCTACGAAGAATATCGCAACCGACTAAGATGTCAAATGGTAATCCGGTGGCGATTAAAAATTCCATGTCTAAAGCTATATCACGGCTAACGACACTTAAGGAAACTTGCTTCCTAATGGTTTTATTCTGGCGGCCAGTTGCACCTACCAACACAATGTTGTTGACTGGTAACATTGGCAAAGTTTTTCCACATGTACATCGTATTCTCTCCAACTCATTGGAGTTTATTATTGAAATATTAGCTCCTGTGTCTATCATTATTTTAGCGGGAACTCCTTCCACCTCCGCTGTCATATAAATTATCTCATTATTACTGTTGCTGAGACTCTTCTCGTTCTCTTCCAAAAGTTCAGTTCGTATGTCTTCCAGATAATGGTTACTTATGATAGTGATAATCTTATTATTGTTTGCTTGTTGCAAATCATCCTTTTCTAACCCAGGAAGTATAAGCAGTAACGGGTCATCGTTGTTGATTACTGCCTCCTCTCGTTTAAAGTATTTTGGTCAGTGTTTATGTTATTATTGACCGAGGCATCGTTCGGGAAACTCTGGTTTGTTTCCTGATGTTCTGTACTCTGGTTGATGTTTAACGCCCTGTTCTGTTGTCTGCCAAGATCTTCCAGGCTGGTACTTCGTCTTTCCTGTTCGTATCTTGGGTCGTCTCGTTCCGCACTCCTCCATCTTCGGTCGGCGCCGTGGAAGCTGCTCCTCCTCGGTTGATAATATCTCCTGGGTCCGCGATCTTCTGCTCTTATAAAATTTACCCTAGGGCGCGACACTCGGTTATTATTACTGCTATTGTTGTTATTACTAAAATTATTATTATAGTAATTTCGGTTAGGTGGGTAAGGTCTGTCACCATTATTGTTGGGATATGGATTTCTCTGACTGTATGGGACATTATTATGTTGGTAAAAATTGTTTCTATTATTGGGGTAAGGGTTATTATTCCTCACTCCATTAAAATTACCGTTAAACTGGTTATTACGCGGCGGGTTGTTAGGGCCGTCGTAGTTATTGGGCTGGTTCCGGTTACTTGTATGGTTATTGCCGTTATTGGGGTAGGTAGTCGGCCTTGCTTCTGGTCTCTCATTTCTCTTCCTGCTCTGCCGATAATACTCCTCGTTCTCGTATCCCTCTAGTAACTCTGTCATTCCCTGGATCGTCTTGATCTGACTACCTCTCCGGGCCCTGATAATTTCCTCATCATAGTGATAAGATATCTTGTTCACTAAACATTCTTCTGGGTTTGCTGGCTCAAGGTGTTTTGCCATACACACCTTCCCCAAGAAATATGCCGTCATACTGCTACCTAATTGTGACCTGTATCTTCCATTACAAATATTGTCACGGATCAAGTTCTGGGTGGTCTCAGACCAGTATTTTGTCTTAAACATTTTCCGGAACTGTTGGTAGTCAGAAATTTCACTCCGGTTGGCCATCCACCAATTATCTGTTATGTCTCGGAAAGACTCGTCGAATATCTCCCTGCTATGGCTCCATTGAGTAATTTTATGCTTGGTCAAATATTCTTCTACCCTAGCCAGGAACTCCATCGGCTTGCGTTTGTATTGCCGGAAGTTGAGCCACTCTCGGCTTTCGTTGACGGGCAATCCGATGAAATGAGTCGGTCTGTTTCTAATCGCTTCCATCTCCTCTCGGCTTTGTCGCACCTGACCGGTAATACTGGCCATGGTCTCTTGTATATCATTACATCGTTCTGTGACCTGGTTGCGTACTTTTCCGAATTCTTCTTGATTTTCCTTTCTCTGTTCTTCTACCTTCCTACGACTATGTTCTTCAGTATTTGTGAACTTGATGTTCACCACTTCTTTAAACTCATTCACCTCCTTTTCGGTCTGGTTGCACTTTCCATCAATCTCTCGAATCTGTCGATTGACCATTATATTTTCTTCTTCCATCTTCTTATCCATCGCTTTTTTGTTAACCTTGATTTCCTTATTCATTTCTTCTCGCAACAATTCCATTCTTTCGTCCAGTTTGTCCAAATTCTCCTGATTTACCTCCCTTAATTCTTCTCTCAAAATTTGATTGTCCTCTCTCAATTCTTCCAATTTCTCCCCCATCTTCTCTTCCAACTTCTTGTTATCTTCTTTCAACTCTTCCTTCAATTGTCGGTTGTTCTTCTCTATCTTCTTCCGGGTTTCATCGATTTTCTGATTGGTGTTCTCAATTTTATTAATCAATTCTTCTTTAGTTGACTTGAATTCTTCCTTGAACGCTTGGTTGTCTTCCTTCAATTTTTCTAACTTCTTCCCCATCTCTTCTTCCATCTTCTTGTTATCTTCCTTCAAATTTTCCATGTTCTTGTTCATCCCAGTCAACTCTTCTTTTGTGGATTGATTATCCTTCTTCAATTCTTCTATCTTCTCTTCCATCTTCTTGCTGTTTTCTTCCATCTTCTCTTCCAGCTTCTTATTTGTTGTTTCGATCTTATTTCCTAAATCTTCTTTCAAGGACTGGTTATCACTCCCCATTTTCTTACTCAAGTCTTCCTTCAATTCCTTACTTGTGGATTCCATTTTCTTATTATTTTCGTCCATTTTCTTGTCCATGTTTTTATTGTTTTCCTCCATTTGCTTACTCATTTCCATCATCATTCTCATCACATCTTGTATACTCCCCTCCTCCGTTCGTGTCGGCTTTTCCAATGGTTCCTTCTGGCCATTGACTTCCCCTGTTTGCGTGGGTATCTCCGGTTGTTCAGTTTGTTTGGACAACACCGATTGTAATACCTCTTCCACCTCTACTGGCGTTGCCTCTTTGTTGTCCATATCGATTTCTATTTCTTTTTCGGCCTCCGCCGCCCGTTTCTTAGATGTTGCACGTCGTTGCATTTTCCCTTGAAATTCTCTGGCTTTGTAGCTGTTGCCTAGCTCCAACTAGTGATTGGGCAGAATGTATTGGCCTTCCAATCGCTAATTAAAGCCCCTAAAGTTGTGTGCCAATTTATAATAAATTGATGTGTGTTGATGATAAGAGATTGTGAAGTATGAGACTCCGATGTAATCAAGCCCCACTGTTTGGGCTAGCCAATTTGTAATAAAATAAATAAAATGAGTCTGTATGTTCTTAATTGGTGTGTAATTGGTGTGGCTCTCGACGTCTTACTGGCCTGAAACACTTCCTTAAGTTTCCAGCTGGTCGAGTCTCAATGGTAGCAAGACCGGTCGAGTAGCGTAATGTTGATGAAGAAATATATGTTCAGCTTCACCGAAAGTTTCAAAACAAAAATTATTGTTTTGAAGAAAATTTAAAAAAATTATGTTTATAAAAAAAAATAATTAAAAAAAAATTTTAATTTTATTAATTAATTAATTATGATCAATTAATTAATATAGGGCTGTGAAGTTTTAAAAAGTGTAATGCTCTTCTGAAAATTTTTATTAAAGTTTTGGTATATTTTAAATAAACTATCACCACTCATAAGACAGTCTTCAAACCAATCGATACTTGTTTACCTTTTTATTTTTTAGGTTATCTTCACTTATAGGTGGTAAAGTCCTGATAGATTATTAATTATAATTATATTAGTGATAACTAGTAATATTTATGAAATGAAGAACTATTTAGTGTTGAAGAATATTAATGTTTTATTAATTAATAGCAATTTGACTCTTATCGATTATTATCGACTCTCAGGATATCGAAAAAGTTACAAAGTATATTATATAAAAATTATACAGGGTTCTTTAAACAGCCAGTTATTATCAAAGTCAGAGAAATCGGGCTAATATTTAAAAATATAACGTTACATCAAATGAATAATTATTACTAAACACAAACATTGAATAATAATTTGAAAATAAAATAATTGTTTTCACCAAACAGCTGTGTTGAACTAGGAGAGGCATTGGAATTGTCAAAGAAAGATGGCTGCCGTCAAGTTGATCAAAATGTCGCTCGTTCCTGTTGCGTTCCAAATAATGTATTTTCTGGCAATATTCCTGTTCTGGTGTCTGCAAATCTCTTGTTAAATGTTGTGTAATGACTGGTGTAATGTTTCTGGGTTGTATTTAGTATATCCGTGTAATTATAAGTCAAAACACTTTTCCCAATTCCGACACTAATTTGGTTAATGTGTTATACAGTTTTCTGGTGTTTTGTGGTGTTTTTCGGAGTAGAAATGTATTGTTTAGTGTTAATTAGTGTTTCTTGATTGTTTTTGTCACAATGTATATGTTCTGGAAGGATTTTATAACACACTCTCGATTTCACAGTAACGTACTATTCGCCACTTAACTTTGCCGTTGTAAGATAGGTTAGATCGTCACAAAACTCTCGTTTATGTTAACCGTTCGAATACCAATAATCAACTAACTGTTTCCTTCAGTTTCAATTAAACTGTTAGCCCATATAATATTATTCTTAACATTGTTCAAATATATTTTCATATCCTGTGCACACTTTAATATTTCACTATATAAATACCTAAACTTGGGTTATTTATCAATTTTATTCACTAGATGTTATTTAAATTAATCTTTCAATTCATTCAGCTTATTTTCAGATTAAATAATGCCGTTTTATAGTGTTTTCTGTCCAAAAAATAGTAATTTTATTTTCAGTTTGGTATACTCTGAAAAGTCAAAACATCAAAATTTACTTCCTGTCATTATATAAATTCAGCCATTTTATCAGTTATATTTAATATTAATAATCCTATATTGTATTAAAAGGTTCATATTCCCTGATTTTCTGGTAATTAATTGAATTAGTTGTGTTCTGAAACATTATTCTGGAATATATGACTCCCATGTCTAAATTTCTGAGTTTAGTCATTTTCATTTTTATTTATAATTCTGAATATAATTTATTAAAATCTTCCTAAATGGTATGTGCAATTATATGGCTTGATCTCAAGTTTATTTTGTCTAAACCCCTTTTGTTTATTTGCATTTAAATGAGCAATTTCTCTGTTTTGATGAAGTTTGGTTTCCATTCTTTTGGCCTATGATTTTTTAACAATTTTTCTTACAAAATATTTTACAAACAATATATGATGTGTGATACCCTCTCTGACTTTTACATATAGTATTATAAATTAAACATGTTTTCAAATTACACAAAAACAATTAGTATTGGTTACAATACAAATAATAGTTAAACAAAATAAAGAATATTTTTTTAAATAAATGGTTGTCTTCAAGTCAGACATTTTGCAACAAAATCCCCATTTCCAACATGGAAACATGGTTTACAAAAAAGGTTTTTTACTAACTAACATCTTAATTACTCTCTACTATTTACAAGTGGTAACTATTTTTATAGTTCTGATGTTAGTTGTTTCAGACCCAAACAAATGGCCTTATATCTAAAACATTTTTAAACATTCTTGTACTATATACATAAAAACCTTATATTTATATTCTTATTTCTAACTATTATTATAAGTAGGATTCTACAGTTTTTTATACCGTCTTTTATACATTGTCTTTGGGGAATTGTACCCTGTCATTAATAAATAAATAGTAGGAATTGTTCAAAAAGTATTATGACATCTGTTTTTCTTTTTTCATGTAAAACAAAATGTTATTTTAAACAGATTCATGTCTTATGAACAACATATTGTCACAGTACACATTTCAAGTCATTGAAAAATGCATATTTCATTGCATTCAATGTTTGTGATTGCCAAGAATGAAACACAAGGTTCATTTTTTATAATACCCAAAACTATCACTGGTTCACTTTGCACTTATATATTATGTTAATGCTAAATGGTCGTATAGTCTTATTAACATAATAAACTGGTTAGCGTTTTTTCAATGGAGATTTGTTCCATGGGTACTATATTATTGTTTCATCTTAGTTCACAGGCAACTTTTACTTTATACACTTCTCTCTCTTAAATTTATATACATGTGGTTTTTATTTCGTTATACTTTTATTTTTAAATATTTATTTTGGGGATATAGGGATTTGGGTGTCTTTTATAAGAGCATGACATCTTCTTCATGATGCTGCCTTCTTCTTCTTTCATCAGTCTTCTTTTCTCCTGCCTTCTGGGACTGGTATCTTCTCCATCTTCTTCTTGATGCCATCAGGTTTCTTGGGATCTTCTCCATCTTCTTCTTTATTTCAGAAATACACCACCTGTATTGGTTGATCTTGGCTTATTTTAGGGTTTCTATTCTATTTATTCTCCCTCGTTGTGGGTTTGGTCATATTCTGTACTGCTTTGTTATTTACTATTTTACCTTCCTGGGTTATACCTTGAAAACCTTTGGTTATGAGACTGGTCTTGGATGACTCATCACTAGTAACTCCTTTTATTTGAACTTGTATTTTCTTTATAATAATGATTCCTTTCCACAGTTGCTATGAATTAATCTATTTATATTAAACTTAATGCTTTCTTCCAAATTTAAATATTATAATTTTATTATTCTAATGATCAATTGCCATTCAATATTATGCTTATATCTGTCACGCTACAACATAATGCAGTTTTCAAAGTCCTAAATGCTTGATCACACTCGCTTGACCACTGGAAGTTTCGTTTATTTTCCATTAGCTCATGTAGTAGTTTAGCAATAGTAGCGAAGCCTTTCACAAAACGTCTGTAATATGAGCATAACCCCAGGAAACTCTGAACTTCGTGTTTACTCTTTGGAACTGGCCTGTCTCTTATGGTGTCTACTTTCTTAGGATCCATGCTAACACCCGCTGCCGAAACCAGATGGCCCAAATACTGTACTTCCTTCTGGAATAGAGAACACTTCTTCAGGCTCAGCTTTAGTTGGGCACCGTGAATTCTAGTCAGAACCTCCTTAAGGTTTTCCGAATGGTCTTTGAAAGTTTGCCCGATGACTATGACATCGTCTAAATAAACAAGGCAAGTTTTCCATGTCAGTCCTCGGAGTACCAGGTCCATCAATCTTTCGAATGTTGCCGGTGCATTACAGAGTCCAAATGGCATGACATTAAATTGGAATAAGCCACTTGTGGTCAAGAAAGCGGTCTTTTCCATGTCTTCTTGATGAAGACCCACTTGCCAATATCCACTCTTCAGGTCCAATGTGGAAAACCACTGTGCTCTGGACAACGTGTCAAGTGTCTCATCAACGCAAGGTAACGGATAGCAGTCTTTCTTTGTCACGTCATTCAGCCTCTGATAGTCTACGCAGAAACGTAAACCACCATCCTTTTTCGCTACTAGCACTACTGGAGAAGACCAAGCACTTGACGATTATTCCCTCTGTCAACATGTCCTGTACTAACTGAGACATTCCTCTTGCTTAGATAATGGAGGCCTTCGAGGAGGTTGGCGTATCGGTGTTGTGTCCCCGGTATTTATGCAATGTTGTCCAAGAGAGGTTCTTCCCAATGACTGTCCCCAAACTGCAAAACAATCTTTGAATTCATGTAAAAACTGTCTGAGTTCTTTTACCTCACCACTGGAGAGGTCGTGAGAAGATCTGTTCAATAATTCCTGCAGTTCCTCTGGTAATTTGGAAGTATCCGAAGCACTGGATCTTCGTTGCGTCATTCCGGCTACCCAGGCCACAGGAGTCAATTTGCGTAGGAGCATATTGCTTTGTAAAGTGACAGCTTGATCCAAAATATTTGCCACTGTAATAGGTACATTTCTGGTTTCATCAGGTTTTACTAAACTTCTGGCAATTAGTATGCCCGGTGTGCTGACTACCTTGGGTTCGAATATAGAGCACTGGTTGCCCCTAGTATCTACCTCGGTTCTAACCATGATGATCTTTTTGGAGTTTGGCGGCAGTGGTGCCCACAGGGGGGGGATCATAGCGCAAGTTGCGCATTGAGAATTTTTGGGGGGGATTTTTTCAAGAATAACATTTTAAATCCAACATTGATGGAAATTTTTACCGTGTTTGTGCAACAAACTAAGCTATTAGTAAAAAACTAAAGCAATTGCATATCTTTATGATTGTTTTAACGAACTGGCGGCATAAATGTCTCTACCAGTACAACTAGTAGTAAATTTTATTTTGGAATTTGGAAAACTGACCCTAGCAGCCTGCAGCAACATCCTGTCAATAAGTCAGAGTCTGTGATCGTGAATGTAAAAATGTGTGCGTGTGCTAAGCTTGTAGACCGGCGGGCAGTGGAGTAAAGGGGGCAGGTCCACATTTCGTATTTCTGGTCCACCAGCCGCGCACGGCGGCAGTCTGCCGGTGAGTTTTACTCTGTAATGCAGTGCTTTGTTTGTGTGAGTTTGAGTTGGGGTTGGAATGTAATCTTGTGTTTCGTGATAGTTGTCAAAATGCCAAAAAAACTGAAACAATCGTTGAAGTATAAGTGTATGGAGGTTATGTGTAACACAACTCATCGAAAAGACAAGTGGTTAGAACACTGTAAGAAGAAACATGCCTATAAATTTAGACATAACCTAAACATTAGTTTTAAAATGGTTGAAGTGAAGTCCGGTAACGGCCCGTGGGTGAAATACACTGATGCTGAATCTTCTGCTGACCCCAGTACCAGTCAACATCATAGTTTAGATTCCAGGTATGTAAAATATAATTATTTTTGTCTCGTTCAGTTACCGTTTGAATAGGCCAAAATAGAAACAACTTTATATAAGATACAAAGGAATCGCTTTATTGCGTAATTTTTATTCGGGCTTATTAGCATTTTTGTACTACCGGTAACATTTTATTATATTTGTTGTTCTGTTATTTCCACTAATACGCAAACATTAAAAATAATAAAATAAAGCAAACAATAAAATAACAAATTTGGGGAGGGGAGAGTTCTAAAATCGTATTTTTTTAGATCGAACGTAACCAGTGACGTTGCTAACGATGACCCTACAACTGAGGACATAGATGTACCATCAACTTCAAGTGCGAAACCCCCAGACGAGTCCCAAGATATAAATCCAACATTTGATATCGTGGAGGGTGGAAATGGAGACAAAATGCAAGCTAAAGCACCTCCTTCGTTTGTGACTTCAATTTAAATACTAAATTATCGTTACCGCCAAATGTAGAGTTAGAAATCAGTAGCCCTTCAGGCTCGGATCTGAGCCCAGAAAACATTCAACCAGATAATCTAGACCCATTACCTGGTGTTGATGATGTAGAAGACCCTGCATCATTTGCCAACATCAAACTATCGGCGGAGGAGATAAATTTGGGTCTTCGACTAGAAAATTAAGATTTGTCTTCGATGAGTTTCCCTTCAACAGGCAGAAGAAAATTTAATCCAGCTTGGAAAATCAGCACTTTACCTGATGGGACCAGAAGTAAAAGAAACTGGCTAGTTTATAGTCCGATGAAATATGCCGTGTTTTGCTTGCATTGCACTCTGTTTGCTCTGCCAGGAGAAAGAACGGTACGGGGTACAACTGGCTGCAGAGGTTGGACTGAGCATCGAGGCGAGCGCTACATAGAACAGCATGAACAGTCAAAACAGCATTTATCTTCCCAAGTCGCTAGAATCCAGTGGATATCGCAGAAAAGAATAGACTCCTCACTTGCTGAAGAATCTGACCAACTCGTTCATCACAACAGAGAAGTGTTGTCAGTAATAATTTATTGTTGTCGGTATTTAGGTGAAGAAATGCTAGCATTCAGAAAAAAGGATGTTTCAGAAGGGAAATTGGTGAAACTGTTCTCACTGATAGCTAAGTATAATCCTGATGCCAGAGTGTACCTTGAAAAGACAGAAAAAATCAGAAACCAAAAGGGAAAATTGGGGTCAAATTTTCTCAGTTATCGAAATATATTTGACTTGATTAATGTTATGAGTAACATTGTAGTCTCAAAAATAGTCAACAATATAAATTTAAGTAACACCTACTCAGTCATCCTGGATTCAATACAAGACATAAGCAAAAAAGAATGCACAGCGGTTTTGCTCCGATATGTTGAGCACCTAGATGAGCAAGGAGCTCCCAACAATCCAGTAAAACCGGAAGAACGGTTGATCAAAGTGTTCACAAGTGGCGACACAACAGGGGAAAACCTAGCCTACGAATTAATGAACACTCTAAAATCCATAGGAATCAACCCTAATGGCATGGTGGGGCAAAGCATGGACGGAGCAGGGAACATGAGAGGTCGGTACAATGGCTTAAAATCTGTTGTGCTTAGAGAGAGTCCCCGAGCATTTTATGTATGGTGTTGTTCTCACCGGTTTGGATTAGTGGTACAAAAGTCTATTGATGTTTGCCCTCAAATGCGAAACATGTTCTCCCTCCTTCAAAAGATGTATGTTTTCATGTCTGGGCATCGATGTCACCACATGTTTATCGACAATTTGAAAAAGGGCCTAGCACAAAACAAAATGAAAAGTGTAAAACGAGTGCAGACTACAAGATGGTCGAGTAAGAGTGATGCTCTCAAAACTGTGCTAACATGTTACAAAACCATCAAAGAGACCCTCAAAGAAATCTGTCGTGACAAGAAATCTGACAATGACACTAAAGCGTCTGCGAAAGGACTGATCAACAGTATGTCAGATTATGAAAATATATGTGCCATGCACATTGCTTCAACTATATTTAAAGGTATTTCTCCAATCACAACTTGCTTACAAGCCAAATCAGTTGATTATGGCATGATACCAGCAGTTATCTCAGAGACGAGGGTGAAACTGAAGACATTAAGAAGTGAAAAAGAGTGGGACAAACTTACAAGTTCAATAACACAATTTTCTGATCAGCACAACGTCTCACAAGTCTGAACTCAGCGAAACCGAAAACGGAAATGCCTCATGGACGAACTTTCGATAGACGAAAAAATTGATGACTCTGTAAAGAAAATGAAAGTTGAGGTTTATTTCCTAGTCTTAGACTCATTATTGTCTCAACTGAATGATCGTTTCCCGGACAGCTCGCTTGCCATGGTTAAACAAATGTCTTATTTTTCTCATGGAGGAATTATGAAAATCGCACATGAATTGGAGACTGGAAAAGACTTCAACCCCGATAAGATAAAAGAGCTGTGTGAGTATTACAATCTGGACAATGACCTAATTGCTTCAGAATTGGAGACGTTTTGCAATGTGTACAAGTCACTCATGCAGACATCGACATATCAGACATGTTACATTCCCCTGAAGCTGAAAGGATGGAGATAACAGAGGATGAAATGCGAATCCCGGCAGGCCCCGGCAGGTTCAGAGGATCCAGATGGCAGTGAAAATGAGGAGGTAAAGGAAGGAACTTTACAAAGTGAGAAACATAGAATGATGGACCAATGGATAATGAGAGGATTCATTAGACCATTCAGGTGTGACCTTAACCTTTCGGCTCTACCTAATCTGACAGTGATGTACCGAATATTGTTATCTCTTGCCATGACCAGCTGCTCTGCAGAGAGAACGATGAGCCATTTGAAAATAGTGAAAAATAGGCTTCGGAACACCATGGGAGACTCTTGGCTGTCAAGTTTGTTGATTCTATCCTGTGAAAACAATGTACTGAGCCAGATACAAAACGAAGAAATCATTAACAAATTTGCAACGACAAGTGTACAAAGAAAAAAGCTGCTTTTGTACAAGACATTTAAACAAGGTGATAACTAATGTAAATGTATATTTTTGCACAAACATATTTTTCCTATCATAATTTAAACAACATTGTACATTGTTTTTGCATCATTTCATTGTATTGGTTTTAATAGTACAATTATTTAAAATGTATTTTTAGTTTAGCAACACATTTGTTAAATACAATTTGCTAAGTACAATATTTGCTTGGTTTTTAATTACTCCAATACCCTTTGAATCTAGCCAGTTTTGTTCAAAGTAATGACATACAAAACTTCTAAACAATATTATTAGGGCTAATGATAAAATTCTGTAAGCTTAAACTGGCCATCCACGTTCCAATATGACCAATATGTTTTAAAATATATCTCTCTTAAATGTCTTTGCTTCTCATCCACACCCACACCAGTGTTGCGCCTTATCTTTTAAAACAATGATACAATTTAAAACAACTTAACAAGTGTAACAATTATCGTAACTGTAGTGTAGGATCTTGTTTTGTTTTTCATGACTTTTTTAACTAAAATAATTTGTATAGGTGTCAATTGGGGGGGGGGAGTGCTGAGAATTTGGGGGGGGGTTGCGCATTGGGCCTTGGGGGGGATGGGCACCACTGTTTGGCGGAACAGTTACAGACACTTGATTTATCACATCCATCGATTTTTCTGGTGTATTCATTGTGGAGAGCATTACCTCTTCTTTTACGATTCTCAAGACATTATTTTTGAAGTCAACTATAAATCCATATGCGTTCATAACGTCCATACCAAGAATTGCTTCATCCACAATGTCTGCAACAAGTACTTGATGATCAAACTCAAGTCAACCGAGGCGTAGATGTATCTCCACTTTTCCAAAAACTTTTACAGGCCATCCAGTAGTTGTTCGCAAGCTGCAAGAGCACCAGATTGGCTTGAGATTTTTCACCATGTTGGGGCGCACAAGGAAACTGTTGCGCCTGTGTCAACTGTAATTGAGGTTGGCCTTTCTTGAACGAATCCGGTAACCACCAGGCTCCTGTTGTTTTTCTGAAGTGGTAGAAATTGCATATTGTCTAGGGGGTTCGTTCCTCCATGTAGTCAGCACACGCCCCGTTGTACCAACTACAGCTCATTTCCCTGCTGCTGAATTCTAATCCGACAATCTCGTTGTAGATGTCCAGGTTTCCTACATCTATAACATTTCAGTCTTCCTTCAGCTGACCATCGAGTCTCTGTTCCTTGTTCTTCTTCCTCATCGTCTGTGCTGTTGCAATCTTTTAGCGCGCACTTTATGACTTCTCCAACCAGACGTTGATTTGGCGGCCTCAAATTGCAAAGCATGTCCCAGGGCGTCCGCACTGTTCTGGTGTCTTGCTATTCGTAACACTTGCTGTAGTTCATTATCTCGGACACCGGCAGTATATGTCTGCGTTGCAAAACTCGTTCGAAAATCTTCTGGCGCTTCAGGATAGGCCA
Source organism: Magicicada septendecula (assembly GCA_034769895.1). Classification (NCBI taxonomy): domain Eukaryota; kingdom Metazoa; phylum Arthropoda; class Insecta; order Hemiptera; family Cicadidae; genus Magicicada; species Magicicada septendecula. The sequence goes on from CM068373.1 coordinate 54,235,743, forward strand.
GTTGTTAACAAACAAACTTTTTCAAAATAAATAAAATAAAAATACAACTGCCAGGAACTTACCTGCGATCTTTTCGCCTACTTACCTTTCATATAAAAAAAAACACGGCCATCAGAAGTCCAGGGTCGCCACGATGTTTTAGGCTATACATCGAAACCTTACACTCTACCTTAATAAAACAAAAGGGACAATTTTGCAATCTGACTACCCTCCAATAATAATTCAGAAGAACTCCGGGAACGTTAGACGAATCTTTCAGAACAGAACACTAGGAAATGGTAATGATGAAATAATTGCAACTAACACATTTTATATTATGGAACCAGTAGGTTTACTATTCAACTTTCTTTTTCTTCGAACATTACACAAAATAGAAAACAAAAAACAAAAATAGAAAATTTACACAAAAACCAAATAGAAGAAATACAATCAATCATTTCTGTGAATTGATATGGTAAATCTTATACCGATATATTTATAAAGGCTGCCCAGTATTTGCGTACACACACTTCATTCACACACATTTAAATTGTTCCCTTAATTTAGAGCGCTCTTTGACATTTAGAATAATTATAACCAAAATGGGTCGCCGCCTACTTAACTTTCTGCTTTCTACTTCACCTTGTGTCGCACTGTGTACCTGTCCGAATGTTTTGTCTGTTCACCACCTTTTCAATTCTTTTTTCTTCACTCCACTTACGTCACTTTGAGATATGGTTTCACTATATTTTATGAATGTTTAAACTTTTACAATTGAAATAATTTATTTGGGGCAACTGAGACTTAGCGTGCGCCCAGCCGACGCAGCGGCGGTAGGTCGACTGCCTTCTTCATGCGGGCGGAAGTCACTGCCTTTCGTCTACCAAATTTCACCGTCGTTCACAGCCTTCATGTGGCAAATTGTTAGTAGTGGCACCGGGAACATGGTTTGTGAGTGCTCCCAAAGCGTTGGCGAAATTGCACTGCCATTCGTCACGTCACTCAAATGGGTGTGATCTTGTCAGACTTCCATCAGCATGGGACCACGTTGCTGACAAAAGGTTACATTCAGGCCATTTTGGTTTGGTGTGGCCCGAAGCTGTAAGCGTCATCTGAGCGCGTGCGGTGGTTCGCGCGTTTGTGTGCGCCACACAGCACTGAAATTCTTGGAATTATTGCGTCTCCACATACCTGTTTGCAAAATTACAACACTGTTCTTTGTCTCACGGAAATCGTATTATGTCGGGGACTTGCTGCCTTAGTCAGATAAATTTAATAAAAATAAAATAAAATAAAATACCCCATTTTGTCCCATTACAATACCTCCCCCCCCCCCCAATGAGAGGTCTTTTGTCGAAACAGAAGAACTCTCATTGCTAAACCCCTAAGAGGATCGGTGAGGATATGGTGCCAACAACCCCCTTTTAATACTTTACACCTCCATGGGTAACCTACCCCCCTAGTTCGGCGACTATGGCTGCACCTGATCGAGATTACTGGACTTCTCTATTCGAGATCCCAACACCATAATATCGGACAGATACGCACCATAGTACACCTCACCTTCTAACATTCTACCCAAAACTCCAAACCCTGGTCTTATATCATACCAGATCCTCAACCGACATGTTCCCCCTTACATGCACACTGGGTTGCCTTCAGCAAGTACTGGGCGCGTACACATACTCATTCCTATATTCTAAACAAATTCAATTTTCTACCAATACATATACAAATTTTCTACTTCAACTCATTCTTAAAAGATTTCATTTTTCAAATTTCAACTTCTTTTCACAATTTAACTTTACGTTTTCAACTCAAAACACAGCAGCTAATTAAATTCAAATCATTTAAGTTTCGTTCAAAAATCCATTTAAGTTCAAAATCAACCGGTTATATCTCCATTACTTCCTCAAAAAAATCAAAAAATAAAAAATCTTTTACATGAATCTATCAACTCTATTAATTTTCTTCACTACTACTAACAAACACAAAAAAAAACAAATTGAACATCTCATTAAAACATGAACTCACTTATTCTAACATTTGTTCACACAGATATACTAAACAATGTAATTCAATAAACACACTAGTAGTACACATAAACAATAATATACTTGAAACTCATAACATCATCTATATGGCAGGCATAAAAAATAAAACCCTTTTTTTTTTTAAAAAATTTATTTAGATAAATATCACTTTTCTCAATTTTCAGAAAAACAAAATATTTAATTCAATCAAGAACCAAATGGCATCAATAAATTACTAGAAACTGGTCTTGTCTCTAACATCAACCATCAGCTGATCTCTCTGGGTCAAGTCAACGACCTTGACATATATACACTACACAAAGCTACACTGTAAAATACATGAAACATCTTTAAAATTCTTTACCTTCAAACATAATACAACATAATAAAATAAGACATTCAAAATTAACATGGTTATTATTATCTTACAATAAACCATAAAATTTACATTTAAACTGACCAAAGTTACACACTTTACAGCTTCAATCATTTTCAAATTCTATTACAATCTGTTACTTGTTTCAATTCTTATTACCTTTTGACTATGACTTTCTTTCTTTAATAATTTCATTCTCAATTAGTTTGGGTGACCCAATAATTCATAATGATTTGATTTCCTACCTTGGCATTTACATATAGTCTTACCCCCCTTTTGAGTCTAATACTCACTTAACAGCTTTAACTAGTATGACACCCATCTATCAAAACATCTACCAACCATTCTCTACCCCTAACTTACTACTCTAACTCATTTCGCATCATTCTACCCTTATAACAAAATACTCTCTACCCCTTTGTACTCAGGATGTGTGTTCCCTTCCCAATGCTCATTCCCTTATTTGGTTCCTGGACCCTCCCTAGGTATCCCTTTCCGGCACATAACGGTTCCCCTCCCGCCACAACGCTTTTCGTTGAGGACTCCTTATCACACCACCCCCTTTACAAAATCACCATCAACTAATTACTCTCCCGTTAACCTCATTTTCATCTACAAAATATCTCCATTTATTTATTACCTCAATAGATCACTCATTACTCTACATATTTACCCATAGCTACTGTGTCCCTATCAGTATTCAAATTCTACATTACTCTTATTCACAACAATATTGTTCTCTCTAACACTACTGAACTTGGCCTTGATTGACTTAAATGCCCTACTTAAACAATTACTATCACCCAAATTCTAACATTTACCACATTTTACATTACATTAACCACTGAAAATTCATAACTATCTCAAAACAATTTCATCATGTAAATTAAAATCTCTTAGATACATTGAACCTTTTAACTTTTAAACATCAAACATTTTGCTTTATATAAATTGCATTAAAAAATTCATACTTACAGTGCATCACTCACATACTGTTATAAACACAAAATATAAACACCAAACACCAATAACTCCATGTACCTTCTGAAACATTTTAACAACCATGTTATTCCACAAACTAAACACAATTTAACATTTATTTATTTATTATTATCAAATTTAAATCTCATAAAATAATTGAAATTCATCATCAAAATTCAATTATATAACATTTTAAATCAATCAAAAATATTTAAACCTCTCAAATTATTTGAATTCCATCAAATATTGAAAACACAACATTTTTAATTACCTTACTTCAAAACAATTACAATTCATTTCTTACCTTCATAATTATTCTTGTTATTTATTTAGTCTGCCAAAATATTATTATTATTATTAAAACAATTTCTACTACATACACATATTGTTTACATTACATACTTGTTACAATACAAACACAATTAATTTCATTAAAAATGTATTTACAATCTTTTGTCATTATTTTTCAGTTTACCACACCTCATTTCCTAATTCAGCAAGGTCATAACCACAAATTAAAATATTTAGAATGTCCATTTATTGAGTTTACAATTATGTGACAGTACAATAATCTCGATGTCAGAATTATAGTATGAGTGGTAACAAGATCGGATTTTATTGTATCACACACACACATGCATGGAGAGAACAATTTCCTTTGTGAAGAGACAACTACCATAGGCGTGTGCAGGACTTCAGTAGTGGTGGTGCCAAGAATGGCTTCCGGGGGGGGTCTGGGGTCCTCCCCCGGAAGATTTTTGAAAATTTATTGCTTAAAAACGTGTTTTAATGCTATCTGGAGGCCATAAAAAACATTTTGAAAAGCGAGGTTTTTTGAGGGCCTGCAAATAAATTTTTACTTTTTTAAGGGACTCAACTCTTTGCACTTACCGGACCGATCAAAAGTTGACAACCCACACATGTTTAACAAAGTAGCTTTAGAAATATCAATTTAGACGAATTTTGTCTTTTAATGAATAATGATCCAGTTAGCCTACCTGGTTAATTTGTATAACAAAACGGAAACAACTTTGATTTTTAGAATATTTATTTATATCCAATGTACAATATCAGTGAAAAAATATCAGTGAAATTGATTAATTTGTACTGTAGACAAATAAAGCTGCAACAGGTTCAAGTTTAGTATTTAATAGTTAGTAGTGTCCAGAACAAAATTTAAAAGTAAGGAAATATTTTAAAGTAAGGGAACATTACAGGGTCATCCGACGGTCGAATGCAACACTTTTTTTGAAGTTGTCAATTACATCACATGTTCTTGCGTTAGCAGCCAGTTCTTGTTCCACAAACGGAATCATCAATTTTTCCAAACGATCTTGACACGTAGATCTGAGCTTGGATTTTATGATACTCAGCTTTGAGAAGGTTCTTTGCTAGTTACAGGCATCGTGGAAAATTTATTAATAACAGCACTAAAGTTTTCAAAGGTTGAACTTTGCTGGAACTTCGATAACCAGTTAATCCAGTCCGGAACACTTTTAGGCGGAAAGTTTTAATCAGTTTCTCCACGCTTCTTTGATTTCAACAGCTTAAATTCTGCCTCTAGTTCTGTAGCATTGACATTGAATTGTTTTGCGAGAATTTCGAAGGCCTTATTTTCACACTTGTAACAATCATTAAGATTCAATCCCATCAGTTTCCCTGTGGCAGAGATAACGTTTTTTGTTTCTCTAGCAAATCGAGAATTTAGATTTTCCACAAGGCGGTCCAAAACAGGATTGTAAGTGAACAGTTTCAATTCCTCTATTTTTGTGTCTGCGTAGAAAGCAGAAGAAGGGCAACTAGTGTCTTCTAAGAGGACTGATACTTTCCTTTTCCGAACATTAGGGATTTGAACATCTAATGTACTACACATTTCCTTTTTTTTGATAAAAATATCCTCAAACTCTTCTTCACTATTTCTCGTTTCTACCAAAGCAAGAGCTAGGCTTTCAACATCTTCAACTGCTTGGCAAAGGTCTATTTTAGGACTTTGCAGAGCTTTGTTCACTTTCACCACAAGCTGAAGTACGGGATGCATAATTTGCAAAGACGTAATAAAATTAAAAGATTTTACTTGTAGCAAAATACCTTTACCTTGGGCCCGAACTTTTGAATCGGAATTAGATTCCGTACACTCTTCAATGGCTTTTACAATTTCGTTTAATTGAACATAAATAACAGACACTGCTTCTGAACGGCAGGCCCATCTAGTGTCTGAAAGGGATTTTAGAGTCTTTAGTTCATTGTAGTTTGTTTGACAATATCCTCAAAGACTGCGTGCCTCTTTGGACTACCTTTGATTAAGTTAAAAACTAGCTGGACTATTCCAAAGAAGTCGAAAATAATTGGATTTTCCTTGTGACTTGTGCAGGCAGTTACCAAGGCAAGGTTCAAACAATATGCATAACAGTGCACGTACATTATGGATGGATTGACTACTTTACATCTGACCTGTACTCCGGTAAATTCACCGGCCATTGCCGAAGCCCACAAACTACATCTCTCCACAGCACACCTACTTCAGACAGCACACAGTTTATTGCCTTAAATTTGCTTTCCGCATCAGTAGACTTCAATCGCTGTAAGGACACCAATCTCTCGACAGGATATGCATTTCCTTTCGGTATGTAGCGAAACACGACTGCTAATTGCTCGTGATGGCTCACATCAGATGTTTCATCGCCAATAACTGCAAAGGGCTGTCCCTTGATTTCATCACTTATAGTTTTCAGTATCACTGCTCTAAGTGACGATAAGATGTCATTTTGAATGAGGTTGCTAAGATAAGTACACTTCTTAGGAGCATTTTTTAAGTAGTTCTGAAAAAAAGGGTCATATTTTTGCAAGATAGCAACAATTTCCAGGAAAAGACCTTTCTCTGTACTATCCTCGCTCTCGTCATGTCCCCTAAGAGGTTTTCCACCTTAAGCCAACAAACGGACAATATCAAAAAGCCACGACATGTACTCACGATTTTCTAGACGTTTTTTCTCCTTTCTTTTAGTTCAGCTTCCTTAGCAATCGTCCAACATTACATCAAGTGGTTTGCTAGTAACATAATTTTCCCAGCCAACCATACTCGATACATGGCATCTACTTTTTTCATGGGCTCTGAACATTTCATTAGCTTTATGCCAAAAACTAAACCCTGTTGTTGTAAACGCATTTTCAACTAACCCAGGAAGTGAACTGTCATTTAAAGCAAAACAACGACAGGCAAAACAATAAGCAGCATCTTTTGCCACGCTGTACTCCAGCCATTTGTAATTTTCGAACCATTTGGGTTTAAACGATCTTTTCCTAGAATTTTTCCCCTTACCAACTTCTTTTGTAGGGTAGTTTGAAATTCGTGGTTGGTATGGTCCACGAGAAATCCTAGCTGACTTTTCTTGCCTGTTCTTTGGCAAGTCTTGACATGGATCATCGAGCTCAGCTGCTCTCTTCACTGGCTCACCGACATCATCCTTTTTTTCATCATCATCATTATAAATAATTTCTGAACTGGGACCAGCAACAGCATCTGAAAAGGGAACATACACTTAGGCTTAGGCCTATTTTTATCGCTTTAAATTATACTATGCTGTACAATTTACTATAGCCTACAAATCTTTTTCCCTCTTGACGCTTCATAATATGTGGATGGCCATTTATTGTAAATATAAACAAAATTGCATGTTAGGGGCACATACAAAAAAGTTAGTAAATTTAATTTTAATTTTGGATTAATTTAGCAAAAACAAAATTAATAATCGAAATATTTAAGCAAGAAGAAAGTAACACATTACAAGACAGACATGGCTGTAAGAAGTATATTACAAAATATAGTGAAAATAACTTACCGGTTTGTCCTTGAGTATCCAAATCCTTGTGGGCTCGGGTTTTTTAATCAGCCATTTATACATCATAAAAATAAGCTTATTCAACAATTAAGTAACATAATGAACAGTACTGTCTTGTGTCCAAACTGAACGCCACTGGCCGACTGAGTCTCTTGTCTCAGTCTGACTGGCACCAGCACCGCGATAGCTGGTGCCGCCACCCTGGCGCTGAGTAAGGCCTAAAAACATGGCAACGACGGCAACTACACTATTCATGCAGCCGCTTCCCGACGCGACTGCTGACGCCAGATTATGTGACAAAAGCTATACGAAATTAAAGTTGATTAGATTCATATATTTATCGGTTTAATAGGAGTGCTGTCACGGAAATTATGCAGTTTCTACGTAAAAACATATCCTGCACACATAAAAAAAACGAATTCTCAATCTAGTGGTGGTGCCACGGCACCGGTGGCACCTTCGTTGGACACGCCTATGACAACTACGCATATTCAATAGATCACCACGATTCCAAGGTCAGGAGCCGACGTGCAGAGATGAACGTACGAAATGGCCATCCAAGTGGAAATAGATCGTAAATAGGCACTCTCATTGGTCCAGAAGACGGGACGTCATTAAAATAAGTGATGACCTAACAAACAATGACATGACAACAGGGCGTGAGCCAATTCCGAACAATAGACAATGACGTGGATGCGCTAACACATACACAAAATATGTGCTTTGTATCTTCCCAGTTCCTTACAACTCATCAAGATGTCTACACGCTAAATTTGTGGCTGGCACAGTTTCGCCAGTAAAAGTGTCCTGGTACTGATTTAAAATGTAATTAACAGTACAAGTAATGTAGCACAGTTAACTGCTACTTGAGATGTAATTAGATTCAGTGTAACAAGGAACAAAACGAGATTATGAGAGATGCCGAACACCTGGCCAAACGGAGAACATCGGAAGGGAGACCGCAACTAATAATCAGGAAAGTGCAAACTAATTAACTGTTATTCTTTGGTGAAAATGAGCTCTAAATATAAATCCAAAATTTACAAAAGGTACCGATCATATAACATGGGGGAAAGTGTGTGTGTGTGTGTGTGTGTGTGTGTGTGTGTGTGTGTGTGTGTGTGTGTGTGTGTGTGTGTGTGTGTGTGTGTGTGTGTGTGTGTGTGTGTGTGTGTGTGTGTGTGTGTGTGTGTGTGTGTGTGTGTGTGTGTGTGTGTGTGTGTGTGTGTGTGTGTGTGTGTGTGTGTGTGTGTGTGTGTGCGAATATGTTTGTACTCATAAATTATTAATCAGCAAATTGAGGCATTGGTTTCTGACATTTATTAAAGAGAAATAATAACGAGAGAACTGCAGTCTCTTGGAGAGGTATGGTAATAAACCAGACATACCATCAAATAATGAAATTAGTGTACTCAGTATTGATAGAGGAGTAGAAATCACGTAGCTAGTGATGGTAAGACGCCATTTTGTTGTATTGTAATATGTAACTCAGAAAAGGTATGATATTAAATTCAGTATATGTCCATACGAAAGTTGTTCAAATCATTGCTTCGTATACCTCTCTTGTTTCTAAATCTCGCTGCAACGAAACCCTGGACCCTAGAGAAGAAATTCAAGTGGAATCTAAATCATGCACTAAAACCGAGAAATTTATGGTAAGTAGATGTTTGTTTTTTTATTGTATGTTATTACCATAAAATACAAGAATAAAATATGATGGGAAAAATGTGGATTGACGACAATTGACGCCCAGAACAGTGACATTATTATGTTTGTTGACAATTTGCGCCCAGAACAGTGACTTTATTATGTTTGTTGACAATTGGCCCCGAACAGTCGACTTTATATAAAATTACTTTATATAAATAAGCCAGATTCAGAGACATAGAGAGTGACGAAATAATCCAGAACCTAATACGAGAGGTTATGGAGGTTATGTTGACAAAACATAGTAAGTAGTAATTGTGTAACTAATTACAAGTAGAACGAAATAGTAATTCCAACATTTAAATTACAAAAATGGCAGAAAATAATAATAGCTTAGAAATGGAAAATACAGCGACAGAGTCAATTTTATTAGGAATAAATGCCAACTCAACACCCAAAACAATTGAAAATAAAATCTCGTGGAAGATTTATTTACATTAATTAGTGACAAATTTGAACAACAGAACCTCAAATTCGAGGACAAGTTTAACCAAATGAATAGTACGTTTAATGTAAAGTTAGACAGTTTCGAGAATGAGCTCAGGAAACAAAATAACTTACAAAATGTAAAATTAGATCAAGTAGAGGAGAAACTTAAAAAATTAAAAAATGAAATACAGAGACAAAATTGTAATATTAACAAGGTAGACAAGTTAGAGATAAACAAAGATGACAAGGTAAGTAGGGGAGAGAATTGTAACAATATAAATAAAAGTATAACATTAGAAAATGATTGTGTAAACAGGAGTGGTAATGAAATTTTATGGGGAATAGAATATAATAATGATGGAATGATAGTGTGTGTTGAAGGGTTAAAGAGAGTGTTTAGAGAGAGAATAATTGTAAAAGAATTGCAGGGGTTAGATTTTTCCCTTAATTGTGTATTTGGGGGTGATGTACATGTTTTTAGGAATGACGAGAGTCCCTTCGATGTAGGTTTTGGAGACAAAAGGTCTGCAAATAGTTGTCCCTGGATTTTTTGTGCACCTGATAGGTGGTGCGAGAATAAAGTTGTAGTGCCCTATGCAAATGTAGAGAGAGAGAATGTAGCTTAGTGTGATAGTGAGAGATATTGTGAGAGAAAAAGAGAAGTAGAGATTTTTAAGATATGTAGAGATTATGAAGAGTTTATGGAAAGGTTAGGTGGAGAGAGAAGTGATAAAAATAGCAAGTACTTACCGTGTATTGAAACTGAGGTAGTAGGAGATGATGTTGATAACAATGATAATATAAATTACCGAATTATGATTGATTATACAGGAGGTGACAGGACAATGACCAATCATGACAGGTTAAATGAGTTTGGGGATAATGATGAACATTTGAATTGTATATGTATGTATAATGATAAGATAAAATATTCAATATTAAACAATGTATATAGTTTTAAGATTCGACTATTATTTGACGATGGAGGCTAAATATTTTATTGTGTTTATAAACATTTAATTATGTGGACAGTGTTTTTCAGGATGGACTGTTTATGACTGATTATGGTAAATGATTAATGATAATGTGGATTGTATATTTTTGTGTATGTTAATGTCAATGTATTGGTGTATTTTGCTGTTGTGTATTTTATGTATTTTTTATGTAAACCAGGTACGGTAGAATTTTAAATAATTGAAGGAAGTTTAATAATGATTTTAAATGATATTATGAGATTTAGATTCTAATGGGTAGTAAATGATGAAGCAGGTAATATATTTGGATATTGAGAGGTATTGTTGTTAGTAGATAAATGATGAATTTTCTAGTGGTATATTAAGGTAAAAAGTTGTAAAAGAGTTTGGGTAATAATGATAAATAAGGGCATTGGAGCTAGTTAAATAGAGTTAATGGGAGTTAGTGAAAATAAAGTGTTGAGATACAGATAATATATAAAGAGGTGTTAGATATTTTAGGGACACAGTGGTTAGTGATTATATGTAGAAGTGAGTAATGTGAATGGTAATTATATTTGTTGATGGTGATATTTTGTAGTAAGGGTATTGGTGTAGGGAGTCGGCAACGAAAGGTGTTGGGACAGGAAGGGACCGTTGTGTGCCGGAAAGGGTTATCTGAAAGGGTCAGGAACCGATAAAGGAATGAGCATAGATAGGGAACACACATACTAGTACAAAAATGAGCGGTGCCAGAGGTTTTAAATGGGATTAGTGAAGGGGGTTATTATAGAGATATTGGTGTCATAATATGTTAATGGTTAGAAGCGGTTGTTAGTAGTAAAAAAGAGGTGAGTAAGGTTAGGTTGACAAATGCCAAAATAAGATATAGAGAATAATGATTAATAGAGAGTCACCCAAACTAGTAAGGATAAAAGGGTTAGAAAAAGGAAAATTCATGGTAGGAAGGTAATTGTAACAGAAAGGTAAGAATAAATTTGAAATTGTTGTATAGAATCTAATGAATGTTAAATAATTAAAAGTTAATAGAGAATTGTTGATAGTAATGAGGCGATATAGTTTTGGTACAAGTCATGTAAATGTAAATTGTTTAGTGTAAATGTAACAATGTTAATGTGTAATGTTTAATGTTTTATGATGTTTTATTGTTATTAGTAACGACGGTAACAAATGTTGAAAGATAGTAAATTTTAAATGTTGAAAGCATAAAGGTAGAAATGGTGTTGAGCAAAATATAGTATAATATCAGTTGCAAAAGATATAAATGATTATAAGTTGAGTAATAAGATTTAAATAATAAACTTGTCTGCCATAGTAGTTGTAGGTTGAATTTTATAGTAATAGATAGGTGATGGTGTTTTGGGGAATATCAAAGAATTGTTTATGTATTGTGTTATTTCTAGGGATATATATATATTTTTTTCTCTTAGGGAGTAGATTGATTTTAGTGTGGATGAAAAATCAGTTTTGAATTCTTGTTGTTTTGGAGAGATTAATTCAACAAGCCAATGCCTCAGACACAAACCAATGCATCTAAAAGGAAACATATCAGTTGTAGATATGGGAGTATATCAGACCACTATTTTAAAATTTTGCATTCAATGTTTCAGAGTTTTGTGGTGTTGTGACCGCGGTCCTGAGCTGGCCAGAGCGTCAGAACAGGAGCGTTGAGTGCCTCATGGCCTTATGGTGTAGGGATCTCTCCGGAGAAGTCCAGTAAGGTCAGAGGGTGCGATCAGCATCATTGGACCAAGGGTAAGTGATGATAAATTTTGATATATTAACGTTACAGGGGGTTGTGGCGACATATCTGAACTGATCCTTTTAGAAAAGTGTGAATGAGTCAATGAAAGTTTTTATGCATCGACATAAAATCTTTCATTGAGGGGGTTTTGTGACAGTACAATAATCTCGATGTCAGAATTATGGTATGAGTGGTAACAAGTTATCGGATTTTATTGTATCACACACACACACACATGCATGGAGAGAACAATTTCCTTTGTGAAGAGACAACTACGCATATTCAATAGATCACCACGATTCCAAGGTCAGGAGCCGACGTGCAGAGATGAACGTACGAAATGGCCATCCAAGTGGAAATAGATCGTAAATAGGCACTCTCATTGGTCCAGAAGACGGGACGTCATTAAAATAAGTGATGACCTAACAAACAATGACATGACAACAGGGCGTGAGCCAATTCCGAACAATAGACAATGACGTGGATGCGCTAACACATACACAAAATATGTGCTTTGCATCTTCCCAGTTCCTTACAACTCATCAAGATGTCTACAACGCTAAATTTGTGGCTGGCACAGTTTCGCCAGTAAAAGTGTTCTTTTACTGATTTAAAATGTAATTAACAGTACAAGTAATGTAGCACAGTTAACTGCTACTTGAGATGTAATTAGATTCAGTGTAACAAGGAACAAAACGAGATTATGAGAGATGCTGAACACCTGGCCAAACGGAGAACATCAGAAGGGAGACCGCAACTAATAATCAGGAAAGTGCAAACTAATTAACTGTTATTCTTTGGTGAAAATGAGCTCTAAATATAAATCCAAAATTTACAAAAGGTACCGATCATATAACATGGGGGAAAGTGTGTGTGTGTGTGTGCGTAAGAATATGTTTGTACTCATAAATTATTAATCAGCAAATTGAGGCATTGGTTTCTGTCATTTATTAAAGAGAAATAATAACGAGAGAACTGCAGTCTCTTGGAGAGGTATGTTAATAAACCAGACATACCATCAAATAATGAAATTAGTGTACTCAGTATTGATAGAGGAGTAGAAATCATGTAGCTAGTGATGGTAAGACGCCATTTTGTTGTATTGTAATATGTAACTCAGAAAAGGTATGATATTAAATTCAGTATATGTCCACACTAAAGTTGTTCAAATCATTGCTTCGTATACCTCTCTTGTTTCTAAATCTCGCTGCAACGAAACCCTGGACCCTAGAGAAGAAATTCAATTGGAATCTAAATCATGCACTAAAACCGAGAAATTTATGGTAAGTAGATGTTTGTTTTTTTATTGTATGTTATTACCATAAAATACAAGAATAAAATATGATGGGAAAAATACGGATTGACGACAATTGACGCCCAGAACAGTGACATTATTATGATTGTTGACAATTACCCTCCATCGTCGTGTAAGTATCTGATATATTTATAACATAAATCATTTTTATCCACATACAATTTATTATTATTATTATAATGACCATTATCAACGTATTTTTATTCAACACCATTATTATTTATTAATTCATAAAACCCGTCTACATTGGTAATTTCAGTTCTGTCTCCGTAAGTATTTTTGTTCAACACAAGGTAAGTTATTTTATCATTATATTCCTCTGCTACATTCACTAAAACCTCAGGTAAGTTATTATCATTTATAAAGGTATCATCAAAATATTCATCAATCTTTATTTACCAAGGTAAGCATTTCCTATTATTTATTTTCTCCACTTTTAACCTCTCTATCAACTCTTTATAACTTCTCTTTAATTGAAATAATTCTACCTCACCATCAACACACAAATCTCTCTCTAAAAATCTCTTACCACAACGCCATGTCACATTTTCTCTACCATCCCATTTAGAGGGTATTACTACATTAAAACCTTTCCTGATTCCTCCAGGAACAATACAAAAATTCAAAAAACTATTACTGGTAGACCACTTAACTACCCAGTATCTTCATGAAGACTTTTCTTCACCCCCCACAACACCACGTGAAAATTTTACCCTCTGTAACCCTTCTGCCTGTACCCTCTCTTCGTACTCTCTCTCTAACTGATTAACATTTGTTTCTCCCCCTTTACAACCCATTACTCTCTCACTCTCACTCACTATCTCACTAACTATTTCTATATCATCACTCTCTGATACCACATTTTCAATTACATTACCATTTTCAATATCATTGTTATCACTTGTTAACTCTTTATTATAACTACCGTTATTACTCACCTTGTTAATTATTCCTTCACTACTTTTAGTTACATTACTACCACCACAAACAGTACCTGTTTTAATTCAGCTTCTGTATTCTCCTTTAATTGACATCTATCTCCCTCCCACTTCTCGTCTTCTTTATTCATTATTGTGTTTAACTCGTCAAAACGTTTATCCATCATATCAAAACCCTTGTTCATAACACCCCTTAGTTTGTCAAAACCCTTATTCATCATTTCCGCCCTCTCATCTAATTTTTTATCAATCATTTGCAACATATTCATTATATTTTTATAAACACATTCATTATTTACCTTATTATCTGCCACCTGATCGACTTTATTCTTGTTAAATTGATCTGTCTCTCTGCCGTTTTCTACTCCCATTACACTATCATCCTTATCACTAGACCTATTCACTGTCTTATTTTCTACCACTATTACTTCAACTATCTTACCTTTATTATTTGTAACCCCACTATCAACACTAATATCATCACTATGCTTTTTAATTTCGGCAGATATTCCCTCTTCTTGTTCTTCCATCCATGTTAAATTCTCATCCAAATTGCCCCACTCCTCGTCTGTCATTTTATCTACAACCCCTCTAAATTCGCTTTCCCATTCATCCCACGCGAAACCAATATTCTCTTGTACTCGGCCATGTTCAAAAAATTTTTTATCATAATACCCTTTATACAAAACAATTACAATTCTCCCAATGCATGATAATTATACACATTAATTCACAATACTCAACACAAAATCGTAAACGTACACTACCCAGACATAACCTATTCACACATACGTAACGTAAATGTATATACGATAAATTTTACAAATACGCTGTTACCAAATCCTATTTTCTGTGCTTTAAAATAGGTCTACCTCGTATAAAATTATATCAGGATCCTGGCAGGGTCGCCAGTTGTTAACAAACAAACTTTTTCGAAATAAATAAAATAAAAATACAACTGCCAGGAACTTACCTGCGATCTTTTCGCCTACTTACCTTTCATATAAAAAAAAACACGGCCATCAGAAGTCCAGGGTCGCCACGATGTTTTAGGCTATACATCGAAACCTTACACTCTACCTTAATAAAACAAAAGGGATAATTTTGCAATCTGACTACCCTCCAATAATAATTCAGAAGAACTCCGGGAACGTTAGACGAATCTTTCAGAACAGAACACTAGGAAATGGTAATGACGAAATAATTGCAACTAACACATTTTATATTATGGAACCAGTAGGTTTACTATTCAACTTTCTTTTTCTTCGAACATTACACAAAATAGAAAACAAAAAACAAAAATAGAAAATTTACACAAAAACCAAATAGAAGAAATACAATCAATCATTTCTGTGAATTGATATGGTAAATCTTATACCGATATATTTATAAAGGCTGCCCAGTATTTGCGTACACACACTTCATTCACACACATTTAAATTGTTCCCTTAATTTAGAGCGCTCTTTGACATTTAGAATAATTATAACCAAAATGGGTCGCCGCCTACTTAACTTTCTGCTTTCTACTTCACCTTGTGTCGCACTGTGTACCTGTCCGAATGTTTTGTCTGTTCACCACCTTTTCAATGCTTTTTTCTTCACTCCACTTACGTCACTCTGAGATATGGTTTCACTATATTTTATGAATGTTTAAACTTTTACAATTGAAATAATTTATTTGGGGCAACTGAGACTTAGCGTGCGCTCAGCCGACGCAGCGGCGGTAGGTCGACTGCCTTGTTCATGTGGGCGGAAGTCACTGCCTTTCGTCTACCAAATTTCACCGTCGTTCACAGCCTTCATGTGGCAAATTGTTAGTAGTGGCACCGGGAACATGGTTTGTGAGTGCTCCCAAAGCGTTGGCGAAATTGCACTGCCATTCGTCACGTCACTCAAATGGGTGTGATCTTGTCAGACTTCCGTCAGCATGGGACCACGTTGCTGACAAAAGGTTACATTCGGGCCATTTTGGTTTGGTGTGGCCCGAAGCTGTAAGCGTCATCTGAGCGCGTGCGGTGGTTCGCGCGTTTGTGTGCGCCACACAGCACTGAAATTCTTGGAATTATTGCGTCTCCACATACCTGTTTGCAAAATTACAACACTGTTCTTTGTCTCACGGAAACCGTATTATGTCGGGGACTTGCTGCCTTAGTCAGATAAATTTAATAAAAATAAAATACCCCATTTTGTCCCATTACACAGTCTAATTAGTCTGTCGATACTTGCTTCAAACTCTTGAAGGCTCTCCTCAGAATGCTGTCGCCTTGCTCTCAACTGGGTGCAGTACACATCTCGCAAATGTTTATCACCATACCGTAATTCTAGAGCTTTTATCAACTCGGCATAGGTGTTCTGGCTGTCATGTGGCACTTTCTGTAGTAATTCTGCCACAGGTCCTTTTAATGTGAGAACGAGTGAAACAGCCTTGTCTTTCTCTGTCCAATTGTTTGCTCATACAGCAGCTTCAAATTGGTGGAGATGTGTTGCCCAGTGACTGTTTCCGTCAAAGGTTGGAGCTTCGACATTAACTGTCCCTACTGCAGGCAAAGTGACTTTCTCTATTAACTTATTTTCTGTCTCTTTCTCTGTCTTTGTCTTTAGTACAGTCTGTTCAGAAAATTGTTTTGGTTGAATCTTCATGTACTGCTCAACTTTACTTTTAATTTGTTCTCTTATGTTTGCCATTGAGTTTTCTACTGCAGATATTTTATCTGACACATATTCTTCTATGACAGATATTTTTGTAGACATCGATTCTTCTATGACAGCTATTTTTGTAGACATCAATTCTTCAACACTCGAAACAGATTTTTCTACTTCAGCTATTTTTAATGTCATTGATTCTTGTAACTCTGATATTTTAGTAACTTGTTTATTAAGCTCACCTCGTAGGAGACCCAATTCTGCGGTACTATGCTCTTGCATCTGTTTCTGCTCCTGTATTAATGCTTTGATGTCTTCTGTTTCACTCTTCCATTCCTCTGCCTCCTATCATCGTCGTTCCTCTGTCTCTAGCAGGGTTTTCTGTCTCGCTTCCGCTTTCTCGTCTTATCGTTTTTCTGCCTCTTCCGCCTCCTGCCTGCGTTTCTCATCCTGTTTTTTCTCCTTCTGTAATAGCAGCGCCTGTAAATTTTCCATCATCTGATTGGCATCCATTGTTTACCGATTAATTAAAAATTACACAGTCTTGTACAAGTTTCCACTGTTAACGGTTCTATCCCACTTTTGACACCACTGTTACGACGGTCTACTGATCGACGTATGGTGCAGTGAAAAACAAAATACAAGACACCAATTAAGTCACTAATCACCAGCTTTAGTTATCACAATTAAACAGTTTGTAATTAACAAGACAATCTCTTAAAACAAATCAAATAAAAATTGTTCGCACGCAATAAAAAAATGTCACCTAATATAAAACGCAATTGTACTACAATTGTCCTGCGCAATTGTAAAAACACATAACACTTTGCCACAATATTACGAACTGCACTAATAACCACTTGAACGCACAGAGTAATATCGCCCGTTAATAACTGAACTAAGGCCACTGATGCCTTGATTTATACCCCACTCACAGACTAGAACATTCCACAACTACGCGTTATCTCTACACTACGACATAATTAATTGTGGCCTTGACACAGTCAGCGAGGCTGGCGGCATCTAGAAAAGTCTCCCAAGTGCATGTTGAAATCACATACGCCCACAACATTCAGCTGGATTTCAATGAATCGTTCGAGAAACACGTAGATTGTTCTGTGATGTCGTAACAATATGTATGCTTCCATGTATGTTTCATAAAAAAATAACCATATACGAGGGGTAGCCTAAAAGCTCTCCGCCTCGACCACAGGCGGCAGCACTATCGCGTATTTTTTTTTTCTTATGTTGGTAGTACACCTATTGTCAGCATGTGTGTGAAATTTCTGGCTATTCTATCAAATAATTTATACTATACAGAAATTTGAAACAGAAGTGTTGTCCGTATTCCTTAAAATGGAGAAAATTTAGTATCACGTGGTCATAAAGTTCTTTGTGAAAGAAGATTTAACACAAAGCAAAATTTATTCAAGGTTCGTTAAAGTGTATGGGGAATCTTCTCCTTCATTTTCAACAGTTAAAAAATGAACTGCTGAGTTTAAACATGGTCATACTAGCCTGGAAGACGATCCACGTGAAGGATGTCCAAAATGGTAACAAAGCTGGAAACCATAAAAAAAGTGCATGATATGGTTTTGGACAATTGCCTAATTAAAGTGCATGGATTAATTATTACCTAATTAAAATTGCTGAGACTATAGGCATTTTGAAAGAATGCTTTGGACATATTTTAGATGGGGAATTACAAATGAAAAGGCTTTGTGGTAGGTGGGTTCCCCCGCTTGCTTACAGCAGATCAAAAACGCATGTGCATGAAAATATCTGAACTGTGCTTGGAGCATTTTAAAAAGAACAAAGCAGTTTTTTCCCGTTGGTTTATTATGTTGGATGGAACTTGGATCCACCACTACGCACCAGAGTCCAAACAACAGTCAAAGCAGTGGACAGAAGGTGGTTGTTCAGTGCCAAAGAAGCCAAAGTCAATTCCATCAGCAGGAAAAGTCATGGTATCAGTTTTTGGGATAACAAAGGTGTTTTTTTACATCGATTACCTTGAAAAGGGTGCAAAAATAACCCTGGAATATTATTCTAACTTTTTATCAAAACTAGATGAAAAAATTTATTAAAAATGCCCCGGTTTGCAGAAGAAAAAAATTATTTTTCACCAAGACAATGCACCTGCCCACAAAAGTGTTTTGCCAGTGGGAAAATTACGAGATCTCCGCTATGAATTGGTGGAACATCCTCCCTATTCCCCAGATTTGGCTCCCTCAGGCTTACATCTTTTTCCAAAACTCAAACTCTTTTTCGCTGGCCAGTGTTTTTCATCAGCTTAAGAGGTGATTTCATCTGTAAAGGGGTATTTTGCAGACCTTACAGAAAACCACTTCAGGGATGGTATAGTGGCATTGAAACATCACTGGAATAACTGTGTTATGTTAAAAGGAGATTATGTTGAAAAATGAAAACTGTTTGAAATTATAAATTCGTTTTTTCATTGTTAAGCCGAGAACTTTTCAGATGTGTGTGCGTGTGCACGCGTGCTTAATAAAAGATTATCTGTTACTAAATGCAGAGTAAGTGGCAATCCTAGGTAACAAATCATTCTTAGTACGTCGCTTAGTAATCAGTTGTGTGAAGCTACTGTTAGTATAACTAGTGAACTCTAAGGCATGTTGTATGTGATATATTATAAACAAGAAAGTACAATTAGCTATATTATTTTTGACACTTTCAGTGCCAATCCGTTTCGAGACTATTAACCCATTAATCACTAATCATGACGTATATGTACACAAGCTCGTAAGCTTGTAACAGTACATGACCTGTATACACTACAAATTTAAGATCCTGGTGCCAAAAAGGCAATGGAAAATGTTTATTAAGAAGGCAGTGGTGTGAGTGCGTGAGCATGTGCATGTAAAAAAAGAAAACAGAAACTAAAAATGGGAACTGCTATTAGATAAAATTATAAAATGGTAAAGAAATTTGATTTTGATGGGCAGTGGTTTTTGCGATAATTTTGGATGAAAATGCGAGTAACATATAATCGGGAACAGTGAGTGGGAGCAAATAGTCCAGGACAGTACTTCTGCAGGGCAAAGTAGTTCTCATATATTACCAGAACAGGACAAGATTGGGGGCAGTTATTGGGTTAAAACTGATATAATATCTATAACAAAATTATGGTTCTTATAACAAAACTATTTTAAACAAATTTTTAGTAAAGGCTGCGAGCTGAAACGAGGCATCGGAAAAGATCACGCCGCATGTGACGACGGCACAAGAGTGTCTATGGTTGTTCTCTGGACAATGGTGTGGTTGTGAGTAAATTTTTGTACAAGATAGAGCAAAAATAAGCTTGGAAAGGCGGATAGTGCGCGTGAGGTCGAGCAAAAGCTCGTAGTTGGTGTCTTGTTTTGTGACCACGTGGCGGCATTGTACAAGTTTGAAGGGAACTTTAACTCAACCAACAGATGAAAAAAGTTAAATCAGTACAAAGCTTGGCAAAAACTAAACAAAATTCAGGGGGGGGAGAGAGAGTGAGCTTGCCCAGTTGGAGGGAGAAAGAAGTGATGACACTGGGGAGCTGCGACACAGAGTGAGAGAGACATCCGATAATAACAGCAACTAAATTTAAATTGTTGGTAATAAGAGAACCAAAACAGGTATGACTAGTCATACAAACAAATTTAGTAAAAATGTAATGGCCATGTAAAAAGTGAAATATTTAAATCAAAAAGTTGTGTGTGCATGTGTGTGTGTGTGTGTGTGTGTGTGTGTGTGTGAGAGAGAGAGAGGGGGGAGAAAATAATGTACAGTATATTAGTATAAGAATATTAACGTGTTGGTGTAACTCTTACTTTGTGTGTGTGTGTGTGTGTGTGTGTGTGTGTGTGTGTGTGTGTGTGTGTGTGTGTGTGTGTGTGTGTGTGTGTGTGTTGGGGGGGATCCCACAGCTACTGCCACATCCCACATCTCAGTTTCCATATCAACTTATTCTGTGTATCTTCATTCTTCAGGTTCGTTTCTTCCATACTCCTTTCGATCCCTTCTATCCATTTTAATCTAGGTCTGCCTCTTTCTCTTCTGTTGCTAGGTCTGTATTTGAACACACTCATTAGGTGTCCATACCAGGAAAGCTGTTTACATTTTACGAGGGGTACCCAAAAATAACAGGAATAGCGCTGCAATTGGCGGAGCTTACGTAGTACGCATTTCTCCTGCTAGACGAGCATAGCGCAACTTGTTCCGAGTTCAGTGCTGTCATTGTTGTCGCCTGGGAAGGTTGTGTCTGGTCACAGTAATTCGTTTTGTAAAAGCAGTTTCGCTTGCTCCTCGTTTTTTGTCATGGCAGATTTAAGTGAACAGCGCGCTGCTGTGACATTTTGCTTCCTGCTTGGGAAAAACGCCGCAGAAACTGTTGTGATGTTGAAAACAGCTTACAAGGATAGTGCTATGGGAAAAACTCAAGTGTACCAATAGTTTTCTCGTTTCAAAGAAGGTGAAATGTCAATTGATGAGAAACCTCATTCTGGACGTCCGTCAACTTCCAGAATTGTTGAAAATGTTGAAAAAGTTCATGCAATTGTGCTTGAAGACCGACAACGGACCATTGAAGAGATTAGTAAGTTATCTGGAATAACTTGGAGCTCGGTTCAGCGAATTTTGGCAGACGATTTGGGGATGAGAAGGGTCACTGCAAAATTTGTGCCTCGGGTCCTGACTGAACAGCAAAAAGAGAATCGAGTTGAAACGTGACAGTTGAGCATTGAAAGACCAGCTCCGAACCGACCCCGATTTTTTTTCCAAGGTCATTACTGGTGACAAGTCATGGTGCTATGGTTACGATCCCGAAACTAAACAACAGTCAAGCCAGTGGAAAACTTCATTGTCGCCTCGCCCAAAAAAAGCTCGTCAAGTAAAATCAAATATCAAGACGATGTTCATTTGTTTTTTCGATGTGAGAGGGGTAGTGTATTCTGAATTCGTCTCACCAGGTCAGACTGTTAATCAGGCTTTCTATTTGGAGGTTTTAAAAAGATTGCTTAACAGTGCGCGACAAAAAAAGCCCGATTTGTGGCAGACGAGGGTCTGGTTTTTCCACCATGACAATGCACCTGCTCATGCAGCCATTTCAGTGCGCCAGTTTTTAGCAAAAAACAACATGACTCCCTTGCCCCACACCCCTTACTCACCTGACCTCGCTCCGTGCAATTTCTTCTTGTTTCCGCGAACGAAGAGGGACATGAAAGGACAACGTTTTGACGACGTGGAAGTGGTAAAGAAAAAAATGAGGCAGGAGCTGTCGGCCATCACAACAGACGAGTTTGAAAACTGTTTCCAGGAATGGGATCGCAGATTAGACAAATGTATTAAGTGTAATGGAGAGTACTTTGAAGGTGATAAGGTTGTTTTGTAAAAAAAATTAAATACATAGCTTTAAAAAAAAATGTTGGTTATTTTTGGGTACCCCCTCATATATCTTCTATTACAGTTTCTTTTCTATTTCTTCTTTCCCTTATTATGTCATTCCATTTCCAGCTTTCTACGCCATTTCTACAACTTCAATCTTCCTGGGGTTCTTTTCATTGATTGTCCAACATTCTGACCCATAAGTGGTAATTGGTTCAACAATGGCTTTATAAATATTGATCTTTGTTGGTACCCCGATTTTAGTGGACCGTAAAAGTGGGTTTAATTGGCATATGGTGCTTTTTCCTAAAACTAATCGATGTCTTATATCTTCGTCACATATTCCATCATCACTAATTAGACTTCCTAATATTTTTACTTTTCACATTTCGATGGAAGTATTGTCTGATAACTGAAGATCTGATGTTCAACTTCCTGTAGCTAAGGTAAAGTTAAAAAAACAGATTGAAATTGAAGTAAGCAAATTAAGTTTTCTGGTGAAAATTTTAATGACTGTAATGAGTGCTTATTGTCACTTGTTTTGTGGATTATAATATACAATCAGTAATGGTAGATTCAGTGTGACCTAACCTGTACTCAGAGACTCGTTTAAATGAACTTGGGTTTCTCCATCTTGTGGTAAGTAGTTCTTTTTTTAGAGTTTCCATTTTAAGTTGGGATAGTGATACGGCTCTCACACGCCCATCTGTCAAGTGTGAGTGGTGATCCGGGCTATTTCAAAATTTGTTCCTTCACACGATTTCACAGCCAGCATCAATATTGTTAAAATTGCTACTATTAGCCGAGGTGTAGGCCATGCCAATTGTTTCAGACACTAATGATGGCCTCGGATGGTGGGGCTGAAACATTTGTCAACAACAACTGCAGACCACAGCCTAACAGCCCGGCTAATAGTAGCAATTTTAACGCGCATCTGTAAGTTTCAACTTTCGTTATTGCTGATATACAACATTAGTTGCAGTGTTATTCATGCTGTACTCTAATGGATTGTTTTTCAAACATTTGGTATTCATTATTTTGTAATGTTGTGTAATATGGTATTCATATTGGTAATATGAATTTACGTTCTGTCACATTTCTTTTGGTGGTGTGTTGTACTGAAGTGTGCTTGGAGATTATGTTGTGTTCACAAAAGTGTAGAGATGTAAAAAATGTTTTCTCTCATAAATAACTTGTATTGTTCACTTTATATAAATTACACAATGTGTAAAACTTTATTTTAGTTAATCTGATAAACTACCTTTTAAAAGCCGATTTCGCTGAAAACTAAATTCATGAATATGTTTCCTAACCATAACCTTTATTTACTTTTTTTTAAGTAAACTAATAACAAAACAACATTATTATTTAACCTCACAAATGAAAACATAATGAATTTTCACGTTACATTAAGGAATAGAATATTTTACAATTAATACTCTCTTCCTCCTCCTCAATATTAATATATAACTATATCATATAATAAGTTGTAATGTAATGTGCATAGTACTGTTATTACTTACATATTTTAAAGCAGATGTTTAAATTAACATGTCAAAAACCACACATATCAGAAAATAAGTTGTATGCGCATTGTCTATGTTACCATAACTTACAAATTTATAAGTATCATAAATTGTATGAATTGCACATGTTTGAAGACTATGTTTGACCCCATTGTAACAAGTGTTGGTTTTTGTAGGGGTACTAGGAGCCATAGTGTCAGGGTTTTGGTGCATGTACAATTGGCGCAGACTACCTCATTCTAAACACCTCGCTGTTGTTGTGACCATAGGCTTATTGACAACACTTCTGGAAATATCCGACTTTCCACCGATAGTATGGACAATAGATGCTCACGCTCTCTGGCATCTTTCAACCACGCCTATACCATATTTCTTCTGGAAGTAAGACTTATTTATTTTGAAATGTGATTTTGTATCAAAATTGTTAAGTGTTTTGTAGATGGTGTGTGTGCGTGCGTGTGTGCGCGTGCGTGTGCATATAACATTCTTAAAAAACAAAACACACACATCTATAACAATAGATTCAATTAATAATCCCAGCAATTACAGCTACCTTATAGAAGAAATAAGGGAAGCCACAGCAATGCTAAAAAGCAATAACTGGAGAATAAAATTCAAATGGATTTAGGCTCATGTAGGAATTTATGGTAACGAACTGGCAGACCGGCTAGCAAAAGCAGCAGCACGGAATAATGAATTGGCATCTCTTTTGACCTAAAAATGCAGTGATTCAAGAATTAACCAAAGAAACTACACATAAGTGGGAAAACTAATGAAAGGAAACAATGTAAGGTACAGTAAATAAAATGTTCTTCCCTAATATCAAAGACAGTATACAAACAAAATTCAAAATGACTCCCAACTTCATGGCAATAGTGACTGGCCACGGAAAAACGAAATCTTACCTTCACCACTTCAAGATAATAAGCGACCCAATGTGCCAGTGCAATGCAGGAGAACTAACAGTGGATCACATCATATATGAGTGTGAGATATTAAAAAATCAGAGACCAAATGTAATCAATAGTATAAAAAAATCAGGAAATTGGCCACCTACAAAAGTAGATTTTATAAAGAAAAAAACAATTTCTAAAAGAATTTAAAACATTTATCAGTGCAATAAACATCGAATAAGTTCTTTTATTGTAAATAATGAAATATTATCATATAAGCATCATGAGCTACTCTGTTATGCAATACATATTTGTTATTACTTGATGTAAATGTATATAAACACATTGTAATTCAAATAAGGAAAACAAATTAGCATGTAGTATTATACAATTGTAATGGAGCATGCTGTAAAATAAAATTATAAAAACACACACACACTCACATACACATACACAATTCCCAACAAACATAAAAAGTCAAACCAACCTTAAAATTTTGACTGTAGATTTAAATTCTTTAGCTTTGGCTCTGAAAAATGATGCATTTACTAGAATATTTTTGCCTCTTACTTGCTTGAACCATTTCACTGCAATTTTTAATTAATAAAGTTGTTTAGTGGTTATAATCATGAACAGAAATGACACTGTTGCATACCACTATAGAAGAATTCCCGATTAGTGCTTTCAAGCTTCACGGCTTATCATCAGATATTTCTGATCTGATGATGAGCTGTGAGGCTTGAAAGCACTAATCGGGGATTTTTCTGTAGTTGTGTGCAATAGTGTTATTTTCATTTCACTCCAATGTCATCCATGTTAGGATTTTGTGGTCCTCGCAGTATTTGTCTATTTTTACCACTACCTTAGCACACATTACCAAAATCTTCTCTTTATTTCTTATATATGCTGGTAGCATAGTTGTCAGTATCCCAGATTACTTAACAATTTCACATATCTTTTTTTCCTTTTCCACTTCTCGAATAAAATCAAAAAGCAAATATCACTGATTTGTATTGTGTTTGTGTTTATGTTGAAAAAGCCATGGTGAACACAAGCTAAAATTGCACAGTACGTTTCTAAACCAAACTAGATTGTATATACTAGCACAGTGTCACATAAAGAAGAGACTATCATTGCTAAAGGATATTAGCTCGCACATTAGAAACTTATAATGACTTAATCCCTCCACAAATGTAGCCAGACTGAACTGAAAGAACGGTAATGTTGGCTGACTGAGGAAAATGACACACAGTACCATTACATAAGTTAGGCTTAAAGGATGTTATGGACGTGAGTAACTTTGCCGGCCCAAAGCATCCAGGAGCACACTGGAAGCAAGGCAACTCACCAGGCAGCTTACAGCACTTGACAAGGAGATAATTATCCAATGGATTTCATCTCACATAGGCATCTCAGGAAATGAGACAGCGGACATCTTGGCAAAGCGAGGGACAAAGATCTACCACCGGGAAAGTACCCATGACTTCTGCACCCTAAGAAGACTGATGATGAGGAAAACAAACTTACTTGCTGGAAGAAGCAAGAAACGTCTCAAAAGGAAAATCATGGTCAGGGATTGAACAGTTATGGGATAAAAACTGTAGAAAACCCAGGAAGGAAGCAGCCGCCAACTTTAGATTGGAAACTGGCCTGAACTGTCTCTCAGTGCATCTCTACAAATTAAAAATTTCCACCACAGAAGACTGTGTACTGAGTAGGGGAGAAGACTCAAAAATGAACAGAAATCATCTATTGGAGTGTGTGAAGCTGAACTGGGGAATGCAAGAATTCAGAATTTATAGCGGCCTTTATTGGGAAGCCCCCTACCAAATGGGTTAAATGTACCAAAAGGGAGCTGTTGGAAAACAACAACAATAACATATATAAAGATAAAGGGGCCACCCTTAATGTTACGTGGTGTAGCCCATACTGCAGTGATTTTTCACTACGTGGACATAATTTTTATTTTAAATAACACAAGAAAATTGAATGACATTTATGATGTAAAAGTCAAATTATTCATGTTCGAATTAGCATAGTCCCCAATCATACATGTTTTGGATAAAACATTAGTCAGGTCTCTAATGTTTTAGATATAAAACATTGATCCAAATGTTATATTCTACTGGATGGTGATGGCATTCTTTGATTACATGTATCAGGTATGGTCTGGTTAGCAGTTAAATAAGAATAAATAAAAGGAAACAACTTTTTTTATAACTAACTGTATCTACATGTATATACAATATTCTCCTCACTTAATTACTGTTCACTTCCATGCACATTTGTATATAGTTGGACCAGGTTTTTAAAAAACCTGCATAAGAACTTCCTGTCACTTCTGTCAACAGTTCAACATTATTTTAAAAGTATGAGATTGCAGCCACTGTTTAAATGTAGGATCAGATGGTTGGTACTTGGGCTGTGGTCAGGGCTCTGAGGTGGATGGTTAAATTTATTCCTCTTCATTTCAAAATGGCACAACAATTTTTTTACTTGCTTTCACACATTGCTGTTGTGAAAATCTGTAAGCATCCAGCTAGCACAAATGACTTCCAGTCCAACTTTCCAGTAACAACTTAACTAGTATGCTCCCTGAGCTGCAGAACTTTCTCACTGTTTTGAACGAAGTACATTTATTATTACATAAAATTCAATATTAGATATTTTTTTAGTTATAGAAAAAATTACATAAATCTCAATTACACAACTGTTTATTTAGTAATATAACTGTAGTAGAGCATATAATTATACAATAAACATTAAAACTTCGAAACATTTAGATTTGGATTACAATTCCTTTTAGTCTGATGCCATGCTGGATTTTCTCAATTTTTATCTTGTTCCTGAGCCCTGGCTTCCGTAAATTTTGAAATTTCCAAAACTTAACACTACTTTCAGATGTTAGTTAAAATTATCATTAATTTGATACCCCACGTGGCCATATAAAGAAAGAGGTCATAAGAGAAGAATTACAAGTTTTTGACTTGAGTGAAAAATGAAAAGATTACAAACAACAGTGGAAAGAATACTCAGAGAGTATATCAGATTCCAGACTGGCCAAAGAAGTGTGGAAATACAAACCTATAGAACACAGGTGTGCGGGTAGACCCAGGAAGAGATGGCTGGAGGATCTGTGAAGGCAGAACAGTCATCACCTTGACTATGCCGTGTTGTGAAGATGAACTAGCCATACTAAGAATAGGAATGTCTTTACAGACAAGAATTTTTAAATAGAACTAAACAAGTGTTACAAGTTTTAATTAAATAACTCTCTTGTATACTGTAGTATTAGTTTTATTAAATCAAAGTTCTTACGTAGTTGATTACAGAATTATCCACTGCACCATAATCACCACTACCTCCAGCCACCGTCCACAAACTCAAGTTTCTTCATTTATGTTGTATTCAGTTGTCATTTTTAACTTCAACATTTCATGCAAAACCATTGTCAGACTTACTACAAAGATATCACAAAAGTTTTGTGAATCAGTTTGTATGATCAGGTCAGTCACCATCCCAATTCTGAAAACACGCCCTTACCCTCAACACCTTGCATTAAAGTATTAATTCCTTAAGAAATATTCCTTAAGGAAATGGAAGTATGGTGATGGCAAAAAAAATTGTGTTCGAGATTATTGCAGATTCTGATTGTACTACACTCAAAACATGAAAAAAGTCGTTTTTCGAAAAGTGTCTGTCTGTCTGTGTGTCTGTAGATTTTTTTTCTATGGCAAACGATAACAGCCGCAAATTCAAACAGAATCAAATAATTTTTTGCATACAGCCCTGATTTGTAGAGTACTCACGACCTATTGTTTTTGGTGAAGATCGGTTGAGGGAAAGGGGTAGTTTACCTGCAACGGTTTTTTTTATCAAGGGTAATTTTTTTTTTGCAAACGATAACAGCCGCAAATTCAAAGAGAATCAAATAATGTTTTGCATACAGCCCTGAATTATTGAGTTCTCAAGACCTATTGTTTTTGGTGAAGATCGGTTAAGGGAAAGGGGTAGTTTACCTGCAATGTTTTATGTTTTAACAAGGGTAATTTTTTCTATGACGAACGATAACTGCCGCATATTCAAACAGAATCAAATAATTTTTTGCATACACCCCTGAATTGTAGAGAACTCAACGCCTTTTGATTTTGGTGAAGATCGGTTAAGGGGAAGGGGTAGTTTACGTGCAACCTTTTACGTTTTAACAACAGTAAAGTACTTGAAAATTCATTTAAACTTTTTAAAACAATGGTAATTGTTAAAAATAAAATAATTTTGTTGCCAGGTAATAAAATTATAATTTTTTCATTTTAATGTAAATCATGTATGAGAGAAAATATATCGTTCGTGGCAGGCAAGCATATCTCAGTTATGTAATGTTTACGTTTCCATTTTATTATTATGACTACCGCAATAAAAAGGCAGGGAAGACACACGCACACACAAAATTCGCGTTATTTCTGGCCTCATTCATGTTTATTTTCTTATATTTACACGCTTTTTAAATGGAAAGTGCCGAAACCCATACCAACATAACGCGTGCAAGCCGAAAAAGTGTCCAGCGTGGATAGCGATTTGCTTCCTGTGGATCGCTGGGCAGTGTAACTGCACATGTTTACAGAGGAACGATTCATAGACAGACTTTTCGTCCATGAGTGACTTCAGAGCGCTCCTTCTTTTCCGCGTGTTTGTTCTGTGAAACGTACACTGTAGATTCGCAGCTTTACTCTAAGCAACGCTCAATAGGAAATGTAGAAAATTTTTGTCCACGGTGTACCCTCATACACACTAAACCTGCTCCGATGTTTTAATTACGGACATCATAATATTAAAACTTTGGAAACTTGAGCATTACTTAATGGAGATCAATCATTAACTTATACAAGCCATTAATTTTATGCATATTTTTTATATATATGTGTACAACGTTATCGGCAACAAAGAAGTAGTTTTTGTTAAAATTCCTTCCCAGGATATTTGGCCGTAGTCCAATGTTTTCTACAAAACCAGACGTTTCGGCAATGCCATCGACTTCCATCATCAGTGAAAATAGATTGCGATAACATGAGGTGGTATACGTTAGTGACCACAGTACTGTGGTTAAGGCTGAAGCAGTAAGTTGAAAGAAGTAGTTTCTATGGTAATATTTCATTTCAAAAATGATTTTAAATATAAATCTTAGAATATGGAAGTCATGTATGGTTCTCCATACCGATATTTTACTTCCATGTTCCTTAAGGAAATGGAAGTATGGTGATGGCAAAAAAAAATCGTGTTCGAGATTATTGCAGATTCTGATTGTACTACACTCAAAACATGAAAAAAAGTCATTTTTCGAAAAGTGTCTGTCTGTGTGTATGTCTTTGGTTTTTTTTTTATGGCAAACGGTAACAGCCGCAAATTCAAAAAGAATCAAATAATTTTTTGCATACGGCCCTGATTTGTAGAGTACTCAAGACCTATTGTTTTTGGTGAAGATCGGTTAAGGGAAAGGGGTAGTTTACCTGCAACATTTTTTTTTTATCAAGGGTAATTTGTTTCTATGGCAAATGATAACAGCCGCAAATTCAAACAGGATCAAATAATTATTTGCATACCGCCCTGAATTGTAGAGTTCTCAAGGCCTGTTGATTTTGGTGAAGATCGGTTAAGGGAAAGGGGTAGTTTACTTGCAACATTTTGTTTGCTTTGCTTTTGCTACAGTTATTAATAAATGATGAACTGTACAAATGTTGTTGTTGTTGTCTGTACTTCGTGAACAAGTAGGAAGGATATAATAATATTTTAAACACAAAGTGACCATATGTACAGGCCGTGAGGCGAGTGATGAAACTGTCTTGGTGGTGCGCAGTGGCAAAGAGAAAGAATGCGCATGCACGGGACAGCGGCTAGGGACAACAACCCATCAGTTGGCTTAGGTCTCCGTGCGTGGTGATTGTGTTATTGCTTTCTGAAAACATTTCAGTGTATTTCCAGTGTTGTGTAGCTGTTGTCTCCAGGAATGTCTGGGCCGTCATCGTCACATCATACAACGTCAGCAAGTAAGTCTGTTGAGAGAAAAGTGATCCACAGCCAGAGCAGGCAGATTATTCACAATGTTTACAATTATATGAAAAAAGAAAATGGCAGCTTAAGTGAAAAAGCTTTACAAACTAAAGTGGCCGCTGCTTGCAGTGTATCTTTTAGTAGTGTTTGAAGAATTATCAATGAGCATAATAAAAAGTCCGGTACATCATTGCCTAAGTTCAGTACTCCAAGAAAAAAGAGGCCTAGAAAAAATTTGAAAACTACATTCGATGATTTCGACTTATCTTTAATCTGCAAGACAATTCATGAATTTCATCTAAGTGAGGGTGAAAGGCCTACTCTCAAAGGAATACTACGTGTATTAAAGGATAAAATAGATTTCAAAGGAAGTGTTTGGTGTGTCCGGAAGATTGTAAAAAATTAGGTTTCACTGGAAGAAAACAGAATCCAACAGAAAATTACTTGTTGAGAAAAGCGATATCCGAAATTTAAGGTTAAACTACTTGGTGAATGTTGACAGATATAGGAAAGAAAAGAGGCAGATTGTGTACATGGACGAAACATATTTCCATAGTACAACAACGACTGAGAAAACCTGGACGGACAGCACAGTTGGCGGGCTAAAGAAATCAGTCAGCAAAGGATCACGAGTAATTATTTTACACGCAGGAGGCGACGAGGGATTTGTAGCCAACGGTTTATTAATGTTCAAGTCTGGATTAAAAAAGGGAGACTACCACGGGGACATGAACTACGATAACTACGAGAAATGGATCAAGGAACAACTTATCCCAAACCTGAAGCCTAACAGTGTGTTAGTTATCGATAATGCACCGTATCATAACAAACAGGTCAACCCGGTGCCAACCTCATCGTGGAAGAAACAAGATATGCAAATGTGGCTGACTGACAATAGAATTCCTTACTGTGAAAGTATGCTTAAGCCCCAGTTATACTCGCTAATTAAACTGAAGAAACCTCAGTTAAAAATTTACAAGATCGATGCAATCTTAGCCCAGCACGGTCATTCTGTACTCAGACTACCCCCTTACCATCCGGACCTGAATCCAATCGAGTTAATATGGGCTACAGTGAAAGACTACATAAAACAAAAAAATGTCAAGTTGTGTCTGCAAACCGTCCTCCAGCTTGCAGCCGAGAAATTCGCCCAAATCACTCCAGAAGACTGGAAGAAGCGATGTGAACATGTGAAGGAAATAGAAGAGGACTATCTGAACCGTGAACATATTATCGACCAAGCAACTGAGCGTTTTGTTATACATGTGGATGATAGCAGTGATAGTGACAGTGACAACAGTGACAATGATTCAGTTGCCAGCGAAGAAAATATGAGTGGAATAGAAGAACTAGACTAAAGCCCAATTGACTCGACCGTGTAAGTGTATCACATGACAAACTGTATGTTTTTTGCTTTTTAAATGTTCCGCAATGCTATTAGTAAATTTTAATGTGTAAATATTCTGTGTAAATAATAAACACTTTTTTTTATTTTTGTAACACAATTACTTATTATTACTGCTTCACCTGATATTTTTAACAACTTAGTTAGTCGCATACCATTTATTTTATAAAAACATTTCTTAACCTAATGTTAAGAACAAATATAAGAATTTTATTAAGCATACATTTTCGTAATCTTATGTGAATAATTACAATGAATAAAGTTTCACTTGAACAAGTTTTGCAAAAATGACGTAAATTTTAAAGCATACTAATCAGTTCTAAGAAATATTTATGACAAATTCGGTAATAAATATATATTCCCAGTTTATTACCATACAAGGATATATAAGAAAGTTAGTTCAGAAAGTCAAAAGAAAAAAGTTATAAGTTTATACAAAAGGTATCTGCGAAAACGCAGTTTTTTATTAAAGAAATTAAATAAAATCATCACTATCATTCAGTGCTTATACATGAAAATGAATCTTTAGAGTGTCTTCTTTCTATACCTTTTAAAGCAGTTTTAATATTTCAAAACTGTATTAAGTACCGGTTGTCCACTTCTGTTATCTTCAATGCCTCTATGGGGCACTAAAAGGACAAACAATAGAACCATCGAAACTCTGTTTGTCGGTGGTGTGTGGGTTAATTCTAATATTTTTGTATACATTTTTAATAAATTTAGATACTTATAAATAAAACAAAACACTTGAACTTTCGAGAAAAGTCCTCTGGATGAAATTAAATCTCCAAATGTTTTTGTAGTATAGGATGACACAGTGGCATCGTACGGGCTGATGTTCGGCAGGTGGCTAGTACAACAATAGCTACCGGCTCCGGGAGGGGAAGCTTCCTCCCCAACCTGCTACCTCCCCTCCTACGCGCATAGACAGTTTCATCACTCGCCTCATGGCCTGTATACGCTAATACGTATAAATAAAATTAAACTGATTCCTAAAAATAACTTCACACAAATCAACCTGTTAAACCACATATAATAACAACATTGTGTTGCTATAAAGATTAAGATGTAACAGTACATTATGCAATACAACCTGTTTTTAGCTGGTGACGAGTGAGTCACAATTACACACCAAAAGGAATTTTGTTTACCATAACCAATAGAATCATTGTTTGGGCGAGGCCCGATAGAGTGGCGTCTTGGATGATCAAACTGTAAACAAGTGACGTCAGTCCACGGCAGCGATGCTTGGATATAACCGGGGAAAACTGGTTTGAGTGCGCAGTTGAACTGGACTGTTGTGCAAGACAAAGAAAAAGGCTCAGCAGTGTTGGCAGGTCTTCCGAAATTTCGGAAGATCTTCCGATTTTTTTAATATTCCAGAAAATATGAAATTTGGTGTAAATCTTCCGAATTTTTTCCGACGCAAGTTTCAGTGAGAGTAGGGCACGAAGCTGCGGTTGGCGCGATAACGTACCTGAAGTTAGCTGCATGCGACGTGGGTCTTTTACCGCGGCGGGTCATTTTCCTACTCTTGTTTCAGTGCTATGTTGCATTTCTAGAGACTTATTTTTACGTACGGTATGACGTCAAATCTGGTGTGTCATTGCAACCGTAATTATAATTGCTTTCAATTAAAGTTTATAGAGGTCTTGTCCAAAATTATAGTTCCTTCCTCCTGTCACAAACAATTATAACCACCCATACACAGTGATGTAATAGGCATTTTGCAATATCCACTTATTTTAACATACTGCTTATTCAGTTAAGAGCGATAATCATTATTGTTTAGTCTCAAGCTGACAGAATCACATTACATGACTGCACCTGAATAAACAGAGTCTGTAATGTCTAGCCTACACCTGGTCATAATAATGTCAAGTCGCCGTGATAAACATGAACATATGTCACTTTCCGAATTTAGTGAAAGATATTCAGGCTCTTGACACTGAGTGGAGGATACTGAGAAACACAGAGGTAGACATAGACAGTGAAAATCCAACTGAATTTTGGAATGCCGTGCGTAATGTGAAAAAGAGGGATGGTTCACCTATGTTTCCGAAGCTGTCTACTTTTATGCAGTCACTTCTATGTTTACCCCATTTATCCGCCAGTGTTGAGAGAGTATTTTCTACTATAAACCATACGAAAACTAAAATCAGAAATAGGCAGAGCACCCAAACGATCTCCGGACTTCAGCATACCAAAAGAAATACAAAATCTGCATCCTGCTATGATTTCAAAGTTGGCGCGGAGTTTACAAGTTTGATGAACAACAGTATCTACATGACTGGTAGGGAAAAAAAAAGAAGTGGAGGAGGAGGAGATTTAGAATATAAGACAACGTTGGTGAGTGAAAATTATTTTGTGATAATAATTATACTGTATATATTTTTTTCATTTAAACTTACTACATTTTCTTGAGATTTGTCAAAACAACTCACAAAATTTTCGGCAATATTCCGAAATTTTCATGTCAAATCTTCCAAAAAAAATTTTTTAGACCTGGCAACACTGAGGCTCAGTCTCACAATCACCAGCAAACAGTACAGATGTATTTTAGTGCGTGGGCAACCGCGGTAGGCCAGCCAAGGTAGGCCTACCGAGTTCAAAATTTGTGAAGTTTTTCGATTGAATTTGCAATGTAGGCTTATTAAATTATCAAAGAAGACAGTGTGCCATAATTAATTGGAGTTTTGGAACATTCTGTTTCATGTTTTTTGTCGGGAAAGTGCGCAATTTCGACCGGATGGCGCAACCACCGTGAGACTCCCCAACAGTACAGATAAGTAGGAACAAGGGTTTAAAAAATTTTGTCATTTACATTTTAAAGTAACATTATCAAAAACAAACAAAAGTCTGAAATATAATAGAGGGAAACTGATACAGTGAGAGAGAGAGAGAGAGAGAGAGAGAGAAAAAAGGGGGGGTATTATTCAAAAGAACATAAAGTACTGATTTGGTGATATTTATCTTTTTGTTTTTGTTTTCTCTTTTATATTTGTGGTACATTGCAATATTTTTTCATTATAATAAAATAAGAATTTTTATTACAATGTGTTAAGTTAGTTTATTACACCATTCTACCTATAACCTATTCTCTGAGTCCAAAAGTTCGTCTAAACGGCCTTGGAATTTTTCTGTGAGGGAGAGTTTTTAAAATGTTTTCATGGGGAAAGTGATAAGGTTTCCACATTTCCTTCAATAAATATGTGGTGGTGACCCCCTGGGGCTTTTGGTGCTTTTGGAATCTTCTGTCTGAACTTAAGTAAAAAAAAAGTAGTATCGGGGCTTAATTCCTTCTTAAACATCACAAAGAAAGTGTAATCATTGTGGTCATAAAAATCTAAAAATATGAGGGATATCCAGAAAGTAAGTTTCGATAGGGTATTAATGGAAACTAAGTACATGTTTACAATATATTTTTATTGTTATCTAAAGCGTATACCTTAAACTACTTTTCTATATGGTTTTCATCATTTGAACCATTTTTCTTAGAGAGACACCAGGTTTTATATACCTTTGTCAGAAAAAATTTCCTGTCTATGATTTGAACCATGTATTAACAGTTTGTTTGATATCATCGTTGTTATGAACTGCTGGCAACCAAGGAAGAATTTCTCGTACTTGGAAAGTTGATATTCACTTGGAGCGAGGTCTGGGCTGAACAGCGGATGACCAAATTGTTCCCAGCTGAAGATTGTGAGATGTTCCATTGCAGTGGCAGTGGGTGGGTGGGCATTGTCAATCATGGCAATGTCCCAGGTAAGCATCCTACATCATTTATTCTGGATTGGACTATATAATTTCATAAGCATTTTCCAGTAGACATCTGAGTTAATTGTCCAGCTTGTGGCAAGAAGTTCACAAGCAAAACACATTTTATGTCCCAAAAGATTGTGCACATGATTTTCTGAGAGAAAAACCTTCACTTGATTTTTTCTTTGCTGGCAATGAAATGTGCTTCCACACCATGAATTATTGTTTCGATTTAGAGGATGCATGTGACACACGTCTCATTCCCGGTAACTATGCAGCTCAGTAGTCATCCCTTTGTTGTCTGAATCATTTAAAAAAAAGTCAGTGGACTTTCCCATCCTTTAATTTTGTGTTGTTCCATAAACACCTTTGAAACCCAGAGTGCACACAGTTTCCAGTCGTTCAGTTTTTGAGACAATTTTATGAAAAAGTAAACAAGAAATTTCTGGAAAATGCAAGGAGAGCAAGGTCTTCATCGATCCTCTCTTCAGTGGCCTGCATCATGTCGTTCACTAAAGATGGTCGCCCACTCCATTTCTTGTCATGAACATTTTCGCATACTTCATTAAAAAGTCATCCCCTTTCCGTACCATCGAATCGCTCATTGCTACTTCTTCACAAACATTGCAAATTTGACGGTGATCTTCAGCCTGCTTAATGCCTTTCGCATTCAAGAACCGAATCTCATACCTACTTACAGACATGGAGGGCGTCTCAAATTTCTTCGACATTATAAACACGTCCAATGAAGCTTGTTCAGGCCACAGTTGCTTACAAATGGTGTTGTTGCTTTGTCAGCGAATCAACAAACTGCTGCATAATAGCATAATGGCATCAATACCTTGGTAATATTTTAAAAGGGAACTTATTTCCTGGATATCCCTCGTACATAATATTTTTCGAAGTTAGTAGTATTTAAATTATGTTGCATATTATGTGTTACAGATTCGTAATTGAAGACTGCAAATATCTGAGAAAACTTTTCTTAGAGAGATGACAGATTCTCAATACACTTCTGAACTACTGGTTACGCAGAAACAGCCTTCCCAGTGGCTACATCAAACTACTGAGGTGCAAAGAAAATGCTCCGCCTACCTAGCAGTTCTTCGTCACAGTGACTGCTGTTGAATCTCACAGTTGGTTCATCGTCCGATTTTTAATTTTGAGACATTCTATTTTTGCCAACCAAAAAATTCAGCACACAAGTTTTGTATTATGAATTTTGTGGAATTCAAATTCACATGTCTATACATGTATGTGCTTGCTTAAGGTGCATTGAGACATGCAACAACGTATCGTAATGCAACACCAACGCGTAACATAACAGGACATGGTCGTGACACACACATCGTACGTGTAACAGGACATCGTCGCGTAACAGATGTTCACAACACTATGCTGTTCCATCCTCAGTTCTTGTTGAAAACGTGTACAGGTGAAGTGGATGTGTACGTGTACTGTGCAGGACAAAAATATGGATATTGCTGCGGCAGCCTATGTAGTTATGTACTATTTAGTAAAAAAGAAGAAATGTCGGTAAAGACGATGGTGGCATACACAGTTGTATAATAGAAGAACGTACAGTGGTAATCAGTTACTTTCAGATTTGAAATTTCAATCAGCCTTTTCCCGTCTCAACACTGACAAGAGATTATTAACTTTTCTTTTACAGTCATCCACCGTAGTTTCAAATCTTCCGCAAGTTCATCCCAAGCATCACTTCTCTTTATTTTATTATAGTAGCTGGGATGTTTTGTATCCCACAATATTACTTTACTGCGATACACTTCAATAAATTGTAGCATAAGTTCTTCAGTACACTCCATGTTGCGTAGGCTACTAATAAAGCACTGGTTACGCAGTCCCATCCAGACAAGCAAAGAGCATGCATAACGCCAGTGCGTAATATTCCTTTGATGTGACGCTGGAAAACGACAAGCGACGGAACACCCCAATGTCACGCTCCGACATTACGATGTTGCAGTTGCGGTGTGCCGTCTAAATATGACACGCGACGGTGTTGGGTTACGATACGTTGTTGCATGTCTGGACGCACCTTTAGATTGTTCATGTTACATAACGTCAGATGAATATAAGGAAAAATATAAAGTAATAAATTCATTCATAATTTGGGAGGACAAGAATTGAAAATATTTTTTCATGTAACATTAATTTTAATGATGTTAGGACTGTACTAACAAAAAGACTTCTTAATCTAAAGGTATAAATAAAGTGAAAGTAAGTAGATATTGCTTGTACAGTATAAGCAGTTTTGAAATTGTGGTCATTATATTCGATAGATCATTACATCCACTTTATACATGGAAATCGTGTTGATAAAAGTAATATCACTGAAAATGATTTCTACTTTGTTTCAGTACTGTCAGAATTTATTTTTCTTGGTAGTAAGTCTTGGTGGTTTTATGTTTCTTGCACTAGTTGAATGTTAATGTTAAATGATGTTAACAAAATAAGAAAATTTCTTCTGCAAATATGCGTGCGTGTGTGTGTGTGTGTGTGTATGCACACACACACACACACACACACACACACATGAGGTCTGTCCAGAAAGTATCCATCCAACCATTTTGAATATCTGGCTAAAATAATGTGCCATGTGACCTGCATAGCCAATTGCAGGAGACTTTCCACACATGTATAGCAAAATTGAAAGCTAAAGGCATATGCGCAGAAACCAGTTTCTTCATGGAAGAGTCCACTTTGAAATTGTGAATGGCAGGAGGGTAACAGAGAATCAGCTGCTATACAAGTGAAGGTGTTGTGTAATGTCTCAGTCTATATATTATTACCTCAGTTTATTATCAATTATGTCTTCGTTTTACAGTTCATTTTAATCGCTTAAACGGACCTACTCATGCTAGCTTTAGCACATAATTGAGTGAACCTGAAGGTTTTTTATTAATTCCTTGCTTATCTTTACAATAAAAATAAATAAGTATAAACAACAGTACAGAAATAATAGTAGAATATTAGTTCTATTATGATATAAAACGTATGTGTGCATGTGTGAGCGTTCATTTTGAGTAATAGTAAAAGGAAGTAGAATATTGAAGTGAAAAAATTATTAAAATTTTGATTATCGCATGTTATAACTTTAACGTTTTGCTTTATTTACAATAATAAGTTGTTTTTCCAGCTGGTAAAACATAAATGATCTCTCTGTCATTCGTATGTTACTTTTACGAGTTGTAACATTTGTGGGACTAAAAGATTTGTTCTTAAAAGATATTATTTACGTAAAATATGTTAAGAAACTAACATTTTTATTAATTAAACAAAAAAATATGTTCTGCCAGAATCTTTTACCTTGCGATCTTTTCTTGCTAACTTACCTTTTGTAAACACCAACAGAAGTTCAGGGCCGCCACCAATATCTTTGAAGGACAGACATGGAGACCTTTATACTTTACCTTAATTAAAAACACTGGACAATTTAGCAATCTGACTTCCCACAATTCAGAAAATTCCCCAGAATGTTTAGACGAGTTTTTCAGCACAGAACACTAGGAAATGGTAACGACGAAATAACTACGCTAACACATGGTTATATTCTGTTAAAACAAATCTTATTCATTTATTCAAATTTAATTACTTCTTTCTTTCTCTTATTTTTATACTTCTTTCTACTGACATCTATTACATAGTATCTTATTATAATAACCCCTACTTATAAACCAGTACTATTACGTTATATTTTCCCCTGTTATTTTTACGTACACACGCTATCTCACTCTATTACTTAATTTTATCCCCCGTTTTATTTATGAGCTCATTAATGATTTATAATGTTTTGGCCAAATGAATCTGCCTTTACACTTGTTACCTATTTGCGTAATATCCAGATGTTGCGCACGATGTTGTCCGGAACCATTTTCACTAAACTCTCCACTCCGACCAAAGTTTAACGTCATTTAATCGTCATTTCATTATTTACCATTGGTTGTACATTTTATACTCCTTGGTATTCCTGCATTAATACTTTTTCGGCCTACCAGGAACTCATCCGAGACTATGGTTGAATTAACGACTGTACAGGTTGAAGACTGGTTTTCAGTTGCCTAGCGTCAAGCGAAGCGTGGGTCCGCTCGGCAGCCCGTCTCGCTGGCCACGTGGTCGTAAATTCGAACGCTGATTGGCTCTTTCCATCGCATGTGCGGCTATGGAATGTACATGACTTTCACGTTGTGAAAAAGCGGCACACTCGCGCACTCGTACACATTCCCAGATGCTAACAGCTCTTGTGCCTCGTATGGCTTGGCACGAGGTGGACTACAGAGTGTTCAAAAATGTCAAGCGTTTGTGATCAAAACATTGTTCAGCTTGGGTTGCTACTGCTTTTTACAATTATTATGAGAAATAACATAAACCCCTGGGTTTTGCCCCGTTACAAATATTGTATTAAAGTAAAATGAGTTGTCCTTCTGCTTGAAACAGATTTTTTTGTCTACGATTAAAAGATTTTTGCAAGTAAGCTAATACCGGTATGAAGAAGCTGTTCCTTTATGATAAACTACAGAGAAGTTGAGTGTAATTAAAGAGCGGAAGTGCACAAGTGCATAGTTTGCACATCCATTCCATTACAATAAGAGCTGGTAGTACGTCTGAACAGCAGAGAATTTCAGGACTAAAAAAAACGAGATAGATTTATATAACATTTGATATGTAACAGACAGAGAGGGAGTGAGAGAGAGAGAGTGAGTGAGTGAGACATCCATGGTAAGCGAAACACAGGTTACTAATAAACCTTGCACACGAGTTTTAGTTACTATTGGAAATAATATCCATACATTGGCTACATTGACGCTCATAACAACAATTCTCTTCTCACATCTCAAAGCGACTCCCACCATATCACCATTCCCCTCTGACCAAAAGCATTTTGCGCATTTCCATGCCCTTAACTTTCAATTTTGCTATACTAACAGTCACACTTCTGTTTAACCCCTCAGTTGACAGTGATAAGTCATTACATATGCTTGTGTTTTGGGTGACCATCACATTCACAGTGACTGAGTAAGTAGATCAGTAAATCTGTCTCAGTTTTTTCTTTGAACTCAGACATTTGTTTGAATCCATATAAACTTGAATGTTCCTCAGAATCCACTTAAATGATTAATAACAGGGTATTAGAGTGCGATATTCCATGAGAGATGCTCAAATTACACAGTCTGTAAATTAAGTAATGAGACTAATTCAGTAAAACCTTTTACTACAATCAAACTATAAAATATCTAGACTCTATCTTCTTCAAAATAGTTCCCTTGGAAAGCCACACAGCGCCTTAGACGGTTTTCCCACTCTTCATAGCAGTACTGGAACTCAGAAACTGGAATTTCCGGCAACTGGTCGGTTACATTTTTTTTAAATGTTGTCTGTCATACCAAAATGGCATCCTTTGAGATGTCCCTCTAGCATTTTGTTTCTGAATCGTATTCGAAGGTCCATGATGCATCACCAGTAATAATGTTTTTAGAAAATCAGGATCATTTTCAATTCGTCCTAGAAGATCAAGGCACACCTCCATCCTGTTGTCTTTCTGTTCAAGAGTGAGGTTTTTTGGGACCAATTTTGCACACACGTTTCCCATTCCCCATCCGTTTGACAAAATTTGATAAACTGTAGTGTGGTTCGAATTTAATTGCTCTGCAATGATTCTAACGGTTCGACAATCGGACCACACTAAGTCCCTGATTTGATCAACATTGTCGTCAGTTCTTGACGTTGATGGTCTTCCAGAGCGTGGATCATCCTTCATTGATTCCCGGCCATCTGGCAGTACTTTAAACCATCTGGAAACCTGTGCCCTTGACAAAGCTTCATCTCCATATCCCTTTATCAATATTGTAAAAGTTTCAGTACCATTGTCCCTGAGTTAAACTCAAAACTTGATTGCAAAACATTGCTCGTAATTGTGACTTTATAAAGCACAAGAAAACTCACTTCACCAAAAGCTTGTTTACATTCCATGTGGCAACATTAGATGATAAATATTAATACTCAACATCAATCAGCTATTTATCTAACCCCCTGTGGTAATGGAAACCTTACAGTGTTGCCATATTGACTGCTACATGATTAGTCTCATTACTTAATTTACATACCTCGTAAAATGTGGTATTGTCACTTTCAAGATGGCTGTAATTCCATGTCTGTTCATTTAGGATGTTGTTTTTATTTGTTTTTGTGTGTTTGTATATTTCTAATTGTTCTAGAGTGTCTAGTTTTCGGCCTTTTGTGTGTACGTGTAGAATACATGGCAGTACAGCAGTACGTTGATGACATTCTAATACTATACAGGGGAAATAAAAGACAATTTGAACAGTTACTAACGCACATAAACAAAATACATAAAAACATAACTGCCGAATATGAACACAACACTAGCATAAACTTCTTAGACCTCTCCATCACAAAACTTGAACACAGGTGTAATCAATTACATTTATTGATTTTATTACTTATGGTGAAAATGTAATGTTGGTCTATACGTAAATAATTTTCAGGCGCCATGTTTGTTAAGTTAAAAGTAACATGATCGAAATCTACTTTTAGGGCCAGAATTCGTGTTAACACGTACCAGTTTAGTGGAACCAATTACCTGAAATAAAGACACATCAAATAACATATAAAAGTATTTATTAATATTAAACATTAATAAGTATTACATATTGCGCCATGGGCGTTGTCCACATGGAATTACATTACACAAAGAATATACGCTGCATTAATACATGTTATAGGATAAGACATATATTTATTATTTAAATGTAAATTTCATATTAATTCAACACAGATATATAGTTATATGTCTTGCTCAACCCAGCACTTAGAAATAATTACGCACGCACACAACCACTCACCCTTTCATTCTCATGGTACAACTTTATGCATAGTGGAGCTCCTTTTAAATATAATGAAAAATTTAAATGATTTTTTAAATAATTGATTTAAAATTTGGTATTTGGAAATAATTAAAGGATTGAAAATGTAAAAGGAACGTTCTCACCAATTTCGTGTTGTTGTGCATTCTCGGTTTGTACGAACTTCGCGCACCGCGAGTTCGGCGATTTTTTCCCGGTCACATCTTGGAGTTGGCGCACTGTATTTAATATATTTATTACTGTTTATTAACCACCTACAGTGGTCTAAAAAGTTAAAATTCACTCGTAAGTGAATGGGCAGCCGGCCGGCGCTGATCAGTTGTTGCAACAGAATGACGGCAATTCCTAGTTGAATTCTGCGGAAGTGGGGTGTACTGACGTCACATTTTCTTTGTCTAAGTTGTTGACATCGCCGTTTTGTTGTTGTCAACACATTCTCCGCCTATGACGTAATAAAGGCTTGGCTCTGCTTATCGCAATAACTGCACACTGTTTTTGTGATGTGACACCGTTTTTTGTCATGAATTAGTTCAAATCCTGGCAAATACTGTAATATAGTCCACTCACTGTAAATTCGATATCGGGTGTTTGAGGTTGGATTGGGTATGTCAAAAAATAGAAAAATACAATATTTATGATCTCGTTACCATATTTTAGGTAATTATAAAATGTACCATGATTGTACCATCACAAAACCCCCTCAATGAAAGATGGTGTGACGAAGCACACAAACTTTCATTGACCCTTTCATACTTCCTAAAGGGATCAGCCAGGACAAGTCGCCACAACCCCCTTACAATTTTACATAAAAAATAACAACAACTCAC
Organism: Magicicada septendecula; assembly: GCA_034769895.1. Classification (NCBI taxonomy): domain Eukaryota; kingdom Metazoa; phylum Arthropoda; class Insecta; order Hemiptera; family Cicadidae; genus Magicicada; species Magicicada septendecula. Next base: position 54,279,434 of record CM068373.1, read on the forward strand.
CCTTGGTCTGGTGATGGTGACCGTACCTAGATGACCTTACTGGACTTCTCCTGCGAGATCCCAACACCATAAGGCCACTTAGGCTCTTAACGCCCCTGCTCTGACGCGTTGGCCAGCTCAGGACCGCTGTCACACCACCAAACACTGAAACAATATATAATAAATATTACAATAGTGGCCTAGTAAATCACTACATCCTCAACTGATCTGGTTCCCCTTAGCTAAGTGCTGGTTTGTGCCAATAAGCACTGGGTTGGCTTAATATATTTTAATACGCTTAATAAAATTATAAGATTATATATTATAATCTTCAAGAATTAAAATATAATTAAAAAGATAATAAGAAAATTACACATTACAATCTCCCAAATCTAGAGAAAAACAAATTATAAAAGAATTAATAACTCTATACATTTATTTATTGAATACTCTTAGTGCATGATAAAATAAAAAAAATTATTATTATTGTTATTATTATTATTATTAACAGGTAATTATTTGGCTGATAAATATTATTAACAGCGCCATTTAAAATTTTTTTTTTCTCTTCCTACACATATTATAACATCATGTTAAAAAGTTTTCAAATAAATACATAATACATTAATAATTAACACTGATATATTAATAATACAGTTAATACATTTTAAATACTCAATCATACTTAATCATATCTAAGATATGCATTAACATTTGTATAATTTACTTAAAAGTTGTATTTAAATTAAAATTTACCATTGCAGTTATTAATTAAACATCAAATTTATTTATTTATAATAATAAAATACATTTTGAACTTATTTTTACTATTCATATTACATTATTATTTCATTATTCATTTTCTACTTTCTCTCTCCTCTGAACTTTCTACCTCCCTAACTACCTAACCTTTCACCTTCTATCTCTGTTTAGTCTGGATAACTCCTATATTCACTATACTTCATTATATAATTTTACTCACCTTCTTCTAACTGACCATCAAATTTACCTATCAATGACACCAATATCTCAATTATATACTCCATTACTATTTTCATTTAAATCATATGGCACCGCTCGTCTTTGCACTGGGTTGGGTGTTCCCTAACTGGCTATATACATCTCTAATATTTTGCCCTTCCAAATAATTCGGCAAACACTCCCTTAAACTACGCTATTACCTGCCACAACACTATTGGTTGGCTACTCTTTATCACCTCACCCCCACTACAGAATTCATCAACAATAATTATCTGTTTATACCTCTACTTAAACACCTTCTCTACAAATAATCACTAACTACTGTGTCCCTAAATATCTATTAATTCTCTTTGTATTTCCTTAAAAATTCTTATCTTTCTAACTCCATTTACATTAATTAATTAACTCACCTGCATTTTATCTATACCCAGGCTCTATTCCTGTTTAAACACTTACCTTACTGTAATCATTTACCATTGTCTTATAAAATTCCTCTCCTACCTACTTATAACAATACCTCTTTTCAAAATTCAAATATAATTATTTATTTAAACATTCATTATTATTCATTAGTAATTAATTAAAATATTCTTATTAAACATTTTATATATATAAAATATATAATAATACACACTGGGGTACCTGTAATACATAATACACATCAAAATACATGGATAAATACAGTTAATACAATAAAAATATACACTCCAACTTCATTATTGTGTCATTAATCGAAATCAGTCCATAACAGTCCAATTCAAAACCACTTTGCACATTATTATTTAATGTTCATTTCACAATATAACAGTCTATCCACCATCATTAAACAACAAACAAATCTTAGGTCTATATAAATCATTTTTGATTAAATACATTATCTTATTATTATAAATGTAAAGGTTATTCAATTTTTTATAATTTTCCACAATACTATTCTAATCAATATGGTCACTCCATATCATTATCTCATATAATTTGTCACGATCGATTATGGTCCTGTCACCTTTAGTATTATCTGTCACAACCAGGTAAATTATAAAGTCATCATTAATAACATCCTCTCCTGCTGCTGCTATATCAGCTTCAATATAGGGTAAGTACTTACAATAATTATTAATTCTCTCTCTACTCACTCTCTCTCTTAATTCTGTATAATTTCTCCCAACTTCAAACAACTCTAACTTACTATCACCATACCTATTTCTCTCAAAATATGCCTCATCATAACACCAAGTCACACTCTCTCTCTCCAGATATGCAGGGGTCCCTATCATAAAATTGTTGCACCTCTTCTTAGGTACACAAAAACATAAAGAAACTTTATTTGTAGAACTATCGTCTATCAAATATAAATTAAAGGCATTCTTATCCTTATAACAATTACATGAAGACTTGTCTTCACCCCCTAATACAACATTAAAAGAAAATTCTACCCCCTGCACTCCTTGTACTAAAATACTTTCTCTCCACTTTCTTTCTGACTTCATAAATTCAAATATTTCATTATCATTCATTATACTTTCATTATCATGTTTATCCGTTTCCAACACCACAATCTTATTACCTGTATTATTTGGATTATCTATAGTTTCTAAATTTTTAGTGATATCTATCACATTTATTTCAATGTTTTCTAAATGATTTTGTAAAACATTGGTTTTCACTGCCACTTGTTTGCTTACTTCAATATTGGTTTTAACTTCTAATTGACTTTCTACAAAATTTAAACATTTCTGTTGTATTTCTGTACTTGTTGACTCTAATTTACTTTTAATCGTGTTATTTACTGTGTCATAAACTAGATCGATTTTAGTGTCTAAATCATGTATGGTACTACTGAACTTATCATCAACAATTGCTAGTGTAGTTTTCTGTATGTTATCACAACGTGTTTCTACTGTGTTAATTCGCTCATCAAATTGACAATTTTGTCTTTTAATTTCATCCTTTAATTCATTGAATTTAATATCTAAACTATCGAATTTGTCACTTTGTTTATCAAATTTGTTATTCTGCTCATCTAGTTTTTTATCTAGTTTTAATAACAATTGTATTATTGCGTTACTTTCATCTGATTTACTATCTAAATTAGTTGAAATGGATGTGTCAGTTTGCGTTATTTCGGCAGACACAGGCGTATTTGCCCCGTCAGTCTGACTAATGGGATTTATTTGCATATCCATTTCACCAGTTAAAGTTATGTCAGTGGTACTGGTTTTTATATCAATATCGTCACTTGTACTCATTTTGTTATTTTATCTTGCTAAAACATGTATGTTTATAACCTAGGAATTTAACCCTATTCTATGCACGTGTGCATGTACTTACGCTATTACTTCAGGTAACTATTCCACTTTCCTGGTAGGTATTACTCCACATAAAATTAAGTTTTATGTCGAGTTCCTGTTATTACGGGCGACAAATGTAATCAATTAGTCCCTGCAATTCGGGCGCAAAATGTAATCAATTACATTTATTGATTTTATTACTTATGGTGAAAATGTAATGTTGGTCTATACGTAAATAATTTTCAGGCGCCATGTTTGTTAAGTTAAAAGTAACATGATCGAAATCTACTTTTAGGGCCAGAATTCGTGTTAACACGTACCAGTTTAGTGGAACCAATTACCTGAAATAAAGACACATCAAATAACATATAAAAGTATTTATTAATATTAAACATTAATAAGTATTACATATTGCGCCATGGGCGTTGTCCACATGGAATTACATTACACAAAGAATATACGCTGCATTAATACATGTTATAGGATAAGACATATATTTATTATTTAAATGTAAATTTCATATTAATTCAACACAGATATATAGTTATATGTCTTGCTCAACCCAGCACTTAGAAATAATTACGCACGCACACAACCACTCACCCTTTCATTCTCATGGTACAACTTTATGCATAGTGGAGCTCCTTTTAAATATAATGAAAAATTTAAATGATTTTTTAAATAATTGATTTAAAATTTGGTATTTGGAAATAATTAAAGGATTGAAAATGTAAAAGGAACGTTCTCACCAATTTCGTGTTGTTGTGCGTTCTCGGTTTGTACGAACTTCGCGCACCGCGAGTTCGGCGATTTTTTCCCGGTCACATCTTGGAGTTGGCGCACTGTATTTAATATATTTATTACTGTTTATTAACCACCTACAGTGGTCTAAAAAGTTAAAATTCACTCGTAAGTGAATGGGCAGCCGGCCGGCGCTGATCAGTTGTTGCAACAGAATGACGGCAATTCCTAGTTGAATTCTGCGGAAGTGGGGTGTACTGACGTCACATTTTCTTTGTCTAAGTTGTTGACATCGCCGTTTTGTTGTTGTCAACACATTCTCCGCCTATGACGTAATAAAGGCTTGGCTCTGCTTATCGCAATAACTGCACACTGTTTTTGTGATGTGACACCGTTTTTTGTCATGAATTAGTTCAAATCCTGGCAAATACTGTAATATAGTCCACTCACTGTAAATTCGATATCGGGTGTTTGAGGTTGGATTGGGTATGTCAAAAAATAGAAAAATACAATATTTATGATCTCGTTACCATATTTTAGGTAATTATAAAATGTACCATGATTGTACCATCACACAGGCACAAATCCAGTATATACAGAAAACCGACTACAACTGACACACTAATACACAACTCTCCAATCACCCAATACAACACAAACTAGCTGCCTTCAGAACCATGATACATAGACTTAACAACATCCCCCTAAATGAAAAACACTACAATGACGAACTAAACACGATAAAATATCTAGCAGAATCCAACAGATACAACAGAACAAGAGTCTATAAACTCCTACACGAAACAGACAAAGACGGAAAACAACAAATTCATAACACTAACACACATCAACAAACAAACTGAAAAAATAGCCCACAAATTCAAAAAAGCAGGATACAGAATTGCTACAAAACTACTAACAAAACAGAACACACACACTATCAAAACACACACACAAAGCACAAAACAAATTCGATCTACCTGGTGTTTACAAACTAAATTGTTCAGATTGTAACAAATTCCACATAGGCCAGACAGGACGTAGCTTCAAACAAAGATACATTGAACACACAAAAGCACTCCACTCCACTACAGAATCCACCTTTGCAAACCATCTCATTGAAGCAAACCACACATACAAAAACATCGACAATAACATGGACATTCTACACATATGCACAAAAAGCCGAAAACTAGACACTCTAGAATAACTGGAAATATACAAACACACAAAAACAAATAAAAACGAACAGACACAATTCAAATCACACGCATTATTCGAACATATCACACCCCACACACACAACATCGATCTTTCGAAAGTCGATACCGCCACCATCAACAAGACGGACAGTGCTCCCAGCGGCAGCCTCTGAAGGAGCTTTTTAAAAGCGAAAACCAGTTCAGGTTATAAGGTAAAACTTTTATGTTTTTACCCATAAAAAACTTTGTGCTCCGAGTCGGTAGTGAAATAATTATATTAAAATGGAGGTAGTTGTAAGCATGTGATATCTGGCATATTTACATACTTGTACATTCTTTGCTCTTGGCACAGAATTTCTTGATGAAAAATCATATAACACAGGTTGTTTAGCCACCATACAGACTTGTTTTGAATCCCTCTAACTTCTGTATTTTGTAATGCTACAATGGCTTCTGAAAGGGAGGCGATTTCATACAGTGAATGAGATTCAGGACAATGTAATGAGACAGCTGATGACAGTTCATCATCACTTCATGGATAGGATTTCTCCTGTTCCGGCCATCTTGTGACTGGCCTGCCTACAGATCTTCTTCCAACCGGCTCATACTCATAAGCCAGCTTGTGAAAGCAGGCATTGTCCATTCTTTGTAGATGTTGTTTCCACCAATTTCTATAATTCTGAATGAGTTCATTTACGGAAACTATATTAAATTCTTGTCAATTGTACTCGTTTCTTATATGATCGAATCGTGTATATAACTTTACCGATCTCAAATAGCTCATTTCTTCAGCCTGTAATTGGCACCAGTCCTTCTTCCTTGTAGTCCAGGTCTCACATCCATACAGCAGGTCTGGGACTGCCATTGTCTTATAGAATTTCATACACGCCTCTTGTCTAGCTTTCCTTTTCAATGTCCTTCTCAGTATATCCATATAGTTTCTGATGACAATTCCAATTTACATATTGTTTCGTGAAGTAGAAGAGATGCTGGGATAAGAGCATGAAGTTCCAAAGCGTGAAGTACTTCAAAGAGAACTAAGGCCCCTTTGTCCTACTTGAACAATTTTTCTGAAAATATTACATAGTTGGATAATTTCTGGATGGACCTTGTACTTCCAGAAACACAAGTATCTGGCTCAATTAAGAAAACAATCATCTTGCTCGTTAGTAGTATAGAATTAAGTAATTTACATGTCAAGAAAAGAAGTGTAGGAAAAAAGTTTAATGTGTATTGCTACGATGGTCTAGTGATCATCGTATGGTACAGTGGAAAACAAAATACAAGACACCAATTTAAGTCACAAATCACTAGCTTTAATTATCACAAATAATCAGTTGCAATCAATAAGATAGTCTCTTACAACAAATCAAAATAAAAATTGTTCATATGCAATAATAATGTCAACGAATATAAAACACAATTGTATTACAGTTGTCCCGCACAATTATAAAACACATAACACTTCGCCACAATACTGCAAACCGGACTGTGTAAATCGCCCGACAATAACTCATACTGAAATTGACCATCGTTGAGTACTTGTATTTATACCCCGCCGAAATACCAGAATATTCCATTCTACAGGTCAAGAACACTACTACAAAACACCAGGACATAATTGACTGCATCCTTGCACACAGCGCGCGCGGACTGGTGAAATCTGGATCAGTCTCCGCGGATGCGTGACAAGTGTCACATAATTGTCCTTCATCTCAAAGTAACAACAATATGTATACACACACACATTACAGCGGGATTCCACTGGAATAGCCGAGAAACACGTAGAATTTTTTGTAATGCTGCAACCTCTTTCTGCATTATGTAACAGTATATATTTAAACCTCTGACAATGCAAGATTATCTTTGCAAAATCCACTTTAGGTGCGTACAGTAATACAGAATTTACTTGCAGGAAAAATTTTCTTATTTTCCTAATACCATATAACTATCAGAAATAAAACAATTGATGTTCATTAGAAAGTTAGTCACAGTTAGCCAAACAAAATATAAGTAAAATGAAAGTCAGAGAAGCAAAACAGATAGACAAATATAATAGTTAATATTGATGGTACTTTCTCTTGTGAACTTACTTAGTTGTATTCTCTCATATGACGTTTCGGAGTGTTGTTCTCCTTCTTCAGTGAGGTTTGTATACGGAGTGTGCCAAGTTGTTGGTAATTTGTAACGGTTTTTAGTTAACAGGTTGTGTGTGGGGGTGGAGGTGGAAGGGGATTGGCGCGGGATTTTGAATTGTTGTATGTGTTGTTTATTACTGTGTCGAATAGTCCGAAACATCGTATGAGAGAATACAACTAAGTAAGTTCACAAGAGAAAGTACCAACAATATTAATAATTATAAAGTGCTGTGAACAAAGTAGTGATGAACATTCAAAATAGAATATAATAGAATTGACTTCTTTATATTTGTAATACAATTTAAAAAAAAAAATCTCTCATTCAAACTCAGCAAAGAGATGGATTGCATTGTAGTTCATTTTTTCCAAATACAGCATGAACACCATACAGTTAATAAAATTATAACTTTACATACATGTGAACTTTCAAAATGTGTTGTTTGTATACTCCATATTGTATTGTGCAATATAAAAGTGGGAAATCAGGTAAATATCACAGTTATGTGTGATATGATATCATTCAAGACAAAGATTATACATTTCAATTTGTACATTAGTTTTTATCAGTTTCAGTTTGTTAAAAAAAAATAAAATAAACAAGGTTCTCAGCTCAAATTTTGTTTACTTTTCAGTGTTCCATAAACAAACACTTGAAATAATTGGGAAACTATTTCTACTTTGTCATACATAGAATAATAAAAAATTATTTTAATTGTATAAAAGATACAAAAACATCATCATCTTCACAACACGACATGGGCAAGCTGCTGTTTGTTCTGTCTTCAAAGATCCTCCAGCCATCTCTTCCTGGGTCTACCCACATATCTACCTGTATCCCATAGGTTTATACAAAAAATTTACAATTGTTACAATAAATGCATGGATTTAGATTGGTAAACAATTGAATACGTTATTGATCACAAAATAATCAGTACAGTTTTTTTGTTAACGCTTCTATAAAATAACATCATAATATTATAGTATTACAGTAATTCTCATAGTTGTACTGTTGTCCAGTATATAGTATATACAAACAATAATAAAAGACACCAGGTTGTAATCTATTGTAAAGAATTTTTTTAACGACTTCATAGGCATATGACTTCTTAAATTTTATTAAAACTGTAAAAATTCACTACCATACTAAAGTCATTTTCTTCTACTTCTTCTTCTTCTTCTTTGTTAGGACTCTGTCCTATTCTATAACAACGGTCCTACATGCTCTCATTCCACCTCTTTGGCTGACCAATGCTCTTCTTGGTGTTTGGTTGCCTATCTCTTTCCTTTTTCATCATCAATTCTTGATATGTGTTTGTTCCATATCCTTCTTATTTCTGCAGTCTAAGAATTAACATCTGTTACATTACATGTTTCTCTTAAAACGATTGTTTGGCAATCTATTGTACCTTATATTTCCTAGTACCCTCTGTAATATAGTAATTTCTATAGTTTATCGTTTTCTTTGAGTTGCTGCTGTATCTGACTTAGTGTCTGATCCATATCATATTACTGGACATATTGTGCTTTTGTAAACGCTAGTTTTTGCTTCTTGTGTGAGGTATTTATTATTTCATATAAGGTTATTCATCCATCCAGTAATTCTTGCTTTCATCAATTGTTGTTCTGTTTCTTCATCTGCCCTATTCTTACTTGTAAGCCTTGTTCCTAAGTAGTCTATCTGCACTACTTGTTCTATTATTCTGTCATTTATCACAACCTTACTACTTAATTTATTGGTCATATGAAAATGTAATTGACTTTTTTTTCTATTCTGCTGCTATCTTCGTGTTATGTTTCTGGGATGCGTTGTTAAAATTATACACATCTTTGTAAGTCCTTTTCATTTTCTGCTATTAGAATTACTTCGTCTGCATAACATGTAATATTAAACACACTTCTATCCACCCTATATCCTCTCATAAGCTTTACCTCCTTAATAATTTCATCCAAGACTACATTGAAGACTATGGGACTTATGGAATCCTCCTACTTATCCCTTTTGTTACAGGTATATTATCTAATAATTCACCATTGGGTTTTACTTTCATTGAAGTGTTCGTGTAGATCTCTTTTATTAGCTTTATTCATTTGCTTAGTGTATTAAAATAAAAGACAAAATATTTTCATTTTATTTTTAGAAGTTTAGAATTTGCTAAAACAAGCATTAACAGAAATTTTTAAAGAATTATTATGTATTGTCTCTGATTATAGGCGTGTTATTATGTATTGTCTCTGATTATAGGCGTGTAACACAACGTACTTAACAGAATACTGGAAATGTGTGTAAGCCATAAAAACATTAAGTGAAGAATATATAAGATACAAGATAAAACTAACTTATACACAATTTTTAAAATGCATTTATTTATTACTTATAAATTAAACCTTACCTGAAGAATGGCATCAGAATTTTATGTTTTACACGTGTACTGTACTATGTTTTCTTACAGGAGATGTATTTCTATATTCACATTTTTGGTGTTTGTAGATCATTCTGTTTCAAATCTATTAAACAGATATTTTTTTTAGTTTGTTAAAACAGTTTTGATAAAATTTATAGGAGTCATATACCTATGAAGTAATTTTAAAAAAATCATATTTTGTCAGGACATTGATGTTCCATTTGTATTTACAGAAAATCTTGAAGAACAAGTGTGCGAGCGTTAAAATAATGGATTTATCTCAACTTCTGATGCAATATGAGAGTTTAAGTTAGGCCTATTTTAAAGCTTTTTAATAACTTTTATGTGACATGTCATCCTGCTTAGTAAACAGATAAACAATGTACTAACTATTTAAAAATAAATCAATATTGGCTTAAAATAAATGGAACCACTGTGTCTTATACCGTATGTTCAGAATGGTTTTTCACCATGATTGAATGGCCGTGTGGTGATGAAAAGGTTTACTATATCATTCCATGTTTGAGTTTACTAGGAATAAAATCCTTTTACTTTCATATATGTATTTGGAAGTATGCTTTCTGAGATTTACTAATCTTCACAGTATACACAAGGGTATATAACATGATCTGTGTAAAATATTTTAATATCTTATGTGTATATTCAAATGTTCATGAATCAAGTCATCGTATATAGTTAAACAATTTGTAAATATTATCATGTTTGTATACATATTACACAAGTAACAGATATAAATATTGCTTAATAATAATGTTTAAATTATTAATAATAATCCTTTCATTGTTGTCATTAGATTTATTGACTTTTTAACATGAATATTGTAATAACATCATGATTAGGGTGTTTTAATAAGCCACACATTGGTAGCATCAATTTGTAATAAAACAAATATTAATGAGTATAATAAACTGTTTAAGAAAATTTTATTTTATTTTTTTAATATTAATTTATTTAATTATGTTATGTGCTTTTATTATTTTATTATTATTATTTAATTAATTAAAATAATAAATAGTGATTATGTATGAATTGTTTGTTTTTTTTTATTAGAATTGGTAAAGAAATATTTGTTTCACCGCGTTAAATAGATTATGTCATAGACAAATCTATTGATGGTAGCTGTCAATTCAGCGTCTTTATTTCTTCTTCTGCTCGTCTTTTTCCTTTTTGAAGTCCTGTTTTTTAATTGAGAATTGACGTATTTTAATTTAGCTACTTAACTAGTCAATAAAATGCCAAGTTAAAACAAATAATTATATTTATTATGAGTATTTTTCAAAATATACTTGCGTCGACTATTGGTCTCGGAGTCGAGACTGGATCTCAGATCGATTAACACATTTGTGTTAAGTTATATTAAATTTAATTATTCATTAACATGGATTCTTTTAACTGTTGAAATAGTCAGGAAAGGCAAGTTAGAGAATTCAATACTTACAATTAGAAAAAAAACTTATTCATTAACACATAATAATTAAAAATATAGTATATATTAGTAAAAAGAAATTCGAACTGCATGCAAACTGTTCTGACGTCACGCAGTCTTCTTCTTGGGCGAGCTGCTCCTCGTTGAAATTAAAAGATGGCTGCCTTCATGCGTTGTACCATGCTGATAATCTGTCTCTGGGATTTTTCTTCAATAAAATGCAGTAGTTGATAAATTCCTCTTCTGTGATGTAGTTATTGAAAGATTTTCAAGTTATTGTGTTTAGTTTTCGTCCTCCACTGGGTTTCGTTCGGTAATGCGTGTGTAGTGTTGAATGTCTTCTTCAAATCAGTTTGCTGTTCATAAATTGTGTTAGATTTATAATTCCATCATGGCTGTTCGTTCTGGTAGTTAGTTTTAATGTTTTTTAAATTTGCTTTATTATTCCACCGATTATTTAAATTGGATTCATTGATTTACTGTAGATACTTCATTCCTTCATATTTCCATAGGACATCTTGGTTTTAGTTAAAATTTATTTCAGATTTCTTCTCGATACTTTGACACGTCCGTTCTGTGTGGTGTTTAACAATCAACTAACTTTAATTTGTTCCTTCATATAGAAAGTCCTATACGATTTTGGTCTCATTTCCCATTGTTCACCATCAGCTATTTGCCTTATTCCCGATTCGATTTTATGGAAATAAATTACATTTTATTATATTTTACTGGCTATAATTTAGTTATTTACTATTTTTATCAAATTTTAATTACATAACTATATTCCTGCTTTGATTTTATACAAATTAATATTAAACATGACCTATTTTGGTTTGAATTAAACTCAAAAATAACATTCCTTGAAATTTACTTCTTGGGCTTATCATGATTCACATAATTACCGATTAAATGGTTTACAGTATGTTTTATGTTACCATTGTCCTCAAATAAGATTACTAATTAAATCATTATAATTTGCCTTTACTATTTTGTTATTATACTAAACATTTACTGATTTATTTACATTTTACTTATACTTGGTTTACTGCCTAGGCATTATCTTGTACAATCACTATTTAAGTCAATGTTATCCTCTGACTTTTTTAATTACTACTACAGGTTGTTGTGATAATTATAATAAAGTATTTGCATGCTAAAAGGAATAATTTATATGAATTTGGTCCAGGTTTTCACTAATTTATCTCCTCTGATTTGATTACAGAGTCAAAGTTGAATTTGGCTTGATTATCAATTTTCAGTTTTACTATCAATATTATAATTATTTCAATTTATTATTATTATCTTTTCTGAGTTACTATTTATATGACATTTGAATTAATATATTGCCTTTCCTTCCTTAACAAAATTCTGACATAAACTAACATTCTTTAAATACAACAAACACTTATTCTCTAACATTTAGTATATCCTAATATCAACATTGTAGGTAGTGAATACCAATATAATAATTAAACAAATAAATTACTTCTTATAATTAAACAAATTATGGTCTTAACCTAATTACAGTCTTTTGCTGTCCTTTCAAATTGTTGTTTTGGTTTTTTACCCTTTACTACTTACTATTCCCTCTATTCTCTATAATAGTTTATAAACAGTTTACATTTTTTAGAGAATAAAGAAACTCACTTTAAACGCTTATTAACTTAAACTAATTACAGTCTCTTGCTGTCTTTTAAAACTAGTTTGGGGCGTTCCCCTTAATTACACACTATTCCCTTTATTCTCTCCCATAGTTTGTAACAAGTTTTCTAATTTTTGGAGAATAAGGAATTTCACTTTAAACACTACGTATTATCTTATTGTTCACCTTTGGTTCTTAAATGTATGATTGGTTTCTAATTTATATATTGTAACGTAACAGATTTGAGGTCCCCCACGTTACATAAAAATGAAGTAACTATGGTCAAGAACCATACCCCGAAATTAAGGTTACTCAGTAATTAATACATCTGAGATGTATATAAATTTAAAGATGTAATAAATAATGTCAAGTATAAAATACTATCCCAATTAATGGTCAATGTGTTACAAATTGTACTTGTTTTTATGCTGTAGCATAGTAGTGTTTACAGGATATTTATTTTATGTTTTGTGTATAGTAAGAGGGAACTGTTGTTTTATATAAGTACTGAGTCAGTGGTACTCCTTTCATTTATGTTAAAATTGTCTTTAGACAATTAAGTATAATTACCTGTGTTAGGTATTATACTATGTTATATGTATTGACTAAAATTGATTAATGAAGTTGTTTTGAATTAATGTTTGTAAACTTGGCCAGGATGGCAATAAGTGTTTAAAGGTTGACAAGTAGTTCTGATAATTATGTTGTAAAATGATGAAGGGTTCCAGGACGAATTAATTAATGTAATAAAGTAAAACCAGGAAAGTAAAATTAATGTAAATAACCATGGACCAGTAACTATTTGTATAGTAGGTCAGGTAAAGAAAATTAAGTTAAAAACCAAACAATATTATAACAGTTGTAAGAAAACCTATAGGCCTAAATTTAATATTTGTAAAAGGAAATTAATACCTTTTTAATAAGTCCAGTCCAATGAAACTATAGTAAAATATATACGGTTCAATAAGGAAGACTGGGTGAGAGTTTTAGATAATTTGGCATAATTCCAAGCATGGAGTATTTTATTAAAAAAGAGTAGTAATATTTTATAATTCTGGCTCTAGGATATCAAATATTATCCAATAACAGAAAGTAACGGTTGTTAGGGTAACTAAAATATAAAAAATCTTGTTGATTTTCAATCATTCGTTTCGATTGTTATATGCTATTGAGTTCAGATGAGGAGACACTTTTAAAAAAGAATGACACAATTTGAAAAAAAATGAATCTAAATTAATAAATCAAAATTGAAAACTAATTCTATAACACCACTGATGAATAATAAAACAAATTAGACTTCAAAATTATAACCAAATACCTCTAAAAGGGTCGAGAATTCCTTACTTCACTCATCAAGATAATTCCGTTGGATTTAGTATTAAACCCGATTTCCCATGTAATCAGAAGACTAATTGAGGGAAGCAAAGGGCCTAAACTAACGGAATTATAGAAAAATATACGAAGACCCCGTTTCTGAAGAAATAACCTTCACTTTCAAGAAGAAGCTATAATACGACTTCAATTCCACCGAGACAGACAACCACTAGGATCGCAATAGAAGAACGAAGGTCAGAAGAGTTCCTGGGGCTTTCCAGTACATCCCACCGTCAATTTTATTAAGGATCGGAACACTTTTTTTGGAGGAAGATAATCTAATTTGTCAATTTTCAACTGCTTGCTGATGTACACTGCCACTTTGAGATTCATCAACCCGGTAAAACCAGCTTATTTTTAATTTCAGTATATTTAGAATTAATAACATTCTGTAATACTAAAGTAACCTTAATTTTGCATTACCTGGCCTTACTAATGGTCAAAAGAATCACACGTACCCTGGGATAAGAAATATTTAATATTATATTTAATTTGTATGAATCAAAAGGAACTTGGTCAACTGACGATCGATCTACCATCGTATAATCGATATAATGATATTATCATTTTGAAGAGAACTGTTAGTTTGAAATAAAGTACAAAATCAATAAAGAATCTTTCTTGTATATGATGATGTTTTATGTTATTGTAGAATAGGTATTATATGTTGTGGGTGGAGTAATTTACAGGTAAAAGAGTGAATAAAATCCGGTGAAACAGTTAACCTAGACACAAGCCTATTACGAATAACAGCGCTAATTGTCAACAGCTGGTGGAACGTGAGATTGCCGAACTAGCGTGTTTCCTGTACAAATTTTGAATTGAATTACACAATACAGAGGGACTAGGGTTGGCGAGAATTCTCAATTTATTAACTATAATACCCGTAATATAGCGTTATTCTATGGTAAAACACATGGTAATTAACTAACACTGATTTATGTTCAACATACGAGTTGTAACAACTATAATAAATAATTGTTTTCTTCTAGGAATTAATATTGAGTTTCAGGAGGTTTCATCTGGAACAACCTAATAAATATATTCATTAATAACATATTGATTAAACACAGGTAACAACATTTTATTTGTTACAATATATATATATATATATATATATATATATATATTCTATATGTGTAACTCGATGTTTCTTGTAGTAATTATATAATTTGTGATGTATTCAATTTGTTTCTTCTGCAAGTAGATAATATTGTATATTCTTTTTAACACCTGACGCACGTTTCACTGAAAAATATCAGTATCATCAGAGGTTTCTAAGTGAATTAATAACAATCGAAATAATTCTATTAATATAAAATTAACGAATAATCGAATTTGTATCGATTTTAATGTAAAATAAAATAATTGATAATCGATTTAGGTCGATTAGTTAACGATTGTTTTAATGTTTATTTTTGGATAAAATGGATAATCCTTGTGCACCAAAATTAAATTCTTTAATAAAATTACACAAAATCAATAAACCTATCAGACCTTTAATAAACGCTAGGACCGCACCAAATTATAAAATATCAAAATTACTAACTCAAATCTTAAAACATAAAATTGAACTTCCAGCAAAACACAATATAAAAAATAGTATCGAACTCACGGAACAACTAATAAACGTAAAAGTAAACAGAAATACAAAATTATATTCATTCGACATATCAAACATGTATACAACATTCCCATTGAAGAAACTATAAATATTATAATAAATAATCTGAAAACAAATAACGAAAGTAACACATACATTAAACAGTTAACTAATACTTTAAAAATAATTTTAAATCAAAATTATTTTCAATACAACAACAAATTGTACTATCAAACAGATGACCTTGCTATGGGAGCCCCAACCTCCGCTATCATATCAGAAATCTTCCTACAAAAACTCGACAAACAAATAATAAATATAATAAAATTAAACGACCCATTAGGATGTTATTTTAGATACGTTGATGACACTCTGTACATTTCCCAAAACAATGGTATAAATATAAATAAAATATTCAACTCCATAAATAATTTACATTCTAAAATAAAATTCACGTTAGAAGAAGAATCTAATAATAAATTAAATTATTTAGACTTAACAATAAAGAAAAATGAAACAAATTTTGAATACGCAATATACAGCAGCATTCTCAAACTGACTTAGTAATACCAAATACTTCTAATCATCCTCCCCAACACAAAATGGCAATATTTAATTCCATGATTTACCGAATGCTTAGGATCCCATTAAATAACACAGAAAGAAACAAAGAAAGAAAAATTATCCAACAAATAGCAGTTAAAAATGGATACAAATTAAAAACTATTAATAAATTAGAAAATAAAACTAAACATAAAATCACTAATAAAATTCCTAAAAACACTACATTTAAAAATTCATCTATTAATAATAATATAAAATATTAAACCTTCACTTATTACGGAAATATAACTCAAAAACTAAATAAAATATTTAAAGATACTAATTTAAAAATATCTTATAATACAGATAATATAATTTTTAATAAAATAAAACCTAAAACTAAATCCAATACTCACAATAAAAATGGATTATATAAAATAGAATGTCCAGATTGCAATAAATTTTACGTGGGCCAGACGAAGAAAAAACTACGAGATAGGTTCGTTCAACACCGCAATGCATATTTAAAACCAAATATTTATAAATCTAATTTAGCCACACATTGTCTAAATAATAACCACCAGTTTCCAAACATTGAAAATATAAAATTAATTAAAAACATACAAAAAGGTCAAAAAATGAATATTTGGTAAAATCTAAACATTTACAAACACAATAACAAAAATTTATCAATTAAAGAACAAACCCAAATAAAAACAAAACAAGACGATCTATTTGAAATTATAAATTTACTAAAAAATAAAAATAAAAATGAATAAAATATAAACAAAATTTCAAATATAACCGAGAAAACAGCTGCTGAAGAAAATAAACATTAAAACAATCGTTAACTAATCGACCTAAATTGATTATCAGTTATTTTATTTTACATTAAAATCGATACAAATTCGATTATTCGTTAATTTTATATTAATAGAATTATTTCGATTGTTATTAATTCACTTAGAAACCTCTGATGATACTGATATTTTTCAGTGAAACGTGCGTCAGGTGTTAAAAAGAATATACAATATTATCTACTTGCAGAAGAAACAAATTGAAAACATCACAATATATATATATATATATATATACTCTATTTATAGTTTTATTTGCTACACTATCAGTAGTTTTATGTCGTAATGCAAATTCCACTTTCACTTTTGTTGTAATGTTGTCTTGTGAACAGTTAGGTTCTACATTATCTTTAGTCCTTTTTTAATTTCAACTATTTTACTTATACTTAGATTTACATTAAATCAGCCTACTGGTATTGTATTCTCTGACTTTGGCCATATGGTTTTCTAATTTTTATATAATAATTATTGTTTAGGTTCATTTATTTATTTGGTAATTCTTCTTCCCTTTTATGGAAGTACTTATCTATAGTCTTAGTTAAGTATATTCCCTGAACTTCATAAAGTAGTCTGGTTGTGATACGAGTGTCTACCTTTTGATTTTAATGTGGCTAGTTTACTCATAGTCCTGTTTATTCCTACCTGCTCCTTATCTAACTGATGTACACTGATTCTGATAGAGTGTTCTGGCTTTAAAATAGGTTTTGACCTTTTGATATTTTTATTTAATTAATTTGTCCATGGTTGTATTTCCTCACTGCTCCTTATCTTACTGGGTATACTGATGATGTTACTGGGATAATAATCATCCTACATGGTTTAACACATATTGTTTTGAATTGAATGTATTTAATTTCTTTGGATCGAGAGTTTTTATCATACTGTTAAGGTATTTTATTTATTATAGTAATTATTTATTTTATGTTACTTTTATTTAGGTTTATTTTACTCATTCCAGATGCTTCTTCCTTTCATTTTCTAGGTGGAATTAAATTGTAAATAAGGCAAAATTTCCGTTATGCTACAATATATGAATTTATGACTTATGTATTTATGTAGTGGCATTAAGTAACATGGGTACTGTGCATCATAACCCCACCCAACAGCATTTTTATCAGTTATTAATATTGATAGGTCAAAATGATGGCAGGTAAAAACAGAGGGAGCGTAGGTAAAAACGGAGGTAGATAGAATGATATACCAGCTTTCACTTGAATATTGATACGAACCGGAGTCATACCCGTTAAAGTCCCAAGTCGCTGGTGTCAATCTATTAACTAAGTTTGTTTCGCTGATGTTATTTGTTGCTTATTTCCCAATTTAAGGCGACAAATTGTTTTAGTTCCAAAACAATTAAAATGATTCTTATCTAATTCTCCTTTTTTCTTACTCCAATTTAATTCAACTCACCTTGGTCTTGTAGTCGATTTGAATTTCGTTCCAAAAAAAAGTAGGGGTTACCAACCTCTATTTTTGAAAAAAAAATTCCACCTTGGCTATATGAATGAATAAATTGTCAGTAATATTAACATAAATTAAAGACACAATTGATAATAGTCAATATGGTGTTATTTCTTTAGTGTTTTTTATTACTTTCTTTTTAAACAAAAATGAAATATTTATATAACATATAGTTTGCTCCAGCTCTTGTTTTTTATTTGCTCAGCGGTTGGCAACTCTTCACAGTGTTCAGGGTTTGGTTGAATACAATGCTGTTTTCTGATGTTATTTCTAAGTTTGTTGGGTTCTTGTGATTACAGTAAAATGAACAAAAGGTCTTTTGAAAGTACATAACTTCACATAAAACAAACTTAAATATTATACAGTTCTTAATAAATTAATTCTTAGGTTATATAACATGGGTTGGATCAAAGTTGGGGAATAGGTTAATAGTTCGTTTTAAAAGAAGATGCCAATGTCCAATAATTTGATCACCATAAATTAAAAAGTGAATAAAGATTTAAACTGATTGTCCATAGTTTATTCCTTAAGTGAGTGTTTATATAAAGTTTATTAATGAGTGAAAAAAGTGTCACAGTGTAGATTAGTCTTTTCTCAATTTAGTTTTTTAAGTTAAATTATACTTATCACATTCCTTTACATCTGATTTGTCTCTCTAAGTTAGTTTTTCTTTTATGATTTATTAAGTATTTTTTCTCTCAATTTCCAATAATTCTGGTTATTAAATTTCTTCTTGTTATACTATTATTATTCCTCATCTCATTTTGGTTCATTACAATTTCATTTTTTGTTCATTTATTACTTTTATATTATTATATTGAGCTGCATGAAATTTTTGATCTGCTCTTCTCTGAATCTAATAATGACTAACGACTTTTTCTGTTAATGTTTGGTTGTCAAGGCAGGCAGCCTCATACTCCTATTGGTTGAAAATATTGTTTACATTGTTAGATTTTGCTACTGGATTTTTACAATATTTACAAATATTTTTAAATTAGTATAACCTTCTTATACTACTTTGAATTCCTAAGATAATAATATTATTGCATTGCATTTCTTTTATAATTTAATTAGAAACCAAACATGACTAGTTTCTGTTCAGTATTTACTAAGTTATTTTAACAATTTTGTTTTTATATTAATTATTTTATAACTGGTTCATTTGATATACATTACGTGTCCTTAAATTTATATTATCAATTCTAATAGTATTACCTACATTTTGTCCTTACTTATTACTGCTATAATATCAAATTTTACCAATTACTGTTTTTTCACTATAGGCTCCTTAGGCCTAGATCACCTGACTTTCTTTATACAGTTATTATAACATATTTCTTGAGTTTCATGACACAGAACTATTTTAAACATAACTACAATAAATTATCATGTAACATTTAATGATTCATAATCATTTTCAAAACATAATACTATTCCTTCTAACATGGTATGCACGTGCTATTTTTTAATACATGGCCTACCTTCCTACTCTCATTAACTATTATTCATTAAACATGCTTTTTTACCCTTAGATATATTCTTTTTAATACAAACAGATAACTACAACTATTACTTAACTATTATTTTCTTATTTTAAAACATGACCATTAATTCTACTTATTCCACTTGGATAGGCCTATTATGCGTTAGTTTTTTCACAGTATACATTCCTCATTTTTTACTCAAGCATTACTTATTATTTATTTTACACATTATTACCACTGCTGACTTTCAGTTAGTATAATTTTCTTGGTTCAGTTATGCACTTTAGTATTATTACTCACTGTTTTTCTTCTGTCTTCACTTTGATTTAACCACACAACTCACCTTATAATTAACATTGGGTATTTATTATATAAAGGATTTATTCCCTTCATATTCTAATAACAATATTATTTAACATTACTCAATTTACATTTATGTATTAGTAATTTTACATGGACTACTCATACTTTTGGCTATGGCTTTGTACTTTCATTATTACATCTACTATATTATTATTGTTTGAAAAGGGGTTGTGTTATGGTCATAAAGTTATTTATTTTTATCCTTCCCTCTGCCAATCAATTGGGTTTTGTCATCGTCTCAGTCTTTGTCTAGTTTTTATGTCATTATTGTGCTATATTTTAATATTCTTGTTCATTAATTCTTTCATACTTTTATTTTCTTTATTCCTTCTATGTTTTAACTCATTTTTCTATTCAATGGTAATTTCTTCTTTATAGGTGGGCTACTTTTGTAACATTATAATATTTAAAATTTTTTGCAAGCGTACATGGGTACACATCTTTTATTTTATAGTTTTACCAAACATACTCCCTCTGTTTTATCCTACAAGGTAGAAAGTTCAGCCACACTGACATTTATTTGAATTAGTCCAGTCAAGTGTAGGAAAATACTTGAATTATTGTTGGTGGAGTTTTTTTTGTTTTTCAAAGTTTCATTAATATAAGGGTAGATAAAACGGAGGTTATATTATTGAATAGTTAATAAAAGTGGCTTTTGGTACTATTTGTTTTACCCATGTGTCTGAATCCAGTGTTGTAGAGAGTGTTTTTTAATACATAGGGTATTTTTCTGAAATTAAACCAAAATCAGCTATTCTAAACTTTCTCTTGAACACACTCAGTATTATCCATATTGATAACAACCAATATCAGTAATACTAGGTGGTGAATATAATATACAAGTGCCAAAAGTATGTGTGTGTGTGCGCGCGCGCGCAATATTTGATGGTTTTCTTGGGTGAAATATGTGCTTGGTCTTCCATAGGCTGTAGTCTGCATTTGATCCGTATATTGGTCTTAACTGTTGTAGCATTTTGAGACATTCCCACATTCCAGTTTCTGGCTGTTTCATGTCCTGTTCAGCTCTAATAGTCTGAATCCATTGTGAAAATGTAGTGTACAACATTTTGTCTTAGTAGAATCATCATTTTCCATTGACACTGAACATCCAGAAGGTGGCATATAGTATTGTGTCATTGTCCTTTTCAGGGTCTAACCATCTATTCAAACATGGAAAAATTGAGGAAACCCAAGCATACATGCATGCATGCACACACACACACACACACACACACACACACGCACAATTATTTCTTTGATATCTTTAATATATCTACACATTAAAAAACAGCGGCTGAAGTGTATTTTGTTTACAAAGTAATTCTAGTATATTTTTATTGATTTTGAAAACTATCAAAAAGTTCAAGTCAGTCCGATTGTGACATGAGTTCTAATGTACAGAATTCATAGTTAACCTTCCTATAGGCACTGTCTAGAGGCTCCAAAAATTAGAGCACACTATATCTTTAAGATAAATGTTGAAATATTGAAATTTAATGAAATAATAAAACACATTCGTCATTTTTATATCTATTGTATATTGCTTATATATAATACACCAAATATTATTTATATATTACCACAATTAATTTTAATATAAAATTATTTTAAAGACTCATAAAAATAGAGCTCACCTACTGTTGTATATAATGAATATAATATAATCTAAATATTAAAAAGCAGGCTGTATCAGACAGAGGTAGTGTACCTGTTAAAGATTATACATATTATTGTTGTGTATGTGTTTTTTTAGTCATGTATATAAGTTTATTTTTGTAAGAACACTGTAGCTTATTATATCAGAATGTATGTTTATATATTATTTCTGTTAATGTAATTTTCATGTTGTGTAATTCTTTAATAATTTTACGAATACTTTTATTTTTATATTTTTAATATGTGTGTGTGTGTGTGTGTGTGTGCGTGTGTGTGTGTGTGTGTGTGTGTGTGTGTGTGTGTGTGTGTGTGTGTGTGTGTGTGTGTGTGTGTGTGTGTGTGTGTGTGTGTGTGTGTTGTAATATTTGTATATAATACCTTAACAAATATATAGTGTTATCATATAAGAGTGTTTTTTGTTTTTTTTCCAAATGCACATTTCTTTAATGGAATTACCATCATCTTCAATATCATGATACAGTAGAGATTCATTTCATGTGAAACAACTATTATCAGTTATCCACATAGACTGCTGTTTAAGGTATAACTTTAAAAAATTGTTGAAATTCAATTAAAAGGAATTCTATGTTATACAGTAAAACCTGTATTAAGCGGCCATCCTTGGATCTCCGTAAAATGTGGCCGCTTAGAGAGGTGGCCATTTAATGAAGGGTTGGTGGGTACAGTATATTAAATAAGGTTTGATCAGCTATATCATTTTATTATATACTTGCAGTGTAACTGTTCAAAAAAAAAAGAAGAAACAAAATCGTGCTTATTACTCTTTTCGACTTACCTTTATAAAGTCAGAAGATTCCCAGGGTCACCACCACATTTTTTGGAGGAAATGTGGAAACCTTACCACTCTCCCCATTGAAACAATTTTGATAAATAAACAAAAACTCTCTCACAGAAAAAATTCCAGGCCCGTCTAGGCGAACTTACTGACACAGAGAATAGGTTTCGGGTAGAGTGCATAATTAACTAAGCATTATAATGACAAATCTGATTTTATTCTACTAAAACATATTGCACATTTTTTTAATGTTTAAAAAATATATAATTATAAAAAAATAAGTCAAAAGAAAATCTTTAATTGCAAATCAGTACTTTTTTAGCGCTTACCACACACTTTGTTCTTTCAGACGCTATTAAGATGTCATACTTTATTTGATATTTTTTTTTAAAGTAATTTTATTTTTAACAAAAATGAATTTTATACGATTGTCCGAAACTGGTTGTCCTTATTTTTTTTCTACTTATCCCTTCCGACAGGGAGTCTCCTGCTGGTTGCGCCATCAGTTGTAATTCGGTTTCCTGATGAAAAAACACAATAATAATGTTCCAAAGGTCCAAATTTATGTTCACATTTTCGTTTCGATTGAATTCACACCATTTTCCAAAACATTTTTACAAGAAACTAGGTAGGCCTACCATAACTGCCCGCAAGCACTAATAAAACACATGTGTACTGTTCGGTGCCTGGCTGGAGACTGAGGCGCTTCGCTTTCGTTTCTCCACCACAATTCAGTTCAAATACACAATTCACCTCCACCCGTCCCTCCTTTGGATTGATGTCACTTGTTTTTTAGTTGACCATCACGGCGCCTTATTGCTGGCCGCTCCTAAACTCTTGACTTACTTCATCTTTGTTAACAAAATGCTTGTTGTTTGATTCACTGGCCAAAAATAGAATTCGTTACATAACGTACCGTTACAGCAGTTGTATTCCTATTTACAGTATGTTTACAATAAAATGCAACACACGATAAAGAAATACTTTTGAAAATAGTCTTTTAATATGTTTTTTTGTGGTACCAGTTTTCTTTTTAATAGCGTAATTTTCGACCAAACAGTAAAGTTTACTACACTGTTCCACAGCATTCTCATTCTCCCAATATTCCTTGCCGAGAGTAACGCAAATACCTTTGATCAGCACAAGAGATTGTAACACTTCCGCACTAGAGATTGTAACTATCGGCTTATATTGTATTCTTTAATTTCGTGTTCTTCACTCTGTACGTCCTTTAACAAAATTATGTGGTAAATATTGTTTTGCCAACTAATGCCCCGTAATTCTTGAAACGCCTTGCTTTTTATAACTTTCCGATAACTAACGGCTGCTCTTTTTTTGCCAGCAGCACGACAACATAACATAATTGTTACTCTTTCTTTAGCCATTTTTCCAACATTACATGCTCCTTTTTGTAATTTAATTATTTAGTACAGGCATAAAATATATCCAGTCTTATCAAGTTGTAAATATCTATAATTTGTGCTCAGTAACCTCTATTTCCATTCACTGACTTCATTAACAGGCATATCCACACCTTCACACGAAATTGTTTTAAAAGAGATGTGCCGCTTTCTAAAACACTCCAGCCACCAATTGTTTGCTACGAAATTTTTGAGTTTAATTTCAGTAAAAATTTCGAATGCCTTCTCCCGTCACATACTTTCACACCCTGCGAGTTTTTTTTAGCGAACACATTTAAACCACTTGTAAAGAATTTCATTTACTTGGACTCATATTGGAACTTGCCCCGATTCATATTGGATTCCCACTCTTTTCAAGTTTGGCCTTTATTTTGGATTATGCTGTTGATTTGTGTCCTTCCCGCATTTAAAAACTTCGGAAAGTTTCCTTGCTGAAACGCCCTTATCACTTTCAAAAATAACACTTGATTACCTTCTAAATTTAAACACACTCTTTCTTTGTTACTCATTTTTGACACACTGTTAAATTACACTACAAATTACAAAAAAAAACTCAAACACACGCGGATCACTTACGGCAATTCAACATTATAACTTCCGCTATAAATTCCGAACGTTCGCTTGTAACTGACCGCTTACTACTGTTTCAACGTTATGGAGATCTCGTCAGTTTATTGTGTACAAATAACATTTTATAAAGGAATTTAAAAGTATGCAAGTACATGCAGCTAGATCGTGTACCTTATTTTTCAGTTGGGACAGGTATAAACATTACTTGAGTATTCTTAGAAGCATGTATTGTCAAACTATTTTGTCTACTGTATTGTATTCCAGACGACTGAACATGCAATAGGTGACCGTTTAAACAAGGGAATGAGCCCGTTATGGGGTGACCGCTGGTCGTGGGAGGATGTGACCGTTTAATGGAGGGGAAATTTACATTGATCTTACGGAAAATTAAGTCCATTCCTCAGAAAATTGGCCGTTCATTAAGGTGACCACTGAAGGTCAGATTTTAGTGTATTTCCACTCTATCAGTACCTGTATCAGTTTGTATCTAACAGCAATTTCTATCAAATATGTTTTGTTCTGATCTGTATTTTGTAATTAAGTGTGTTAAATTGAAAAAAATTGAGTGTAATTATCAGAACTTTAGAACAGTTAAAAAGCGGACCATATGGATTTTACTTTAGCTTATGAAGATGGAACTTCAACTGTATATGACATAAAAAGAACACTTTGTGCTCTTGAAAATAATGATGGAATATTATGTAAGAAAACCATGAAAATGCCATGGAACCAACAATGTATTCATGGTAACCCAGCCTCTTGATGTGTGAGTAACCTTGAAATGGGTAGAGATTTTAAATAACCTGTACTTTAAAGCAGTGACACAATTCAATCTGTACCTGCACAGGTGGAACAATTCAAAACTGAGGCACGTGGTAAGAGTTAGATTTTCAAAGTGAAAAATGTTTGCTCAGTGTTGAAGATAATGGATATTTTAAATGATCATCTAAAGATTTGGGTTGAATAAAATGCATGAAAGGTCAAAATATATAATACTGATGAAACTGAATTTGAAAACATCAAAAATGCCTTTAGTATATATTAAGAAATACTTGTTTTTATTTTTAATTTTTAATATCTGTTATTGTGATGTTTGACTGTGTTTAGTTGTCTTCCATTTCTATAATGTCTGTTCAGCACAATTTAACTTTAAATTATTGTATTATTCAGCTGTTGACTGTTCTTTGAATCTGTTCATAATAATTGAAATATTGGAGTGTTTCAGAAATTATACTACAGTGGAGTCGAAATTAACTGAGGTATTGTGGACCAAGACCTCCTCGGATAATCAAAAACTCGGAAAAAACGGAAGGTTCAAAGAAAAGTCAGCTACATTAAAGTCAGCCACAAAGAGAAACTGCATTAATATAAGCTCTTTTCTTCTGTTGCACCTATTTGCTGTAATACACATAATTGCTTCATATTGTAAGTGATACTTTGCCACAAAAACATTTAATAATTGGAGAAAAGGAAAAATAAGAAACCGAGCCAATAGTATGACTTATGTAATCCTTTGTTAATTACACTAAGCGGCAAAAACTGTAACAGTTCAGCTCTCATCAGATTAAAATCTTAAACAATTAAAACTCATAATTTCTTTAATTTCTTAAAAAAGTCTTTAACAGTTTTTTTGCTTGATAGCGCTGCCTCTCGTCTTTGCCGCCATTTTGCGCAGACGCCGCTGGACCAGATTGTCAGCTGGTGACGTGTCTTCTTGTTGCTCAGCATACAACAGTGCCCTCTCAATTGCACTTAAGCCGTCACTGTGGCTTATCTTATTGTCCACAGTAGGAGTGTCGTCTTCTTCATTGTCGCTGTTTTTATGTTTTTGTTTTGAGTAATCAAATTTACAATGGCCTCTTCGGATAGTTCACATTGTTCATCATCATTCATCCAGTTGTTAACGTCTTGATTCATCACTGTCTCAGTAACTGGTAGCTGATTTAAAAGTTCTACATTATCTTCATTCTCTTCATCGTCGTTTGTGTTATCACTTTTTAATGAAGAAATTTGTGTTAGTGGTTGAAATCACAATCAGAATGATCACAGTTGCACACCACTATATAAAAATTATCCCGATTAGCGCTTTCAAGCCTCACAGCCCATCGTCAGATCGGAATAGGCAGAAATTATTTTAAAAACAAACCCTTCACCCCTCTCCCCCACCCTGCTCACACACAACAAGCTATAATATAAATGACCCTTCCCCACCCCCTAAACCCTGTCCCACACCATCTGTACAGTTACATATTTTTCTAGCAAATTCCTTGTGTTTCAGTGTGTGTGTGTGTGTGTGTGTGTGTGTGTGCATCCTTTTAAACTTACCCTACTTCCTCTCCACACACATGGGTCAGTCACACACCCTTATTTTAACCATCCAATTAGTACTATGCAAATAATTCTTAATCTTATCTATCTGTCCTCTATCATTTACTTCTTAATCATGTTATAAAATATTTCTTCATTATCAAATTTAATTTTAATATTAATTAAATTGTCTAACCCTTTTTCTCTTTCTTTTAATATTTCTAACTCCTCTCTAAGCTTCCTTTCAACTGTGTTATTTACTACTTTTACAATTTCGTATTCTTCCAAAGGATTAACAAACTTATGGTTGTCTTCTATGAAATGTCTTGCATATAACGAATTGGTTGTTCTATTACCTTCTCCATGTTTGTGGTCAGACAACCTGCATACGAATTTTCGTCCTGTCTCACCTAGGTACACTTTGTTGCAGTCTTTACATTTTAATTTATAAATTCCGCTTTTCTGTAATACTGGAATTTTTTCTATATTCTTATTCCTTATCTTATCAAATACCGTTTCACATTTTTTAATAGCTATATCTACTCCATATTTATTAAAACATTTTATAATTTTTCTAGTATGTGAACCTATGTATGTCAATGACCCTGCATAATTCTTTTGTTCTGGTTCTATTTTAGCTTTTTGTATGTTAACCCTTTTCATAACTTTATCCACTATGTTGGTGTTATAATTATTATTCCTTACAATTCCCTTTATCGTTTTTAACTCCCTAACTTTTGATTCGGTCTCTTTTAAACACTTCTGAGCTCTGTAACAAAATGTATTGATTGCCGCCATTTTATATCTATATGGGTGGTAAGACTCTCTTGGTATAATTATATCAGAATACGACTCTTTCCTAAATATCCCAAACTGTAGTTTCTCATTATCCTTAATTTCTGTGTTCAAATCTAAGTAATTTATTTTCTTACCTCCTATCTCTTCTTTAAATTGTAAGTTTTTATCCTTATTATTTACCTCATTTATAAACTCATGCACTTCTTCTATGCTTCCTTCCCAAATTACTAATACATCATCAACGTATCTAGACCATAATTTTATATTGTCTTTATACTTAGTGGAAGTTATTAATTGCTTTTCAAAATCATTCATGTATATTTCAGCAAGAATAGGGGATAATGAAGACCCCATAGGTAAACCTTTTTTCTGTATATAAAACTTGTTATTAAACCTAAAATAGTTCTGATTTACACATTCTTTAATTACTTTCATCAATTGCTTTTTATACCTGTATTCTCCCATATTATTATCGTTTATTAACTTAATAACTTTATTTACTGTGATATTGGTAAACATGTCCTTAACATCCAGTGATATCAATTTTGTATTTACATTAATCCTAATATTTTCTAATTTTTCTATCAATTTTACATTATTCTCTATGTTGTATTTTGTCCCAAATTCATATTTCTCTCTCAGTACTCTGCTAACTTCCTTTGATAATTTATAAATAGGTGCATTAATAAAAGAAACAATCGGTCTAATTGGTTTTCCTTCTTTATGTATCTTAACCTGACTTTTAAAAGTTGGTGCTGTTGGATTACTTTCCAATAAATACTTTTTCTTATTTTCTTCTATAAATGTTATCTGTTTCATCATTTGTTTTATCCTTGACTGGTACTTACTTGTATAATCATACTTTATTTCCTCGTATGGTCCTTCCCTTATAAATTCTTCCGTTTTCTTTATGTATTCGTCCTTTCTCAGTAGTACCATTGTATTTCCTTTGCCCGCCTTCGTAACTATAATATCATTTTTCTTTATTTTATTCTTTAGTTTAGTTACAGTTGATTTGATTTTTTGTTCATTTTTTGAATTATACAAACTTTTCTTAAATATTTTATCTACTATATTCCCTACTTCCCACCTTATTCTTTTTTTATCATTTTCATTTCCTAGTTTTTGTATTATGCTTTCACATTCAATAATCGTTTTTTCTTGATTTAATTCTGGTGGCAGTGCGTATTTTAAGCCTTTTGCTAACATTTCTTTTTCTTCTGTATTGAAATTCACCTCTGTAAGGTTTATTACTCTTTTTTCATAGTTATTCTTAGAGAGGTGTTCCTTTTTTACTTCGTTCTTTCTTATTAATTTATTTAACTTATCTACCATTTTTTTATTTTTATTTTCCAATTTCTTTTCTACGTACCCCAAACCAAAATTATATAATATTTCTTCTAACTCTACATACGAGTATATTCTTAACAATTCTATGTGTCTGTCATATAATTCCCTATTATATCTATTGATTAAGCCGTAGAGTGACCTTATTTCCAGTTTTATCCACAACTTCTCGCTTTGTTCTTTTACTTTTTTGGCTACACTGTTCTTATTTTTAATTTTAACTTGAGCGTACTTTGGGATGACATTATTATCTGATAATTCCGATCATTAATAATGACATTATTATCTGATGACATTATTCCGATCTGACGATGGGCTGTGAGGCTTGAAAGCACTAATCGGGATAATTTTTATATAGTGGTGTGCAACTGTGATCATTCTGATTGTGATTTCAACCACTAACACAAATTTCTTCATTAAACGTCTGTTAAGATGTGCAATCGACTACAGGTAATGGGCAACAACAATGAGGTAATAAACGACAACAATAAGGTAAGTAAAGTTTTTAAATATCTTAAGTTAAAAGTTAAATTGAAGAGGGTTTTAAGTAAAATATGGTTTAATAAACAATGTCTGGATAATAATGTCATTATGTAACAAATAATAATAATAATGTCACAAATGTAATTATGTACTATTGGAATAGCTAAGAGTTACAAAAATTGAATGGCTTATAATATTACTATCTGTTAAATAAAATAGAATTAACTGAAGAGTCTGTAAATGTAGAGGATTCCCAGTGATTAACAACAGGCACACTCGGTTAATATTAAAGGATTCATATCAAACAAGTTGAAATTACAACTTTTGAACAACATTGAAATGTTTACCACTATTTATGATAAGTTTCTGCATTACTTGTAATATATTTGTAATTCCAGCCAGTTAAATTCAGATCTGGGTTTAGAGTGATTACTGTCAGTTGCAATTGTCATTTACCACTTCAAACAATAATTGACAGAAGCAAATTGTTTATGCTTGATTGTTTACTGATTGTTTACATTTGTGTACAATATTTTGGAGTTTTACTTCTTCTCAAAAGTAGATGCAGAGTTTTTTTTAACCACTTATGATCATGCTGCCAGGTACAGAAATAAGGATATTCATTTTAAATTGGCACTGCTTGAGATCGAAACAATTTAAATGTTTTTTAATAGATCTTTTCAATATTTCTTGCCATTTTTTGTAAAGTTTTCGTATTTTGTATTTTATAGGCTAGAGTTGCTACAACAATATTTTTGGATTTCTGGCATACTCCAGATTGGTGTACAGACTTTTTTAACATATACAAGGTACAGTGGAAAACAAAATACAAGACACCAATGAAGTCACTAAAAACCAACTTTAATTGTCACAATTAACAGTTTGTAATCAACAAGATTATTCTCGTACAACAACTCTAGTCAATCTGTCCACACACAAAATAATGTCACCTATACAGAATTCCGCACTATAATCACTTTTTACTAATACAACAATTGAAATGCACTGTGTAAATTGCCCAACAATAACTGGAACCTCACTTGAATAAATCACGACTTAAACTGAAACTAAGCGTCACTGAATGCTTATATTTATACCCCGCTGAGATTCCAGAATAATCCATAATGCGCGTCAACACTACTAGAAAACACTAGAGCGTAATTGCTTGCGGCCTTGAACACAGTGCACGCGGACCGGTGAAGTCTGGAACAGCCTTCTTAATGCTTGTTAAGAGTCACGTACGCACACAACATTACAGCTGGTTCTGCTGAGATCCTCGAGAAACATGTAGAACGTTCTGTAATGGCGTAACATATAGTAACTTGTCATTTAAGATTGTCATCTGCTGAATTGGGTGATGTTGCAAAAGGTTAGACAATTTGAATCAGACAAATGTTACTTTTATAGTAAACTTGTGATATCTAGGGCCAGACTGATTATGATTGTGGTTATAAAGAAGTATTGTGGGAAAGAGTGTCTCACTTTTTTGTAATCATAAAAGCTTGTTCCATTAAAAGTAGATGTTACTAATCAAAATAAAGAGGATTAATAGATTAAAATGCCATTGGAATACGCTTTCTTATAACTAGAATATTGTTACGATGGTCTCATGGATCTGATCGTCGTATGGTCCAGTAGAAACAAAATACAGACACCAATGAAGTCACTAATTACCAGCTTTAATGAGTCAACAATTTGAAATCAACAAGATACTCTCATACAGTAATTCAAAGTAAATTTGTCCACACGGCAATAATAATTGTCAACTATTGAGTTCCGCACTAATTATAACACAGTAATCACTGTCCAGAACAATCACTTGATCCGCACTCTACAATATCGCCAGGTGTAACTAACTAACTAAACTGGTTGCTGTTGCTTATATATAGTCCGCAGATGTTCCAGAATAATTTTCCATTCTTTTGGCGGCGTGCCGGCATAATTTGTGTAGTTACAAGTACTAGAACAGTCTGGAGTGCTACTTGACTGCACGGCCTTGACAGAGACTGCAACTGCTTGGTAGCCGAGAAACGTGTAGAACTTTTACATAACTTCACCTACTGACTTTTCTAGAGTGTTATGTAATTTCATAGCAATATGAAAATTCATTTTTTCATAACTGCTGTAATTTAAAAAATCGGTATGGAGAACCATACATGACTTCCATGTTCTAAGATTTATATTTAAAATCATATTCGAAATGAAATATTTCCATAGAAACTACTTCTTTCTACTTATTGCTTCAGCCTTAAACCACAGTTGGTCACTAACGTATACCACCTCACGTTTTCGCACTCGATTTTCACTGAGATGGAAGTCGATGGCACTGCTGAAAAGTCTGGTTTTGCAGAAAACATTGGACTACAGCTAAACAGCCCGGGAAGGAATTTTAACAACAAACTACTTCTTTGTTGCCGATAACATAGTACATATATAAAAAATTATCCCCTCCCCCTTCAATTATAATTTGCATTTATAGAAAATTACCCCCACCCCTTCACCTAACCTCTTCATTTATAGATATTTCATCTACGTTTCTACAGTGGATTATTATGAGCTTCTTATCAAGATACTTTATTTATCAAAATTAAGTACTTTACTCTTGTTAAAACATAAAACGTTGCAGGTAAACTACCCCTTTCTCTAAAACCGATCTTCACCAAAATCAATAGACCTTCAGTCCTCTACAATGCAGGGATGCATGCAAAAAAATATTTGATTCTCTTTCAATTTGCGGCAGTTATCGTTCGTCATGAAAACATTTCTCTTGTTACAACATAACATGTTTCAGGTAAACTACCCCTTTCCCTTTACCGATATTCACCAAAGTCAACAGGCCTTGAGTTCTCTAGAATTTAGGAACTTATGCAAAAAATTATTTGATTTTCTTTGAATTTACGGCAGTTATCGTTCGTCATAGAAAAAATTACCCTTGTTAAAACAAAAGTTGCAGGTAAACTACCCCTTTCTCTAAACCGATCTTCACCAAAATCAATAGACCTTCAGTCCTCTACAATTCAGGGCTGTATGCAAAACATTATTTGATTCTGTTTGAATTTGCGGCTCTTATTGTTTGCCATAGTAAATACCCTTAATATCACTGTAGTATTGACGACTCGGAACAGTTTTTTATAAGTAAAAACGTAAAGTTTTACCTTACAGCCTAAACCGGCTTTCACCTTTAGAAGGCTTCATCAGAGGCTGCTATAGGTAGCGCTGTCTGTCTTGTTGTTGGCGACGGGATAGTTTTTCATTATAAAAAACTAAGTGTTCCGAGTCGTCAATACTATAGTGATATTTAGTTAAGTAACGGACACGTCATGGACAACGAAATCCAAGAATTTAAATACCCTTGTTAAAATATTAAACGTTGCAGGTAAACTACCCCTTTCCCTTAACCGATCTTCAACAAAATCAACAGACCTTGAGTAACTAAAAAAAAATTTCTATTGTTTTTGTTCACCTCTTATATTACTGTTCACTCCTTCATAAAATTTTGTTTCAAAAGACTTACAGTTTAAAGCTTGTTTTAATTTTCAAAATAAAAAATACATTATTTGATTTGTGTATATCTTTGGTTTTCAATAAACACTTATTCTTAATGTAACAATCATTCCAAAGTATCAACAAGTCTGTAGTTTGTTACTGAATATTCTCAGTTATTATATGACCAGCATTAAATTAATGCAACTTGGTTGTATCATGTCATCCCCAATTTTCTGTTAGTTTCAGTTCTTAAAAAACCCAAGAAAACAATGAGTTGTAGCCACACAACATTAAGACTAATTTTAATGTAAGGTTTAGCGAGGATCGCTCAATAAATATAACACAAATTTTACATTGTTTGTGTCAATGTTTTGACAGTATTTATTTTCATAATCAGGACAATTGTTGTTGAGTTTTTATGACACCAAGCACATTACTGTGATGCCAAATCACAGTTGTGCATTTGGCATTGTAACAACTCAACAACAATTGTCCTGATTATGACAATAAATACTGTCAAAACATTGACACAAATAGTGTAAAATTTGTGTTATACTTATTGACCTATCCTCGCTAAACCTTCCATTGTTAAAATTGATTAATCAGCAGTCACTACAAAATTAAGGATTCACTTAAAACAAATGTTTAGAAATAAAATAATAAAAAAAATTGTGGTGTACCGTTGCAAAGGAAGCAAATAACAACCATAAATATAAATGTGATAAATTAGTGTACAGCTCTTTAGTTTGTAGATTTATTTTATGTAATTTACTATGTATATATTTTTAGTTGAATAGTTTATATTATTTACTAGGTTTTACTCACTCACAAAATTATGTTTAATGCTGTTCATTAATTACTTCCATGTTCCTTAAGGAAATGGGAGTATGGTGATGGCAAAAAAATCATGTTCGAGATTATTGCAGATTCTGATTGTACTACACTCAAAACATGAAAAAAAGTAATTTTTCGAAAAGTGTCTGTGTGTGTGTCTGTCTGTAGATTTTTTTTCTATGGCAAACGGTAACAGCCGCAAATTCAAACAGAATCAAATAATTTTTTACATACAGACCTTTTTTGTAGAGTACTCAAGACCTATTGTTTTTGGTGAAGATCGGTTATGGGAAAGGGGTAGTTTACCTGCAACATTTTATGTTATAACAAGAGAACGTTTTCCATGAAGAACGATAACTGCCGTAAATTCAAACAGAATCAAATAATTTTTTACATATGTGTCTAAGTTGTAGAGGACTCATTCCCTATTGATTTTGGTGAAGATCGGTTAGGGGGAAAGGGTAGTTTACCTGAAACTTTTTGTGTTGTAACAAGAGTAAAGTACTTAATTTTGAAAAATAATGTATCCTGATAAGAAGATCTTAATAATCCACTGTAGAAACGTAGATGAATATCTATAAATGAAGAGGCTAGTTGAACGGGGTGGGGGTAATTTTCTATAAATGAAAATTATAGTTGAAGGGGGAGGGGATAATTTTTTATATATGTACTACGTTATCGGCAACAAAGAAGTAGTTTGTTGTTAAAATTCCTTCCCGTCCTGTTTGGCTGTAGACCAAAGTTTTCTGCAAAACCAGACGTTTCGGCAGTGCCATCGACTACCATCATCAGTGAAAATCGAGTGCGATAACGTGAGGTGCTGTACGTTAGTGACCACAGTACTGTGGTTATGGCTGAAGCAGTAAGTAGAAAGAAGTAGTTTCAATGGAAATAATATTAAAAATAATATTAAACTTTCACTGTGAACACTTACTTTTTGGTTTTGTTTCCCAGACGTTTCGACGTGGTGTTCGTCTTCCTCAATGTGATTTGAAAGTTATATATATATATAATATTAAAAAAGTGAATGAAGAGGATGTACAAACAAGATAATTTACCTTTTCCTCACCTTAACAAATAATTTTTCACATAGTGTTGTATTTACCAAGATAACATAAGTTGTGCAAAATTACTTGACATTTGTGTATTCAGTAACAAATAAATTGTAAATTTACTATCATTTGACAAAAAAGATCTGGTTACTATTGAATGTATGTAAAAAATAATCACAAACAGAATTATCACTGTTCCACACCACTATCGAACATTATTCCGGTTAGTGCTTTCAAGCTTCACAGCTCATCGTCAGATTGGAAATCTGATTTGTGATAATTCTGTTTGTGATTATAACCACTAACACAATGTTCTTAATTAAATTTCTAAAAAATAACCTTAATGCAGCCAGAATTTTCCATGGGTTGTTGTTGATGATGCTGAGGTTGGACATTGATGTGTAAAATGAAAACACACCTCTGCCTTACTCCCATAATGAAACATTTCACTTCACTTAAATAATAGACTTGCCCACAGTTCACAGACAATTTTCTAATCCGTATGGCGGCATATTTAGAAAATACATATAACACGTTATCTTCCAGCTGCTTTTGATGGTTCTCCAGCACCAAACTGTACTTGAGTTCCAAGAAATATAATGATGATTCTTCAGTCATAACGACCAACACAGTGTCATTGGGTTGACCCATTTTTGGTTATTATGACCAAAATGGCAGAGAACATTGCAAGTAAAAGTTTTATAGATTTTACCTATAGTACCCAATTAGAATTTGACTCATTTGGGAGGGGGTGTAACCCTCATAACCCCCTAGGCTATGCCACTGCAGATAATGTGATAAATAATCAGAATGCAATTAGACACAGTTAATCATCAAAATAACAAGATGCTTAAGTACAAGGTGTTCACAGCAGAGTCTGTGTCAATAACTGTTAGTTGAAGTACTATTTACATAATTCCACCAGTGACGATTCCTGACCTGACGGCTAGGGCAAGCATCGACTCTAAGCACATGTACATAAAATTTCAAAGCTAGAAAAACATTAAAAATATTCAGGTACAGACTTGTTTGTATTGTTGTGATAAAAATGTTCATCAAATGTAATTGGTATGAGCTTTAAAAAAGTGGTGTTTAGCAAGCTGAGATTCTACTCTTACTAGATTTAAAAAAAATTATGATTTAAAAAACCAGTACCCAGGATGCATCACTAACCTCCAACACAGTTCCAGGTGTCCTCCCCTTGAAGCATCACTTCAACTATGTTATGTGGGGAGATCTCCTGCCTAATATGATCTTGTAACAATCTTCTATGTTGCTCCCATCTGTCGGAGACGAACAATGTATGACTGGCATCATCCGCAGCTCCCGGGGAGTACAGGCACTCTGGTCACTCGGCCTTTCTAACTTTCTTCAGGTAAGATCGAAAATACCCACGTCAAGTTAGAAACTGGGTGAGGTAATAATCCTTCCAATGCACCCACGGCTGCACCTGCTTGTCCAGCAATTTCACTCTTTTTGCTCTCCAGCATCTGGCTTCAAACCTCTTGGTCTCAACTTCACCACCTACCTCCTTCCTCCTCTGAAAGATGATCTTACGTCCATCTTTGCTCCAGTAACAACCAAGACAGTCGGCTCAGAAACCGTGCAGTAGGCTGATGGAACTCTAAGAGCGCTTCGTCTTTGGACCTGGGCTAGTTTCTTCCTATCAGTCTGAAGCCCATAGAATGATAAAATTTATAGGCTATTAATAATAATAACAGTGATGGCTCCTTTTTTTGCACCACTGAAGTAATTTAGGAATTAAACAGAATAGGCTGTTTTATATTAGCTGTTTGGCACACAAGGCAGGTAGTGTGGCTATGTTTCAGCTGAATTTTTATTAATTTTTTTGTGAAATCCTCAAATACTTAGTATCAAAGTTTTCTACAAGTTATGCACAATAACAACAAATAAGAAATTGATCTCATTTGCAATAGTTTGCAACACAAATAAATAATGACATAAACAAAACTTGTTAGTTGTTACTTTCACTACACATGGTAATAGGCCACTTTCTTCTCTACCACACTGATATTACCATATAATCTGTTTTCTAAAACTCTATGAACAAGGTTATGACATACTTCAGAGGTTTAACTCAATTTATACTTAGGTAAATTGGATGTATTTTTCTCCAACTAAAAAATCCTATTTAGATTTTGTTGCACTATATTTCCACAAAAAAAAACTATCAAAGAAGTCATTTCAATAGTGAAAATGGGTTTTCGTCATAGCGAAAGTTAAATACCCGTATTCAGGATCATGAAAATAGTCCTGTTCATTGCTCTGCATTTTTGAAATGGAAGGAATTGGAATGTTCTTTAAACAAAGGGGAACTTACTGATGATCTACTTTAGGAACAAATGAGTAAAGCACCTGATTCATGGAAAGAAATCCTTGAACGGGTCATTTCCACAGTACAAACTCTTGCATAACAAAATCTGGCACTGAGAGGACATTGAGAATCAATTACTAATGATCAAAATCCCGGAAACTTTCTGGTTTTGCTAAAATACTTGGCTTGACCCTGTCATGAGATCTCATTTGGATTCAGTCTCGTAAATCTGGGTGTATATTGTATCTTTCGCCAGCCATTCAAAATGAAATAATAAGCCTGTTAGGAGAAGGAGTGCCCAAATATATTATTACTGCATGTGAGAAGGCGAAGTACTTTAGTATTGAATTTGACACACCAGATGCTGCACATATAGATCAAATGTCTCAGATTATAAGACTTGTTGAAATTAAATGCATTTCTATTGGTATCAAGGAAGCCATCATAAATTGTATTCCTTTAGAAGTGAAAACAACGGAGGGGATCATAGAAGCTATTTGCAGAGGTCAGTCGTATGACAATCAATCAACCTGTAATGACAACTATTAACCTGTAATGGTAAGTTATTAAATTTATTATAGTTCTTTGTTTAACTTTATGTTGCTTTATAATATTGTTTTGATGATGCGCTTTAGACCTAAAAGGAATTTGCATGTTTATTAGAACATTTTTATGTCAACATTTTTTTATTTTACTACATTTTTTATAGTCTACATTTGTTACTAATAAATGTATACAAACTGAATACCAGTAATATTAAACTTATAATATGTAATTTCTTAATTTTGACTTAACAAATATTCTTAACACGTTTGCTGATCCTGCTTTACACATCTGCATTTATGAAGCACTTTGTTCACTGGATGGGCCTTCATTTTTGTTCTTTTGTCCCCTTTTAATTGTAAAGCGAGGTGGCCAACGATCTCCTTGCTCCGGGCGCCAAAAAGCCTAGCTACGCTACTAGTGCTGACCACTCTGCCATCCTTGTTTGCCATGTGACTGAAGCTGATAGTCTATTCTTCCTTTCTTAAGCCACTTTGACAATACAAAAACGAGTTGGTTATTACAAGAAACGCTGATTTGCTTGTTTAAGGTTTGGATTATTAAAACTTCATATAATTATTGGTATTTGTCTTGTCAAAATAATACTAAAGATAGTGGACCAGCTTTTCTGAGCCAAATGCTGCCCTCCTTTGTCAACATAATTTTTTTAATGCCTCATGGCACTTACAATGAAGCATTTTAACTTGGAATTGTGTCCAATAGAACAAACTGACATAAAACCTTTTGTAGTATCTTCTACATAGTCTCTTGTAAAAGTTAAAAAAAATTATGGTTGCTCTCAACAACAGCCTCAGAGGGCTGTTCCGACCCCTTCTAAGTGGGTGGAAAGTAAAAAATATAAATAACCCCTAAAATCGATAGATTGTGAGATTATAAGAAAGAAAGTTGGTATGCTTTTTTTATGGAAGCCAATTGTTTTCGAGTTATTGGGAGTTAAAAACTGTGGGTTTTCAGCCCCCCCCCCCCCAATCGCTATCGTGTGACAGTCTTTGTTAAATAACTCGCAAAATATTGAATCTATGAAGGAAATGATAAGGGCTCAAATCAAAGTTCATTGTTTCAAGATGAGATTTGTTTTATTCCTGTAAATTAAATACTTTCGGAGCTATGATTGTTTAAAAATTGTGCTTTGATTTCTTTTCCGCCAAAAAACAATTTTTTACTCTCAGTAGCTCAGAAACTATGGGTTTGGAGAAAAGTGCCTATGACCTAACTAAAGGTCATGAATTTACCTCAAAACTAATTTTGTTTTTATCATAATATCAGTATAAATAACAATGCTGTGATCAAAAAATTGTTTGTATTTTTAATTTATTCAGAAATGTTTGGAAATATTTCTGCTGTAACTTGCTACTTACATAAATTTTACATAAAACTAAAGAAATCCTTTGCATATCATTTACCTACGTTTCTCTCAGTATGCTCAAATTTTAAATTATTTTTCAAGGTATTCATTTTGATACTATTAGACTGAATTTTAGATCAATTTGTGGTTTCATCAAATGGAAGTACAGTATATATAATTAAATAACCCCCAAAATATTAAATTTAGCAAAATAAAGGGAGACATACAAAATAAAGCTTATTTTATAGCAAACAATTTTTTTATCTTTTCCTTACGATGAATAGACTTTGAATGTTAGGTTTATTTAGTGATGGGATTGAAATATTTACTCGTCGTCGTCGTCATCCTTTACAGCTTAGGCTAGTAGCCTGTTCCAGTCTCAATGGAAGTCATCCAACCACACTGACAGGGTCTTCCCACACTTCTCTTCCCCCTTGGATAGTCAAAAGCTGTTTTCTATTTTCCCTAAATAACAAGAAAAATATTGAATTCTTGGATTTCGTTGTCCATGACGTGTCCGTTACTTAACTAAATATAATTAATTCACTACCAACTTGGAACACAAAGTTTTTTATGGGTAAAAACTGAAAAGTTTTACCTTAGAGCCTGAACCAGTTTTCGCTTTTAAAAAGCTTCTTCAGAGGCTGCCGCTGGGAGCACTGTCCGTCTTGTTCTTGGCGACGGTATCGACTTTAGAAAGATTGATGTTGTGTGTGTGGGGTGTGATATGTTCGAACAATGTGTGTGATTTGAATTGTGCCTGTTCATTTAGGATGACGTTTTTATGTGTTTTTGTGTGTTTGTATATTTCAGTCCAGTTTGTAAACACCAGGTAGATCGAATTTGTTTTGTACTTTGTGTGTGTATTTTGATAGTGTGTGTTCTGTTTTGTTTGTAGTTTTGTATGCGATTCTGTATCCTCCTTTTTTGAATTTGTGGGCTATTTTTTCAGTTTGGTTATTGATGTATGTTAGTGTTATGAATTTGTTGTTCTCTGTCTTTGTCTGTTGTTTGTTTTGTGTAGGACTGAAGTGTTTTGTGTCAGCACTGAAATGATCTAAGGAAAGGCGTTGTACCTTGGGCCACTTATAAAGTAATAAAATGGTATACTAATAAAGACATATAACTATTTTCTTAACTGATGCAGATTGCAACAAATTCTACATAGGCCAGACAGGACGTAGCTTCAAACAAAGATACATTGAACACACAAAACCACTAGGCCTACACACTCCACTATACAATCCACCCTTTCCAAACCACCTCATTGAAGGAAACCACACATACAAAAACATCGGCAATAACATGGACATTCTACACATACATACAAAAGGCCGAAAACTAGACACTCTTGAACAATTGGAAATATACAGACACACGAAAACACATAAAAACGTCATCCTAAACGAACAGGCACAATTCAAATCACACGCATTGTTCGAACATATCACACCACACGCACACACACACAACATCAATCTTTCTAAAGTCGATACCGTCGCCAGGAACTAGACGGACAGCGCTCCCAGCGGCAGTCTCTGAAGAAGCTTTTTAAAAGCGAAAACTGGTTCAAGCTCTAAAATAAAACTTTTATGTTTTTACCCATAAAAAACTTTGTGTCCCGAGTCGGTAGTGAATTAATTATATTTAAAAATATTGATTTTAACAAAGGAAGGTAGACATACTAAATAAGGCTTATTATTAACAAATAAGTTTTTTTAAGTTTTGTATGATGAACACTTTGTTAGATATAATTGTTTAAATATGGTGATATACTAAACTGAATTTCTATTTACAAAGGTCAGCACTGAAATGATCTAAGGAAAGGCGTTGTACCTTGGGCCATTTATAAAGTAATAAAATGGTATATTAATAAAGACATTTAACTATTTTCTTAACTGATTTCTGTTTTAGTTTTCTCTTGCTCTTTGTATTTGACTATCATAAGAAATGTGAATTCAAATGTACGGATATTTTGTAAATTTCAGCTCCTCTTTTAATTAATTGGTCATTTTCACTTCCATGTTTTACAATATTTTGACCTTACTTTCTTAATCAGTGACATTGATAATATACGTATACAATTTTCCAACAGTTTATTCCCAATAGTTTGCTACAAAAGAACTTTCCAGCATTTAGGGGTGGTTTCAGCCCTGTACAACATATTATACACCATTCACCTGTACACCATACAACATAATATAATATACACTTGTACTTTTGACCACCATACTTTTGACTTATGTTTTCACTTAAAATTAATTTCTGAATATCATAAGAAAAACGTTGTTTACTGTAGCTATTTTATGTATATATTCATCCCCTTCAAATTGCCCTTTTTGACTCCCTTAGACGTTGTACAATACATTTGGCCTTAAATTGTTATTTAGTGACTTGAAACCATAATTGCACTCAATTTAATCAATGTATTCTGAATAGGTTACTAAAACATATTTTTCTGGCATTTAAGGGCTCTTTGTCACCCTTTAGAGGTGTGAGCACACAAAACTATTGTTTTAACTTTTATCTAGACATTAAGTAGAAAACAATACAAAAAAATTCATGTCAGTTCATTCTGTAGCAGACAATACCCTTTGGAAGTTTCTGGGTTCTCTGAATCGACTATTAGTTGACAAATAAAAGTGTAACATTAGGAAGTTTAAGTTTTGTTTATTTTGACGTACAGTAGGTGAACAAGTGTTTTTGAAGAATAAATTATTGTAAAATTGTATGTACCACATTTTATAGCATCCTTGTTAATTAAATACCACTATATTTTTTACTTAAAAGTCTGGATTCTTGATACATGAGATTACTTTCTTAGCAGACAAATGCCACCTATGAAAGAAATAAAACCTTTTTCTTACATGAAAATGAGACGCATTTTTCCAATAAATTTAATAATTAATTTGTTTCTGAAGATTATAAACTATGAAGAAAATTTTTTAACAGTTGACTTGTGTAATAAGTTGTATAAAATCAAAAGAAACGGAGACGAAGGAACAATACTGACACACATTGCTTTTTGCCTGCATTATTGAAATCCAGTTGGTGGCGCTACGCGCGGCCGATTCGAGAATTTCCAGTAGTGTAACGAGAGTGATTCATTCGAGCACCAGTTGTACGTTGTCAGTGCTATCTGTGTGTTCTGTTCCTAGAGAGCTAAACTGTTTTGATTTCTGTAGTAGCCAAACATGGCGAGTGTTGAGTGGTGGAAGGTGTTGTGCTGTGTTTTATTTGTAATAATACGTGATATCAACACAGAACACTACCAGGAGGAAAATTTGAGTGAGTTTTACGTGTTATTAATTTTTCTTTAATTTTGTATGTGTAGATCACTTAAAAAGTAATTACGTTTGGAGTTCAAACTTTGCAGGGTTAGTGAAAAGCCTTTGTTTACATCTGTTCCTTAGAGTTCATTAATCTTAACCTTTGAAATTGTGTAGTCAGGACGGTTAGAAATGCCATTATCTTTAAGCTTAATGGAAGACACGTCGTTTTAATAGTTTCTATTTCAAAAGTTTTAAACTTTTCATACATAACCATGTTAAAGTTGAATGCGGAAGGAGTGAACGTGTATATGTGGCGGCAAGATGCAAAGCCAGTTTATTTGAAAGTTATTATTTTGGCATTTACTAGTTTCTGGCTTTGTAAACAACAATGAATCAGTCTACATGGTATCTACAATAATACTAACAATAATAATAATAATAATTTTTATACTTCTAGTACTATATAACAATCAACAAACCATAAAATTTTTAAATCTCACGGTTCTTTGAACTTTGAGGATTATAATATGTGTCTTGTACTATATCTTATAATATAATAGTCTTATAATGTGGATTCAAAAAACCCAGATCTTGATAAATTAGCTAATTTTTGGATTAGTATAAAAGACATTGCTGGTTCCGTGTATGTAATTTCAATGACCAGTTTACACAACACCATTATTTCATCAGTTTTTATCAATAAATATGTAAATAATTCTGACGCGGAACAGAATTATTTTAGATAAATATTATTAAATTATTACCTCACTGTCTGAACTAGCTTTCGTTCGTTACGAGCTTCATCATGATTATTGTTATAATGAGGCTCTGATGATTATTAAATTTTTGTATAAAATATTTGTGTTCCACGTCAAAATTATTTTATATAGTTAAATAACACACATAGTCGGGCACGTCATGGCAACAAAATGCAAGTTTTTTTGTCATTAAGTAGGACGTGTTATAACCTTATAACCAAACTAAACTTTACTCTCAGTCAGGAAATTTGGTACCGGAAATTTTAATTGTTTTTTTTTTTTTAATAATTTCTACGTTTTCAAAAATTGATAGGCTGTTTTCGCTTGTTAGTATTTTGTGAAGTTATTAGGTTTCAGTTTTTATTTACTTGAAATGCAAATTAAGACATAAATTATAGTCACTGGTCTTGACGTATAATTGGTTCGATATTCAGTTTATCAGTCCGTTTTATTGACTTCATTTGTTTATTTACGAGTTTATACGCGGTGTAGGCGCGGAACAAGCTTCTCTGCAACAGTAATTGTATTAATGGCCTTCACACCTTCAATACTGTTATAGTGAAGAAGGTCTCGACCTCATGACTGCCATTATTTTGATTCTCAATAACACAAAACTTCTGTGTTCTGAGCAGTGTTTGTTGTCCGTATCTTATAGTAAACGGTATTCACATGAAACGATGTTGATGTATTTTTGATGTTTGTTGACTTTGACGTTGACGATTATTGTTGACTTTTACTTATAATTAGTAGGTTCATATTTCATGTTAATGTTAACTTAATTTCTGAAGTTTAATATTGACTTCCTACCATATATTGTTCCATTAAACAGTGTAAAGCATTTGAAATATATTTATGCTGTATATTTAGTACACAGTAACTGTGATTAGAATAACAATTGTTGTTTACCTCTCTCGAAGCTCGATAAGATAAGACATCAAAAACCAATCAAACTAAGACATTAAAAAAAAACAGTGAAACTGGATAATAATCTAAACAAAGAAAAAATAAGTAAATAGTAAAAGTAAATAAAGTAGAGGTGTCGAATATCATTGACAGATTACGAAATTGTTTATAAGTGTTGGTAGTAAACATTGATGTTGTATTTAGAATGACTTGAATGAAAGTACTTGTATATAACTACGTTAGATAAACAAACTTCGCCCATGAATTTAAGAGCATTTAGGGCTCAAATTTAGTCGAATTTTAGGA
The DNA here is from genome assembly GCA_034769895.1 of Magicicada septendecula. Taxonomy (NCBI): domain Eukaryota; kingdom Metazoa; phylum Arthropoda; class Insecta; order Hemiptera; family Cicadidae; genus Magicicada; species Magicicada septendecula. Next base: position 54,324,172 of record CM068373.1, read on the forward strand.
GCAGTTTTGCGCATTCCAGCGTCGCGGCGTCACCCCGTCAAACGTTCATGAAATGGATAATATTAAACAAAACTGTTAATATACGTTTTACATATGCCTAATTAGAAGTCATAATGTAGAATAAAAGTGTACATTTCAGTCTACGAGTTATTGTTGTCTAAATAATAACACAAGTAATTATTTATATTTCTGTGTAGGCGGAGTTTTTCTTTGTTGCTTTAATTTTCACTCGCACTATTTCGCATGAAAATTCATAATTATTTAAAAGTAGAAGGGTGAACACACAAGAAACAGGAACAGAAAATATTAGAGTCCAGCATATTCTGCTATCGATTAATATATGCTAAACGTTCTAGACATAATTTATCTATATTTGTTGATGGATAATTGTGTAGTATTATTGTCAACGTATACTTGTTTAGGTTAGAATGTATGTGGCGATAATAATATATAATTTAAGTTTCGCGATCTGATTGTTAATGTAATATACGAGGACCCGAGAGAATGGAAAAACATCTATGATTGGACTTCTAAATATACAATTTAGCTACAAATTATTCCATGGACAGCTAGTAAAAAAAAAATACAAATTTAAATGTAATTGTAGTAGAAAAATCTACATTTAGAAAACAAAGAAATGTTCTACAATTGAGCTCAGTTTGGGAGAATCTAATTGACAGTATTCGAGTTGTAACAGCTGAGGTAATACTGCCTCGGCCAAAAGACGACAGCCGAATGCTTTTGATGTAATGACCTGTTCTTAAACGTGTGGCACATCCCAACACTGTCTCTGTGCACAATTCTGATAGCACCGTTAGTAAGTTGAGAGACTGCCCTTTTGACTCCACGTTGACGCGGCGTTACCACAATTAATATTTATCTGCTGCAGCTTATCGGTCGGCTTCAGTGGAGCCGACCCGTCGTCGTCATTCTGCCGTCGGTGTAGCCGTTGTTACCTACAAAATCCTCCAGCCATCTCTTCCTGAGTTCATCTACATGAGTCCTATAGGTTTGTATTTCCAGACTTGTTTGGCCAGTCTGAAATCTGACATTCTTTCTAAGTATTCTTTCCACCGTTGTTTGTAATCTTTTAATTTTTCATTCAAGTTAAAAACGTGTAGCTTTTCTTTTATGATCTCATTTCTTATACGATCAACTTTAGAACACCTTTCAACTTCTCTTAAAAATACCATTTCCTAGGGCTGTATTTTACTGCCTTGTTTTCTGATTGTGAATATTGGTCAATCCAGTCTGTGAATTGTTCACGCCCGTAGGACAGTACAGGGACTGCCATAACTTTGTAAAGCTTTAATTTTGTGTCTCGACGTACTTCGTTTCTAAACATACGGTTTGTCTGGAACTTACCTAACTTAACATCAATATCATAATTTTTGTCATAGCCAATATCATTTCCCAAATAATTAAAGTGGTTTACCTGTTCTAGAATTTGATCATTAATCATTATTTTGGTTCTTATTGGTCCCTTGCCTCGAAATTGCCATTATCTTTGTTTTTATTGTTGAGATTTTGATATTGTATTGTTTGTAAATCTGATAAAGCATAAAAACAGATTTTTACAAATTAGATTCTATATTTTGAATTACTAGCAAGTCGTCAGCAAACAACAGCACATTAAAACACTATCGGAATATGGGTTGCTTTGTGAAAACTGAAACATACGAGATAGAAATAAGAGACATCCACACGCAATAGAACTGTTCCTCCCCTGTAGTAGGTGGTGAAGAACTTCAAGTGTCACCTACTGGGGGCGCCGCGGCGGGTGGTAATGGGGTACGTGAGCAGAGGACGCACACAAGACTTACATACTGCACAGAAACGTTCTGTAGTCTGTTTTGTGTTCATCGGATATTTTACTGCCGAATTAAATTATATAGGCCTAATACATTAACGCAACCACAGTGTATACAGAATATCGGTATGGAGAACCATACATGACTTCCATGTTCTAAGATTTATATTTAAAATCATTTTCGAAATGAAATATTTTCATAGAAACTACTTCTTTCTACTTACTGCTTCAGCCTTAACCACAGTACTGTGGTCGCTAAGGTATACCACCTCACGTTTATCGCACTCGATTTTAACTGATGATTGAAGTCGATGGCACTGTCGAAACGTCTGGTTTTCCAGAAAACTTTGGTCTACGGCCAAACAGGACGGGAAGGAATTTTAACAACAAACTACTTCTTTGTTGCCGATAACGTAGTACATATATAAAAAATTATCCCCCTCCCCCTTCAACTGTAATTTTCTTTTATAGAAAATTACCCCCACCCCGTTCAACTACCGTCTTCATTTATAGATATTTCATCTACGTTTCTACAGTGGATTATTAAGATCTTATCAGGATACCTTATTTATCAAAATTAAGTACTTTACTCATGTTACAACAAAAAAAGTTTCAGGTAAACTACCCTTTCCCCCTAAACGATCTTCACCAAAAACAATAGGTCCTGAGAACTCTACACTTCAGGGCTGGGTGCAAAACATTATTTGATTCTGTTTGAATTTGCGGCTGTTATCGTTTGCTATAGAAAATACCCTTGTTACAACATAAAACGTTTCAGGTAAACTACCCCTTTCCCTTAACCGATCTTCACCAAAAACAGTAGGTCTTGAGAACTCTACAATTCAGGGGTGTATGCAAAACATTATTTGATTCTGTTTGAATTTGCGGCTGTTATCGTTTGCCATAGAAAATACTCTTGTTAAAACCTTAAACGTTCAGGTAAACTACCACTTTCCCTTAACCGATCTTCACCAAAAACAATAGGTCTTGAGTACTATATAAATAAGGGCTGTATGCAAAAAATTTTTAGATTCTGTTTGAATTTGCGGCTGTTATCGTTTGCTATAGAAAAAAAATCTATAGACACACAGACACTTTTCGAAAAATGACTTTTTTCATATTTTGAGTGTAGTACAGTCAGAATCTGCAATAATCTCGAACACGATTTTTTTTGCCATCACCATACTTCTATTTCCTTAAGGAACATGGAAGTAAAAATTACCAATAAACACACCGCTGTAACGTACTCAGTGTACTGACACTGTGCAATGTTTTTATTTGAGAAATAATTTACCACACACGCTCCTCACTCTTTCCACTTCACCTCGTCCAAGCTACTCAGAGACTGTATGCAGGGAAACTATTCGTTTAGATTTAGGTAAGGGAAGATTATCTTAAGAAGTGGCCATAAATCAAGGTGCTAGACAAGGCTGTAGCTCTCCAACTTTATTTAATATGTATACTGACGAAATTTTGCGAGACTGGATGAACGTCTGTCTCAGATAAGGGACCACTTAGCACATTACTATACTCAGATGACCAAACAATTATAGGGAAGAGTGCAAATGAGCTACAGAGGTCTATTTATACCTTGCTTACAATATGCCAGAAATACAACTTTTAAGATCTTAAATATAAGAGAAAAACAATCGCTTTTCTAGGAAATATACCTGTAAGAGCAAAACTTGTAACTGATAATAGTGTTTTGGAGCAGGTGTCACATTTTAATTACTTGGGATGTGATATCTCATATAAGAAGATCAACGATATCGAGAGAAAGTTAAATAAATTTAGTTATATCTGTGGAACAATAAGACGACTATTTAAGAATAAAACGCAGAGGGAGACACAGCTAAAGTTCTATAAGGGCGTGGCTGTGTCGACTTTAATGTGTGGATGTGAAACATGGATTCTAATGCAAAAAGATAGGCCTCGAAATGACATTTTTAAGAGCAGTTAAGGGATGCAGTTTGAGAGACCATATACGAAACGACGACATAAGGAAAGACCTGAAGTTACAGTCGGTTATGGAGAGAATAAAGGAATAGAGGCAGAATTGGAAGTCCCATGTGGAACGCATGGTAAACACGCGTATTTCTAAAGAAGCGTTTGAATATAGGCCATTGGGGACGAGAGATCGTGGAAGACCTTGGAAAAAATGGTCAGAGACTCTGTGAAGTCGGAACGGGCTACAGCCCAAACTGTTGTTACGACGGTCTACTTGATCGTCGTAGGTACAGTGGAAAACAAAATACAGGACACCAATTAAGTCACTAATCACCAGCTTTAATTTTCACAGTTAAACAGTTCGTAATTAACAACACAGTCTCTTACAAGAAATCAAATAAAAATTGTTCACACGCAATAAAATGTCAACTAATATAAAACACAATGTATTACAATTATACCGCCCGATTATAAAACACAACACTTCACTAATAACCACTTGAACGGACAGAGTTATATCGCCCGATAATAACTGAAAACTAAGGCCGCTGACGCCCAGTATTTATATCCCGCTCACAGACAGATCAGAACATTCCACAACTGCGTTATACCTCTTCACTACGACGTAATTAATTGCGGCCTTGACACAGTGCGTGCGGCCGCGCGATTTCTGGTACAGTCTAGCAAATGCGCTGAGAATCACGAGCGCCACAACATTCAGCTAGATTCCTCTGGAACATTCGATAAACGCGTAGATTGTTCTGTAATGTCGTAACACTATTTAGTGAAAAAGAAGAAGGTGCTCCTTACTGACACTACCATTCTGCACTGTCCTAGTCGATATAAGGGACGTCTAATAACTGTCACTGTTTGTCCGACATGACACTCGAAACCGGTTATCAACAGCAATAAGTCTCTTTTAATGCTGGATTACATTCACGACATCGATTGAAACCACATAACCTAGATGATTTTTCTCATAGCAACCTATAGAAGTTAGTTCTAAAACTCGCCAACTGAAATACACAATTTTTATAGCCGAAATATTTAATTTATTGTGATTTTTGCATCTTCTCCTTCTTCTTAAGCGCTACAGCCCAACGTAAGCGGTGTAGACTAACCAAAATGCGCCCCTGTCTGAACAAGTAAAGTAAGAAGAAAAACATCGGCACACTGTTGACTTAAAAAAGGACAGTGAATCGTGTTTAGTGAATAAAGTTTAGCTGTTGTATTTACTGGAACTGTTAATTACAATTGTAACAAGTTTTGGACCAAAGTGAAACCTATTGAAAGTTTCTAAAGAAAATGTTCTCTAACGCGCAACACGCGTGTAACAGAAAGCGATTCAAATAACAGTAGCTGACTCAAATTCGAAGAAGTTATCAAAAAGATGAATGGGAGAATGTTAAGATGAACTGGGTTCAACGTCCAGAAACGCTTTGTTTTCTATTTGTAGCGGTGCAACTGTTATATTATTTTTTCGTTATTATGTGTTAGGAAAAAAAATCGACGAGTCAAAGCTTAATACTGCTGTGTGTGCGTGCGTTGGCGCGCGCGCCAGTATCCAGTAGATAGACTAATATTTTATAAACTAATACAGTATCGTAGGCTAATACTTTTAATTGACAAGACGAGTGAGATTTGTGATTTTGAAAGATGGGTGTTATCAAAGCATTATCTTCGAAGAAGTATTCAAATAATTTTATTGTCGCTGTCTATATTATGTGGCCTTGAATGGTTACGATTTGTCATCGCCCGCAACGCCGCTTCAGTTCAACAGAATTCCACGGGGTGTACTCGGTAAAAGGCAAGGTTATCTTCTGGATTTGTCGTAGCAACCCCTCTGACCTATCTGCGAATATGACGGTATCATCCGCATAACGTATGTTATTTATTCTTTCACCGTTCAGAGAGATTCCCACGTCATATTCATCTAAACCTTCTCTAAAAAAATACGTTCCGAGTAGATGTTGAATAAAAGCGGAGATAGTATACATCCTTGTCTTACTCCACGCAGAATCTGTATCTCTTCAGTTTTCTCTTTATCTACTCTAACCACTGCAGATTGGTTCCAATATAGTATAGCTATATTCCTTAGGTCTTTCCCATCTAATCCAATATTTTCAGGGTATTGTGTGGATAAAACATTGTTTTTTACAAAGTACGTGACTTGTATCACTTTGATTGTACACATTACATATGGGTAACAACACCACATTCGACAAATTGTTATTTTATTGTCGTGAAAAGTTACTTTGTTCTGGGGAAGATACAAATTATACGCTGTCTTCATCAGACACATACAATATCTACGAGTACGCGCAGAAGATTAGAGAAAGAGGTATAAAGCGATACGATATGAGACGTAATTGCAGAAAATACTTCAAAAATGGAGAAAACAAGAGGCTGTAATAATTATGTTTAACACGTAAAATCGACCGCATGTTCGTATTGTTAACCTTCGCTTATAATATATAATTTGCATTAATATTCTACTTTTTATAATAACCTAAACCAGTGCTTCCCAAAGCGGGGTCCGCGACAATGTTTCAGGGGGTCCGCGGATACTTTTAAGAAAAAATAGAATATACCGTAATTTTTTCCGATTTTTTTATGCTCTAAAATCTAAATTTTAGAATCTTAAAACAATTAGTAGAGGCTTCCAGTATTTTTTTTTTTCAGACTAATAGTAATCGTAAAAGTAATTACAAATAATGGCTTTAATGCCTTTAAATCATGTTGTGTAGCAGATCTGTTTGTCAGCCGAACTGACTAGAGCGCCTCATCAACGCAGAATTGATCACGCTGTGTTAGTCTTCGTATAAGCACTGTATCTTGCTTATAAGCACTGTATCTAAGCAAAACATTTTACGCTGCTGGTTTTACGCCTAAGTAGCTGGATTTCGACACGTATGGCTGGAAAGATAGACCCGATGTTGGCAACGCTGGTTACGCAACCGGAAATTAAAAACTTAATATTGAAATTATCGGACATTAAACCCAATATCGCAGAGTTAATTGTTCAAAAGCAGCTTCATTGTTCATATTAAACTATATTTGATACCATTAGTATTATAATTGTGTAAGTTAAGAGAATTTTGATTTTAATCAATTTTAATTAAAATGTAAGAGTTTGTATCATATTTAATGTTTGTTTTATTTCAGAACTCAGACGGGGTCCGTGAAATTTTTAATTTTTTTTTGTGGCGGGTGGTCCGCGGATTGAAAAGTTTGGGAACCACTGACCTAAACAGTTGCAGTTTCGTTGTGTCGAAATGATTGATTGGATTCGTTTAATTTTTGTGCTCAATTGTTGTGCATTAAATTGTTTTTATACGCTGGTTTTGATAAGGTGGGATTGTCCTAGGTCTACTACATTCACCACCACATATAAATGTGATGGAAAAAGTTGTTGGCGCACATTTCATATCGCCTCCAGGCATGTATTGCCGCGTTATATAACACGCTGTACATAATATACTCAGTACTGTCTGTGTGTGTTATATACAGTTTTATGCAAGCAGCAAAAAGACCTGCAGGTCGGGTCACACAGCTGTTAACCATATACGGTTAGTTTTACTTATTCCATAGTGGGAATGTTGACCTATACGGCGTAGCAGCAGCTGCCAGTACTGGTCGTTCCTCATCATTTATCTTTGTGTCTGCCACGCCGTGCTAAAAATACACCACGTTCTGTTCTTGCGCTTCGCTGGCACAAACTTATTATTTATAAACGTCTCCTTGTATTTAATTTTTCCCCGTTGTCTTCTCTAACTGACCTGCTGAACTTTCCTTTTAGAGGGCGTTTCTCGTTCGTTTGAGACTTGCAGGGGTGAATGTAACGTACCGGACGCTCCAGAGGGTTGAAAGAGTTGAATTTTGTTAGTCACTTAATTTTTTAGGATGTTTTATTTTTTTTTCAGTTGTTTACACTAATATAGTAGTAACTTCCTTAAAAATATACTTCTTCTAATAGTTCCTGTCCGTTTCGGATGTTGGATAACATACAGACTATTTTAACTTTCAGCACTGCTGCACGGAATAAGTCAATTGTATTCACGCCAAACCAGGTCCTTAAATTTCTCAGCCGTGAGATTCTCGGTCGCCCAGCTCCTTTCTTTCCAAGTACTTTTCCCTGTAGTATGAACAGAAATAAGTAAAATTTTAAATATACAAACAGGTTTATTACACAGCATTAGCGTATACCTTTGATGCAGTAGGTCGGCTTCCCACAAAAAAAAAAAAAAAAACAAGTTGAGACTGCATAAAAATACGCGTTATTGAAAAACATTGTTTACTTATTGTTACTTATTGGCTGAACGCAATTACTTACTTATGTTCCTATATTTCATATTTCAAACGCAAACGTATAAATAGGTTTATTACACAGCATTAGCATATACGTTTGGAATATGAAATATAGGAAAATCAGTTCAGTCAATAAGTAACAATATGCTTTAACAATATTTTTCAATAACGCGTATTTTTATATAGTCTCAACTTGTTTTTTCTTTTGTATAAAGCCGACCCGACCCCGGACCACCCCTTCCAAGGTCAAATTCTAGATACGCCACTGGAGAGTTATATACGAAAACTCATTCAACATGTAACAACAGCCATCAGCGTACAAATCGGCAGAACTAACTTTGGAACACCTCTTACTGCGCTGTAAGGGAAATATTTGTTTGAAGGAAACATTTGACAGTTTTGACGAGATTTGGAGAAGACGAGAAACGTTTACCGCGCATGATTAAAAACGTTAAGTTCAGATCGATAGATGCTCTTCGTATTATGTATTAAGATGTACGCCAATTCACACAGAATCTGTACAACAGCATCTTGCCCTCCAGTCGTCCGAAACAGATTATGTACATCTGTCGGCCTCCAGCGGCGGGGCCTAAACGTCTGTTGAAAACAGTAATAGACCACGGCCTAATGGCCCGGCAGAGAACAGTACTAGACCACGGCCTAATGGCCCGGCAGAGAACAGTAATAGACCACGGCCTAATGGCCCGGCTGAGAACAGTAATAGACCACGGCCTAATGGCCCGGAAGAGAATAGTAATAGACCACGGCCTAATGGCCCGGCAGAGAACAGTAATAGACCACGGCCTAATGGCCCGGCAGAGAACAGTAATAGACCACGGCCTAATGGCCCGGAAGAGAACAATAATAGACCACGGCCTAATGGCCCGGCAGAGAACAGTAATAGACCGCGGCCTAATGGCCCGGCAGAGAACAGTAATAGACCAGAGGCCTAATGGCCCGGCAGAGAACAGTATTAGACCACGGCCTAATGGCCCGGCAGAGGACAGTATTAGACCACGGCCTAATGGCCCGGCAGAGGACAGTAATAGACCACGGCCTAATGGCCCGGCAGAGAACAGTATTAGACCACGGCCTAATGGCCCGGCAGAGAACAGTAGAGTTGACGCCGGCCGCGAGAACCTTAAACATTCATTAAAGATGCCATTAAGCAATTTACGTAATTTTTGAATGGAAGAGACTGGAGCTTTAAAACCATCTGTCTCTGTTTACAGAAGGGAACCAGGTTTTCGCGGTACCTCTAAATACACAACACCCCAACCTCATTTTAAAGTCTGTACTGTTTCAAGAAACCCTTCAGGATGTGAGCGAGTTTACATTCTTGCGCAGTAAAATTACAAAGGTTGACCGAAGTGAAAGAGACATTATTAACAGGATAAACCAGGCTAAGATTGTTTTTAACAAAAGATGGACAATACTAACAACAAGTAGCATCTCCCTTAAAACAAGGAACCGTTTCCTAATTAGTTTTGTAAGGAGCATTGCCATATATGGTTGCGAGTCGTGGACAGCAGGTATGAAGGAAAAAATGAAACTTGACAGTTTTGAGATATGGTGTTATCGCAAGATGCTAAAAATAAAATTGTCTGACAGAATTACAAATGAAGAGATGCTGAACAGAATAGGCAACTAGACGTGTTTGTTGTAAAGCATAATTAGAAGAAGGGTAGGACATACACTGGGCCATGAAGGACTACTAAAATTGGTAATGGAAGGATCTATACAAAGACCAAGGCTGCAGTATCTAAAGCAAATTATGGATGATGTAAATTGTGAAACTCATGAGGAAATGAAGAGGAAAGCACAAAATCGATGACAGTCGAAGACTGCTGCAAACCAGTCTTAGGATTGAAGACAAGAAGAAGACTGTTTCAAGCTCGGCAGCGAGAAACCATGTTACACTAAAACGCGTTGTACGGAAGCACGATTAGTGGTAAACATTTAACGCCATTTTAGACGATTGCGTGAGTAACATAGAAATAGAATCAGCGGCAACAGGCCCGTTGACATTTCATTATTGTGTTCACAGAAACATACGGCGCGAGAGAAAGTGGCGTCAGCGAGTCGTCGCTCGCATCAGTTTTTATTCGCGAACAACACGTTAGATTCAGTGGCCGTTGTTTTGCAGTCATTGAATCGAACGTGTAGCCGCCACGAAGTGAACTGCCCTAGCGTGACTGAATAATAACTGTGTGATTATAAAAAAAAATAATAAGAAATGATTATGTCAGCAGCGCTCGAAGGCATTGGATGCAGGCCATGGTTTCAATTTAGCCCGTGTTAATTAGATTTAATGGGAACAGCTGCTGTTCACAGAGCGAAGTAGAAAAACTGCATGCAAAACACACACAGACGAAGAAGTTGAAACATACGGGGACTGTGTGTGTATGTGTACAGATGGCTGTTTTCTATTTTATATATACAGTTGACATAGTTGAACAAAGTTGTTTTCAACCAACTGGTTTGTTTTGTGTTGTGTAGGCTGTGCGCACACAGCTTAAAAGGTATTAAATTTTCTCTAATAACGAATAATTTAATTCACTTTGTTAAAACATCGCACTGTGCACATCTAGTTTATTCATAAGCGCGCTCGAAAAACAAGGAATAAAAAAAAAAACTTCCTGAAAGTTGTGCGCAGTCTGTAAACAGTGTGGCAATATACCGTATTTTAAAGTGAAAATATGTTTTTCTTTCTATAATGAACCGGATCTGTAATTACATTTCATCGTTTAAAAGGAAAGAGTATTTAATAACAATTGCGTTTAGTTGCTGGGTGTTTAATTACTGACTACTTTTCTTTAATAATTTTATCTAGCAGTTTCAGCGCCGAAATTTATTACAAGTTTTTGCAGAAACTTCAACTAGATATGATTAAGTTTTGCCTATGCAGTTTTCAGTTGTCTTGAATGGCTTCGTAATCCGCCTGTATCTCAGTATTATGCCTAATTAAAAAGAATGTATAACTAGTGCATGTATAACTAATGTTGAAGTTCTTAGAAAGATGAAGAAAGGTAGGGAAGTTATTAACACAGTGAAGGTAAGAAAGCTTCAGTATCAGGGACATCTCATGAGAAATGAACAGAGATTTTACTTATTGCAGTCCATACTACAAGGAAAAGTACTTGGAAAGAGAGGAGTTGGGCGACCGAGAATCTCATGGCTGAGAAATTTAAGGACTCGGTTTGCCATGAATACAGCTGACGTATTCCGTGCAGCAGTGCAGAGAGTTAAAATAGTCTGTATGATATGCAACATCCGAAACGGATAGGAACTATCAGAAGAAGAAGAAGAAAAGTATCTTATCCACAAAAAACTTATATTGTATGTGTTATTGTTATATTTTTTATCAGTTGTAGAACGACGTGTATCTTTATTTATTGGCAAAAACACCTTAACGTTGATCAAAGCCCCCCCCCCTCGAGGGAGAAGTAAGAGTCTGATTTCTTGGTAATCAGAGACTGACTAGCCATCATTGGGACTCTATTAACTATTAAAAGTTAATAAAATTATAATTATTGTAGTGTAATTTATGTATGTCGTTTAGAGCATATTAATCTGTACACACTTAAAATCATCTTCACAACACGGCTTAAGGAAGGTGTCTGTTCCGCCTTCAAAGATCCTCCAGCCAGCCATCTCTTCCTGGGTCTACCCACACACCTGTGTCCTATAGGTTTGTACTTCCAGACTTGTTTGGCCAGTCTGGAATCTGACATTATTTCTAAGTGTTCTTTCCACCGTTGTTTGTAATCTTTTAAATTTTCATTCAAGTTAAAAACTTGCAACTCTTCTCTTATGGTCTCACTCTTTATACGGTCAAGTTTAGAACACCCTTTACCTCTTCTTAAGAACGCCATCTCCGAGCCCTGTACTTGTTTTGTTTCTTGGCTGTTGTCCATAATTCACACCCATACAACAGTACAGGGACTGCCATAACTTTGTAGAACTTTAATTTTGTATCTCCACATACCTTGTTTCTAAAAATACGGTTGATTGTCCCACAGATCGTCTGGAACTTTTCTCAAATAATTAAAATGACTCACCTGTTCTAAAATTCGATCATTAATAATTATTTTTGTTGTTATTGGTTCCTTGTCTCGAAATGCTATATTATCTTTGTATTACACACTTAAAATGAAATAGTAATTAATGTTTTGTTTCTGGGTTGTTGTCCATAATTCACACCCACAGGACATAACAGGCACCGCCACAAATTAGGTATTTCGACGTACCTAATTTAGAGATTTCCTCAGAGAATTTAATATCTTAGATCTCTATTCTTCATCGTCGTCATCATCATCCTCAAGGTTTAAACCAAGAATGGTTTGTTGCGGTCTCAAATAGGCAAATATTACAGCTGGTCACTCCAGCGCTTCCTCGGACGTCCCACACCTCTCCGTCCCCTCGGCTTATAGTTCCATAGTTGTTTGGGGATGCGGCAGTCATCCATTCGGCAAAGATGTTCCCACCAATTCAGCCGATACTGAATCTCTATTCTTCCTACCTAAATTAACACGATCTAAAATTCGTGTATGTAGGCCTAAGACGTACACGTGGCGTCGATAACATCCTGCTACAGCGCAGAACCAATAAAACTCGTTACTTCTCAATAAAAACATTTTTATGTGCACACGATAATGGGTTGTGTAGCCGGCAACGTGTAGTTTTACGGCCGGTGAATTGCCGGACGTCGTAAACTGTCGAGAGAGCGAACTCGGCCGCCGCCAAAATAGCAACAACGCTGCAGAATATTGAGAAGTAACGTCACACAATCTAAAACGGCCTGAGAGAGAGAGAGGAGGTGTTATTCTATGAACTGAACCAAGACTGTATCCGGCAATGCGCGCTACAGACCACATGGCGCTCGTGACAATACCACAGAACGGGCCGGATTCATGCAAAGCCACGTCTGGTTAAACCTAGAGGTGTAATAAACTAGTATTTGAAAATAACACGTATAAACGAACACGAATACCTGTTATTTTCTTTTTCTTTTTTTGGCGATTTAATTACGGCTGGCGCCATCTCTCTCGTCCTAGCTTCCACTGACGCCGGTCTAAACAGTCCTGTTCTGTAAGTCTTCTTGCATCTTCGACGTCCATTTTCAATGAATGTTTAGGTCTTCCTTTTTTCTTCTAGAGGGTGGAGTCCATTCCCATATCTTCCTTGGCCATCTCTCATCCGACATTCTTTTTAGGTGTCCAAACCAATTCAGTCTTCTTGCTTCTATTGTTTCTATAATGTCAAGGTCGATTCCCATCGCTTGTCTTATCTCTACATTTCTCACTTTATCTTCTCTTGTTAGTCTACAACACCTCCTTTCGACTTTTCAGTTTTCATTTGTCGTTCAATGGGAACAGGTATTTCAACGTTTCAGACACTGTTATATCCGTTCCACAAAAATAATCGTTCCAAAATACCTGTTATAGGTATATCGGCCCACCTCTAGTTTGGAACACAGTACGCGCCACGGACCGCGCGGCGCTCATGATTAGTCGTGTCACAGAACGGGATACGGATCTACGCAAAGCCACGTCTGCCTGGTTTTAATGAGACCAGACAACAAATCATGGATTATCATATCAACATAAACGTTTCACTCGCCATGTCGGACGCATTCAGATATACATCATAATGTAATACTACCGCTACCTGTACCATCGATATATATTATACGGATCACGTGCTGTCAGGCAAAGTGAACGTCAGAAAACGTTCTGAAGCACGTACAGCTTCCCTCACAACGGGGGGGGGGGATAAAGCGTTTGGCGCTAAGTTACCAGGTGTACAAAACGAGTCATTCAGTCAGTAATGCACTCGCTTTGACGTCTTACAATTATTACATTTGGGACAGTTCTACTGAAAATTTATACTTATGAAGATCTAACAAAAGTAATTGTTTAAACTTTGATTTAAATTAACCAAACTTCAGTAATGAGTTTTTCAGAAGTAGAGAAAGATTCCAGTGAAAAGGATACTGAAGAAATTAAAAACTTTAAGGGAATTTTGAATATGGTTAAAGACGTTAGGTCATACTATAATGATAATAATCTATATTATCTGTGTGGCTTTGTTGTAAAAAAAAAATTATTTCGCAGTTAAAGTGTGAAGAGTCCATTCATTTACTCATAACAGATGACAATAACTTGAGCATTTACACTCATTTTACGGACTTTGTGTCAAGCGGAAAATTAATTAGAGCGTCATCAGACGTTTTAAAGATTGTAAAATATATGTATAATTTTTTGATTATATCTGACACCAAAAAAATGATTATATCAGCTTGCAGAAACTTTGCCGGCACAGTGTTTAGAAATTATATTTCAAACAATGATTTTTCTGAACACAGCCATGAAGTGAAACTTATCAAATTAATAGGGACGTTATTCTATAAAATCTTGTGCTATGATACTGCTTACGAAAGAACCGCTGCAGCTACCTTCTCTAACCTTGGTGTCCGCCAAAAGTTAAATAAATTTGTATTATTTAGTAATGTTTAATGTAGACAATTTTTATACAGTTAATACGTAGCTAATTAAATTAAATAAAAAATTTTAATGTAAATTAGCATTGCTAATTGAACATTTTAACGACCATGGCGATAACGACAGCTTCTTTTAGGCAATAAACATTTTAAAGTTTACGGCTCACCTCTTTTATTCTTTGTTTCCTTTATTTTTAATCTTTATTCGTCTGGCTTCAACATTAGATGTTCATAAATAAGTATTTATGAACGCAACACAATTTATCGATAAACTGAAATAATGTGTGAGAATACTGAAATCTTACAGTGAAACAAATGTGTTTATTTTGGAAAATAACTTATTAAAAACCTCCCACTTTGGAGTCATTAATTGTTAAAATGTGACATAGCTATACATTTAACGCAAAATATGCTCCGCTAAAGCAACAACAGCTATAACCAAGCAGAAAAGTCAGACTTTGTACAGGTACAGTATATAGCGTACGCAGTGTTCTTGCCCCCCACTGCAATTCAGTGAATGCAGCACGCGATCTACATAGTATACAACGATGACCTGTACAGCGGCGTACAAAAGTGTTAAACAATTTACTGACTTATAAAAATAAAAAGTTGGTTTTCATCAGAGGCGTAGTAGGTGACTAACTGCGTCTCCTTTCCGCAGTGGGTTAAACAGAAGCCCACTCTCTTCAGTACCGTACCTCATCATTAGTGGACAGTGCCTCTTTCTGTCCACGGCGTTGTTAATACCCTCCTCCAGCACCGCATCTCAAAAGCTTCAAGGTACAGGTTTCTGAGCCATATGTGCGTCTGCTCCAAACGAACCTTTTTATGGATTTCTTCCCGGTTTCCAGGGACACGTTTCTGCACGCCAGATGAGATCTTTCCTTGAAAAGTACTCCTTTTTCTTCTACTTTTAAACCATTGGTGCATATCCATCTAACGTAATGCAGCTCGCTGGATAGTTAAAAGGTATCAACGTGCACTAGCTTCCCGCCGCCGTCCAGAAATATCTCAGCCTCTTGTTTTCCTTTTGTAGAACATTTCATGACTTTTTTCCTTATTTATTGTCATAACGCATTGTTGTTTTAGGATCGTGCTTATTTGATAAAGAGCATTCTGTAGTTATCCTCCTTGTTTCCTAAAAGCACAGGAGCGTATTTACGGGGGGGGGGGACGAACGGGACCGTACCGCCTCCCCCTCATCATCGAAAAAGTTGATGAATTTTGTTAATCTCTTAATTTTTAGACTATGTTGTTATTTTTTTAGCTGTACACGCTAATATAGTAGGAGCTCTTTTTTAATTATACAAAGCATAAGGGTATACTTTTGAAATATGAAAGATAGGAAAATCAAGTCAATAAGCATCTTTTAACAATGTTTCAATAACGCATATTTTTATTGTGTTATTTCCATTTACTTTAATGGCACTGATTTCAGGATGTTATCGTGCTTTTTTCAGCCACTTTAAAGATAATAATATTGATTAGTCTGAACTTGTTTTTATTTTGTATGTAGCCGACTCCACGCCGGACCCTTCCCCCAAAGCCAAATTCTAGATACGTCACTGGTATTTAGGATTTCATAAGTACGCTTCAAATGGAATCCTGAGGGATAAGCAAATTACAGTAGAAACTAACACCAATATTGTCAATTATTACATATTTAAAACCTTTGTAAGAAGTATCACTACTTACGGCTCAGAAGTTTGGATTACGAATACACACACAAGAACAAAATTAATGACAGCAGAGATGGATTTTTGGAGACGTTCGGCAAGAGTATCCAGACGTGAGAAAATTAGAAACGAAGTCATTAAGGACAGAATGAATGTAAAAAATTGTTGATTTTATCCAAACAAAAAAATTACAATGGTATGGACACACGAAAAGAATGGGACAGGAAGGATTGCCAAAGAGAGTTATGGAATAGATCCCACCAGGAAGAAGGAAAAAAGGAAGACTACCTATCACCTGGATAGTAGAACTTCAGACTGTATTGAGAGAACGAAGATCTTTGGATGAACAAGCAGGCGTGAAAGATGAGAATTCAATTACTTCTGTAACCTTTGGTTCCGAAAAATGTGTAAACATTGTACAGCCGGAATAATAATAATAAATACGCTTCATTATCTGGCCTGCTTTGTTACATTAGGCTACTGTTAGAAATACTCAAACTTATAACCATCTAACATACAAGTACGATGGTTTGCTGGTACCTACGTAGAATGCTAAACAGAACAGCAGCTGGCTCTCAGAGATGCAACTTTAGTAGTGCTTTAAGCCGCTAGGAGCGCTAGCAGTGTCGAGGTCCCGGCTCGGTGAAAATGCGGCCATTTTTCCTGTTGTTTATTGTTTTGGTTGTCAGTATTTGAGGTCAGCTTCCCGCGACGTGTCCTGGGTACTGGCCGTTGAAATGATAATTTTGTTTAACTAGTAAGTAGAATCACAGCTTGCTAAACGTCACTTTTTTAATCCTCGTACTAATTACACTTGACGAATATTTTTCTCAAAGTGCGTATCTGAATATTTTTTAATGATTTTCTAGCACTGGAATTTTATGTACATGTGCTTATATTCTGTTTAGGCTCGATGCTTGCCCTACCCGTCGGTTCAGTAATCGCCAATGAGGTAAAAAGACAACCAGGATAAAACAAGTACAAACCTTAACACGTTTCAGCGTAAATTTTCAAAGTAAATCAAGTTAAATTAATTGAAATGACAACATGTTCATCGCGACTTTCAAATTTTCAGACGAATGTGTAATGCTAAAAAAAAAATACAAATGAAATAACGACTACAGTAGCTCATGCATTATCATTCAACCAGCGGTTACAAACATTCTTTCGCGTAGATTTTAATATAAATTATAGGTACTCCATTTGGTCAGTGTAATCCTGCACAATGGTTTTAATTCACGTACGCCGCGTGTTCACTGGGGAAATTCAACGGACATTAAATGAATGAACGAATGTGTGTTGCACAAACCGCGGACAAGAAGGAGTGAGCCAGGGGACGTACGACAACCCGCCGCCACCACCGACAATACATACACTCTCATTAAACCCCAGGACGACATAACAATGCTGCAGCAGCAGAAATAACAATAATAATCAGTGACCAGAAGCAGCGGAATTACAATTGCTGACTGCATGCGGTCGGACGGACGTACCGGTTAATCAAGACCAATTGAAACTCCTTCCACCGCCGCTCCGTGACAGTAACCGACTTGAAAAACACTTTCCTGTGGGTAAGTGCATTTAGCGATCAACAATTACGCCTGATGATAAGCTTCAATGATTACGTTATTAATTAAAACCGAAGGCCGTAACGACTTACCAAAGTTAACAGGCTTTCACCGTTTTCGTATCAGCATTTTACACGGGGACATTCTTCACCAGTACATCATCTCCACTGATTAAACCAGCACATTTTCCCAATATCATCAAGTATAAATCACTCCAGCTTGTTGCTGAATAAGAGCTTTTAGTAGGCTTCGGCGGCCGGTGTCCATTATGTTTTTGAACTCATCTTCCGGTATGGACCGCCCAAAAATGTCTTGTACGACAACGTTTCACTCATATTACAAGTATCCTCAGGCCTATGTGACGATGAGACTGGCAAGCGAATTCAGATATATAGTGTAGAAGTGGCAGTGGGTGGTCCGGGAAGTGGACCCTGCCCTGTAGGTGTTACGCTGTGTGCATTATTTGTGCGGTCAGTTAACCCGCGTGCAGTCAAACTAGAAAGTACAGTGTACCAAGTCATGCTGAGTGTGATTGCTTCTCTGTTGATGTTATCCTTGTGTTTATTAATTTCTATTGCTTCTGTGTCCATTCTGCCCTTATAACAGACCTTCTGTCCTTCTAGGACATTCTGCCTTCTACAGCTTATTACACGACCTTATAACAGATGCGTCTTCAAAGTTTACCATGTGATTAGTTATGGCTGTAGGCTATGCTTAGCAATTGCCGACTTTTTGACTGCTAAGTTCTTCGTACGTCTGACATGTTCTTGGACTCCTGTGGAAATCAGGCGGCTCGTCTGCCCAATGTAGGCCTTTCCGCAACTGCATAGAATTTTGTAGATACCTTCAGTATTAAACGGGATTCTGTCTACCATAATCGAGCCCAAAACGATCATCAAATAATCCCTTACCCTAAACTACGTCGCGTCTGGCTACAACCGTGTACTTCCCCCTTACTACTTTGCTATTGCTTCAGTGCCAGTCTGTTACACCAACTTGCTTACGTCACCCCGTCAGCTTTCTGTCGCTTCCTGTATAATATAACGCTTCCTTTATTACTAAAATCTAACTTGACATTCATCAGTACATTTCTACGTTTGACAACTCTATTAGCAAGTCGTTTTGAACTTGGCCTCCGAAAGGGATCGTTCAGCACGACGCAGCAGCTAGCAGTTCAGCAAACACGGTATGACAAAATTGAAGTGGTGAAGACTGATGAAGCTGCAGTGATTTATACTTGATTATATTGGAAAATGTGTCTGTTTAATCAGTGGAAGATGGTATAATAAATTATTATTAGGCAGTTATGAAATATAAAAGGGGAGAATACACAGACGATAAAAAAATATACGTAAAGATGTTTAAGGAGTATGCTGAGAAAGAAACGAACCAATATACAAGATATTAGGAATAGAATAGCAGTAACGAAGGAAGAGTTCAATAGGAATCAAGGAATTTTGTGTAGCATCTGCAAAACTTGGATCTGCAGTAAAGAGAAGGAGAAGGGATTTACATGGAGCTGAGGAGCTAGAATGTGGACTTACATGGGCGGATAAAGTGAGCAATGAAGGGATATTAAAAAAAAATCAAGAACGCTTACTCGAGTCGTAAACAGAGAAAGGGAGGAAGAGTACAGTGGCCTCTCTCTTAATCGACCAATCCATTAACCGACTGTTTCACTAGAGAGGGTGGACAAAATTAACTACACATACGGAATTATTCTTTAATAAAGATTATGTACAGTACGTACATTATATTCTATTAACGATGAAATACTGTACCATGCTTAATGATTACCACTGTTAAAATATTTTACTGTGTCACAGATCAGCGACAGTAATGAATAATAATGAGGATCATGAAAGTGAGGATGAATCCGACGAGGATCAAGAAAGAAAAATATCTCATGTGGGTGGGAAAGACGCTCGAGAAATAGCCCTTCGATATGTTGAACAACAGCCTACTTCAACGCCAGTCAGTGTACTGAATCTGAAAAAGTGGAGAGATTATGCAGCGGACAGACGTCAGAGTAACATGAAACAAAAGGAACTGAACGACTTTTTCTCATAAATCCGAGGGTTTTAAACATTTTAAGTGTTAATTGTACAGTAAAATATACGTAACACGTTTGCGTGTTACAACTTTAATTTTCTGCCTACATAGTTTACTTAACACCCAAAATCTTCGTTTCTTTATAATTTAGAACCGACATGAGCTAAAAGAAAGCAGACCGGACCGTAATTTCTTTCTTGTTTCCATAATTAAGGAAAGTCATTCATGTACACTACCGTATATATTTTATTTACTGTTCTATTTACTGTACCTCACAGATAATTAAAGCAATTATAATTGAACCATTTATCCAATTTTATCGTACGCATTTCATTTATAGATACCGTACAAAGTGGGTTGTATGCACATGTACTTCGAATATAGACGGTTCTTTGTTGTCGACGGTCATAAATGAGCTACCGTTCTGTTAACCGACTTTTCCATTATCCGACCTTACCCGGTCCCATCCAAGTCGGATAAGAGAGTCGCCGCTGTATTATCTCCGCAAAGTAACTACAAACTGCTGCACACTGTGATCCCTGTGTTTTGAGTGAAATCAATAGGTTAAACTGACTAACTCAAGACGATAACGTCACAACAAAACACGACGTGTTAACAAATAACCGAAACACAACAAATTTTAGCACAGTTTTAAACAGTCAAGCTAATTAGTGATAATTTTTACATACAGTTCAAACTGCGCACTTCACCTTGCGTATGCACTACGTGTAAACCATCATATGATAAAACAGTAAATATGGGACCAGTATGCAGATGACATGGTAATCGTCGTCATCTTCAAGGATTGTTTGTTCCGGTCTCAAATAGGCAAAGATTACAGCTGGTCACTCCAGCGCTTCCTAGGACGTCCCACACCTCTCCGTCCCCTCGGCTTATAGTTCCATAGTTGTTTGGGGACGCGGCAGTCATCCATTCGGCAAAGATGTTCCCACCAATTCAGCCGATACTTGGGCGATCCTGTCGAGTATACTCATAATATTCAGTTCCTGCCGTATATCTGTGTTTATTCTATGATCATGGAGATTATACCCTGTCACGTGCCTGAGAAATCCCATTTCAGCCGCTTGGATGGGACTGGCCTGCTCTTTCGTTAAAGTCCAATTGTCGGACCCATAAAGAAGAGTGGGAAGATCTGTAGACCTTGTAGAATTTTAGACGTGTTTCTTTACTTGCTGACTTAAGGGTTCGCCTGATGGTCCCGCACATAAGGTTGAACTTACGCAACTTATTCACAACGTCGTTGCTTGCATTATAAAACTTACTGTAGTGGGGACATGACGTGTTAATGATACAGAAAACAGAAGACCAGTTACAAAGGGCGATATTTACGTTCAATAGCATCATACAAGTCTATGGGCTACAGATCTCTGCTACAAAATCTAAAACGATGCCATTTAAGGGTAGGCATCCTGTAAGAACTAAGATAGTCGCGGATAATCACATTTTGGATCAGGTTAGTCATTTTAATTACCTGGGTTGTAATATCTCATATGGAACCGATATTGATTGGTATAATAAAATAAAATTTCTAAGCATCTTCGACATGTTAGCTCCTATTCAAATCTATACATTTATTATGACCTCACTGTCGTACAGTACAGTAATGTCTCACAGTCAGCTGATGTCTACCAGTAATGCTGCGTCGGCAAGTTCGTACCCTTATATAGAAAAGGCAGTGATGTAAGAAGTCCGTCCTTCTAGTAGGCTTAATGACAGTAACCCATTAGTGGCGTCTTTTAAGGGAATTAGCAACAAAAAAAGCCAGACCATGGCGGGAAAAGTAGATGAAAACGGGGAACTTTCAAGAGTGGAGACTGGATAGATCAATAACCAATCTCTCGCCAGTAACCAATAACCGTTATACCAGCATTATCAGTAATTACTGGTACTATTGTTGGTTACTGATAACGGTTTATCAGTAATAATTACTATTATAAACTGATACTGGTACTATACCAATAGACTGTAATTGTGGAAACGGAAAAAAAATGGACCACCCACTCTTTTATCTATTACAGATGCTGAATGCCCGATAGTGTGTTACTGGTCAAACGTTCTACTTCTATCAGTTCGAAGCTAACGTCAAATGTAGACGTTTCTTTCAAAATCAACATCAAGCAGATGGTATACCGACAAAGCACCGCCGACTCACTATCAAACAACAAAATACTTTCTCTCTAATAAAAACAATGGAAAGCTCAAAGAATGCAGCTTCTTGACATACAGACGAGAGGCGATGGAGTGAATTCTCGACAGGAATTCCCTTTTCTTTGTGTGTTCTTGCGTGCCGGCGATCAGCGTTGATGGCTGTATCCGGCGACAACAATTCCACGTAATTAATTCTTTAAATACAAATATTTGTACAGAATCCAACAAATAAATAAGAATTAAAACGCACACTTCAAACAAATTCACTTACTGTCCAATTAAAAACAATTAAAAAACGACACTAATGACACTAATTATCTTCTCTTCTGATAGTTCCTATCCGTTTCGGAAGTTGGATATCATACAGGCTATTTTAACTTTCTACACTGCTGTACGGAATAAGTCAGTTGTATTCATGCCAAACCAGGTCCTTAAATTTTTCACCCATGATATTCTCGGTCGCCCAACTCCTCTCTTTCCAAGTACTTCTCCCCGTAGTATGGACTGCAATAAGTAAAATCTCTGTTCATTTCTCATGAGATGTCCCAGATACTGAAGCTTTCTTATCTTCACTGTGTAATAATAACTTCCATATCTTTTTTCATCTTTCTAAGAAATTCAACATTAGTTATATGCGCTCTCCATGAAATGCTCAGTATTCTACGGTAGAACCACATTTCGAAAGATTCCAATTTCTTAGTTGTGGCTTCAGTCAAAGTTCAAGATTCTACACCGTAGAAGAGGACCGAGTATACGTAGTAGCGTAAAAGTCTCATCTTTGTGTTTATTGTTAAATGGTGACTGTTGAATAACCGTATAAATAATACGATTTACAAGACTATATTATATTTATTGTGACACAGGCTTAGGATAGGCACATGAGACATCTGAACATCCAGACAGGAGAAATAACTTTTACAAAAAGTGTCGCGATTACTGATGATCACTTCGACACAAGGCGGGCGTTGATATCTTAGCGCTCGAAGTGTTTACGTCATCACCTTCATGATGCTGCCAGCTCCTGCTTACGAAAAATCCTCCAGCCATGTCTTCCTGGGTCTACCCACACACCTGTGTCCTATAGGTTTGTACTTCCAGACTTGTTTGGCCAGTCCGGTATCTGACATTTTTTCTAAGTGCTCTTTCCACCGTTGTAATCTTTTAATTTTTCGTTCAAGTTAAAAATATGTAACACTTCTCTTATGGCTCATTCTCTATTCGGTCAAGTGTATAACGCCTTTTAACTCTTCTTGAGAACGCCATTTCCGAGGTCTGTATTTTACTGTCTTGTTTCTTGGTTCTTGTCCATAATTCACTCCCATAGGACAGCCATAACGTTGTACAACTGTAATTTTGTATCCCGACGTACCTTGTTTCTGCAAATACGGTTGATTGTCCCACACATCGTCCGACTTAACGTCAATATAATAATTCCTATCTCAGCCAGTATCATTTTCCAAATAATTAAAGTGGCTCATCTGTTCTAGGATTCGATCATTAATCATTATTGTTGTTGTTATTGATTCCTAGCCTTGAAATGCCAGCCATTACTTTTGAAATAGTGAAATATCACTCGTGTGACTTAAAAAACAAAATAGTAATTTATGTTTTTTTTTTATTGTTGTATTGGAGTGTTAGTGGTCTCAAATATTTCTACTAGTAATTTTATACAAACCACTGTGTTGTCTTTGGTATTGACGAACGCTTTCGGCAGTCAAGCCATCTTCAGGTCATATACCAACCTGCGCTTGAGCGCTTTCGGCAGTCAAGCCATCTTCAGGTCATACCATATACCGTTGGTAAATGACCTGAAGATGGCTTGACTGCCGAAAGCGCTCGTCAATACCAAAGACAACATAGTGGTTTGTATAAAATTGCTAGTGGAAATTAATGTTTTGTAAGTTCAAAATTTGTATACGTTAATGTAAGTAGCGTCCCAAGTATTCGTATGTCAGAGAACGGAGTATTAAAGTTAAGTGACATGTCTCACAAGGCCGTTGTTTGGCCAGTAGGCGCATGGATTGCCACATTGATAACGTATTACGCCCCCCGTGTGAGTTTGTCTGTGGACACTTGTCTGTATTACACTATTGCTGATATAAAATTTCGCAGTGTGTACTTCTCTACCTCATTGGCAAAAGAGTGGAGGTGGGCTAAACTAGTATTTTAAAATAATAGGTACGAAAATACCGTTCCAAAAAAATAACAGGTACAAATACCTGTTATTATATACTTATTATACATCACCTATATTATTCCTTTGTAAGTAACTCGTTGAGGTTCCTGCAAGTCTCCTATGTAATATCTTCAAATAAATACACTGCAAGTAGGTTTATTTTCGCTTAGATACACCTATTAATGTATTAATAAACCTATTAAAATAAACTTACTTGCAGTGTACTTATTTGAAGATATTACATAACCTATATTATATAATTTGTTATAAGAAATTAATTGAAACTAAAAGTATTAACAGTGTTACTTTACACTGTGACTTTATTAAACTATTACTGTTTACAAGCAGAATGATCACTGTTGCACACCACTATATAAAAATATCCCGATTAGCGCTTTCAAGCTTCACACCTCATCGTCAGATCGGAACAGACAGAAATTATGTGAAAACAAACCCTTCACCCCTCTCACCCCACCCTGCTCACACACAACAAGCTATAATATAAATGTCCCTTCCCCACCCCCTAAACCCTGTCCCACCATCTGTACAGTTACATATTTTTCTAGCAAATTCCTTGTGTTTCAGTGTTGTGTGTGTGTGTGTGTGTGCGCGCGCGCGCGCATCCTTTTAAACTTACCCTCTTACTCTCCACACACGTGGGTCAGTCACACACCTTTATTTTAAAACATCCAATTAGTACTATGCAATATAATTCTTAATCTTATCTATCTGTCCTCTATCATTTACTTCTTAATTATGTTATAAAATATTTCTTCATTATCAAATTTAATTTTAATATTAATTAAATTGTCTAACCCTTTTTCTCTTTCTTTCAGTATTTCTAACTCCTTTCTAAGCTTCCTTTCAACCTATTACTGTTTAAGAGAAAATAAGAAACAGAGAATTTATAGGCCTGTCTCGCTTTGGGAATACTAATTTAAGTTTTCACTATTTATAGGAGTAAACAAACTAACATTGGTTAGATAAATCAGTTGCGAAACTCGGGCAATGAAATTTAGAGTGCACGTAATAGTGCAACAAATAATGTGAAAAAGTAATAGCGGTAAGCAAGAAGAATAAGTATTTACTTAAAAAAAAAAAATACAAATTTATGTTCAAAACAACAATAATTTTCATCGGACATAATTTACCCCAAACAGTCAATTTCCTTCAAACAATTTGTTATTTTATATTCAAATCCCTTAAAAAGATGGAATCGTAGACGAAAAAATCCAGAGTGTGGATTAGTTATAGAAAACAACACTGGCCTGGAATATTATTTAAGATGAAATTTGAGATTATTACATTATATAAGTTAATATTTGATAATTGATCTGCCTGACTATTTGTTCGTAAATTAAAAAAAAAATTCTTACTGAGACAGTATGTGTCCAAATAAGCTACACGTTTAGCAGTTTACGTCAGTTGTCAATATTTTGTTTGAATCATTTCAAACATTTTTATCAGTAATCGGCTCCAAGTCCGCGATGTCGTCGAGGTCTCAGTTTCAATCACTGTCAGGCGTTAGTTTAGCGTCATCTTGATTTTATTTCTAATTTTAATTTGTTGTTTTTGTTAGTGAAGTTGATTCCTCTGTTTTTACACATTGTTTTGTTTATTTTCTGCGACAAGACGCCGAGAATGTGACTGGCCCGAAAATAGCGGTTACTAAACTAACAGCTGTTAACTTTTTAGATGTAATTCAGAGCCGATGGCGTCGCAAACTAATGATATTAAAATGTGACGCGCTGAGAAAAGTTTTCTGTAAAAGGAGGAGACATGAAAGTTTATCCTTTGTATACGTACCTGCACTAAGAAAGTTTTAACTACAAACTGGATCTGCAGTGTTTTTCTTTTTATTCTTAGACTCTTGTGTATTCATAACAGTTATATAACTTTCTCTTATATATTCTTTTAGAATATGGGATAAAACATTTTCTTGGAACATTATACCGGTGTTTATGTAAGTGTGTGTGTGTGGGGGGGGGGGGCGCATTCGGGATCAGATTGTCATCGTTACGCACTATTTCTAAACAGGTTATTGTTACGTGCGTACGAATGCTGGTCCTCCTCTGTTAAAGGCTTTGTGTGTATAAACGTTTAAAACTAAATGCATGATAATTTGCGCATCAGAAAGAACAAATGCATTATGTTATTTTACCGTAACATAATGTTTGCGATATTTCATTACGCTTGATATTTTGTATAGAAATTCAACTTGACTTGCTAGAAACGAAGTGTGGAGTCTGGTCGGTTCACTTGCCGCTCTTGAGGCCTCCAAGGATTAAAACATTAATAAGTATAACGTTATAGCAGTATGTCTGTTTTCGTGATATATTGAATTTCGTGATATGATAATTAAAAAATACAGACAGTAAGCTAACAAAATTTAGACGCATCTGTGGAACGATTCATAGGTAGCTGAAAAATAAAATACGGAAGGATACCCGAATGAAATTTTATAAAACTTTGGTTGTCCCCATATTTCTGTATTCTAGTGAGACATGGACTCTTGGTAAAAGGGACGTGCAGCGGATTCAGGCAGCCGAAATGAAATTTCTAAGAGGGACGTAAGGTTGTTCTCTCTTGGATCGGAGAAGGAACGAGGATATTAGACGCGATTTAAACATTGTATCATTGCACCAGAAGATTGAAGGCCACATAAAGAGATGGTGTGAACACTTGGCATGCCTGGTATCCGTCTACCTTTGGTTGTCTTGGGTTATCGCCCTGCTGGGAAGAGAGATGTCGGTAGACCGAGGAGGAGATGGGTTCCGGAACAGGTGTAAGGGCTAGTCCTTGGAGTGGTGATGATGATGAATTGCCAGACAATTTTGTCAGTTCCAAGTTGCTGATAAACGATTTTTTAAAGTGCTGAAATAAATATGTTATTAACGTCATAGCAGTAAAGCTGAACTTTGTCCATGTTTTTGTAAATATATTTTTATAACTTGTTGCAAGTAGCCAGACGAATATTCTGGCTCCAACACCTAGCCAGACCACGTGAAAGATCGTATACGTTGCACCAATAAAAGTTTTTCATTCTTCGTATTGTTTAAATTAGCAGCCATCCTTACTATTTCTTTTATGAATTTGCTAACTGCTATAATTAGTTGTTTAAGACCTGAAGATGTCAGTAATGACGAAAAGCTTAGTCGAACAATATAAAATTATAGCAGTTAGCAAATTCATAAAAGAAATAGAAAAGTTTTTCAGTTTAAACATTTTTTTATACCAATAAATATAGCCTGTTGATCGCTCATGATAAGAACTGCAATTTCTTTTCAGATCATAACGTGTAGTGTTGAAATTTGTGTGTGTGTCCTACATGCGGTAGCCATTTTTACCTCCATGTTCCGTAAAGAAATGGAAGTGTGGTGATCGCGTATAAAATCGTGTTCGAGATAAGGTCTGATTCTGATTGTACTACCCTCAAAACATGAAAAAAGGTCATTTTACGAAAAGTGTCTGTGTAGAATTTTTTCTATGGCGAACGATAACTGTCGTAAATTCAACCTGAGTTGTAGAGTACTCAAGGCCTATTGATTTTGGTGAAGATCGGTTAAGGGGTAGGGGTAGTTTACCTGCAACGTTTTACGTTTTAAGAAGAGTAAAGTACTTAATTTTGATAAATAAAGTATCCTGAAAAAAGGTCATAATAATCCACTGTAGAAAGGTAGATGAAATACATATAAATGAAAAGGGTAGTTGAAAGGGGAGGGGGTAATTTTTTATACGTGTACTCCGTTATCGGCAACAAAGAAGTAGTTTCTATGGAAATATTTCATTTCATTTTGTGAAACACAAAACTCGATTTACAAGGAATACACGAAACTTGTTAGAAATTATCTAACCGAATTCAAGTAAATGATTTGAAATATAAATCTTAGAACATGGAAGTCATGCGTGGTTCTCGATACCGATATTTTGGTTGTGCGTGGAAACAAACAGGAACTAAGTGGTCTGTTATGTTGTAGACTACGGTTTTTGGCAAGTGTATCCGAGTAACATTCAACCCTATCGATTTTGTGCATTGTTTTGTGTCACGACTGCATCAAGCTACGGACGCGCGCGCGGACACACACGCCGCAAGGAAGTTACACTTAGCAGAGTGACACAAAGTCCAGTTCCTTTGCTCGAGTTTATTATGAAGGTCAGAATAACCCAAACTAACTCGTGAACATTTAATTTGTTTACCCTACTAGCCTGAATGTCTAGTTTTGTTGCTCCTTTTTAAAAGCTTTGTTGTCTTTATGGTCGTTATTAAACCTCTTTCCGTCACTTAGCTCTTTTCTCTTCCTTCTTTCTGACGACGTACGAACTTTTGGGGCTTTGAATAAAGTAATGCTCTTCTGATTATATTTCTTTTTTTTTTTTTGAAATAACGTTTGCGGGGCTGTGGGACGTATCTATACCAGGGAGCATACAAGGTGCTGAGTAAGGTGGTAGGGGGGACGGATCTGAGGGGTTCATGCGAAGTTATTATGGGAGATAACTTCCATAATATCCCGAGGGCGCTGGCCGCGGCGAGGTGGCGGAGCGTTGTCCATATTGTTCAGATGACGAAGATGCGGGCAGTAGGATTCGCTGGGCTTTGCGAACAAAGAAGCCCAAATCAAGACCTCCAGGGTAGGAACTGGAAGACCCAGGTGGTAAAATGACATTTCATAATCAACTGTTGCAGTCCGTACCGTCACTGAATCGTCGCCAGGTTTCACGTCTTCGACTTGAAGTATTCAATATATATGTGATATGAATTGTGCTGGAGACTCACATCGTGATGTCAGTTATACTTTAACCACTGAGCTAAAGGAGTGACGTTAATGTTAAACAGACAACAGTTTTACTGGTGTAACTATTCTCTCTCTCTCTCTCTCTCTCTCTCTCTCATGGCACTAAACCCTGGCCTCCTTCAGTTTTCCCTTCATTCTCATCTGTCGATAGCCATCCTCCTCCAGGAACGCACTTTCAGTATTTCTTTCGCCAGTGTCCATGTTCCTAAAGAGTGTTCCATATTTATTTGCCGTAGTCGTTGTTGTTGTTTCCGTCCAATCCGAGGCTTTCTTGAAGGTTCCGTGGTGTGGTATTATTTCCGGGGGTAGGTTACTGCCCAACCCCCAACCCGGAGGACCAGGGATTTTTCTGTTAGGGTTCCCTTCTCTTAGCCGATGGGTCCCAGTTTTCTGGCGCCGGGAACTCGCCAATCACCCTCTCTCGTTTGCTACATAACGTACTCAGGGGCTACGGGACTTTCGTCTTCGAGAAGGTGAGAGTAGGATTTGTGGGTAGAGATGAGTTCCCTTCCGAGAACCTCTTGACTCTTTCGTCAGAAACAGTCGGCGTTTCTCAGAGTTTTAGTGTTGTATAGTAAACTATTACATGAAACGAACTGCGCTTGGGACTGCAACACAGTGACCACAATAGCCGCGTGTTGTAATTGTTGCAGCCTTGTACACATCGATTAGTCCGCAGCCCGCCTCTCTCGGTTCCTGTTGATCTGTGCTTATCGAATACGGCGGACTGGTAATGAGATAAGAGAGAGAGTGGACGATACTTAATGAGGTCATTTTGTGTACTGTGTATGGCCGCGCCGTAGTAATATTTGGACGTTCCGATAACTGACAGAATATTAATTTTTAAAAATATACAAATAGGTTTATAGTTTTATCTTTCTTAGTTATTATTTTTGTTCCTTATCGTATGTATAAAAACCACTGCCCGAATACAAATTTTTATCATAACTTCTTGTAACCAGATCAATAGATTAACCAAAATATATATTTCATAAGATAATCGGAAAGTTCATAGGCGCTCTGACTTTTTTGTTTCAATATGACCTTTTATTTTAAATAAGAGGGTTGAAAGTTCAGTTAGGTAAGTTGTGTTACGTGTAGTATTTCTCCGCCCCCTCCCCCAATCAGACGACTTCATGTGGGGAAGGAACAGTCGATCTGTATCCCGTGCTCTACGATTCGGGGTT
Organism: Magicicada septendecula; assembly: GCA_034769895.1. Lineage (NCBI taxonomy): Eukaryota > Metazoa > Arthropoda > Insecta > Hemiptera > Cicadidae > Magicicada > Magicicada septendecula. Next base: position 54,354,360 of record CM068373.1, read on the forward strand.
ACCATACTGCAGTCGTGACTTGCCTTGGCCCAGATCGTGTTATGTGTAGCCTAAATTGGTAACTGTAATTGAGTCTCCGATTATAATGGAGTTTCTGTAATTTTATAACTGTGTTTCGGTTTCTAAATGAGTAAATTTTTATGTCTTCACATCGGTCGCTTAACTACCAATAAGCCAACAGATCTGGCGATCTGAATAACGCTTTCGTCTACTATACTATCAAATGGACACAGAAACCTACAAGGTACATGTGTGTGTGTGTGTGTGTGTGTGTGTGTGTGTGGCTCAGTAGCCGAGAAAGGTAAAAGTGTAACAATGTAGGTCATTTCACACCGCAAGTCCATTTATCCGATGGACGGATTGGGCGTTCTGGACGCCCATGTAATAGGCTACCATTTCACACCGATAATATCCATGCGACGGATGTTTTATTGTGCCTGCCCCTACTCCCCGTCAGTTTATTTTAGCTGCCCAACCTGTGTAGTGTGCAGTATGTCCTCCGATCAGGTGCTTTGGTGTCAGTTTAGGTTAGCTAATGACTACTGCAATAACTAATACACTTCATGAAATGTAACATTTTTCAATTGCCTTTGTCTGTTACTTATTATCTTTTCCGAGAACGGGTACAGTCTCGTCCCAGGCATTCTGTTTCAAAGTGATATCCCGGTACGTAGGGGTGGGGGATCGACTGTCCCACAGTACAGGGCGTATTTTCACTTCTTCTATAAGCTGCTCCATATTCCATGGAAAACCCACAGTCAAAGATAAGTATAAACAAAGCAAAAGTGGGAACGACCAGTCTACAGCGTGGCGCAGCTGTTCAGTTGCAGTGGGCATGCGCAGAACAAAACGTCCACGCGGACGTCCGCCCTGCGAGGGTTACAACACATCCGTCCACTGGACGTCCGTTGGATGGATGGATGTCGGTGTGACCTGTCTCGTTTGACAAGCCAGCGAGCGATCTTTTTCGAACATTCACCAATTCCATCCACGGGATGGGCGGACGTACGATGTGGAATGATCTTAACGACGTCACACACTGAGTCGTCAGTAGGATAACATTCGACAGCAAAACAACTGTTATCAGCCGTAATTATTTTTTTTCCATGTGGCATCAGTATAGTTACGTTGTTGGCATGTTTCTGCACATTATTAAACAACTGTTATACCGGTGGTATCTGATTGGCGCACGGCGACAGTGTCGTGAAGTAACGCGAAGTTAAGAACACAGCATTACATCAAAATGCTTAGGAATTTTATCCTTCTGGATGAATTTTAAACCTTCATTTAAAATCATCATCATCATCTTCAAGGATTGAACCAAGGATGGTTTGTTCCGGTCTCAAATAGGCAAAGATTACAGCTGGTCACTCTAGCGCTTCCTCGGACGTCCCACACCACTCCGTCACTTCGGCTTATAGTTCCATTGTTGTTTGTGGATGCGGCAGTCATCCATTCGGCGAGGATGTTCCCACCAATTCAGCCTGATACAGGGCAATCCTGTCGAGTATAGTCATAATATTCAGTTCCTGCCGTATATCTGTGTTTCTTCTATGATCATGGAGAGTATACCCTGCCACGTGCCGGACAAATCTCATTTCAGCCGCTTGGATGCGATTGGCGTGGCCTATCGTTAAAAGTCCAATTCTCAGACCCATAAAGAAGTGTGGGAAGAGGCATCACCTTGTAGAATTTTAGACGTGTTCCTTTACTTGCTGACTTAAGGGTTCGCCTGATGGTCCTGCACATAAGGTTGAACTTATGCAACTTATTCACAGCGTCGTTGCTTGCATTATAAGACACACTGTAGCCCAGGTGTTGAAAACTGCTAACTTGTTCCAGGACAGTACCAACAATAACAATTGTTCCATCTATAACAATTTTTGCCCGTACGGGATCAGTCCCACGAAAAGCCATCACCTTTGTTTTAAGTGTGGATATTTGCAATCCAGAGTCGTTGCAGATTCGATTTAACAAATTTATACCCATCTGCAATCTGTTTTCAGAGTCGGATTTAAAATTATCACTTTGTAAATTCGAGTTTTTTACTCTGTTTATGAACGAATTGCATCTCGTACGTTTGGTTTATAAATCCACGGCGATTATAAACCAGGCCCAGAAAAGAAACGGCGTATGATGTTGTTTATGTTGGTACGCGTGTGTTGATTGTATGTGAAGCCTGCTCGTTCCCCGTATTAATTACATACTTTATGGTCTAAATTAAACTACTGACTAGACCAATATGTTACACAGTGATCGTTTGAGAGTGGTCGTTGGCGGTCGGTCAGTTGAACCTTGACCTTAGCGACGTAGTGGCGCCATTGTCATGGGCTGTGTGTGTGTGTGTGTGTATGTGTGTTTTCCATGTAGGCTTCTATTTGTGCACGGTTACTAAAAAACAAATTTTTTTTCCCGCATCGAACATGGACCAGCCCCCCCCCCCCCAGCTACATGATGTTTTGATCAGGGATGCTTTAATGTAGATTTCGTGTCTGTACGTCAGGCTAGAGGTGTGAAAAACTAGTATTTGAAAGTAATAGGTACGAACGAAACCGTTCCAAAAATAATAACACATAGAAATACCTCTTATATATTACATATATATATATATATATATATATATATATATACCGTATACAAACACTTTTTACTACAGTCCATTTCTTTATGTATATAATTTATTTAAAATGTATAAATTTAAATAAAAATATATATATACCTGTGTTATATAATTTGTTATAAGAAATAAATTGTAACTAAAAGTATTAACAGAGTTACTTTACACTGTGATTTTATTAAGCTGTTACTGTTTAAAAGAAAATAAATAAGAAAAGAATTTATAGGCCTATCTCCCTTCGGGAATACTATTTAAGTTTTCACTAGGAGTAAACAAACTAACATAGATTTAATATTAAATTATTGATTCCATTTTGGTTACACAAATCAGTTGCGAAACTAAGGCAATGAAATTTAGAGTGCACGTAACAGCACAACAAATAATGTCAAAATAATTTACGTGAGAAGTGCAGTGAAGTTAAAATCATCTCCGAAATCACATTAACTAAAAGTACTATGTCGCCTATCACCCACTCCGTAGGTTATAACTCAACAAAATTCGCTTTTTCAAAATTTACCAAGTTGGTGACTAGTATAGTGTATAATTTGTTATTATAATCTGTATTATACTGCATAACACATGAGAATAAATGTAACGTCAGTATGAATTTTTTTCATTTATTAAAAACAGCTTCGTCTCTTTGGCATAGACACATTATTCTGAACCTCGTTGTTTTGCTTCGTTTCGTACTTGTATGGCAATCGGCACATGCACAGAATGAAGTATTCAGCACCAAAAAGTGTCTTCGTACTCGTATATTCGTTTACTTGTTTATTCGTTAGTTGTGTAGGGGGTGGGTTCCAGCGTCTCGGAACCGCGGGGCCGCGAGTAATCGGGACGGTATTTCGACTTTTCAGTTTTCGGTTAGCAACAAAATTATCATTCCAAAATACCTGTTATAGGTATATCGGCCAACTTCTACGTCAGACGCACTTATACGAATATTATGTAAACTGAGACGATCGCATGTCGTCTGTAGCATTCTATTTTTATGGAATGTTTCTTGTCTTCATTTGAATATTGAGTGATGGTTTATTTAAAGCCACGGCCGTGGGTCGAAGAAACATTTTAAGAGAGAAGGTCCTGGTGCACCGTACCAAGGAAGCACGTTTTTTTACACCTCTCAGTGTAGGTTTCGTAGAGCGAAAATATAAAGAGGTGATGTACAATATTAAAGATGAATGGTCGAATTCTTCATCTTCATTTTCTTGCAGAATAACTTCATCGTCAGCAAACAGCAGAGTGTTAATGGAGATCTTATCGGGAAGTAGATTCCAGGACCAGTTCTCTCTGATTGCCAATCATGTATAGTTTTGTATGTAATTTACGAGGATCAGTTGAAAAGTTTGCGGAGCGACAACTTTAGCTTAGCGGTAAAACTAAAGTTTTTCGTGTGCTGCAAGATTTGTGTTTGTGTGAACTCCTGTTAATTTCCAAATCTATCAATTTATTCGTTGTTTAAAAGCTGTTTAAATTTGACTTGTCATGCGTGTTTTGAAAAACAGACAAAATCAAACATCGTGGTGTGATTCTTTGTTAAAAATTCAAAACGAAATTGTAAATGTGTCAGGAGATGCTCCGATGTCAAAACCAGCGGTTTGTAAGTAGGCACTTGAGTTTAAACGTGGTCGTACGAGCAGTGAAGATGAACCCCCCCCCTGCACTGGACGCCAAAAAATCCAACAACTCCAGCGTGGTGCCATCTTGCACAACGCTTTTTCACACCAAGTTCTTGAGTTAAAGTGTGATGCACACGCTCATATGAGATGCCTATGATTTCAGCAACATCATCCACTACTCAATCTGCGGTCTTCCAACACCCTATGAAATTTTTTAATAATGCCATGTTTTTTGGACGTCCCCTGCTGGGATAGTCTTCAGTGCTTCTACGACCACGTTTAAACTCGAGTGTGCCCCACTCACCGTTGTTTCTGAAGGCGCAGCATCTCCTAACACATTTACAATTTCGTTTTGATTTTCCGTTGGCGCTAAAACGTTTTTAACAGAGAAATCACCACAACACGATGTTTGATTTTGTGCATTTTAAAACACACGTGACTGGATAATTTCAAACAGCTGGTAAAAAGTGAATAAATTGACAGTTTATGTCTGGAAATTAACAGGTGTTCACGCGAAATATACGTCTTGCAGCACACGGAAGATTTTAGTTCTACTGCTGAGCTATAGATGTCGCTCCGCGAACTTTTCAACTGACTCTCGTAATCTCTCCTCTGAGTTCCGTCTGAAACTATTAAAATATTGACACAATGTCATCAGTCGTTTCACTGTATTGTAATTGTCTTCGGCCGAATGATTTTGTGTGCTTTCGCGTACATAAATCGTTTGTACTTTCACACTTTGTATTACAATTTTAGAGAGCGGCTTTCTACGTCGTTATAACTTTACAAAAATTAATGAATTAATGTTTTTGCTGTAGTGTATTCCTTGACGACTATAGCGTTGTTAATAACTGCTTTCTATTTGTAGTGTTTTTCAGTTTCAACTGGTTATAAGCATTGTTATGCCGTGGTGGTGTGGGTGTTATTTGTGCCGCTACGTGGTGCCACCCTTTCAGACTGTTTGCCGATTTGAAATCACCCCCATTTCCCATCTCACCCTACACCGTGTGGGGTGCACGTTTACACACCGGTACACGTCTCCTCGAACTGTCAAACTGTGATCGTATTCTCCCTTCCATACCTTCGGGAAAAACGTTTTATTTGTATACAAAAAAAGGGGGAAAGTATCGTTTCCGCCCTAAAAGTCATTCCAATTTATATTTTACGAACAGCATGCAGGTTGTTACCTTTCGTTCAAGCTCTTGCCGTTATTTTTATTATAACTATCGTTAAAATTCGTATAAATATTATTTTACCACTTCTGCCATTGAGCCAACTATAACCTAACATAAACGGCATAGCAAAGTTTCTGTGGGGGTTTTTGTTGATATTTTATTGACTGTTGTTCCACAGATAATGTGTTGATATAATTAGTCTTACATTTCGTATTTCTGTGCTTTTACACACAGCCATTCTTTCTGTTGTTTTCCGATGCCACGTGTGTAAGTGTGGTAGAAACGTGACAGCCTTTCTTGGTCGCTGAGCTGCGCCGACCCAGCGAATGAATTACCTCCACTTAAGTTGTCTAGAGAGGAGTGAGGGGAGATAACGCGATAACAGTTCATCGTCTCACTTTACTCACTAATTCTCTCTCTGTCACGCACACGCTTCCATTGTTTTCGCCAGCCTTGTTGTAGCCGATGTTCACACTATGAAACACTGCACAAGACTGTTGTGCGCATGTGCGAAATGGCGCATCTCGAAGCCAGTGTTCAAGTTCTATCGTCAGGTCTCTAACTACTAGAGACCTCGCTGCTTCTAGGCCCGCCACCTAGGCTACTTAAGCCGTTAAAAAGGACCCATTGTTATTTAAGATTGTAAATAAGTCACTCCGATAAAGTTTGAGACGTGCAGTGGACAAACGCCTCGTTCCGTGGCTAACAAAGTTTTCATTAATTTCGCACGTGCGCACAACAGTGTTGTACAACAGTCGTGAACATCGGCTGCAACAAGGCTGACGAGACCATTAGAAGCATGTGTGTGACAGAGAAAGAAGTAGTGTGTAAGTGAGACAGCGAACTGTTATCGCGTTGTCTCCTCTCTAACACTTTACACTGTCCTTGCAAGTGGGGATAGTTCTTTGGGGAGTTCGGCGAAGACCACCGCTCTAAAAAGGATGTCATATATGTATACATACTAAAATAAAATGATCGTGTAATGCTCGAAGTGGAAAGGTTAAATTATATCTCTGTGTCGGACATTGATGCTGAAACTGAAAAGGGGTGAAAGGGTGTCAGTCAGGACGACAGATAAGGCTAAAACATAACAAACACACACACACACACACACACACACACTACAGAGAGAGAGAGAGAGAGAGAGAGAGAGAGAGAGAGAGAGAGAGAGAGAGAGAGAGAGAGAGAGAGAGAGAGAGAGAGAGAGAGAGAGAGAGAGAGAGAGAGGAGAGTGATGAGTAGTGGAATGTTAGGGTTGTCACGCGTGATGGACCGATTACAGGCCTGCGATAACCGGTTTGTTGGGTTCGTTGTAATCCGTGAACAAGCGGTGATTACGCGAGTGACGAGGCCTGTATGACGTAACGTGTTTACGAAACTACCGCGTAATCATTTACATAATTTTTGCATATTCGTTGAAACTCAGTTGTGGACGTGTAATTGTGCATTCTTCTCGTTTTCAAAATAACATTGTGGTAACTTGCTCTATTTATACCTTGCTTACAATCTGCCAGAAATACAATTTTAAGGTCTCAAATACTAAGACAAAAGTGATGGCCTTCCTAGGGAAGAACTTTGTAAGAACAGAAATTGTAATTGATAATAGTGTTTTGGAGCAGGTATCACATTTTAATTATTTGGGTTGTGATGTCTCATATAGGAAGGATAACAATATCGAGAGAAAGTTGAAAAAATTTAGTTATACCTGTGGAACAATAAGACTACTATTGAAGAATAAAACGCAGAGTGAGACACAGCTAAAGTTCTATAAGGTCGTGGCTGTGCCGACTTTAATGTATGGATGTGAAACATGGACTCTCCTCCAAAAAGATATTCCAAAAATACAGGGTTCGGAAATGAAATTTTTAAGAGCAGTTAAAGGGGACGTAGTTTGAGAGATTGTCTACGAAACGACGACATAAGGAAAGGCCTGTCGACAAAGGTACAGTCATACTGGAGAGAATAAAGGAATACAGGCAGAATTGGAAGTCCCATGTGGAACGCATGGTAAACACGCGTGTTCCTAAACAAGCGTTTGAATATAGGCTAATTGGGGACGAGAGATCGTGGAAGACGCTGGAAAAAATGGTGAGAAACCGGAACGGGCTATAGCCCAAGCTATGTTGTGAAGAAGAAGAAGAAGAAGATTGTGTTGTTGAGAAGAAGAAGAAGATTGTATTAACCTCTCCTGAGAGTTACTTTTCATTCACTACTTTTGTACTGAGTTACTGTTGTATTTAGTACTGTTAGGTCAGTTTCAACCGATCGGTACGGAGATAAAGCATATCATATTATGATGTTTGCGTTGTGTTTGTTCGATTGATAAATTGACATTCGTAATTAGTTCCCTCAACCTTGGTTAATAGTATTTCACAATTTATTTTTTAACATGATAATGTTTTTAGGCTGGGGGTCATTCCTCAAAAATGTAACGTCATCGAAAAATGTAACGCTTCCACACTTTCGATTCCCCACAGTCTAGAAATCTTCGGTCTCTGTCGTTTTAACATGATAACGTTTGTTATATAGTAAGTATATTTGTTATATAGAAAATATTTGTTATATGCACATTATACGTTTCAAAAGCCTAAAAACATTATCATGTTTCGATGTTTCGATTTCGTCGAAATTTCTTTATTTTTCATAAATAACTGACAGAAGACCAACAAACGATTCGTGACATATCGAAGCCTTTACACAAAGGACTTCGTAAATGCGTTTCAACGTCTCCGAAGTTTCGAGTCAAGTCGAGACAAAAGTATGTGTACGGGTTGTCGTAAACACAGTTACGTGGACCTTTAGTGACAACAGAAAATCCAAGCAACCGTAAAAATAATCAGAAATGTTGTTTACCACCTTAATTCAATCCAGGGGCTGATCCAGCAAGCAGTTGGGGGAGGGAGACGGTTGACTTTTGGTGGGGGAATATGAAAAGTTGGACCATTCTTTAATGGTCTAAAGCAGGGGTCTCCGGCCCGCGAAGAGTCATTGTCTGACCCGCGGCAACCCTGCCGATGCTGCGTGCAGTTTTTAAATAGATCGTCAAAATACTTAAAATATTATGAATTTTTACTAAATAACTAAACAAGAAATAAGTTCAGTTAAAATGTTATAATATTTTGTACAAGTTTAAAACATTTACGTGGTTAATGTGCTTGTTCGTCTGGCTGCCTTGAATGAATCACGCTTTTCACTCGCATCTTATTGAGTGATGATTTCGAGGAATTAAAAAGAGCAATGCTTTCAATGTTAGGATCGACCTATATCTGCGTGCAAACGTTTACAAAAATGAACTTCGTAAAATCAAAGTACAGGGCTAACTTGTCAGACGAACACTTGAAATCCATTCTAGTACTGTAATAGGAGCATCAAAATTTGACCCAAAATGGACAGACATTATATGTCAGAAGCAACTCCACACATCCCATACGTACATAAGAAAGCCAAAAATAATACATAAGAAACATCTTTGGATGTTACTTTTCCTTACTTTTATTTACATTATTTTGAATAAATGAATTTGTTTCTTTGGGTAAGTCTGCTTAATTTTTATTTAAATTTCTATTTTATTGACTTGATTATTTTGTGAACTTAAACAAATAAGTTTATTCTATATATATATATATATATATATATATATATATATATATATATATATATATATATATATATGTCTCTCTCTCTGTATGCGTGCGCGCGCGCGCGCGTGTGTGTCAATTCGGCCCTCAAGTGAAAACGTTTAGAGACCGAATGACAAAGGAAAGGAGACATTGGCGACATTTGATCTAAAGTATAAATGACAGCAATGAGTGAAGATAAAATACAGCGTTGTTATCAACACAATAGGTTTATTAACGTACAAGTATTAAATCGTATCTGTGTTGTTCAGTTTATTGTTTTTTAAAGTTTAAAATATTCTAAATATCACTATAATATTGACGACTCGGAACACAAAGTTTTTTATAAGTAAAAACGTAAAGTTTTACCTTACAGCCTAAACCGGCTTTCACCTATAGAAGGCTTCATCAGAGGCTGTCGTTAGTAGCGCTGCTCGTCTTGTTGTTGGCGACGAGAAAGTGTTTCGAAAGATTGAAGCTGTGTGAAGACGACACACAGAAGACTAACGACAGCCTCTGATGAAGCCTTCTATAGGTGAAAGCCGGTTTAGGCTGTAAGGTAAAACTTTACGTTTTTACTTATAAAAAACTTTGTGTTCCGAGTCGTCAATATTATAGTGATATTTAGTTAAGTAACGGACACGTCATGGACAACGAAATCCAAGAATTTAAAATATTCACTTTCAGTTTAAAATACACACTACTCGTTTAAGTTATGTATCAAACAAAATTTAAATACATAATGGGGATAAGTAAGTATTAACATGGTGGTAAGGTACAGTTACAATTTATAAAGTAAAACCATGAATCTACATAACGCGATATGAATTTTGTATCTTATTCACAATCACAATACAATGAAACAAACTTTGTCTGATGTGACCGTTTGGGGGAGGGGATTTCCTGCATTCCCACGTGGATCCGCGCCTGATTCAATCCACACTTAAATCAAGATTCTTATTCACAAATACAATAATCCATTACACGATGTTAACGAACTAATCGGTCTCGTTTTTGTCTTTTGCTTACCGATTTCACTGGTTTTGCATCTCTCATCTAACATTGTAATACATTCTCTGTGCACTAAGTTAACCCGTAACTACCACACTTGGTTGCAGAGGACCCGAGGGAAAGTTGTTTGTGCCTTTGAGGTTGTTACTACTAAGCTACCCAACTGTGTATGCTTCTACCAGTCAGTTGGCCCTGCGACAGCATTGTTGTTTGCTAACATTTCCAGTGTTTTGGAAATAACAGTTACCGGCTCCCGTGCACCCATCTGTGTCTGTAGTGTAACTTTTTTTTCAGGCACTGTGTGTACCTGTTACTCTTAAGTTACGGCTCAGTATCTAAGCGAGGAACAGATGCTAGCTCTGGTTTTCATCAGTCGAAGTAGAAAATTAATAAATAAATAAAAAGATAACCTATCTGGGGTCTATGAAAGTAATAAACGTGAGCTACTACCAGAATTTACAGTCGCAAGAGGAAGAAATATAGAGTTATACGGAGTTTCTGGGCAAACAACAAAATGCTATGGAGACTTCTCAGATTAGTGACAGGACAGTTATAATAACATAATTTAGTATAGATATTTTATCATTTTATTGCTTACGTAGTAATGTGTCAAATACATTACATCGTGTAATATATGACCGCCTAAGAAAATGTTTACATTGTCTTTATTTAATATAAAAATGAATTTTATTTTCTGTTTGCTCCATTTTATAACTAAAAATAATTAACATATCATCGATCAGGGTGACGGGTTTTTGAAGGACAGATTATTTATGTAAACCTTGATTTATTAGTGTAATATTTTAGCAGAACAATTGTTTTGTTTAAAACACAATGTGTTTTGAATAATAGTGCACAAACTACATATTAAATAAACTACAGTTACTGAAAAAATAGTTATTTTGATTTCATTACCGCCATTCTTCTGTAATAATAAAATATTTAATGTGGGTCCCGTGGACCCATGTGTGCCTTAGGCGAAATATTTTTTATGTGTGCTAGTTACGGGTTAAGCATATTAAAGTATAATAACTGGTAGATTATTTGACTGAATTATTTATACAACAAGTGGTACCCTGCAGTGAAACGCGGAAGTGTCGAGCGTAAAACCACCTGCGCCAGCCGACAACAATACGTGCTTTACGTGAGTGTAAATACAACTGTTTCTTACGCGGCGGTCGTGTAGTCAGTTATCTCGTCGTTGGATAATGGTGGTGCTTAACTACAGTTTTTCAGAAAACCCAACAAAGGGTTCCTCCTCCTGACATATCGAAGCCCTTAAAACGACTTCATAACGTCTCCGAAGATGTCAGAAGAAACTCATGTAAGTAGGTACTGTAGTTTAATGTATGCACAGATCATTGCTGCAGCCGATTCCTGTATGGGTCGTCAAGACCGTCTGTTCCTCATTACTGGAATGCAGCCAGTTCAACAGGACGGAGAAAGAGAAATAATAATGAATTACATGCTAGGTACAATGACATTACAGTTGTCCGATTTGCCAAAATTAATAGGTTAAGGTGGGCAGGACACGTTCAGAGAACGGATGACGAACGTACGGCATAAAGAATTATTAAACACAAGCCAATAGGAAAAAGGAAGATTGGAAGAGCGAAGAACAGATGGTTGGACCAGGTCGGCAGTGATGCGAGGAAGCTGGGCGCAGTGAATTGGTGGCGGATGGTTGAGGACAGGAATAAGTGCAGGCAATTTCTTTTGGAGGCCAAGGGTTGATCTGGGCTGTAGAGCCAAAGATGTATGTATGTATCTTTGGTAATTGTTTGCTGTCGCTTTAGTCTATATTTTAATACCCAGTGTTAAATAAATTCGCACCGTATATTGTGAGTTCATTCCACTCGTGTGGGCAGTAAACAGCTTTCGCCCCACTCGATGTCACTTTCGTTGTATGCCTATACATTACTTGTGTCTCCACCTCTACAGTGGACCGGGGTTTGTCTGTATTCCGGTCCGCCCTTTGCGCGAAACGTGCGTTTGATAATTTCCGTTGACTTTGACAATATTTTCTTCCTTCAGCTTCCACTCTGTTCGCATTTGTAAAACGCATTCTACACGTAGACTAGCTTTTCTCAAAACAAATCGTTGGTTTACTCAAAGTTTTTTTTTTTCATTTACAGTTAATGATAATAAGTCTGTATAACTCAGATTACGTATGTAATGAATACAGTATTCACGGACCGCGGTTAGTTGCGCCCAATCATACAAAACCCGGTCAGATGCGATCGACTTGAAAATTTGGCCCCGGTCAGTTGCGACCCAGCGTCCGAAAACATCGTCCTTTTAACTACAGATTACGACTGCGTCTATCAAAGATGTGTGAAGATGTGGCGCTTGGAATGGTAATGCGTTCAGCTGTTTGCAGCAAAGGTGTGTGAAGGTGTGGCGCTTGGAATGGTAATGCGTTCAGCTGTTTGCAGCAAAGGTGTTGAAGGTGTGGCGCTTGGAATGGTAATGCGTTCAGCTGTTTGCAGCAAAGGTGTGTGAAGGTGTGGCGCTTGGAATGGTAATGCGTTCAGCTGTTTGCAGCAAAGGTGTGTGAAGATGTGGCGCTTGGAATGGTAATGCGTTCAGCTGTTTGCAGCAAAGGTGTGTGAAGGTGTGGCGCTTGGAATGGTAATGCGTTCAGCTGTTTGCAGCAAAGGTGTGTGAAGGTGTGGCGCTTGGAATGGTAATGCGTTCAGCTGTTTGCAGCAAAGGTGTGTGAAGGTGTGGCGCTTGGAATGGTAATGCGTTCAGCTGTTTGCAGCAAAGGTGTGTGAAGGTGTGGCGCTTGGAATGGTAATGCGTTCAGCTGTTTGCAGCAAAGGTGTGTGAAGGTGTGGCGCCTGGAATGGTAATGCGTTCAGCTGTTTCCAGTGTACAGACCGCACAAACTGGGACGACAGTACTACAACCTAAAGATATCTACTAAGTTAGATATTTTTGTACCAACAAAACAAAAGTTGTGACTCAGTGCGTAAAATTTCCAGTACGCTCAAAGATTATTATTGAGAACAGAGTATTGGAACAGATCTCAAATTTTAATTATTTAGGTTGTGAAATAAGTGTTGACGTTGACAAAGATATACGAGACTAACGTATAAAATATAATAAAAAAACGTATAAAATACCTCGTACAAAATAAAATCAATAGAGTTCAACACATATGTGGAACTATAAATAGAACACTGAAAAATAAAGAGACGTGAGACAAAATTAAAATTCTACAAGACAACGGCTGTTCCAGTGCTATTATATGGCAGTGAATCCTGGATTACAAAACAGAGAGATGAAAGCAACATACAGTACAATCAGGAAAGTTGAGATTTTTAAGAGGGGTCAAAGGATGGACAAGAAGGGATCATATAAGAATTGATCATACGGGATACATAAGGGATTTAATAAGATCATAAGGGAAGTATTAAATATATATAATCTAAATGAGAAAATTGAAGAATACAGGGGAAATGCAGACAGCATTTACGTCGCATTGATGAAGATATAATACCAGTAATTGTAAACAAGTACAAGCCTTCTGGAAGAAAGGATGTGGGAAGGACCAAGAAAGAAATGGATCTGAATGGATGTGAAGTCGGAACAGGCACATTGCCTAATCCCTGAAGTGTAGAAGAAGACCTACAATTTTTCCAGCTTCTTAACAAATTTTGTTAACCTCTCCGAGACAAGTACCGACCGGGGCCGCTCCGGGTGACCGACACTTTACCGCATTTTGTAACATTTGAGGCAGCAATAAATAATTGAAAGTTTGTTAACCTGGTAAATTGCCAGACGGAAATTGGTTCCAAATAACGCAACACACTGGTGGTAGCGTTTGGTCGAGTGTTAGAAAACGGTCGATAATAACTGTATAATTGTAGTGTGCACCGTTTGGCTGTAGAGTTACTTATGTACTTACGTAATCGACTTGTAATTAAGGTAATTTCGTTTTACACATTTGCACTGCGGTTGTCTGCCTCCTTACGCGGTTATCAGTACGGAGGCGTTTTGCGTTCATTTTAACACTCGACTGCACACTCGTTTGAGATTAGTAGTGACTGCCTCGTTTGAGATTAGTTTGAGGAAACGTGCCCTACAAACTGGGATTCAGACCCTCCCCTCAGCTATCCGCAATTTCCGCCTCGAATGTAAGGTTAAATGTTGACCTTAATCCGTTTAATTGAGCCTATACGGTAAGTAATTTACTTACCAAGAAAATAACTCCAGCTACAAGTGTTTGAAGGTAAATGGTGTAATAATCTGACACACACGAAGTAAATTATGGTAAACACTCTTAGACGTACAAATAAAATAGAAATTAGACACCTAAAAATCAGTAAAGGAAGTTAAATGTAACTTAAATATTATGTTAATAAAACAAGAAATTATATAAACTGGGAAAACGAACGTCCAACGATCTATACTACTGGATCGCGCTTGTGTGGAGTGGAGGTGCGGAGCAAACGGTCTACCTACTATCCCCACCATCTGGCTGTCCAATGCAACAAGTGTGCATACCGCATATCATAGTGTCACAATTACGCACCCATGCAATTACGTGTGTTTTGCTTCGACATACTACTTCTTGTTCTGTGACCTCACTAAAAATATATTTTCAGTAGACTGTTAAAATATTTAACCAACATGCCCGTCCATTGTGCAGCCTACAATTGTACGAAGAGACATCAGAAAAGCAGCGAAGAAAATGTATCTTTTAACTTTAGAAGAGGAAGATATTTCAGAGACTTGTAACTTTGAAAAGGTGTTTTGTGACTTGATAGGGAATCAGAGTTCTACATATTACAAAGATAATGTTTTATTTTATATAAGTGGATTTATTGTAAGGAAAACTGACAGCAAAATCAAGTGTTTGGAATGCAGTAACGTACTGTTGGCCGACGTTTCAGATATTAGTGCGTACACTCACTTTACAAATTTTATTTCAAAGGGCAAACTGGTGAGGGCATCTCATGATGTTCTAAAACTGATTAAATACATGTATAATTTATATTTGTCTAATAACAACAAAGAAGTAAATATTTATAATTTATTAGCACAAACTTGTCGCCAGTTCACAGGTTCTGTGTTTAAAAATCATAAATTTTGTAGTGACTTTGCAGACAGTCATGAAATTAAACTCATTAAACTTATAGGTCAAATGTTTTTTAAAGTTATATGTCATGCTTCTGCCAAAGAAAAAACTTTGGCAGCAAATATTTCTAAATTAGGTGTTCGTCAAAAGTATAATAAGCTCGTTCTTTTTTGCAGTATGTAACTGAGAAAGAAACATGTTAATCGCGTGTTTTTCTTATAAATGGAATTTTCCGATAATTTAAGAATTCTCTATAATAAATGCTCAAAATAGAAGATATGAATATGACAGTTATCGGCATATGTAGCCCTATCATATGTATCACAAAGCGAAATTAGAATCCCTATTGCATTGTTAAAAAGATCAGACAGATTACATACGCGGCGCACAATTTGAGAATTCACTTTATAAATATTAGTTTGTGCAAATAATTTTGTAGATAATCTAGCATCAGCGCATTTAGTTATAAGTTTATTTAATTGTAAGTTGTAAATAATTAATTGTAAGTTGTTAAGAATGTAATATACAAAAATTATGTACTGTAGTAACGTAATTACCAGTTACCGGCATATCATATGTATCACAAAAGCGAAATTAGAATCCCTATTCTATTGTTAAAAAGATCAGACAGATTACATACGCGGGGCACAATTTGAGAATTCAGTTTATAAATATTAATTTGTGCAAATAATTTTGTAGATAATCTAGCATAAGCCCATTTAGTTTTAAGTTTATTTGAGTTAATTGTAAGTTGTAAATAATTAATTGTAAGTTGTAAATAATTAATTGTAAGTTGTTAAGAATGTAATATACAAAAATTATGTACTGTAGTAATGTAATTATAATGAAATGTCGAAATGCAAACATTATGATGGTTAATAACATGTACATAATACAAATTAAAAACACCTTTAAATTAATAATTAGGAATTGTTTCTGTTGTATTTTTCATCATCCCGTTGGTAAAATTTCTTATCCTTATTCCTTAAGAAATTTATTCTTTTAGTACTTTTCCTTTAATAAGGAAAGCGCAATGATAAAACAATTCAGTGTTGTCATGGGCTGCTCAAGTTCCAGCAGCGAGCGACGACAGCCAGGTGGTGGGGAGAGCTGAACGAGCAGGACCGTTTTGTTAACACGCACAGCGCGATCCACTAGTATAGATCGTTGCGAACGTCAGTAACTTACAAATATAGGCTCGAACACATGTATAAAGTTTATTCACACTGAGAATGGATCCTGATGTAAACAAAACCATCTGTTTGTACTTGAACCGGATTGCTTAGACGATTGGCCGCATCACTACCCGCTACCCGCTAGAAATAAACTAGTTCACAGTTGATTATTAGTATTAATTAATTAAAAATATTTAACCAATTATTATTTTGTAATTCTTCGGGTCTGTAAACAAAGGATTAACTTTTCACCGTAACTGTCTCCGTATTGTATCACTCCGCTTTGTTTACATCAGACTCCACTCTAAGAGGCCATTTATGCACATGCGCGGCAAAAATCAAGACGCGCGTTCTGAAAACATGCTGCCCTACTCTAGACTCTAGAGTACGTGCGACAGAAAGTCTTGCCGTGCGTTTTGTAAATACAGTAAAATTCACTTGACATGAATCAACCGTTTTCGTTCTAACGGCGCATGTTACGAATTGCGCATGCGTCAGCAGAGAAACAAAAGTCAGTTTCCTCCGAGACACTGTGGAGATTATTGTGTGCGTACTTTTCAAAAAACATCAGTATTTATCAAAACTGTAGCGTTTAGTTTCATTTAGTTTGTTGCTATACAGTATTTTCCGGTTTGTCGAGTGAAATGGATCAGTCTGGTTCACCGTCGACTTCTGTGCAAAGGAAAGTCATACATAGTCAGAGTCGGAAAATAATTTTTAACGTCTACAAGTTTATGAAATCTGAAGGCAAAGAAACGTCAGAAAGAAAATTACAGGAAAGGGTAGCTCAGGCGTGTGGTGTGTCGCTAAGTAGTGTTTTTAGAATATTAAAGAAGCTGTCGCGTATAAGGGTGATACAAAATCTTTCACCACTCCTCATAAAAAAGTCCAAGAAAAAAAGTAAAAACCGATATAGACGATTTTGACAAGTGTACTATTCCACGAATTATTCACGACTGTCACACAACGGAAGGGGGAAGACCAACATTAAAAGTTATTTTAAGAATTTTAGAAGAACGAATTAATTATAATGGTAGTGTATCTAGTCTTAGACAAATTATTCGACAAATGGGATTTCGGTGGAAACGTGCTGAAAACAATAGAAAACACACAAGTACATGTGTGTAAATTGGTACTTTTATGCAAACGCGCGGCATACGTGCTGCCCGTTCCCACGGCCTCAGTACAGCCAACTTCTCCTACAACACACATTAGTTTTTCTTTCTAATGATTCGTCAATAACTACAATAGTTATGTTTAATGACGCAAAAAATAATTTTTTTTTACTGTACAATGAAATATGTTATGATGAGAATATAGAATACTATTTTTTTTATTTCTGTTCAAATTATTTGATTCTTACTATTAATTAAACTGTTGCCAAACAATTTTGAATTAATTGTATGACTTAATAAATGTTCATAAAACAAATTTATTTCTTCTTTAAATGGGACGCCAAACAAAAAATACTTAAATTGTTTAAAACAGTAGCCTACTTGTATTTTTGTGGCCTTATGTATGTGGAGGTACTTTTCTGTTAGTTAGCTCTCACTTTGTTTAACTATAGTAATGTAATGTTTTGTTCAGTGTTGTTTTCACTTGAAAATTGTTCTTAAGATTTCCGTTTTAGATTTAATGTGGCGTTTCAGTTTTCACTCTGTTTATAAGAGTGAAAATTACTAAATTAACCAAATAGTAGGCCTACATGTACTTATTTTTGTACACTGCCACCCTACGACGGATAATTAAAATAGAGTCAGTTACACTTGTACTCTTAGATTAAATTTTATTTAGTATTTTTTCTTAGATCAAATTTAATTTAAGGTACGTGACTCATCTGATAGTTATTTGCCAGCATTCAGGAAATGCCAACCCCTGCACTAAAGCCTGTCTCGTTTGAATCATTTCTGGCATTCACTGACCAACTCATCAAATGATGCCACAGACATTCTGAAAAAAGAAAATTAAAAACGTCTCCGTCTGTGTAACGTATACAGAGGTTGGCAGGAGTCCTTGCTGCGCGGCAGAAAACCTTCTCGCGCGAGTGCATAAAAGGGGCCTAAGCGTGAACAAACATTATGTCTGTAGACAGCGAATGCCAGAGAAGAGCGTTATGAAAGCCGGGAGGGTAGGGACGCTACTGAATAATGACCCTGTGTCTCGTAATTTATTTGTTACGTACACACACAGGGCCGCCGACAACAGTGGTCACTTTGAGCAGCAAACGATGTACGTTGACTGTGGTCTGGAAAAAGCCTTTTGGCGGCGGCGGCCAGCAACGAGCTTGTTTAGCGCAGGCCAATAATCCCTGCATCCGTTTGAAGGCCTAAACCCCCTCCCTCCCCCAGCCTTATTGCTCTGCAAGTGGGTTATTTTTATCTCCATTCATGTACTTATACAACCATCATACACGTGTTCTCGTACGCTTTGTGTGTGCACGTTTATTTAATTTCATTAACGGGCGCTGAAGCAGATTCGAACACAGTTGATCTTTATCCTCAAAAAAACAAAAGAAAGCCTTTAGGGTTATTGATGAATTATTTTTAGGCGGATCTTTCGTAACAAGTAAAATTTAAGAATTCGCTTAAATTAAAATTATATTCTCACGTTGGCTTCCGCGGCCGGTGTCCATTATGTTTTTGAAGTTTTCTTCCAGTATGGACCGCGTCAAAAATCTCTTGTATGACGTTTTACTCATATTACAATGAGTATCCTCAGGTCTAAATGACTGACTGGTCACGTAGACCTGAGGATACTCATTGTAATATGAACGAAACGTTGCCATACAAGACGTTTTTGACGCGGTCCATACCGGAAGAAAACTTCAAAAACACAAATTAAAATTGTTGGCTCTAGAATCTATTTCTCAGTCTGTAGTCTATCAGTCGCCGTCGCCCGCTCGTCGTCATTGTCACCGTTATCATCATCTTCTCATCACGACATAGGCAAGGTGCTGCCTGTTTGGCCGTCGAAGATCCTCCAGAAGATCCTCTCTTCCTTGAGTCTACCCACACGCACCTATGTCCTTTAGGTTTGTATTTCCAGACTTGTTTGGCCAGTCTGGAATCCTGACATTCTTTCTAAATGCTCTTTCCAACGTTGTTAATTTGTGATACCAGGCTGTTTGGACGTGGTCCAGTGCTAAAATCTCTAGCAGACGTTTCGGACGTGCCATTGACGGCCATCATCGGTGGAAATTTGAGCTTTCGCTAACGTAAGATATCATTCGTTAGTGAGCACAGTACTATGGTCATGGTTAGCGGTCAAATTTCCAAGTACGTCTACCACGATGATGTAGTTTCAACGCCACCAGCCAATCAGGAAGTAGTTCAAATGGCACGGCCGAAAAGTGTGGTAGAGATTTTAGCACTGGACCACGACCAAACAGCCAAACATCACAATTCAACGACATTAACTCCGACCGTGTAAGCCTGAGAAGTAATGTTCTTTCCACCGTTGTTTATAATCTTTTTATTTTTCATTCAAGTTGAAAACTTGTAATTCTTCTCTCAAAGCCTCATTCGTTTTACTGTCAGGTTTAGAACACCTTTTAACTCCTCGTAAGAACGTCATTTCCGAGCCTGTATTTTACTTTCTTGATTCTTGGTCGTCGTCCATAATTCACACCCACAGGGACCGCCATGACTATGTAGAACTTCTCGAAGTACCTTGTTTACAAAAGTACGGTTGATTGTCCCACAGATCGTGTAGAAATTAACAATAATAAACGGATAATCTGTTAACCGTGTTTGGAGAGCCGTAGATAGACACCAATCTACTTACCCATCAATATCATAATTTGTATCATAGCCAATATCATTTTTCAGATAGTTAAAATAGCTCACCTGTTCTACAATTTGTTCTTAATCAGTATTTTTGTTCTTATTGGTTCCTTGCCTCGAAATGCCATTACCTTTATTTATATAGTGGAGATTTTCATATTGTATTGTTTGTATATATGATGAAGCATACAAACAGATTTTTGAAAAGTTGATTCTGTATTCTGAATGACAAGCCAGTCGTTAGCAAACAACAGCACACTCAGATATCTGTCTGTCTGTGATATTTTAATACTAGGGTTCACTAGAAGTTCCCAATTCTTTACTAGATCGTCAATATAATTGTTAAAAGGAGTAGGTGATATCCTGCACCCTTTAACAGGTATGTGTCGAGATATTCTACAATTATTTTAACAGCTATTCTTGTTCCGTTATATAGGCCCTGTATAGTTCTTATAAGTTGTTGTGTGTAGCCCCGTCGTCTACCAATATATCCGTAAATTTTTCTCAGTCTATCTCTGTCATAATCTCCCTCTGTGAATCAATTCTATCTCTTCCTCTATTTCCTTCCCGCTCCCGTCCCTGTCTTCCACATGTCTTTGTTTCATTAGTTGTGTTTGCTTGTCTCTCTCTCCCCTCCCTCTTATACTCTCTCCCTTCCCCTCCATGTCTACTCTAACATTTTGTAGTAGTGGGTCGTTTGTTTAACACGCTCCATTAAATTAATTGAACTCGTATGTAGTCTTCTGTCTCCATACGGGGTTCAACTTTCGTGTGACATTTCTGCAGGCGAAGCCATGTGGGTCAAACTGTTAAATACAATGTTATGTAAAAGTTTATTATAGCAGTGGTTCCCAAAGTGGGGTCCGCGACAATGTTTCAGGTGGTCCGCGGTCACTTTTAAGAAAAAATAGAATATACCGTAATTTTCTCAGATTTTTTATAGTCTAGAATGTAAATTTTAGAATCTTAAAATAATTAGTAGCAGATATTGTAATTGTAAAAAGTAACTTCGAACTAACGGCTTTAATAATGTCTTTAAATCATGTCGTGTATCAGATCTGTTTGTCAGCCGAACTGACTAGAGCGCCGCATCAACGCAGAACTGATAGCGCTGTTTTAGTCCACGTTTAAGCATTGTATCTTGCTTATAAGCACTGTATCTCGCGTATAAGCACTGTATCTAAGCAAAACCTTTTTCCGTGTAGCTGGTTTTACCCCTAAGTAGCTGGATTTCGACACATGTGGCTGGAAAAATAGAGCCGAGGTTGGCAAAGTTAAGAAATAAACTTGATGTCGAGATTGACATAATATCAGACATTAAAATTAATACTACAGAGCTAATTGTTCAAAAGCAGCTTCATTGTTTACATTAAACTATGTTTTGTATCATTAATATTATAATTTTGCAAGTTAAGAGGATTTTAATTTTAATTTTAATACATTTTCATTATATTTACTGTTTATTTTATTTCATAACTTAGACGGGGTCCGTGAAATTATTAATTTGGGGGGGGGAATCCGCGGACTGAAAAGTTTGGGAACCACTGGTTTATAGCCATTAACGAGACTTGTTTAATAACTTAAAGTCTGTAAACCGTTACCGACTTGTAATTATTTGCAGAGTTTGTGTGACAAATACGGAAGGCGATGTGATAGATACGGAAGGAAAACATGCCTCTATAGTGAGCACTAGAGGTGGGCCGATATGCCTAAAACAGGTATTTTAAAACGATATTTTTATGGAACGGATGTAACAGTGACTGAAAAGTTGAAATACCTGTTCCGATTCAACGATAATTGGAAAGTCGAAATACCCGTTCCGATTACTCGCCCCCCCCCCACGCAACTAACGAATAAACAAGTAAACGAGTATTAGGAGTATTATACGAGTACAAAGCCACTTTTTGGTGCTGAATACTTCATTCTGCGCATGTACCGGCTGCCATACAGTACGAAACGAAACAATACAGCGAGGTTCAGAATATCTCTATGCCAAAAAGAGACGAAGCTGGTTTTAATAAATGAAAAAAATTCATACTTGTTACATTTATTCTCGTGTGTTATATAGGTATATAATACAGATTATAATAACAAATTATATATTATACTAGTCACCAAATTGGTAAATTTTGATAAAGCGAATATTGTGTTATAACCTACAGAGAGGAGGCTGATAGGCCATATAGTACTGTGATTTCTGAGATGATTTTAACTTCACTGCACATCTCACGTAAATTTTTTAACATTATTTGTTGTGCTATTACGTGCACTTTAAATTTCATTGCCTGAGTTTCGCAACTGATTTGTCTAACCAAAATGGAATCAATATTTTAATATTAAATGTATGTCAGTTTGTTTACAAATCTAGTGAAAACTTAAATTAGTATTCCAAAAGGGAGATAGACCTATAAATTCTCTTGTTTCTTGTTTTCTTTTAAACAGTAACAGCTTAATAGTCACAGTGTAAAGTAACACTGTTAATAGTTTTAGTTTCAATTTATTTCTTATAACAGATTATATAATACAGGTATATGTGTAATAGGTATATAATAACAGGTATTTGTACGTGATATTTTTTGTAAACGGTTCCGTTCGTACCTGTATTTTCAAATAATAGTTTAGCACACCTAGTTTTGCAATGAGCTGAGTGTACAGTAGGCCTACTACAGAACCTATTCAGCAGGCTGTAAGTGGGTCAAGGTGTGTGTCATCGTGTTTAGGCGTAGGCTTGTGACGTTACCGGTTACCAAATACCGTAACTTTGAGCGGCTTTCATAACAATCCAGCACTTTCCTTTTGTTACACACTTTGCTGTCCTTATTCACTGCTTTATCAAATAATAAACAAACAAACAAAAAGGAAATGTACGCATGAGTATAATACAGTGGAAAACGTTTAACTAAAATGACGGAGACCAGCTATTTTTTAACAGACTTTTGTGTTAAAACGGACAAAAAGTGAAACAAAATGAGATAAATGAACAAATAGTGTATAGATTACTTACTGTATTGTGTAGTAAAATAAAGCAGTAATGAATATTCAGAAGGTACGTACATATAAACGTTTTATTTGTCCTTCTGGATAATGTCTGGTTAATTTTTCTTAAAATTTAGTATAGGCCTACAGGCATTGTAGCTGTTTAACGTAATTTTTACGATTTTGGTTTTCTTGTGCAGTAGTGTACTACGTCTAGTACTGTACGTTAAAAATTGTTAGAACATTTATTAAAAAAAAAAACTATTTTCAAAAGTCATGGAAGTAGGCCCTTGTTTTTTAACATGATAATGTTTTTAGGCTGGGGGTCATTCCACAAAAAATGTAACGTCATCGAAAAATGTAACGCTTCCACACTTTCGATTCCCCACAGTCTAGAAATTTGATATGTAAACGCATCAAGACAGAAATAATCGCTGCTGACATTGAGTTTAGCAAACGTTTTAGTGAGAATAAATTTGATTTTACATGCTCTATTTGTGATCATCTGTGGTTTGGAAATGTAATCCACATTATACGTTTCAAAAACCTAAAAACATTATCATGCTTTGATGTTTCGGTTTCGTCGAAATTGCTTTAATTTTTTTTTTTCATGATTTTGTTCGTTTCTTCCCAGAGGATCCGATCACTTATACTGAGGTGTGCAGTGAGCAGAATTGTGAGGGCCTGATTGTACTAAAGGTTTTAATCTTTTCTACGACATAAACTAACTTTTCCCCTCTATAATTTTATAAAAAACAGGCTTCTGGAATGGCATTCTTAAGAGGAGTTAAAAGGTGTTCTAACCTAACCGTATAAAGAATGAGGCCATAAGAGAAGCGTTGCAAATTTTTAACTTGAATGAAAAATTAAAAGATTACAAACAAAGAATTTTTCCGGTGAAGGGTTTGTGAAGATCGGTCAAAAATATAACACAAATTTTAAATTATTTGTGTCGACGTTTCGACAATATTTGTTGTCATCATCAGGACAATACAGTAACAGTTGTGTATTTGGTGTCGTAACAGCTCAGCAACAGTTGTCCTGATGATGACAATAAATATTGTCGAAACGTCGACACAAATAATTAAAAATTTGTGTTATATTTTTGACCGATCCTCACAAACCCTTCACCGGAAAAATTCATCGATTGACGGTCACTACGAATTTAAGGATTACAAAGAACGGTGGGAAGAACATTTAGAAAGAATGTCAGGTTCCAGACTGGCCAAACAAGTCTGGAAATACAAACCTGCAGGACACAGGTGTGTGGGTAGATCCAGGAAGAAACGGCTGGAGAATTTTTGAAGGTGGAACAGGCAGCACCTTGTCTATGCCGTTTTGTGAAGGTGATGATGACAGTACTAATTTGTAGACAAGAAATTTTTTTTTTTTCGGAGTTGCTGCAGACGTAGGCTACAGCAGGGTGCATCAGTTTGAAGCATGTATCCCGGGCGTCAGATTCAGAAAGCAGGTCCTGAATTGCTGTCTTCATCGTGTTATTCACGATAGGCCTACGTTCCGGCTGTTATCGAAACTGTGTATAAGATAGATGTATTTAGTGAAATGTATTGTTGTGTTTGCGTATTGCTGTGTTTACTCTGTTGTAACGTTTTTATGTCTCTGTTGTAGGTAAGTACTGAGCCTCATCAGTGGCCGCTACTGTAGATTCTCATGACTTCTGTTGTAAGTAATATCACGAAAATGGTTGTAATTTTAAATATTTCTAGATATTATTTTAGCTAGGGTACAAGGAGCGGAAATGAGGTTCTTGAGGGCTGTAAAGGGTTGTACCAGGAGAGATCTTATGAGAAATGATCGTATTAGAATGGAGCTAGGCATAGCCGAAAGCTTAAATGAGAAAATCTCCCGGTACAAAACGGAGTGACGGTTAGACGTAGAGAGAATGGATCCAACTAGATTTTCAAGAAGAGCCATAGACCCCTTATCCAAGGGTTAAAAGAAGTGTGGGAAGACCCCGTAAGCGGTGGTTGGATAACTTCCATTGAGACCGGAACAGTCTACTAGCCTAAGCCGTAAAGGATTACGACGACGATGATTGTTTTAGCAACGCTTTCCGTTAAAGACTGGGTATTGTAATTATGCAGCATAGGCGTACACTGATCTGAGGAGCTCATGTGTGTGTGTGTGTGTTGGGGAGGGCAGACAAACTATGTACAGTAAATTTCCCATTATAACGTATGTACTAATAAGGCCTCTGAAGTGTCCGTTATGTTGAAAGTCCGTTGTAACTGTAGGCCTTACAATATAGATACGACTCATTTAAATTACGTGAATAAAAACAGAAACTAATTATTTTATTGCGTTTATATAAAATATATAAGTGATAAATAAATAAATATCAGTATGGAGAACCATAAATGTCTTCCATGTTCTAAGATTTATATTTAAAATCATTTTCGAAATGAAATATTTCAATAGAAACTACTTCTTTCTTCAGCCTTAACCACAGTACTGTGGTCACTGACGTATCTCACGTTAGCGCACTCGATTTTCACTGATGATGGCAGCCGATGGCACTCCTGAAACTTCTGGTTTTGTAGAAAACATTGGACCACGGCCAAACAGTCCGGGAAGGAATTTTAAGATAACATAGTAGGCCTACACATAAAAAATTACCCCCACCCCTGCAACTACCCTTTTCATTTATAGATATTTCATCTACTTTTATACAGTGTATTTTTATTACCTTCTTTTCAGGATACTTTATTTATCAAAATTAAGTACTTTACTCTTGTTAAAACATAAAACGATGCAGGTAAACTATCCCTTCCCCTTAACCGATCTTCACCAAAATCAATAGGCCTTGAGTCCTCTACAACTCGGGCATATTTGGAAAAGTTTTGCTAGAATAAACCTCACTTTAAAAATCGTCTGTTAACCAGCTGATTTCTCTATTCAGTGATGGCAATATGACATATTTCTGGACTTTTTTTTAAATACGTTGAAACCACTCAAAATTAAAAAATATGTAGGCCTACACCAAATCATTCTTAAGTGATGAAAAATGAATTATGTCAACAACTAAAAGATATAGGTATGTCATAAAATATTGCTTTTACTTAAAAGTAGAGACAAAAAAATAAAAAATCACAATTATTCTAATAATTTTCACACCTCTGTAGCTAGTTAGCACGCTAGAAACCGTTATAGCGTTTGTGCGAGCGTAGTGTCGTCCAGATGTACGGTAAATTTATTTGAATTTAAGAGTACTGCAGTGATGGAACAAAGGTGATACTTCTACACTGCTACGTATTCTCGGTCCTCTTCTACGGTGTAGAATCTTGGACTTTGACTGAAGCCACAACTAAAAAATTGGTATCTTTGGATACGTGGCTTTACCGTAGAATACTAATCATTTCATCATGGACAGCACATATAACTAATGTTGAAGCTCTTAGAAAGATAGGGAAGTTATTAACACAGTGAAGATAAGAAAGCTTCAGTATCTGAGACATCTCATGAGAAATGAACAGAGATTTTACTTATTGCAGTCCATACTACAGGGAAAATTACTTGGAAAGAGAGGAGTTGGGCGACCGAGAATATCATGGCTGAGAAATTTAAGAACCTTGTTTGGCATGAATACAACTGACTTATTCCGTGCAGCAGTGGAGAAAGTTAAAATAGTCTGTGTGATATCCAACATCCGAAAGGGTTAAGAACTATCAGAAGAAGACAGTGGTAGAGAAGTGTCTTAAATAAATAAAACACAAGGTCAGATTGTATGATAGTTAAGGCGCGCGGGCGCGTGGTCCAAAGCGGGAGGGGGCTAGAGCGAGTTTAGTGATGTGCTTAAATTGACATTGAATTGTGTGTGATATTAGGCTACGTGTTTACCCGGAGCGCGGATTAAATTAAAGTCGTCAATAAATTTATATTTCACTGTGCGCTGGTCTCCTCACTCGCTCATGCCGCGCTCGCTAACCAGTTACTCCTTGTAGTATGGCAACTTGGACAATGGCCATAGAATTTTGTTTAGCCACACAAGTTTTGTTGTCGTCTCGTCCAGCGTTTTTTATATATATCGGTAAGTTGTACAAAAACCCGCGTATATTTTATGTGTCTCTCTTCTGTGTTTTGTAAATGTTTTCATTTCTTTTTACACAGTAAATCAATATAACATTAAACATATTTCATTAATTCTTTCTTTTTCTTGTAATTTTATTTCCCTCTAATGTTCTTTCTGTTGTCTTCCTGTTTTTCTTGAGTTTCCTAATTTTTTTTGTTATAATTCGTTTGTTGGTATTTTAAGACGACAATTTATGTGTCCGTTTCAAATCAAATTAGTTTCTAGGCGACATTGATAAAAGAAAGGAGAAAAAATGAGATTTTTATAAACTCTGATTTATGCTTACGGTGTTCCTGTCGCGAGACAACAATGATGTATGCGTCTAGCGAACGGGAAGACACTTTAAGTAAAATAACATAACTCACGGCGCTCGCATTTGCTTGTTCCCGTTTAAGAAGAAGAAGGAGAAGAAGAAAAGTGAAAAACAGTAATGAACTACGAAATGAACACCACCAAAACGAAACAGAATTAAGTTCTGGCCTTGTAAACTGTGACTGCACGGCTATGGTGACGTCTAAGAAAGCGATTGCGAAAAATACTCGAAAAAAACATTAAGGAGAATTTAGTCAGTTTGTTTCCCATACTGTTACACTCTACTCTACTGAACATTATGCACCTTCAGACCGAACAGAGTTTAATACCTTTAGAGGACGAAGACACTTCGGAAGCGGAATGTACAAGTCTATTTTTATATTTACGTGATAGTGAAACATAGCAGTGGGTTGACGACGATCTTGAAATTTGGAACCAACCGGAAGAGTATGAAATAGTAGACATAGTTTTGTTATCTATAAAAACTGTGTCATAAAAATAGGTTACTGGGCAGCGATTACAACTCTGTTACGAAGCAGTTCAGGCCATGAACAGAGATAAAACAAGGCCATTTTAAAACGAAACCCGGACTGTGAAGATTTGTGTGTTTAGTAAAAATAATAATCCCGATGATGATGGTGTATAAGTTTATGAGATATTTTGGTAAACATAATCTGAATTAGGTTTTATGTTATGTTAGTATTGTATATAACTTAAAACCACAATATTATTAGTATTAGCGTAACAATAATAAACTGAATAATATTAGTCTAATACTTCATAGTCTGTACCTCGGTACTGGGCTGAATTGACGGTCACCGTACATATTGTATTAACCGTTTCTGAGACTGATGTTGGCCTCCGACGGTGGGCCGAAACATCTGTCTTGAACACAAGCAGTAGACCACGGTCTAATAATAACAATTCCAGCAATGTTGACGCCGCGCCGGCCGTGAAAACCTAAGGAATTCTATACTTCTGAGATCATTATTATTTTTTGTTGAACTTTGTTATTTGCTTGCTTTTGCTTTAACAGCACCGATGTCGTCTCCACCCCCCCGTTCTTTAAAGTAATGGTTACGATATCAGTTGCTTTTGTGGGCCACATATTGTATTTGTTTAGACTAACCAACGTTATAGTATAAAATCGAGCACGCGATATACGAAATATTTGGGTACATTCGAAGGTCAGCCTCGGTGTGACCTTGTTCGCCAAACAACGATCAAATGCGATGCAAGATTAAATAAATTATTCCGAGATTGGTTGCGACATCTATACGAATCATAGCGCCAGTAATTCTATTAAGTTTGATGATCGTATCGCACGGACAAGTGATAACAAATTTGACAGATGCGTCTAGACCGGATGTGTCAAATACAGACAGGGATTGTTTGAATTTAGATGTAGTCTTAGATAATATGTATGGACATCTTTCTCGCTTATCCGCCATCCCCCCATGCGGTTCACCATATGTTTTCTAATTATAATCTCTTATCTGATAGAGCTGCTTTCTGTGTGAACTGTAACCAAAAGTTCACGCCTCTTCCGCTGAGAGCTTGCTCACTAGATCGACGTATTGGAATTAAAATACGATATAATAGAAGCTGGAGAGAGATTAACAAGAGTCGCAATTGACTGATTTACAGTGATTTCCAGTTACAAATATGAAAATACAACGGTATTAATAAAGAAGTTGTGTAGGCTATAGTTAGATCAGTAAGAGCATATTGTAGTACTTGTGTACTTTATGGTGGTCGGGCAACCTTGGTGAAAGTGATATGCGCAGAACCCTGTTTTTTGTCACTGTAACGACACATCTCACTGAGTCCGTAAGTGTTGATGCGTTTTCAAAAACATTTACCGTATAAGCCTGTATTTCATGTAACTATTATTTTCAACACAAAAAACATATCCTACGCTACGGAAACTTCACCAACTCTTAATTCTAGGAAAACTTTCAAGGTAGCTTATCATGTTTAAGAAAAGTTATTATAAACTTAGGGTTTAAATGGAAGAAGATTAGAAATAATAGAAGTGTATTAAATGCACGTCAAGAGAATAAGGGCAAAAAGAATTGAATATCTCAGGAAAATAAAAAATTCAGGACAGAAAGCGACCAATACTAGTAATTATTTCTTATTTGCATTATGTAACAAATAACATTGTTCTGGTACTACAAATACATATTTGATACAATTTCGAGTAATACTGAGGAAAATTACAAATAGCAGTTAGTTGAATGAAATCCGGAAATGTCAACAATGCGTAAAACCAGATTTGTAATAAATAATTAAATAGTTAAGGGGACCAATAAGGCGGCTGTAGCAACAGTAAAAAGCCGGACGTTTTTGAAATGAAGTGTTTCAACGGAGTACACTTATAGTCTCTCCACTACCCTGACTATGGAGCGGCCACCGTAAAGTAACGCGATTGCACAAGGTCCGTTTTAAATAAGATGCGGCCGCAACTCGATCCTCTGCTCTCAGCCGCCATCTTCTTACACCGAGTTTGCGCAGGTCGTCGTCAAGATCATCCCCTCCTTCTTCTTCCACCAGGTCTCCCCGTTCAAATTTTCTTTAATGTGGATGTCTCTGACATTCTCTGGACATGCCCTGCCCATCGGATTCTACTTTCCTTAATGTCAGTGACAAAATCTGGTTCTCCATAGATGTGCTAGATTTCTGCATTCGTTCTTACTCCCTTGTTCCTTGGACGTTCACTGCACGAAGTATCCTCCTGAGTTACTTTCCACCTGTGCAAGCACTCTTCCTCAGTCACTGTTATTGTCCAAGTTACGGACCCGCACATGATCACTGGCTTAAGAACTGTTTTGTTGAGACGAACAAATTGTCTGCATAGGAGTACAAAATCTAGTGGATTCGAGAGTAGAGTCTAGGACGGATGTAAGGAAGTTAAGGAACGAATACAAGTGAAAGATGGTGAAGGAAGTGTAATACAACTGAATTCGCCCGTGCGTCTGCGATTTAGCACGGCTTTTTTTAACCGTGTATGAAACTCATGCCTATTTCTTGATATTTTGTTCCGAGAAGAACGGTGTCACGTGCGTGCGTGGTTTACCGGGGACAATCAGAATCAGCCCTTATCTAGAATACGATTTTTTCCCGATCGCCATACTTACATTTCCTTACGGAACATGGAATTAAAAAGAATTACTACTATATTAGCCTACACAGTTGAGAAATTAGTAAAACAGCTTAGAAATTAAGAGATTAACAAAATTTCTTGTCAACTTTCGACCCTCTGGGGCAGGGTCCGCCGCTCCAGTTCTCCCCCCCCCCCACGTAAATAAGCTCCTCCTGGTATTCGATCATGCATTTGTTATTTAGCACTGTTTTTGTGTGAACAAATTATAATTATGGTTGATGTGTATGTGGAATGTTTTCTGCACTGACGTGTATGATACGCGAGAGACAGTTTGACGGGAGAAGGGAGGAATGAACGCACCCTCACTGTAACTTATTGCACAGTATTCCGTCGCCGTACTAACTAATACTGGGTTTCTGCGCAACTGAAAGCCACGAGACAGGTCTCATCTTTCAGCTTCTAAATCGTTGCAATTAATTATAATATTTGTGTCTGTTTCTTTCGGTGTTACGTGCGTGTGGGTGGCTAGGAAATAGGAGAGTTACAATTGGTCGGATTGCATGACGAGTCGTTTGACAACAGGTGTGGAACGTTGTCGAGATAAAGTGTAGTTGCCAACACGTCCCGCACAAAGATCGACAGCAGTTTGTTATCGATTACAGTGCGTAGACTGTTTGTGTACCGTACAATACAACGTAGACAGTGTGACGGCAGATTCTCTACGATTGCCTCGCTTATATTTTGCAACGTTTTTGCAAATTAATTAAAAATAAATGTTTGTTTTATATTGTCGCGAACCTTTCTCGATTAAATTGCCCGCTAGGGATGCTGTTAACGTAGAGTGCTGTATGCAACTACTGTACATTTGAAAACGCGGTCATCGTTTGACGCCGTTTTAAAGTTCATCATCATCATCATCATCTTCAAGGATTAAACCAAGGATGGATTGTTCCGGTCTCAAACAAGGCAAAGATTATAGCTGGTCGCTCCACCGCTTCCTCGGAAGAACTTCAAGTGTTACCTTGGGGGGGGGGTAGTAATGGGGAACGTGAGCAGACGACTCACACAACTTACATACTGCACATAAACATTCTGTAGTCTGTTTTGTGTTCATCGGATATTTTACTGTCCAATTGAAGTACTTAATACATTAACGCAACCACAGAGTACACAGAAAATTAACACACCACTGCAACGCTCTCATAGTGTACTGGCGCTGTGCAATCGTGCGCCTCATGTTTTCATCATCATCATCAAGTATTAAACCAAGGATGGTTTGTTTAATCAAATAGGCAAAGGTTAGAGCTGGTCACTCCAGCACTTGCTCGGACGTCCCACATCTCTCCGTCCCCTCGGCTTATAGTTCCATTGTTGTTTGGGGATGCAGCAGTCATCCATTCGGCAAACATGTTCCCACCAATTCAGCCGATACTGGCCGATCCTGTCGAGTGTACTCATAACATACAGTTCCTGCCGTATATCAGTGTTTCTTCTATGATCATGGAGAGTATACCCCGCCACTGCCTGAGAAATCTCGTTTCAACCGCTTGGATGCGACTGACGTGGCCTTTTGTTAAAGTCCAATTCTCAGACCCATAAAGAAGTGTGGGAAGGGCCATCACCTTGTAGAAGGCGTGTTCCTTTACTTGCTGACTTAAGGATTCGCCTAATGGTCCTGCACATAAGGTTGAACGTATGCAACTTATTCACAACATCGTTGCTGGCAATATAAGACATACTGCCCAGGTATTCAAAATTGCTGACTTGTTCCAGAAAATTACCATCTACAACAATTATTGCCTGTATGGGATCAGTTCCACGAAAATCTATCACCTTGGTTTTAAGTGTGGATATTTGCAATCCAGAGTCTTTGTAGATTCGATTCAACAAATGTATACCCGTTTATGTACCAACGTAGACAGCGTGACGGCAGATTCTCTACGATTGCCTCGCTTATATTGTTCGGATTGCATGACGAGTCGTTTGACAGCAGGTGTGGAACGTTGTCGAGATAAAGTGTAGTTGCCAACACGTCGCGGAGAAAGGTCGACAGCAGTTTGTTATCGATTACAGTGCGTAGTTTTACTGTTTGCGTACCGTACAATACAACGTAGACAGCGTGACGGCAGATTCTATACGATTTTGTTTTGTAAATATTTTTCAACGTTTGTAAATTAATTAAAAATAAATGTTTGTTGTTTTATATTGTCGCGAACGTTTCTCGATTAAATTGCCCGCTAGGGATACGGCTAACGTGCAGTGCTGTATGCAACTACTGTACATTTGAAAATGTGGTCATCGTTTGACACCGTTTTAAAATTAATACTAAAATAAAGTGACAGCGACACAGTGTTGAGAGACAGACACAAACTACATGGGGGTGGGGGCACTTTATCATACGAGCAAAATATACTATATTAATCAGTTTTTCTGTACTTGACACATTTAGATAACCGTCAAGTAAAGTAAATAAAAATTTCAAGATAATCCAATGAAGCTGGCGTTGTTGTAGCAGAGCAGCAGTTTAGAGAAATTAATTTCAGTAATTACAGCGGCATACTCAGTCCGGCCGGGGGATGAGAGTACAACAGAACGATTAGTCATCACCACCCAACCAAGCGTCTCTCTCTCTCTCTACCTGCCACGTAATACATGATACCGTGTATATCGTACGTGCTTGGCAGTCTCTGCTACTACTGCAGAGCGCGTGCTGATTAAGGCCGGTGAAGAGGGTTTTCACAACCCTTCGGCTAAACAGGGGAAGTATTCCATTATTCACACACAGACGCGCACGCACGAACGCACCCTCTTCCATGACAGTTATATATATGAAGTGATATTTTTTTATGCGAGTTTCGTTCGTCGAACGTCTCGTAATGGCGTTGCAATTTGCAATTCGATTCGAACTCTTCCGTGCGAGCAGCGAATCGTTTCTGGAGCGCGTGTGCGTGTACTTTTTTGACTTTTTATATACGCATGGATTTTTTATTGCCACTAAATATATACGTTTCAGGTGAGTCACACTTATTGGATAGGGGTCAACGTGAGTCATAGGATCAGAAGTTTCTAAGGGTTTCGCGGCCGGCGTACACACATTTGGAAACATTATTGACTGGTCTGTTAGGCCGCGGTCTAGAGTCTATGTTGACAATGTTGAGAGACGTTTCGGCCCCACCATCGGATACCATCATCAGTGTAGGTAACAGCTGGCACGGTATCCGCCCAGTTCACCACAGTGATTAGGTAGAGACCGTGTAGGGCCTATATTGTTTATGAAGGCCCATTTATATGGACTCTTTGGAAGCAACATTGGCCTGGCTGTTAGGCCGTGGTCTAGAGTCTATGTTGACAGACGTTTCGGCCATAATCAGTGTAGGTAAATATTAAGTGTTTTACGTTGTCTATTAGTCTATTAGACGCCAGGCGTTGAAAAGCGAGTTGTCTAGCTAGTTTCAAACAATGGAAGTATTATTATCGTAGGGATGCTGCAATTATTTATTCAGCATCTATGTTTCTGTCGCCCTTAGAAATTAAAAACATTTTCTTGGTTATGGAAACCTGACGGGGCCATCTAGTCAGACTGCTTGCTTTAGTCGTAAACGATCCAATTTACGACCTTAAAAGGGACGCTTAGTGTTCCACAATAAATGACTGAAGGTATAACAGGTAAAATTTAGGATGGTCCCGTGAAATTGTTTGAGGTACATTTTAAAATAAAATGAGCGTACTCGGATTGAATAGTAACTATTCTGTTACTGTCTGTCCTAATAAAATAAAACTAATGACTTTAAGTACTTAGCATATTTTTTTTGTTAACCGCTTCTGTAGAATCTGTCTAGCTGCTTAAGATAATATGGAAAGGTACTGATTATTTTTAACAATATCTTCCTCATTTAGAAAAAGGATACTTCGTAATCCGTGCAAATAGAACGGACAACTAGGTGACGGGAAGAACGCGTGAAGTCCAAAGCTGGTACTGTCTCGTACATGTTTTTTCACCCAACAGTTTTTTGCCCCACATCTGTAAATCAAGTTTCCATTTTGGCCGTAATTAATATAGGCCTACATGTTCCCTCCACACTTTACATAGTCAGTTGATTTTTTCACAAGTTTCCAGTGTTCAGCACAGTTTTTAAGGCCTCTCTTTAGTATATAATTTTTCAATGCATCTACTGTTGAAATCCATCTCGCTGTTCAATTTACCGCTTAAAATTTGATGTAGCAAAACGCACTGGTATTGGATTACACACTGCAGTTTCAATGCTCTACGCTTCTAGACAATATGATGTTGACAGAACACTGTACACCGATTAAGTGAAATGGCCTTTAAGAAACTAGACACGATCACGTTGGTTGGGGATTCCTTAAATATGTATTAATAGACCACTTGCTTAGGTGCAATGAAAGTAAACAACAGGCGACCTTTCGAAGGTTGTCAACGTAGTAGGCAGGTAGTCTGATACGATGGTCCCGTCAGGTTTTCATAACCCATTTTCTTGTATATAGACTACTATTGTTCGCTGACTATTGGACGGATTTGTTGTATCATTGTGTTGCTTTGTGTATACTTCTGCAGTTATTGAGTATGAGAACTCAATAAGAAGAATAACGAAAACTACAAGTGTATGGGCGTAATGTATAGCCTACTGTGTTAACTGCGACCGCTGTTGAACGTTTGTAAAAATTCAGAACAAGCCTACGACAGCTTGTACTATTGTTAACAAAAGAAACCTTATAACAAACTATCTCTGTTGTGTATAAAAACTTGTTTCAATAGAGTTATTAACTGGACAGAGAATTGCCACTTAAAAACAACCATTAACAAAATAATTAAATAAATAGAAGAATCGTGGCTGGCAATAAAGCATATTATGAAAATCTTAATCTTCTCAAGTCCAAGCTTCTGTCTCGTAAAACTAAACTGAAAATGTACAAAAGCTAGATCAGACCACTCGTGACTTGTAGAGCTGAAGCATGGCCACTCACGGCTGTATCAATAAATTCGTTGAGACTGTTTGAAAGGAAAATAGTGAGAAAGATATACGGCACAATAATAAAAGCAGGAGAGTGGAGGTGCCTTCGAAATGCTGAAATTGATGAAATATTGCAGCGGTAAGATATAGGCCTAGTGCGCTACATAAAGGCAAGGCGGATAAGCTGGCTGGGACAGGTGGAGAGAATACCACGGGCGAGACTGTCCAAGCAACTGCTACATGGAAATATGGAAGGAACAAGAAGAAGGGGCAGATCCAGAAGGTGATGTATATATAAGGTGGAGGAAGACGTAAGAAGAATGGGCGTACAAAACTGGAGGAACGTTGCAACAGAGAGAGAGCGAACTGGAGCGAGTGGTGGCGGAATCCAAGGGTCATCCCGGCCTGTAGAGTTACAGAAGAAGAACAACAACAACAAAATAATTGATCAACCTGACACGTATACATTACCCTTTGTCAACATAACTGGTATCCAAAGTCATCACCCTTTTTAAAAAATTCTTTGAAAAACACTAATCAGTAGTTTCTTGTATGTGAGACATTGCGTCAGTATGTCTGTAGCAAATATTCACGGAGAAATGTTCCGTAATCCACTTTACCTGGAAAATATATGTTAGTGGACAAAACGGTTCTTGTTATAAAAAGCTGTATACCTTTATGGTAAAGGGAGCCACATACTTATATTGTGTATTACTCCGTCAGCGAAGCGTACTACGATTTTATTTGTAAATACTGAGTCCACAAGAAATACCGGTATGCGATGTTTTTTCAGCATCATCAGATTACTGTTAGATTCTTATTCTTCATTCAGTTCGTCTTATCAGTAACAGATAATATTGTGGATATCCGTTAAATTGACTATACCTGCTTCGAACCTCTT
Source organism: Magicicada septendecula (assembly GCA_034769895.1). NCBI lineage: Eukaryota > Metazoa > Arthropoda > Insecta > Hemiptera > Cicadidae > Magicicada > Magicicada septendecula. The sequence goes on from CM068373.1 coordinate 54,390,800, forward strand.
TGACGATGTCCAGTACTTCTTCCCATTAATTTGTTTAAAAAAAACTTACAACAAACGAAAGCGTAAGGTAAGTTTGTTGTCTGTCACCACTGGTTTTTAACCTTTCTCTAGATGATCTCCTCAAAAAATGGAAACAACAGTCCTCTCTCGGTATTAAATTCCACCGAAATAAAAGCTTGAAAACCATTCTCTTCGTGAATGACCAAGCTATATTCACCACTTCAGAAGACGACCTTCAGCGTGCAGTATACATCTTAGACAAAATAGAAAAAGAATATAACTGTGACATATCTGAATCAAAGACAAAAGTAATGGCCTTTATAGGACATGAACCGGTTCGGACCAAAATATGCACAGACAACACATGCATCGAACAAGTAAGACATATCAACTATCTTGGACGTGACATTACTTATGATCAAGATGGAGATGTAGAAAATAAAGTGACGAATTTAACAAGAATGTGTAGAACGATTTGGAGAACGTTGGGGAAATAAATGTAGAAAAGAAACCGAAATAAAATTTTATAAAACAATGGCAATACCTACACTACTGTATGGTTCTGAAACTTGGGTCATAAAGAAAGAATATGAATAGAAGATACAAACAGCAGAAATGAAATTTCTGAGATAAGTTAAAATGTGTAATAGACAAGATCATATAAGAAATGACGAGATATGCAGTTAATGAAAGGATTAAAGAATACAGAAAAATATGGATTCAACAGATAGATATAATGGAAGAAAGTAGAACACCGAAGATGGCGAAAGATTACAACAACCCTAGAGGTAGAAGAAAAGTTGGTAGACTTAAGAAAAGGTGGACTGTGGGATAGGAACAGGCCGCTAAAGCCTAAAACCGTTAAGATGATGATGATGATGATGAAAAAACTTACAAGAACTACAGCGATCAGTGTTTTACAGTATCTAACCAGTGTTGCAAACAAACACATTTTACGGTTAAAGTTAATAAGTCAAATGTATTGTTACGACGGTCTGAATGATCGTCGTACGGTACACTGGAAAACAAAATACAGACACGAATAAAATCACTAATTACCAGCTTTAATTAATCACAAATAACATTCGTAATCAACTCGTACAATAATCAAGTTAAATTTGTCCACACCCAATAACAGTGTCAGCTAATAGAGTTCCGCACAATAATCACTAATAACCACTTGAGACGGACTGCGTAAATCGCTCAACGTAAACTGACTTTAACGCCGCACCTGTCGCCTATATTATGCAGGGTTCCACACTAATGTTCCATAATATGCGTGCTTAACAAGCACCAGAAAACTCTAGAGGGTACTTGAGTGCGGCCTTGGCAGAAACACGCACGTGCTCGGCTAGCCGGGAAACGTGTCTAAGGACGCTCTCCATTGTTCGAGAACGGCCCGTCGTTACGGTAAGCTGTGTATCGCTCACATATATTTTCCTCGAAAGACGTGGAAATGTTTTTAGATTCCATCAGTAGCGTATCGAAAGAGTACGTTATTAAGATTCACGTCCGTAGTAGGAGTGTAGGATTTTACAGCGAAAACTTGACATTGTTGAGTGTAAACATTAACTTGTATTTGATAAACGCATCGTAAATTAAATTCATAAGAAAGCGTAGGCTACATCGCCAATTCAAAGCGACGCGCGATTCAAGTAATCTCCTATGACAACAACCGACGAAACCTTTTACAAAAATTATATAAAAGCAGTGGCATGCTTGTATTGGAATTTATTATTATCATTTCATTAAAATTCCGTTTACTTTGTATATAATCATCGAATTGAACGCCTCCTCCTTCATTTAGAATAACTTCATTGCCTACATTCCGGGTGGAATATTTTAAGTGTGTATAGAATTTTGTTTTTTGAAGGCTGGGATAGAGAATAAGCAGTGAATATTTTTAACGAAGAAAGCTAGGCCCTCAAAGGGTTAGATGTGATAAATTCTAAAGCAATTTTTAGAATTCTCTGGAAATATCTGCCTTTTTGGAAAAATTTTATAACATAACATTATATTGTTATTATTTGAAATAAATGATACTCTTGGCACATTTTTAAAACGCCTTTTATTTCTTAACTTTGGTGTCGAGGTTATGATTTTTGTACTTTTTAAAAATTTAATTCTCATTTATGTTTTAATGTTTTGTGTAGATTTGTATATGGTTTAAGTATAAATAATGTAGATCGACCTTTTCAATCACAACACATACGAAGTAAACATACGGCACATACGGCTTGTTTATACCCGGCTAAAGTATTCCGGTATTGTTCGGCTAACATCTGCCGCCGTATATACGTGTTGTCTGTCACTTCGCAGAAGATTCCCGGTGGCTGGGATAGAAACGTAAGCCGATTGTCAGCAACCGAACACGACCTAAAACAGCCCGGTTTTACTTCAACCTAAATTGGTATTGTAACCCGTCCTTATTTTTTATTGAGTTTTTATAGGAGAGGCTACGAGTCAATTAAAACTAGGCAGACGGCCTAGAGAAGCATAAAATGCTCTGGGTCCAGTGGGACGGGACTTGCAATTAAACTCGCTGTTAACCAATAATAACAATTTTATTATCTCTTGAAAATATTCCCTTTACATAAATTGAGAACATTTCTGAGACCGCCTGGTCAGTTATAGTACGGCAGTGCGCACTGTTACGTGGACTGAGTTCTATCGTACTCATTGTGTTATGTGTTTGTGTATTGATGTGTTTTAATTATTATACTCTTGACACGTTCGTTATGAACTAGAAGAAAAAACGATTTTACCTGATGATGGGAACGTGTTCCCGAAACATGTCGTAAGACATCAAAGACGGAGTCGCAGCACGGATAAAGAAAAAGGTATTCATTAATCTCAGTTTTTTTAACTGTCCTTTTTATTTTTTAGTAAGTACCATACATGATCTCTATATGCATAGAATTTTGTGAATTTAAATAATATCAACTAAACAGCTTTGTTTATTTATTCCAGTAACTAAATTCATAAGTCAAATATAATGTTTGGGTTAGTGAATAGTTATCATTATTGTTATTTACACACTAATCAAAACAAAGAAGAATGTATGATTCATCTCTCTTATTTTCCCCTACCACGGACTGTGAAGTTTGTATAACAAAAACATCTGGGATAACATCTAAGACTAGATGTAATATTAAATACCCCGATATTCCCTCTGCTGTAAGGTCAGTGCCACACAGTCCAGAGCTTTCAATTCCAGTACTACTAGAAACACGGATCTTAGAAGAAGATGAAGTTGTTACTAATGCTGAACCTTGTGCAGCCTTATCAGGTGAAGAGAAGAAAGGAGCGATTTTTTTTGGAAAATACATGTACTAAAACGTACTTATCAATTAGTCAGAATTAAATGACCCCATTTGTGATATAAATTTATCAAAGAGTCAAGCAGGAGTACTGGCATCAAGATTGAAAGGATGGAATCTTTTACAGCAGAACACTAAAATAAGTGTTCTCCGCGACAGGCAGTCTGAATTCGAACATTTCTGTTTCCAGTACGAGGACTTAGTGTACTGTAATGACGTGGATTCTTTACTGGAAGCTTTGGAACATATGCACCATCTTGAAGAATGGCATATATTTATAGGCTTAGTTTGAAAGCAGTCCTACTGTACACTGGAAATTAATACCCATCAATCCCTTTAGCTTGTGCTGCTAACAGGAAGGAGTCATACAAAAATATGAAACTAGTATTGAACAGAATTCAGTATGAAAAAAATTCGTGGCATATTTGTGGAGTTCTGAAGGTGATAACACTTTTACTTGGATTGCAACTAGGGTACACTACATTCTGTTGCTTCTTGAGTGAAGAAGCTGGGATAGGAAGATGGGGGACAGCTGGGATAGGAAGAATCATTACATAAAAAATTAATGGCCAAAGAGAGAAGAAGCACTGACTGCAGAAGAGAAGAACGTTGAAAGTGAAGCACTAGTGAAACTAGAAACAGTTTTTCTTTCGCCACTACACATTAAGTTCGGTTTAATGAAAGATTTTGTTAAAGCAATAGATCAGAATGGTGCAGGATTTCAGTTTCCAAAAAACACGTTCCCTAATATAAGTTATGCTAAGATTGAGGTAGGTATTTTTGTTGTACAACAAATAAGAAAACTAATGAATGATGCTGCGTTTGAAGAAATTTTGAGTGACTTTGAAGTTGCTGCATGGAAGTCATTTTAAAAAGTGATTAACAACTTCCTGCGAAACCATAAGGCGGATAACTACAGAGAACATGTAAAGGAGATTCTTCAAAACTACAGAGAACTTGTATGTAATATTCCACTCAAAATCGATTTCTTAGATTCGCATATGGATTTTTCCCTAACAATCTTGGCGCCATGAGTGAACGCTGTCACCAGGAAATATCCACCTGGAAAAACACTACCAGGGAAAACGGAACCCAAAAATGTTACCTAACTAATGCTAGAATCTAAAGAGGGGTCTACCTATAGCAAATTACAGCACAAAATCCAAAATAAATAGATTTTAGGTAAGTACAAAGTGCATGTAACACATTGTTGTATTACCGTCACATAACTTTCTTTTGAAAGGAAAAAATGTAAATTACTAAAAAGCTACGCCCTATAGGGAAAAACTGTTAACGTATTTGAAATCAGTGCTAAAAACACAATAAGAATCAGTTCTTTACTTTCATTTAACAAACAAAAAATTAAATTTTGTTGACCAGTGCTATTTGCGACATTGACTACATATCGATGCCAATAATCGTATAATCAAACTATCGAACGTGAGTGTGGGTACGGTTATTGGGACGATTTGTTTCTGCCGGATAATCAAGGGTGCGACTCCTTAGAAAGTGTGGTATACGATGCATTCTTCTATTCGGTAACAAGCTATATTCAGCTACGTCAAGGGATGGGGGGAAAACATTGCAGACGGTGCAGAAACGTCTCGACTGCGTACTTTGTCATCATCAGGGGCGTATTTTCGGGGGGGGGGGCGGATCCCCCAAAGGGTCGAAAAAAGTTGACGGATTTTGTTATTTTCTTAATTTTTAGTCTATTTTTTTTTTCAGCCGTGTACGCTAATATACTAGAAACTCATTCTTAAATATAAAAAATGTTTATTACATAACATTTGCATGTACGTTTGAAGTATGAAATACAGGTAAAATCAATTCACTCAGTAATTGTCTTCTGAACAATGTTTCAGTAACGCGTATTTTTATTGTGTTATTGCCGTTTACTTTGATGGGATTGATTTCCGGATGTCACCACACGTGTTTCAACCAGTTTAAAAATACTAATATTGATTAGTCATAACTTATTTATTATCTTGTATGAACCCGACTCTACCAGCGGACCCCCCCCCCCCCCCCGAATACCAAATTCTAGATTTGCCAATGGTCATCAGGACTGTATATGTTCATGTGATTCGGTTTTACACAGAGTACATTTGATAAGCGAACGGAAAACAACTATTCCTTCAAAATCTTTTCATTAAACATAACAACTAAACCAACAATAATTAGTTCCTTGAAATAAATAAATAAATAATCGGTATAGTTCCACAGATAATTTTTATTTTCCTGACAATTGTTTCACCAGTTACGGCAGCTACAGAGGTTGGATTCGAACTGAAACAGTTGTCAGGAAAATAAAATTATCTTATCAGAAGTTTAATTAAGAAAGTTGTGTTGGTGGTTATAATCACAAACAGAATTATCACTGTTGCACACCACTATAGAAAAATTATTCCGATTAGCGCTTCTCAGCTTGAAAGCGCTAATCGGAATAATTTTTCTATAATGGTGTGCAGCAGTGATAATTCTGTTTGTAAAAAATTATCTGTAGAACTATCTTCTTCTGACAGTTCCCATCCGTTTCGGATGTTGGATATCATACAGACTATTTTAACTTTCTGTACTGCTGCACGGAATAAGGCAGTTGTATTCATGCCAAAGCAGGTCCTTAAATTTTTCAGCCATGATATTCTCGGTCGCCCAACTCCTCTCTTTCCAAGTACTTTTCCCTGTGGTATGGACTGCAGTAAGTAAAAGCTCTGTTAATTTCTCATGAGATATCCCAGATACTGAAGCTAAGCTTTCTTATCGTCACTGTGTTAATAACTTCCCTTTCTGTCTTCTTCTTTCTAAGAACTTCAACATTAGTTATACAGGGTCCGCCAGTGAAGCGGGAAATTTTGAAAGTCCAATAGTTCATTTTCTGCTCACGAGAGGGCGTGGAGGTTTTCGATTGTTGTTTTACATTTAATGCAGTTTGTTAAACATGGAGCAGTGGTCCGGTGCACAGCGTGCTTTCTGCGTAAAATCGTTTTATAAGAATGGTGACTGTGTGACTTCTGTACAACGATTGTTTCATAATCATTTCAATATTCCACGACATGGAAGAGTGCCGTCCGCTCATGCAGTTATCTCATGGGTGAAAAAGTTTGAAGAAACTGGTTCCACATTAAACAGAAAGCATAGAGGAGCAACAAGGTCTGTAAGAACAGATGAAAACATTGAAAGAGTTCGAGTAGCATTGACGCGTAGTCCACAACGTTCTGCAATGAAACATGCATCCGCACTAAACATTAGTGACACATTGTTACGACGAATTTTGCATAAAGACTTATCTTTTCATCCTTACAAAATTCAAGTAATCCAGGAGTTGAAAGATGGCGATATGCTGGCTCGCAGGATTTTCAGCGAAGAAATATTGCGACGTGTAAATTATGATGAAAACTTTATTCACCGCATGTTTATGTCAGATGAAGCACATTTTCATTTGAATGGATATGTAAACAAACAAAATAGTCGATATTGGAATGATGAAAACCCAGGTGAGTTGCATGAAAAGCCATTACATATTCCGAAAGTTACGGTGTGGTGTGCAGTTTCATCATCTGGCATTATTGGGCCATATTTTTTCCAAGACGATAGAGGAAACACCACAACTGTCAATGCAGACCGCTACACACACATGGTCAGAACATTTTTGATGCAGCAGCTCCGTAGGTTTCCGGAAATTAATTTTTTCCAGCAGGATGGGGCCACAAATCATACTGCTCGTGTGTCCATGGCTGCTTTAAGAGAACTCTTCTCGGACGGACTCATATCCAGATATGGCGACATCTCGTGGCCTGCAAGATCCCCAGATTTGTCCGCATGCGACTTTTTTCTTTGGGGATTTCTGAAGAGCAGGGTGTACATTGATAGCTCGCACACCATACCGGAATTAAAAACGAATATCAGACAAGAAATTGCACGGATTCAACCTGACCTGCTTCGTCGAGTGATGGAAAATTTTCGGTCAAGATTAGAAGAATGTTTACACAGAAATGGCTCTCACTTGAGCGGCGTTATTTTTAAAAAGTAAAATAATGGCATACTTTACTCAACTCAAATCTGTAAAAAAAATTCTGATAATAAAGGTTTCATGAAAACATTGGGTACTTTTAATTTTCCCGCTTCACTGGCGGACCCTGTGTGTGCTGTCCATGAAATGGTCAGTATTCTGCGGTAAAGCCACATTTCGAAAGATTCCAATTATAGAACTATACTAAGTGTTTATGAATTTAATTCAAATATTAACAAAATGTTCTACTAAGTGGCGAGCGACCGTTCGCGAGCAATGTAATAATTATTTCTAGAAAACGCACGTACGCATTCGTTCATTCGCACGTGCAACGTGCATCGAAACGGGTGGAACGAGATAATAAGCGTTATGTAGGAGTGTCTGAACATGTCAGGAAAGAGGAAGAGGCGCGGAAGTTGTCTGAAACAGTGGGAGGCAGGCAGACGATGTGTTCTGAATACAAACGCTAGCACTAATAGTGCTGCATGATTATTACAATGCATTGTACCTGACAACACGAGTCATGTTGTCACAGCTTCTCTCTCTCTCTCTCTCTCTCTCTCTCTCTCTCTCTCTCTCTCTCTCTCTCTCTCTCTCTCTCTCTCTCTCTCTCTGTACCGTCGTCGCTCGCTGAATTTGCCTGTAGGGTTTCGATTTCGATCCGTCTTGAAAAAATTTAGGTTTTCTGTCGCTCTTCCCTTTCCAAGAAATTCTAAACTGGAGTGATTTCCATATCTACTCCCTAAAATAGTTTTAGCTGTTCAGAGTCTTTCTTAAACCGTTCTATGTAACTTGCAAGGAATCTTCTCTCATACCTACTATGGGTATATGTAGAAAGGAAGCAGTATTTGGTTCGATTTTTAGATGCTGATCGTTGTTTTCAAAGTAGCTTTCGGGGTGAGAGAAATCCTTCGGTAGTGACAAAAGTTGCCGGCCCAGTTGGTTAGTCTGCATCATCAACTGATGGTGATCAGCAAAATGAGGTGCTGTCGTCCCGTGGCGTATCTAGAATCCGGCGGGGGGGGGGGGGGTCCGGCGTCGAGTCGGTTTCATACAAAACAAAAAACATTTTACGACTAATCAACATTACTATCTTTAGAGCGGCTGAAAAACGTGTGATAACATCCTGAAATCAGTCTCATTGAAGTAAACGGTAATAACGCAATAAGAATACGTGTTATTGGAACATTATTTACAAGATACTTATTGTAAAATATTATCCATAATTCATGGATTCACTGAATTGTTTTCCCTATATTTTATTCTTCAAATGTGTGTGTGTATATTTTATTCTGTTAATGCTGTCTAATAAACCTGATTGTGTTTTTTTTTTTTAAGTTACTACTATATTAGCTGAAAAAATAATAAAACAGTATAAAAATTTAGAGATTAACAGAATTCGTCAACTTTTTTCGACCCTCTGGATGGGGAGGGGTTCCGTTCCCCCCCCCCCCCCGTAAATACGCCCTTGTTGTCGTCATCTGATTGCTGTAGGTTACTGGCTCCAGTAATGTAGTCCAGTTTAGAGTGATTATAGAGTACATAGTATACAAGTCAAATTTTATTTATGATAAAAAGTTAGTCAAGCCAAGTTTCATAACTGACGTGCGAAACAAAAAGAGCAGCTCTTTCAGATAATTGACATAGTTGTTGTTCCTGAAGGTCACGGTAGCATAGGTTGGGACTCGCAGGAACTCGCGAATTTCGCAAATAACAGTGTTGACAAGGTACTGCGATCGCGTACGTGGAGTAAAAGACAGAAGATGCGCGGGGCGTCTCGCGCCTTGGTTTGTTAGCGTTGTCCCGATGAACGCCAGGTTCCAACAGTGCAGCTCGGTCGTTGGCTCGGTACAACGTGTTAGGCTGCGGTCCACGAATAACACGATGTGAATGCTTGTGTACCATAGGGAGATCTCTTCAATGAATTGCTCCTGCCCTTCGCCAGTCCTGAGACGCGCTTCTGTGGCGCCGCCCGCAGGAGCTTAGAGGAGCGCTGGTGTGGTCGATAGGCTTGACCACCTTGGAGGCGAGTCGTCCGTAACGATGGGCTGCCACTACTGGGCGGATGGCTCCCGTAATTAGGCACTGCACACCTCGCGGTTTCCCATGCTTTGAGCTTTAGCCCAGCCGAGACGGCAAAGCGGTGCTGACTGAGTATTAGTTCTGTGCTGTCTGTATGGCGGCCGCTGTGCAACCCCAGTGTCGGCAAGCCGCAGCCTAGGTAGGATGTGCCTGTCTAGTCCAGACAGGATGCATGGAGTTCAGAAGGTGGGGGTACAGTTGGGAATAATTATTATGGGGATCGTCAAGGAGCGCCCAGTCCCCTGTGGAGAGCGTCATTTCTGACAACCCACAGAGTCCCCGAGAGGAACCTTATGGTTCGGTTCTGGAAGGTTGACAGCCTACGCCTGTTGGTGGCTGACAGGAGAGGCTACCAAGCGGGCGCCGCGTAGGCCTACGTAACTACTGTTCGAAGTAGTGCGGAAAGCCAGGTGTCTGTTCCATCATCATCATCATCATCATCACCATCTTCAAGGATTAAACCAAAGTTGGTTTATTCCGGTCTCAAGTAGGTAAAGATTAGAGCTGGTCACTCCAGCGCTTCCTCGGACGTCCCACCTCTCCGTCCCCTCGGCTTATAGTTCCGTAGTTGTTTGGGGATGTAGCAGTCATACATTCGGCAAAGATATTCCCACCAATTCAGCCGATACTAGGCGATCCTCTCGAATATACTCATAATATTCAGATCCTGCCATATATCTGTGTTTATTCTATGATCGTGGAGAGTATACCCTGCCACGTGCCTGAGAAATCTCATTTCAGCCGCTGGGATGCGACTGGCCTGGCCTTTCGTTAAAGTCCAATTCTCAGACCTATAAAGAAGTGTGGTAAGTGCCATCACCTTGTAGAATTTTAGGCGTGTTTCTTTTCTTGCTGACTTAAGGGTTCGTCTAATGGTCCCGCTCATTCCATGAAACAACATGATAATGATCCCGCGGCCGTTCCGTGAAACAAGAATTCGTAATCCATGTTTCATTAGACAGAAAATGATCACTCGGAATGAACAGTTTTTGTTGTTTATTATGAAAGAAACAGGGTTTGTAAGCGTGTGAACGTATAGAACAAAATACGGATGCAGCTAATTCCGTTTTTTGTAGGTCGATAACGAATAAAACTTCCTGTCATATCCTTGTGTGCCAAGATGCTGTGCATTAAATGAGTCACGAGGAACGTGTATGTACTGTGTTTCCGGTGTACAATGTTTCCATGCACTTCCGGTTCCTAGGTTTTCCTCTCTCGTCTAGGCTTCAGTGAATCTTTCAGTTCAGTGCTTTGGAGAGAATTTTTAGCATAATATTTCGGTCGAATTACGAAACATAACATATCAGAATTAATAAAATTTGTGTGTGTGTGTGTTATGAAAGTAATATATTTTATATAAAATACTTTTCTTTATAAGTAACTGTGAGTTTCTTGCAGTATTCATGAATAATATTATATATTGTCATATTATAATTACTTCTGCAAGTCGTTGATATTATCTTTTAATTGACCTGACGTACGATTCACTGATAGAATCAGTATCTTCAGAGGACAGAATAAAATGAATTAACAAATACTCGCAATGATTCGATTTCAGTCTTGTTGTTTGAATTTAATATGCTTCTAAATTTTGTTGTCTGTTTTAATTTAAAGGCACTCGTAACCGGCAAATCGAGTTTTTTGTCTTAAAAAAATCTTCAATATTTTCTGAGTAATTTGATACCACATTTACGTGAATACACGTAATAATAATTTTTTAATGATTTTTAAGAGAATAAAGATCGTAGGAAAAGTTCTGTCAAAAGTGCTGATAATATACAAGTAAAGGGAGTTATTTTTCACAAATCTGGAATTTCCTTATAATAAATCGTAGAGACATGCGGTTTTTGCCATTGGAAAGAAAATGTGTGTGCTTACAAAGGAAAATTTTGTATTAACATAAATGGTACAAGCCAATATTTGCCATCTGAGTCATCCTGATTTGATAAAAAAATGTCTTCGTGGTAGTACACAGAATGCAAACGAGTTGCTAAACCATTTGATTGGAATAGATTGCCAAAAAATGTATTTGTTGGACTGGATACTTTGATTTTGGTGTACATGATGCTTTGTTGACCTTCAATGAAGGTAAAATAAGCAAATGTCAAGTCTGACAAAAATTAGGAGGCTGAGGTATCAAATACCCAACCAGGATCAAATATGGTTGAGGTAATGAAAAAAATTAACTTGCAACGAATACTTGAGGGAGAGACAGTAGTAGATAAATTGATGAAAACAGTTAGACAGTCAACTAGAAATGTGAAGAAGAAACTAGAGGACCAAATGAACATAACTGAAGATCTCGTAATTTTAGTAGCGTTTGGAGAGTATAACATGGTAGCATCCTTGCTAAAATTTCAGACTTCTATCTTTTACAGGTTCTGAGATGATGGGTCTCAAAATTGATGAATTTAACATGGTAAGCATCGCCGGTTACGAGTGCCCTTATATTAGTGTGTTTCTGTACTAGTGGTGGAGAGTACAATTTTCAATCCCTGAACATGAACAGCCGAGATTTTGCCAAGATTACATAATGAGGGACATTAAACACAAAAAACCTCGTGGCGTCTTCAAAACGGAAACGCGACTATACTGCGCTGACGGGTCCTGATGCTGTGTGTGTGTGTGGTGGGGGGCAAAGGTTTATTGTGTAATTAAAATGTTTTAATGAACACGCGGTATGACAGAGAAGTTGTGTTCAGGTAGCGTGTTGTTCTCCCTATTCAACAATTGTTGCAAAGTTTTGTGCGTCTACTTCATTAATTAAAACCAACAACAGTCAGAGTCGTAGCTGTGTTTGTGACGCTGTTCTTTAACCGTTTGTTTCTTACGTTGTTTCGTGTCGTGCACACAGCGTTTACGCATTATCACTGTCATTATTATTGCACTAGAGGCAATAGTGGCGCTGCATATTCCAGGTTGAAACAGAAGCCGGTCGTCTTGGCAACGCTTTTGTGCAATACACCAACGTTGCAATGACGACGTTTTCTTTTGTTAATTACACATATTGTTTCTTGACGACAATACATTTGTGTTTCGTAACTTGTGTTCGTGTGTTTCACGTGCAAATTATTCTTTAACTAGAGTACGCTAACTGTGATCTGATAATACTTTTTGCGTATAATTCTTCTGACGTAATAACGTTAATTCACTGTAATTGTCATCGTCATCATCTGTAAGTATTAAACCAAGGATGGTTTGTTCCGGTCTCAAACAGTCTAGAGCTGGTCATTCCAGCCTTCCTCGGACGTCCGACACCTCTCCGGCTTATAGTACCATAGTTGTTTGGGGATGCGGCAGTCATCCATTCGGCAAAGATGATCCCAATACAGTCGAGTATACTCATAATATTCAGTTCCTGCCGGATGTCCGTATTTCGTATATGATAGTGGATAGTATATCCTGCCACGTGTCTGAGAAATCTCATTTCAGCCGCTTGGATACGACTGCCCTAGCCTTTCGTTAAAATCCAATTTTCAGACCCACAAAGAATTGTGGGAAGGGCCAATTATAGAAAAGCAAACATTGTTGAAAAAAATCTTGTTCGAGTTAAGGGCTGATTCTGGTTGTACTACCCTTAAAACGTGAAGACAAATCATTTTCCAAAAAGTGTGTAGAAATTTTTCTATGGCGAACGATAACTGCCGCAAATTCAAACAGAATCAAATAATTTTTTTGCATATGTGCCCGAGTTGTAGACGACTCAAGGGCCATTGATTTTGGTGAAGATCGGTTAAGGGGAAGGGGTAGTTTACCTGCAACGTTTTACGTTTTAACAAGAGTAAAGTACTTAATTTTTATAAATAAAGTATCCTGAAAAGAAGGTCATAATAATCCGCTGTACAAAGGTAGATGAAATATCTATAAATAAAAAAGGTAGTTGATTTGGGCTAATTTTCTATAAATGAAAACGATAGTTGAAGGGGGAGGGGATAATTTTTTTTATATGTGTACTACGTTATCGGCAACAAAGAAGTAGTTTGTTGTTAAAATTCCTTCCCGATCTGTTTGGACGTGGTCTAATGTTTCCTGCAAAACCAGACGTTTCGGGGGTGCCATCGACTGCCAACATCAGTGAAAATCGAGGTGAGATGGTATTCGTTAGTGACCACAGTACTGTGGTTAAAGCTGAAGAAAGAAGTAGTTTCTAGGGAAATATTATATTTCGAAAATGATTTTAACTATAAATCATAGAACATGGAAGTCATGTATGGTTCTCCATACCGATATTTTTTTATATGTGTACTACGTTATCGGCAACAAAAAAGTAGTTTATATGGAAATATTTCATTTCAATTTGTCAACATAAAACTCGATTTACAAGGAACACACCTAACTTGTTAGAAATTATCGAACCGAATTCAAGTACAGTAAATGATTTTGAATATAAATCTTAGAACATGGAAGTCATATATGTACCGATATTTTGAATTGGCTCGGAGCCATGGCTGCGCTTGAGTAACGGCTTTCAGTCTTAGAGTACGCGTTAATAGCAATATAGTGTGAAACTGGGTGTCGTCAACGTTTTGTGGATCCTGCCTGAAGTAGGCCTAATGAATCGAGTTATTTGTGCGCAGGTCCTTCTGCTCGTTTTATCGTTTCTTTTTCGTGTTCACCCAATTATTGGTTACAAATAAAGTAGTAAACTTGGTTGGTTCGATACACGTTTCATTTTATTACTAGCCTCGCGCGCTGTTAAGTTTTATTCCAGATTTGTACGATTACTTGCGCCCTGCGGGCCCTTTTATTGTGTTTTCTTTATTGCGATAGAAACGTTTTGTACAAACAATTTCTGTCTCTCTCTCGTCTGTGAAACTCTGCGCCTTGTTTCTTTTTATAATTTTGTAAAACGTTTTGTATAATAATATTTTTCCGTAACATTTCTTTATGTCCCGTTTGGTTAAAACATTTATACAGTATCAGTACACGAAATATAGCCTAATTCTCAGTTGCATACGGGGTGAATTTGTGTTAAAAACCTAAATACACAAAAAACTATCGATAGTGCATTAGCTTAGTTGACGTAAATTCGTAACAATAAATATATTTTGGATTTTGTGTACTGAAATTTATACTTCTTTAAATTGTTTGTACAAATGAAACTGTTTCGTACATTCAAAATTATGTTAATTAAACATCAGTAATTTTCATTAAAAAAAAAATGGTAGTGAATACGCGTAGCTGTAAGAGTTAATAAAATCATATTTATTATTAATAGTATCATTGTTTATTAATGATTAGAAATTTATGAATTGTTATAAAAATTTACTAGGTGCAAAAGTACCAAACGCAGAAGCAAAGCTGTAATCAGGCGCGGATCTACAAGGAATGATGGAATACCCTCCCCCAAATAGGTCACATCAGACGAAATTTTTGTCGTTTTATTTTGATTACAGAATGGTTTTGTGATTGTAAATATGATAAAAAATTTAGATCACTTTATGTAGGTTCATGGTTTCACTTTAAATTGTTACTGTAGTTTACCAATATATTAATTTTTGTTTTGGTACTTAAAATAAACGAGTAGAGTATATTTTAAGCGGTAAGTAAACACTAAAAGGATAATGAAGTGATTAACACAGATGTGACTTTAAAATTGTAAGCCTACGTTAATAACCTTGTTGTGTTGATAATTAACACAATGTATTTTTATCTTCACTCATTCCTACTACCATTTATACTTTAGACCCCCAAAGTAGAGTCCGCGGACACTTTTAAGAAAAGAATAAAATATACCGTTTTTGTCTCCGTAATTTAAATTTTAGAATCTTAAAACAATATTAGTACCAGATTCCAGTATTTTTGTTTGTTTGTTTAAACTAAGTGTAATTGTAAAAGTAATTTCAAACTAATTACTTTAATAATGTCTTTATCGTGTCGTGTAGCAGATATCTTTGTCAGCCTAAGTGACTAGAGCGCCGAATCAACGCTGAACTGATAGCGCTGTTTTAGTCCACGTATAAGCATTGTATCTTGCTTATACACACGGTATCTCAGCAAAACGTTCTTCCGTGTAGCTGGTTTTACGCCTAAGTAGCTGGATTTCGACACGTGCGGCTGGAAAAATAGACCCGAGGTTGGCAAAGTTAAGAAATAAACTGGATGTAGTGAGTGACAACACTGAAATTATCAGACATTAAAGTTAATATTGCACACCGAATTATTCAAAAGTAGCTTCATTGTTCACATTAAACTATGTTTGATATATTTATTATTTTAATTTTGTAAGTTAATAGAATTTTGATTGTAATACATTTTAATTAAAATATAAGAGTTTATATCAAATTTATTGTTTCTTTTATTTCATAAGTGAGACAGGGTCCGAGAAATTTTTAATTTTTTGAGGAGGACTAAAAAGTTTGGGAAACACTGCTTTAGACCATTTAAGAACGGTCCAACTTTTCATATCCCCATCAAAAAGTAAACTCCCCCCCCCCCACCACCACCAAGTTGCTAGCTGGATCCGCCCCTGGCTGTAACCAGCAATACATAACCAGAATGTTTTGAGTTATCACCTCGTATATCTACAAGTGTTTTTTCCCCTCAAAACCATGAAAGTTCCGCATAGGTGCGGTCGTCGTCACAACTTGTGAGATTGCGCGTAATTTACACTAGTTTGTTCGTAAAAAGGTTGCGTTGCTCTAGTACAATTCGTCATTATTTTCATGAAATTCGTATTAGTAATATACAGCATTAGATTTTTCGAGTAGAAATTAAGAAATAATTGCGTAATTAATGTTTATTAAGTGATCCTTAACTTAAGACGTGTACCAGGTGTATTGTACAAACTAGGGAATAATAAGTGCTTGTTTACTTCCTTATCGCCTACAAAACGTGTGCGTTCTGAAGGTCAGATTGTAACGAAATCGAAGACTCACGTCATGGCGCTGTGACACTGTTACATTATATTAGATTAGGTTACTTAGATTAGCCGTTCTTTGTTATCGATATCATGGTTATGAGTTTGTCTTAGCAAGTTTGGGACATCGTGTTTTTATATTAAAAAAAGTAAACGTTTAGTCTTCTCATCGTTTACAATGTCAACGTCTGCCAGTCTTACAATTGGCAGAGAAAACGTAAATGCTCGTTCATCGTCACCCATAAACAGGGAATTTACGGGAGGAACGAACGGGACGGGACCCGCCCTACAGGGTCAAAAATAGTTGACGAATTTCGCTAATCTCTTAATTTTTAGGCTCTTTTATTTTTTCAGCTGTTTTTCAGCTAGTAATTTTATTTAAATATACAAACAGGTTTATTACACAGCATTTGTGTATACGTTTGAAATATGAAATACGTAAGGAAAATCGATTCAGTCAGTATCATGTTAACGATGTTTCAGTAACGCGTATTTTTATTGTGTTATACCGTTTACTTTAATGGGATTGATTTCAAGGATGGTATCACACGTTTTTCAGCCACTTCAGAGATAGTAGTGTTGATTAGTTATAACTTTTTTTTCTTTTGTATGAAGGCGACTCGAACAGACCTCGTCCCACCCCCGGGCCAAATTTCTAGATACGCCACTGCTCACAAACAGTCCAGTCCTCTTTATTACAACCTCCTGCCTGTATTTGTACATAGTGTTGCGACGGTCTTCCTGATCGTTGTATGGTACAGTGGAAAACAAAATACCAGACTCCAGTGAAGTCACTAAAAACCAGCTTTAATTATCACAATTAACAATTTGTAATCAACAAGATAGTCACTTACAACAATTCAATTAAAAATTGTCCACACGCAATAATAATTTCAACTATAGAGAATTCCGCACTAATAACAACACTTCGCTACAATACTTCAAACACTCGATCCGCGGTAAAGAAATCGCTCAACACCACTGAACTGACAACGTCGGCTGCTATGGATTTTTATAGGTAGCGCAGAGGTCCACTATAGCTTTCCCTCCTTACTGCACGCCGGCTTAATGATCTCAATCTTAACACACTAGAACACCTACATGTGAGCGGCCTTGACTGAGACAACACCTGCCACACTGGACGGGGGGGGGGTGGAGAATGTTCTGGGCTGTTCGATACGATTCTCGTTACAATATTTTTCATTAAAACGATTACCCGGACATCGTCGTGTCAATGTGCAACGGCAGTCGTGAACGGTCACCAAATACTGTCATTTTCGTAGCAAGTATGCAATCGTATACCAATTATTAGTTACGAACAGAATTATCACTGTTGCACGACATTTTCCGATCTGACGATGAGCTGAGAAGCTTGAAAGCGCTAATCGGAATAATTTTTCTACAGTGGTGTGCAACATTGATAATTCTGTTTGAGATTATAACCACTAACACAACTTTCTTCATTAAACAATTATTAGTTGGTATTGCACAGTACAGAAGCACCGAGAAACTTTTATAGATTTTCCACGCTCTATGCAAACTGTTTT
The DNA here is from genome assembly GCA_034769895.1 of Magicicada septendecula. Taxonomy (NCBI): domain Eukaryota; kingdom Metazoa; phylum Arthropoda; class Insecta; order Hemiptera; family Cicadidae; genus Magicicada; species Magicicada septendecula. The sequence continues at coordinate 54,408,620 of CM068373.1, forward strand.
AAAAACCGTATAAATATTTCGTGTCACCGTTAGGCATGTGGACAGTCTAATGAAAAGAATTGTAAAAAAACTAATGTCGTATGTTTTCGCATCGACTACGGAAGACGTGGGAGGTTGGTTTGGTTTGGGAGCGAGCCCGCGACCTTCCCGCAGAATAAATTTAAATCGCCAAAACAAAAACCAGAAAACGGTCTGGGGCTTGCGGTGATTCACCGCTGTTACGCGTGTCGACTGTTGCAATCGATCTGCGAATAAATTAGAATAATTAATTTAAACTCTCTGCCTACTCGTGTCAAACCGATACTACGGAGATGGTTTCAGTTGTCGCCCACATTGTTTACGTTTTTTTGTTGTGTACGTCATCATCACTATACGATTGGTCATGTTACTATCAAAAACGAGCTAATGTAACATGAAATGGTTTTGTTTGTTTGTGCCTAAGGGTTGAGTGTTAATTACTTTTAGAAATGTACCGCTGATTTAATATTATTATATTTATTACAAACCTTTGTATGTGCGTGTGAAAGGTCGACAACAAGAATCAATACTGGAAGCTGTAGGAAAGACAAGGCAATGCAAATAAATCAAACAGGCCTATTTGGAGTGCTCCACAGCCGGTCAAAGAAAGAAAGAGCTTGGGAAGAGAAGTTGCTGTTCTACTAAACGGTATTGTACAGGATACAAATATAAAGCAAAGTCTTCTTTTGCTACTTCTTCTCTTTAAGGATTAGGTTATATAAACGTGTTCCGGCACCCATATCTTCCTCGGACGATCCACGTCTCTTCTACCAATGGCTTTATAACTCAGTGCTGTTTTCGGCAATCGATCCTCTGTCATCCATCGTAGATGATCCCACCATTCTCTTCTCTAAGCTGAAATAATTTCATTTATGTCCTCTACTTCGAGTTCTGCTCTGATATCCTCATACCTTATTCTATCTTGCAATGTATAATTTAAAGTATTTCGATGAAACTGCATTTCAGCACTCTGAATCACGACGCATTCCTTTTTTGTCATTATCCACTCCTCACTCGCATATGTCAATGTGGGTATTGCAATTATCTTATAAAATTTAATCCTTGTGCTGTGCCCTGCTTTATTTCTAAGATTTCTATTAATCGTACCAGCAATATTCCTAAATTTATTTATCTTCTCTTTTATATCATATACAGATTCATAGCTTACTGCACAGCCGAGATATTTAAAACGGCTCACTTGTTCTAAAGTTCTGTTGTTTATCTTAGTCTTCACTGGATATTTACCTTTAAAGGCCATGGTTTTGATCTTTCTTTCTGAAATTGTCAGTGAGTACTCTCTTTAAAAGGAAAATTCCTATGAAAGAGAAGGGTGAGGGCGAATCTTCTGCGCCCCAAAACAGGGGTTCGGCTAAGGTATGGTAACCCAGACAGAAGAGTCTCTGGTCCTCCTGGTAGGTGGTTGTGCAACAGGCCAGTAACCTGTTCATTTAAAACTTTATTATACTTTTAGTACCTAAAACATAAAGGAAAATAAAAAACAAATTTCTTGTTTATTTTAAAAAATAAAATAAAATAAAGAACATAAATAAATATGGAATAACATAAATAAAATAAAACCATAATAAAATTATAGTGATGTGAAATTTCCCAGATGTGGATAATAAAAGGATAACAGAGAAATTGTAGTAAGAGCAGCCGAAATCTATTTTTGAAGACCAGCAAGAAGGCCTGCCGGGAAGTCCAGAAAGAATAGATTACCAACGAGCGAATTAGAGATTTTTTTTACATTAGGTTACACATGACATGGAAATGGAGAACAAATTGAGATATGATGATATACAACGAATGGCCGAACGTGGGCTTCAAAACAAATTTAAATTGGAGGTTGGATGTAGCAAACCAAAATCCAAAGAGAGCAGGAAGCCCCTGCAACCGCCTTTCCTAGTGATGTCACACCCCCTCCTCCAGGGTCTCAGAATTTACTTTATCCCCTACTACTGTCAGGGCTGTATTACGGGGGGGGGGGACAGGACACCTCCCAGAGAGCCGAAAAATTTGATGCATTTTGCTAATCTGTTAATTTTTAAGCTGTTTTATTGTTTTTTTACTTCCATGTTCCATAAGGAAATGGAAGTATGGTGATGGCGAAAAAAATCGTGTTCGAAATAAGGGCTAATTCTGATTGTTCTATCCTCAAAACATGAAGAAAAGTCATTTTTCAAAAAGTGTCTGTGTGTAGAGTTTTTTCTATGGCGAACGATAACTGCCCCAAATTCAAACAGAATTAAATAATTTTTTTGCATACGTCCCTGAATTCTAGACGATTCAAGGCCTATTGATTTTGGTGAAGATAGGTTAAGGGGAAGGGGTAGTTTACCTTCAACGTTTTATGTTTTAACAAGAGTAATTTTTTCTATGACGCACGATAACTGCCGTAAATTCAAACAGAATCAAATAATTTTTTGCATATTTGCCTGAGTTGTAGAGGACTCAAGGCTTATTGATTTTGGTAAAGATCGGTTATGGGGGAGGGGTAGTTTACCTTCAACGTTTTATGTTGTAACAAGATTAAAGTACTTAATTTGAATAAATAAAGTATCCTGAAAATAAGGTCATAATAATCCACTGTAGAAAGGTAGATGAAATATCTATAAATGAAAAGGGTAGTTGAAGGGGTGGGGGTAATTTTATATAAATGAAAATTATAGTTGAAGGGGGAGGGGATAATTTTTTATATATGTGTACTACGTTATCGCCAACAAAGAAGTAGTTTGTTATTAAAATTCCTTCCCGGGCTGTTTGGTCGTGGTCCAATTTTCTGCAAAACCAGGCGTTTCGGCAGTGCTATCGACTGCCACCATCAGTGAAAATCGAGTGCGCTAACGTGAGGTGGTACAAGTTAGTGACCACAGTACTGTGGTTAAGGCTGAAGCAAGAAGTAGAAAGAAGTAGTTTCTGTGGAAATATTTCATTTCGAAAATGATTTTAAATATCAATCTTAGAACATGGAAGTCATGTATGGTTCTATCATACCGATATTTTCATCTGTGTACACTAATAGTGTAGTAACTTCTTTTAAAACAAACAAACAGGTTTATTACAAAGCATTACCGTATACGTTTGAAATTTGAAATATAAGAAAATCAATTCAGTCAATAAGTATCTTGTAAACAATGTTTCAGTAACGCGTATTATTATTATTATTGTGTTATTACCGTTTACTTTGATTTGACTGATTTCAGGATGTTATCACACGTTTTTCAGCCCTTTTAAGGATAGTAATATTGACTAGACTTAACTTGTATTTTCTGTTGTATGAAGCCGACTCGACCCCGGCCCCATCCCCAAGACCAAGTTCTAGATACGCCACTGTCTACTGTTGTTGTTCAAAATTTTTAATCACAGAATCTACTCGTACTACGTTTCCGGATGACCCAATGGAAAGAAAAAAGTTATAAGGACTTGGGCGGAAGTTAGATAAGGAAACCTGGAACAGTTTGTAAAAGAAGAGTGAGTTTGCAAGTACAGTACTGCTGTAAGTTGAAAAAGTGTACCACTGAACAGCTTAATAAGGTTGCGTAACTGTGTCAGCGTTAATTTTCTAACTGGGTTTGGTTTAATTTTTTTTTTAGCCCAGTTTAGTGCAACTACTTAGTTGCCGGCCAAGTAGTCCGCACACACACACTACAGCGCGTATTTCAAGTTGTCTCGTTTACAGAGGTGTACATTGTGTTGCTGTATGTAATGGTCACATACTAGTTTTGTGTGCGTGCTCGAACAGTACTGGTTACTAGAGGTGGGCCGATTACCTTCAACAGGTATTTTGGAACGATATTTTTTGTGGAACAGATATAACAATGACTAAAAAGATGAAATACCTGTTCCGATTCAACAATAACTTAAAAAGTCAATATACCCGTTCCGATTGCTCGCGGCCTCGCGGTTATGAGTCGCGGGACTTCCCTCCTACGCAACTAACGAGTAAACAAATACACAAGTAACAAGTAAACGAGTGCTACGAGTATTAGGAGTATTACCGGTACATAAGTAACAACAAGTAAACGAGTACTACAAATATTATGAGTATTGCGAGTACACGAGTACGAACCCACTTTTTGGTGCTGAATACTAATTCTGCGCATGTGCCGATTGCCATACAAGTACGAAACGAAGCAAAACAGCAAGGTTCAGAGTATCTCTGAATCTATTTATATCTATTTTTAATAAATGGAAAAAATTCATACTGATGTTAGATTTATTCTCGTGTTTTATGCAGGTATATGATACAGAATATAATAACAAATTATATATTATTATACTAGTCACCAACTTGGTAAATTTTGAAAAAGCGAATTATATTGTGTTATAACCTACAGAGTGGCTGGATGATTTTAACTTCACATCTCACGTACATTTTTTTGACAGTATTTGTTGTGCTATTGCGTGCACTCTAAATTCCATTGTCTGAGTTTCGCAACTGATTTGTCTAACCAAACTGGAATCAACAATATAATATTAAATCTATATCAGTTTGTGTACTCCTAGTGAAAACTTAAATTAGTATTCCCAAAAGGAGATAGACCTATAAATTCTCTTATTTCTTATTTTCTTTTAAACAGTAACAGATTAATAAAGTCACAGTGTAAAGTAACACTGTTAATACTCTAGTTTCAATTTTTTTCTTATAAAAAATTATATAATACAGATGTATATAATAGAGTAACAGCTATTTGTACGTGTTATGTTTTTTGGAACGGCTTCTTTCGTACCTGTTATTTCCAAATACTAGTTTAGCACACCTCTACTGGTTACATAACAGTAATAAATAATTAAACGCGGTTGGAGGACAGAGCGTGTCAGTCATGCTGGGTCGTTTAATTTTAGCCAGGCAGTACTCGGTACACTGACCGCCTGGCGTCGCTCTGCTGCTGCGTTTACCTACTTTTACGCACAAACTACGTACAGTTTCTTGTTTGTAGACCGGTGCCAGTCTGATAGTTTACCACGCGTACCGATGTTACCTTATTGTAAACGGTAAATATTTTAGCTTTTTTCGAACTGATGCAGCTTAATTTATTTGTACAGTGTGAATCAGGGGCGGATTGGAAGCGCGTGGTGCCCTATGCTGTAATCAGACTGGTGCCCAATTCAAAATTTAACCTTTTATCCATTATTTACACCGATAAATGGCATACACAACTTTGAAAGTAAACAATTATTTGATTAAACTCTCAAATTGCGACAAATATTAGGTAAACAGTGATTACAATGACCGTAGTAGTACTTAAGCGTAGAAAATACTAATCTATTCATTTTTTCTTGATTTTACCTTAACGAAATCTTGTATAATTTCTTCTAACTCGACCGATTCAATATATCGATTTCAATAATAAACTTAGCTAACGAAGATAATCTCTCATCTCCCATATTTGAACTCAACATATCTTCAATGCGTTTTAATACAGAAAATGACCTTTCAGATTCGCAGTCAGCTATTGGAATCGTCAAAAGAGACGGTAAGCAATACGTCAATCATTTTACAATCAATAATCCAGTTTAGTACTTTGAGCGGACAAACTGTAGTACTATGGAACCAATCATCATTATTCGAACGATTTGAAAAAACACCTCTTTCTTGCAATTTTACTCGGGGCACAAAGTGCTTCAATTCGATTAGAATATCGTTATTCACATCGTTCGGGTAAACTTATAAAAGCTTTCTATGGTGCCCTGTCTGGCAGCTGAGGCCCTGGTGCCCGGTGCTGCACCATAGAAAGCTTTCTATGGCGCCCTGTCTGACAGCTGAGGCCCTGGTGCCCGGTGCTGCACCATACCCTAGCTGCATAATCCGACACCGAGTTTTTTTTTAATAATTTTATTTTACACCATGCTCCATTACAATTGTTTAATACTACATGCTAAGATTTTCCTTATTTGAATAACAATGTTTTTACGTACTTACAATAAGTAATTACACAACAGATTTCACATTGTTTTTGTGTGAATATTTGATTATTTACAATAAAATAACTTATTAGATTTCAATCGCACTAATAAATGTTTTGAACTCTTTCAGATGTTTCTTTATAATATTGCTACGACGGTCTACTGATCGTCGTATGGTACAGTGGAAAACAAAATACAAGACACCAGTTACGTCACTAATCACCAGCTTTATTTATCACAATTAAACAGTTTGTAATCAGTAAGACAGTCTCTTACAACAAATCTAATAAAAATTGTTCACACGCAATAAAAATGTTAACTGATATAAAACACAATTGAATTACAATTGTCTCTCACAATTATAAAGCACGTAATACTTCGCCACGATATTTCAAACCGCACTGTGTATATCGCCAGTTAAACGCATAGAGTAATCGCTCGACAATAACTCTGAACTATAATACTACGAACCGCATTATGTTATGTAATGTCATAACAATATCTTCTTTTGTAGGTGGCCAAGTTCCTGATTTTGTTTACACTATTGATTAAATTTTGTCTGTAATTTTTTTAACATCTCACACTCATATATGATGTGATCCACTGTTTGTTCTCCTGCATTGCACCGGGCTGTTTATTATCTTGAAACGGTGAAGGTAAGATTTCGTTTTTCCGTGGCCAGTCACTATTGCCGTGAAGTTGGATGTTATTTTGAGTTTTGCTTGTAATCTGTCTTTGATATTAGGGAAGAACATTTTATTTACTGTACCTTTCGTTGTTTCCTTCCATTTTCCATTCGTTTTCCCACTTATGTGTAGTTTCTTCGGTTAATTCTTGAATCACTACACTTTTGGGTATTTTGCCAATTCATTATTCCGTGCTGCTGCTTTTGCTGGTCGGTCTGCCAGTTCGTTACCATAAGCTATAGACCGGTTAACATGTTCGTTACATGAGCCTTGATCCATTTGAAATTTATTCTCCAGTTATTGCTATTTGGCATCGCTGTGGCTTTCCTTATTTCTTCTATAAGGTAGTTATGGTTGCTGCGATTCTTAATTGAATCTAGGTATTGTTATTTATTTGTACGATTTGAATCTAGGTATTGTTATTTATTTGTACGATGTGTTACAGAATTGTTGGAAGGGTATTCTGAAGAACAGAGTTTTTTTTGTTGTTGATTAAATGTTTCAAATACATTGTTATTCTTAGAACCCGCAAAAGAATACAATCGTGTTTATTCCCTCGGATTAAACTAGCTCCGTTACGTTCATTTATATATTTTGTTATTTAAAACAGCGCACCCGAGTTCTCTTCCTTGGGGATTTGTTTGCTTCCAGTTTCTTTATAATCTTAATGGCCCGTGTTTCAATTTTTCACTTGTTTATTTTTACTTACTTCTCTCTTTTAGTGTTTCTGCGCTGCCGTTCGATTAATTCGGTTTCCAGAATTATATTTTATCTTTTTTTATTACACAATATTGATTGGGACAATTTCATCATCATCATCACCACTCCAATGAATAGGCCCTAGTCGTGTTCCAGATCCATCGGTCTACCGTCATTAGCGTTTCCATTTGTCCTTTTGCGTTAGTTTAGGTCGTTTTGTCGTATTTCCCATCTGATTTCCGAGGCTCATATGAGCTCTGTAAATACATATTTTTTTGTACTTTAGTACATTGCCACAGGACAAAAGGCTTGTCACATAACAAATGGCGCCAATCGCACAACTCTTCGTTATTTTGGTGACCCTAAAAAGGGCCGTGTGGCGAAAACGCTGTGATGTTTGTTCCGCCCGAGCCGCGCTGAGATGTTCGGCGGCTGCGCCCGCTGTTCGTGGCGTACTGCAGTCCTCCTCTTCTTTCGGCATCGGTTGCGTCGAGTCCGCTGCCGGCCTAGCGAAGTCCATCGCTGGTTCGTTACAGGGAGAAGAACGTCCGTTCTACTCTTCGGCTGTTCATTGCGGCTGGCTCCGCGTCGATGTCGTCCAATAGAGGAGAGGAGATGAAGTGCGTCCGATGGAGTGCGCCAAAAAGATGCCAGATGCACAGGGCACAGATTCATGCGTGCCCCCCTAGTGGTTGCAGCGTCCGGATGGTGCTCCGATGACTGCCTGTTGCTGGTGTGTAATACTTGGTAAGCGGGTCTTGGTGCGTGCGCCAAAAAATTCTATTCTAGCGGCGCTCTTTTTATGCCCTGCCGCTGATCCCTGATTGGCTCGCTGCGTACTCGTCAGGTGTCACGCGCCGCCAGGTGTTCGCGGCGCTGGTTGCCTCGCTACCGGCACAATATATAAAAAAAGATTTCTCTTTTTTACTGGCCAACGCCGCTTTAACTCGACTCTCGGAGCAAGGAGTACTTTTCTTGGTTGCGCTGTTCAACGCGTGTCTCAGACTGGCCTATTTTCCCCAGAAATGGCGTAAGGCGACGGTAATAGTGATCCCGAAGCAGGGAGAGGACGCTTCCCGTCCCGGCAACCTCCGGTCCATTAGTCTACTGTCAGTCACTCAAAAGTCCTCGAACGTCTTGTACAACGGAGAGTCCTAGACCATCTAGGAAACTTCGATGTACTGGTCCCAGAACAGTTTGGTTTCCGTGTGGGGCATTCCACCACTCATCAGCTGATGAGACTGATGGAATACATCACGGGCGCCGGCTGTCGGAAAGAGGAGACTGTCGCCTGTTTCCTAGATGTGGAGAAGGCTTTTGATAGTGTCTGGCACGACGGGCTCTTGTACAAGCTCCGGGAAATCCAGCTCCCGGATTGATACCTTCGCTTGATTGCTAGCTTTCTGACGGAGAGGACTTTCTGCGTGAGAATAGACGACCATGTCTCTTCCGAGAGACGCATTACAGCCGGGGTACCTCAAGGTAGCGTGCTAGGGCCTCTTCTGTTCTCCGTGTACGTCAACGACGCACCCAGAGAGCCTGGAGTCCAGATGGCCCTGTTTGCCGACGACACGGCGGTCTATACCGCCGATCGGAACGCTGACAGGGCTATCCCACGACTCCAGCGCGCACTCGATGCGTATTCGACGTGGACGGAAAGCTGGAAAGTTGCCGTCAACGAAACCAAGAGCTCCGCGGTGCTATTCTCAAAGCGCCGGAAAGAACCACGAGGACGAGTGAGACTCGGTAGAACGTACTTGCCCTGGTCGAGAGAGGTTAAATAGGTCCACCTTGATCGTCGGCTCACCTGGCGTGCCCACGCTGAGACGATGCGAAAGGGAGCGTCCGCTCGTCTCGCGCAACTGTTTCCGACACTTGTCAACAAGGCTATGACCCGCAAGCTGGGTAAGCTGATCGTCAACGCGTATCTGTTGCCGATCATTACCTACCCCATTCCCGTCTGGGGTTACCTCGCAACCGTTCATAAAAGAAAGTTGCAAAGCGTTCTCGATAGGGATCCTCGGCTAGCGGCCAAAGCCCCCTATCGGTTTTCTTCTCGACTTTTGAGAAGAGGACTCGGTGTCAGCTCCTTGGAAGACACCGCAAGGCGACTTGCACGTAAATTTTACGTCCGAGCTGCGAGGACCCACACAAACCCACTCATAGCTGGCCTTGGCAAGTACCGAACACGTCCAGGTGATTCTTGGAAACGGCCTCGACAAATACTGTACTAGTCGACCTAGTACGAGCATGTCGTTGTAGCGGCCACTAAATAATTAATTAATATTCTGTCTGGACAGGATCACTAAGGCAGGAGCCCCTACCGGAGGCTCGGTACTAGGAAACCATTGGGTCGTCTCACGACGCGCAACCCAACAGCTCTGGCTCTTCTTTTACTGGCCTGCTGAAAATCCCCAACCTGGAGGACCAGGAACTTTGATTTCAGGCTCCTCTTCCCCTAGAGAGTTGCTTTCACCTCAGCTGTCGAGCTCTCTCTGCCCGATCGCAGTAGACTAACTTAGCCCATGTGTGCAGCCGTTGGCCTACTGTAGGCTCCTCCGCCTCCACACTAGGTGCACACCTTGCTGCCGATGTGCACCATCCTGCCAGGCCAAGACTCAGAGTACCCCCAGGCTGCCCTGATACAACCCCTATCTCTCTTCTGCTTGCCGATCCACTCCGCCGAAGGGATTGGCTACCACAACCTTCGAGTGGATTGCTCAACGTAATAGTGCCCCCCAAAGTGTAGGTGAGAGTGGAGTTGGGTGGAGAGGCTAGTGCATTTCTCTTCTATGAAAGCATATGTTCGCGTACACCCCCTTTTGGATCCCGAGACAATTTAATATTACGTAATTTGTTGTAACCTCTCTTATTTTGTTGTATTAGTTGTTGATTGGTTTGTTGTATTCTTCTTCAGTTCGATCGTTGACGTGATTAGTTTTAGAATTAAATACAAATTAATGGTCAAGTCTAGAACACCTTTTAACTCCTCTTAAGAACGCCATTTCCGAGACCTGTATTTTACTGTCTTGTTTCTTGGTTGTTGTCCATAATTCACACCCCTAAGACAGTACAGGAACTACCATAACTTTGTAGATCTTTAATTTTGTATCTCGACGTACCTTGTTTCTTAAAACGATTGATCGGCTGAAATTTACGTAACTTAATATCAATATCATAATTGCTCTAGTGGACAGTATCATTTTCCGAATAATTAAAATGCCTCACCTGTATCTTGTAAACAGGTACCTTGTGAACAAGATAGTTTGTACAGTATCTTGTAAACAATGTTTCAATAAAATTTTTATTGTAATATTACCGTTTACTTTAATGGGATTGATTTCGGAATGTTATCACACGTTTTTAACCACTTTAAAGATAACAATGTTGATTAATCTTAACTAGTTTTTTTGTTTTGTATGAAGCCAACTCGAGCGGACCCCGGAGTCTCTCCCCCAAGGTCAGATTATAGGTACGCCTGAGCGCGTAAACAGAGTTTTAAATGTTATTTTAGAGCAACTATTAAAGAAAAAGAGGACTGTATCGCCCTGTTCTACAAGACAGTTGGTAAACGAAGATCAGGTAATTGATTAACATTTGTAGTTTGAATATTTATAAGCAAGTCGTATTGTTGGGTCTTAGCGTTCTTGCATAGTTTACTGTGAACTGTCAAACGCATACAAGTCTGTAAGCAAAACGTTAGTTGTGCGTTATTCCATATAAATGTAATGTGTGCTGTGTGTGCGTGGTGGGGGAGGGGTTAAGGTTACAACTTTATAAATAGAATTAAAATCTACTGTATCTGTTTCTACAACAAGAATAGGTAACATTCACACTGTAACTACCCACAGGATATGATGTATTCCAGTACGGTTCCACATAATTATCTTTAGTCTTACCCTCTTCTAGCTTGAAGTGTGAAGTCAGCAGTGAAAATGTCATAGTAGTAAAATCATACGATGTTAAAACACATTAAAACATATACTATTTACTCACATTCAATATAAACAGTTTTATTAAACCACGTTGATTTTCTTGTTATTATAAATGACAACAATATTACTATAATGTTATGACTGACAGTCAATTCAAGTTTTTCACAAGTTGCTTTCCAAATGCTAATATTTCAAGACAGGCTGTTCAGTTGTTCAACATACTTTGTGTTCATTAAGTAGGTTTTGACCTTTTGAAGATCAAATGTGACCTCTCGTAAGATGCAGTTGATGTACTAGGTGCATATGTCTATAACATATGAAAAAAATTCTTATTGTAATGTATGGGGTAATGGAAGAGAATTTCAATGAAAAGCAACAAACAAAAATTAAAAAATTAGTTCACAACAAAAATAGAGTTAACAGGACAGGAATTAAATTGAAAAATGAGATTATCCAAGAACTTGAAGAATTTAGTTACTTGGGGAGCAAAATCATAAGTGATGGTACTAACTGTAGGGAGATTGTGGGTAGAATATATCAGGCAAAACTGAGAAAGAAAGAAGATACTTTCAGCTTTTGAGGCACGGTGTCACAGAATCACAGAAGGATGCTCAGGATAAGCTGTGTAGAGGAACTGATGACTGAGGAATTGGGCTGGAGAAGATAGAAGATTCCTAAAGCAATTGAAAAGAGTAAGAGCTCATCTAATTGGACACATGTTAAGATAGCTTGACCAAAATGTCATAGAAGAGAAGATAAGGTAAAGTCCACATTTGGAACTCTTGATTCAAATTAAAGAGGACATGAACTGTGATTCTCATTATGCAGTAAAAGTAAATTCATAGTTGTAAATTCATTTTCAAATACTGTAGTATTCAAAGCTTGGACATGAGAGTCCGTATATTTGATGTGTACGTATTGGTTATAAGGCGCGCGTCCAAGCAGGCTTGGACATGAGAGTCCTTAGATTTGATGTGTACGTATTGGTTATAAGGCGCGCGTCCAAGCAGGCTAACGTTTCCCGTTGAAACCATTGAATTCACGTCCATTCCGAATTTTCGTTTTATATATATACATACATACGTTCAAGTCAGAAATCTGTCGAAACTTTCTGTTTCGAGCGTATTATGCAAACTTTTCCATCTGTATATATTCTGAATACGCATTGTACTTTATTCATCGCTACGTGTGTGTGCGTGTGCGTGTTCACCCACCGTAAACTCTTGTGAAAAGCCTTTATTGTGGACTAGACGCGTGTGAGCACGGGCGCGCATGTACGTGTCAGCTTAAGGCTATACACCTACCTACACACACGAGCCTGTTGGAGAGATTTTCTATTAAGTAGCAGGGGGTGGGAACTGAACTGAATGCTCTTATTTATTATTATCTTGTAAAACAAAGTGAATTTTCTCTGTGTTCCAGCAGAATTCACACAAAGCACTACTACTCACTACTGCGTGCGCACATTACAATGGATGACTCAACGATAGACTATACCACCACCGGCGGCGGTCGCGGAAACAATGCTGGTGTGATTTTAATTTTTGCGTTGCTCTGTTTATTTAAATGTAAACGTCAATGGCCATGTAATGCGAGGGGAAACTACTCTCACTTTCCACACCACCGATTGTTTGTAAATTTGCTTTTCCAGTGTTTTACAGCCAGGCAGTCAGTACATTGGTGCTAATGTTCTAAATTTACTTAGTACACTGTGGTTAGTAATAACCCTCATAATGATATTTCTTTGCCGCATTTTTTCGTCTTTTCATCAGCATGACTCCAAGGACTAGGCCTTAGACCTGTTCCGGAACCCATCTCCTCCTCGGTCTACCGCATCTTTCTTCCAAGTAGGATGATAATCCAAGGCAGCCACAGGTAGACGGATATCAGGCATGCTGTTCAAGTGTTCACACCATCTCCTTCTGTGGTCTTCAATCTTCTGATACAATGTTTAAATTGCGTCTAATATTCTCGTTCCTTCTCCGATCCAAGAGAGAACAACCTTGCGTCCCGCTTAGAATTTCATTTCGGCCACCTGAATTTCATTTCGGGCACGTCTCTTTTATCAAGATTCCATGTCTCACTAGCATACAGGAATGTGGGGACAGCCATAGTTTTATAAAATTTCATTCAGGTATCCTTCCGTGTTTTATTTTTCAGGTACCTATGAATCGTTCCACAGATGGGTCTAAATCTTGTTAGCTTACTGTCTGGCAATTTTTTTAAATTATTATACTGTATTACGAAATTCGATATATCAAAAAATCAGACATTCTCTGCTATAACGTTATATTTATTAATTTTTACTTCCATATTCCTTAAGGAATGGAAGTATGGTGATGGCAAAAAAAATCGTGTTCGAGATTATTGCAGATTCTGATACTACTACACTCAAAACATGAAAAAAAGTCGTTTTCCGAAAAGTGTCTGTGTGTCTGTCTGTCTGTGTGTCTGTCTGTCTGTAGATTTTTTTTCTATGGCAAACGATAACTGCCGCAAATTCAAACAGAATCAAATAATTTTTTGCATACAGCCCGGTTTTGCAGAGTTCTCGCGACCTATTGTTTTTGGTGAAGATCGGTTGAGGGAAAGGGGTAGTTTACCTGCAACGGTTTTTTTTTTAGCAAGGGTAATTTTGTTTGTTTGGCAAACGATAACAGCCGCAAATTCAAACAGAATCAAATAATGTTTCGCATACAGCCCTGAATTGTAGAGTTCTCAAGACCTATTGTTTTTGGTGAAGATCGGTTAAGGGAAAGGGGTAGTTTACCTGTAACGTTTTATGTTTTAACAAGGGTATTTCCTATGGCAAACGATAACAGCCGCAAATTCAAACAGAATGAAAAGATTATTTGCATACAGCCCTAAATTGTAGAGTTCTCAATACCTTTTGTTTTTGGTGAAGATCGGTTAAGGGAAAGGGGTAGTTTACCTACAACGTTTTTTTAACAAGGGTATTTTCTATGGCAAACGATAACAGCCGCAAATTCAAACAGAATCAAATAATTTTCTGCATACAGCCCTGATTTGTAGAGTACTCAAGACCTGTTGTTTTTGGTGAAGATCGGTTGAGGGGAAGGGGTAGTTTACCAGCAACGTTTTTTATCATGCGTATTTTCTATGGCAAACGACAACTGCCGCAAATTCAAACAGAATCAAATAATATTTTGCATACAGCCCTGATTTGTAGAGTACTCGCGACCTATTGTTTTTGGTGAAGATCGGTTGAGGGGAAGGGGTAGTTTACCTGCAAAGGTTTTTTTTATCAAGGGAAATTGTTTTTTTTGGCAAACGATAACAGCCGCAAATTTAAACAGAATCAAATTATGTTTCGCATACAGCCCTGAATTGTAGATTTCTCAAGACCTATTGTTTTTGGTGAAGATCGGTTGAGGGACAGGGGTAGTTTACCTGCAACGTTTTTTTAACAAGGGTATTTTCTATGGCAAACGATAACAGCCGCAAATTCAAACAGAATCAAATAATGTTTTGCATACAGTCCTGATTTGTAGAGTACTCAAGACCTATTGTTTTTGGTGAAGATCGGTTAAGGGGAAGGGGTAGTTTACCTGCAACGTTTTTTTATCAAGCGTATTTTCTATGGCAAACGATAACAGCCGCAAATTCAAACAGAATCAAATAATTTTTTGCATACGTCCCTGAATTGTAGAGGTCTCAATGACTTTCGATTTTGGTGAAGATCGGTTAAGGGGAAGGGGTAGTTTACCTGCAACCTTATACGTTTTAACAAGAGTAAAGTACTTGAAAATTTATTTAAACTTTTTGAAACAATGGTAATTGTTAAAAATAAAATAATTTTGTTGCCAGGCAATAAAATTATAATTTTTTCATTTTAATGTAATATAATATTTTTCATTTAATACAGCAATAAAAAGGCAGGTAAGACACAGCCTGGCTGTTTGGCTGAAAATGATTTTAAATATAAATCTTAGAATATGGAAGTCATGTATGGTTCTCCATACCGATATTTTAATCCTTTGAGGCCTCAAGAGCGGCAAGTGAACCGACCAGACTCCACACTTCGTTTCTAGCAACTCAAATTGAATTTCTATAGCCTACAAGTATCAAATCAAGCGTAATGAAATATCGTAAGCATTTTCGTCGCCAGCTCTTGGTCTATAAACTACGTTTAATTTCTATCGGTAAACTAATTATGTTTGGTAGGTTATTATCGACAGGGATAATTTAAGAACGAAAATTATTATCTTGCATCATAAAATGACGAAATCACCGGAAGGATTAAAATTATTGCTTCTGAATCAAGGTCCGTAAACCGAATATTAATTAACGTTATTACAATATAAATTATACCCAATACCATACGAAAATTACTCTTGGCCACGCTTTGTCCTTTACCATGGCCGGCTCTAGTAGAAGGCCTTAATATGAATCGTGGCAACACTGGAACTAGCTGATATTTGAGGCCGACTAGACGATCTCTTAATTTATGTATTTCAGTAATCAAATCGCGACATTTTTAATTGCCGGTTAACAGCAGTTTTATAATTCTTCATTTTTTGCAAATTAAAAGTTTATTATGTAGAATACTGTTATATTATTTAATACTCATTCATGTGAGTACACATATATGAATACTCATTTATATGATACGAATTCAATAATACGAACAAAATTAATTTATTAGGCCTACCCTTCCGTGTTGTTTAGGTACTTTTTCAACTTTACGGCGGTCACACGGATCGGCGTGTTGTAGAGTGCAAACAGAGTAACTGACACTAATGAAATTACTAATATAAACTTTAATTAGACACAAGCAACGGTTACAGATCAACCAAAGCACTCTTATACAATAATTCAAGCTAAATCTGTGTAACACACAACAATAAATGTCACCATCTTATTGCACTAATTCCTACAATAATCACTTTCCGCTAAACTGAAACAGTCACTTCGAATCGGACTTGGTAAAATCTCCAAGTATAACTGCACTGCTAAGCCGCCAATGACGCTTGTATGTATGCCGCAGAGGTTCCAGAGAATTCCACTACTTTCCGGCCGACCAGTCGAGAAGCTGGAATTGGCTGGAAGCTAGGTCAGTTCACAGTTTTTTTCCTCTGGCTTTCTACAGTCCTGTGGCAAAAGACGGTGAAGAACGTACCAGTTATTCAAGTCGTTACGCTGAAGATGGCGTCTAACGATGGGGCCGAAACGTCTGTTTTATGCGGCCGTAGTGGACCACGGCCTAATACCCCGGAGACTTATGAAACGAGTTTCAACAGTGTTGACCCGGCCGTGAAAGCTGAAGATAGAATATACCTGTTGTGGTTGAAAAAGTTAAAAGAATATTATTATTATTACTAACTTATTAAATGACGATGGAAGAGCTGGAAGTCACAGGATGGAAAACATTAAGACAAATCTTGGGATCAATAAAAGTACAGTACAGAAGACGTACAATCATGAGCTGTACACACGTGTTGTGAAAATATGGCGGGGATCCCACAGCTACTGCCGCATGCCGCATCTCAGTTTCCATATCAACTTATTCTGTGTATCTTCATTCTTCAGATTCTTTTCTTCCATACTCCTTTAGATCCCTTCTATCCATTTTAATCTAGGTCTGCCTCTTTTTTTCTGTTGCTAGGTCTGTATTTGAACACACTCACAGGTATTCTTTCTTCACTCATTCTCATTAGGTGTCCATACCAGGAAAGCTGTTTACGTTTTATATCTTCTATTACAGTTTCTTTTCCATTTGCTCTTTCCCTTATTACGTCATTCCTTACACGTTCCAGACGAGAAACTCTGGAAGCTTGTCTAAGATAGTCCATTTCTACAGCTTCAATCTTCCTGCGGTTCTTTTCGTCGATTGTCCAAGATTCTGACCCATAGTTGGTAATTGGTTCAACAATGGTTTATAATTATTGATCTTTGTCGGTAGCCCGGTTTTGGTGGACCATAAAAGTGAGTTTAATTGGCGTATGGTGCTTTTTCCTAAAACTAATCGATGTCTTATATCTTCCATCACATAGTCCATCATCGCTAATTATACTTTTGAGAAAATCACAGACGTAATTAAAAAAATAAGAATTACTTTCTACGGACAAGTTCAAAGAACGAATCCTGACAGACCAACAGGGACGCTTTTTAACTATTTCAAATAGCTCAAAATGTCCAATATGTGGTTCAAAGAAATAGAAAAAGACATAAAAGAACTTCAGATTACTCGAGAAGACATTGAAGGACGATTACCATTCAAAAAGAAATTAAAAAATGCCCAAGGTATTTATGAAAACCCAAAGAAGACGATAGGAGACATTTGGATTGACGAAAGGAGGAAGAGGTATCGATCAAGAATGCAGGAGATGTGGAGGAGGAATAGAGAGGGACCAAATGTAGTAAACGTAGTTCACACTGGCTTATACGCAAAACAAAAATTACTAACTTATTAATAACTTAAAGAGTGCTGTTAATAACATGGAGCAAAGTGGTTGCCACTAATGGCATTACTGTTCGTCGGACGGACCAGCAACATTGCGTGGACAGGTTATGGTTTGTATTGGTGAGTCACACGCCCGACCGACCGCGCACGTTGGTAGCGTGGGAAGAGACGTCGCGTGTTCGATGAACACAGCATGTGTTGTTGCCTCTACTAACGTCCACGAATTCGTCGCCAGACTGATATAACGTTGCTTTGTATAGTCTACCTCGTATATAGCCTACCGTATGTTTGTATATTTTAATTACACGTGTACGAATTTACGCACACACCATAGCCTGTATACGCGTGTATCGATTCACAAATAAATCGACAGACATTTTTAAAAAGTGAAGTGTTTCTTATTTATTTTCGTACACTACGAAACCACTGTTGTGACATTTTGGGAAAACATTTTTGTTTTACTTCCATGGTCCGTAAGGAAATGGAAGTATGGTGATGGCGAAAAAAGACGTGTTCGAGATAAGGGCTGATTCTGATTGTACTACTCTTAAAACATGAAGAAAAGTAGTCATTTAAGTAAACGATAATAACACAATAAAAATGTTATTGAAACATTGTTTAGAAGATACTTATTGACTGAGTTGAATTTCCTGTATTTCATATTTCAAACGTACACGCTGATGCTGTATAATAAACCTGCTTGTGTATTTGAAAAGAGTTACTACTATAACTAACGTATACCGCTGAAAAAATAATAAAACAGCCTAAAAAAAGTCTGGTCCCGTTCGCCCCCCCCCCCGTAAATATGCCCCCGCATGCCAGTATTAAGTCATCATCATCATCATCTAAATGCCATGCCGCCGTGTCGAGTTAGCCTTGTATCTCTCTCCATCATTGTCCTCTTCAAATCGCAGTACGATAGGAAGTTTATCTCCTTTCCCATGTCTTTGAATAACGCTGCTCTTGGTCGTCCTCCTGGTTTTTCCCCCAACACCTTTCCTTCAAAAATGTTACTTAAGAATTGATCTTGCCGTAACACGTGCCCGATCAATTTTGCACTTCTTCCAATCATTTTTAAACGTGATCTATCTTCGTTCACTTCTGCTAGGACGTGCTCATTACTTTTCTTATCCATCCAACTCGTCCTCCTCCAGACCCACATTTCCATTGCTTCCAGCTTCCTCCTTTCTAGTTTGTCGAGGGTTCACACAAATGTTTTTGCGAACCTTTTCCTTACCCCCATACTTACGTGATTATTTGTAACCAAATTCCTTTTGTTCTGAAACGCTTTGCTTTGCTACAGCTATTCTTCTCTTAATCTCTGTCCCATATCTATTTTCACAAGTGAAGGTGCTCCCCAGGTAGCAACAATTTTCAACCTGTTCTAAGATTGTATTACCCAATATAATATCAAGTTTTATATTCTCTTTCTTCTTTCCTGTCACCATTGTTTTTTCTTCTTGTTAAGTTTTAATTAAAGTTTCCCTAGGGTGTCAGACAAGATTTATAACATTCTCTTCATTTCTTTTACCGAGTCTGCGATTAGATGGTTAGATATTGTTCCTGTAGCAATAGCAGTAGAACAAGCACAACTTAGATGGTTGGGACATGTAATTAGGATGGGGGAGGAAAGACTGGTAAAGCAAGTGTTTGAATCCAGAGAAACAGGTAAAAGAAAGAGAGGACGACCGAGAAAGCTCTGGAAGGATGAAGCCCGCACAGCTGCAGAAAGAAGAGGAGTAAACTAGGAGAAAATAAAGGAGCTCGCAGGAGATAGAAATAAATGGAGGCATATGTGGAAAAAGACGACCTCAGAGGACTCAACTCCAACATAGCCTTACACCGAAAGGTAGAAAAGCTAAAGGATTAAGTAAGTAAGAGTCTGCGATTATTACTATATCATCTGCAAAGCGGATACTATGAATGCGCATTCCATTAATCTCAATGCCTTTTGGTTTTTCCTTTCATTCTTGTGATAGCCTCTTCAATAAACAAGTTAAATAAATGCGGAGACAAAGTGTACATCCTTGTCTGACTCCTCTTCTTATTCAGCCTTCGTTTCTCCAACCGCTTATATCAATTTCAGTCTTCTGCAATTTATACAAATTGAAAATCAGTCTTAAATGCCTCCGATGACTTAATGCTTAACGTGTTGTTGCGTTGTCCCCCACCTGAACCTACAGTTTTGTCATTGAGGCAGCAGTAACATTGCTGCAAGCGACAGTCGTTTAAGCAAATTAATTGATCCACATGCAGATCGTTATATACGTGACACAAGTATCACATAAACCTGGCTGGCTGCTTACAAAACTGCATACAGTACACAGACACACAACTGTCGCTATCTTTATTGCGGCCACACACATTTACTACTGCACAATATTTCACGAAAACCATTAAAATAATTAACATTATTATTACTGCTGCCACTACCATTACTAACACTTTGTGGAGGCCACTTGTGTTGTTTTTGTTATTATTTCATGACGCATAAAACATTTTATAATAATAACAGTAAAACAACAACAGCAATAGTCCCAACGGGTGGTTACGTTTTGTTATGCGCAACTTTTATGACACGTTTATTCTACAGTATTTTAAAATATCGGTATGGAGAACCATACATGACTTCCATGTTCTAAGATTTATATTTAAAATTATTTTCGAAATGAAATATTTCCATAGAAACTACTTCTTTCTTCAGCCTTAACCACAGTACTGTGGTCACTAACGTATACCACCTCACATTAGCGCACTCGATTTTCACTGATGATGCCAGTCGATGGCACTGCCGAAACGTCTGGTTTTGCAGAAAACATTGGACCACGGCCAAACAGCCCGGGAAGGAATTTTAACAACAAACTACTTCTTTGTTGCCGATAACATAGTACACATAAAAAATTACCCCCACCCCTGCAACTACCCTTTTCATTTATAGATATTTCATCTACCTTTCTACAGTGGATTATTATGACCTTCTTTTCAGGTTACTTTATTTATCGAAATTAAGTACTTTACTCTTGTTAAAACATAAAATGTTGCTGGTAAACTACACCTTCTCCTTAACCGATCTTTACCAAAATCAATAAGCCCTGAGTGCTCTACAACTCAGGTACATACGCAAAAAATTATTTGATTCTGTTTGAATCTGTGGCAGTTATCGTTCGTCATAGAAAAAATTACTCTTGTTAGAATATAAAACGTTGCAGGTAAACAACCCCTTCCCCTTAACCGATCTTCACCAAAATCAATAGGCCTTGAGAAAAAATTCCACACACACACTTTTCGAAAAATGACTTTTCTTCATGTTTTAAGAGTAGTACAATCAGAATCAGTCCTTATCTCGAACACGATTTTTTTCGGTATCACCATACTTTTATTTCCTTATGGAACATGGAGGTAAAGCAGCGTTTATCTGTATTCGGTCGAGGGGAAAAATAGTTTACTCCTCCCAAAACGCCGAATGTGTCTTGTTGCAGTGAAACTGTTATTATTATTACTACACGGATGTTTTATCATCGGTACAGAGTTCAGGGCGGACATAACAGCGCTTTAAACGTGCAATTAAACTTTTATTACCTCCCCTGTACATAGGGTAACTATAAAATCGGGTGAAATCCAATAACGGGCCCCCATCCGGGCGCACAATAAACGATTACCAGTGTACGTAAAACAAAAACATTTATGTGTAACCCACTTAAATAAATACGGCGCGCGCACGAACGTAGCTACTTAATCTGATGCTTCCGCAAGTGCTTAGATTACGATACTGCGATCAGATTCTACGATTTATTAACAGCATTTTTAGTGCCGTTATCTTTATTTTTTTGACAAAACTGTTGTGTTTCATCGAAATCTGTTGTTTATAAAATACAAGTACTGTATGGATTGTAAGAGATAACGAATTGTCACCGCGTTCGGATAACCGATTAACACCTTTAAAAATATGGCCTTTGGTCTTTAAAAGTAACGCTTTGTTTGCTGACGACTTGCTTGCACTTTAAAATTCAGAATGTGCTTTGAAAAAAATCCGTTTTTAAGGTTCATTAGATTTTCAAACCTCTGTGTGTGTGTGTGTGTGTGTAACTCAAAGTATGAGGACTTGTTTCTTTGTATTGAATACAAATCCACACCGTTACACCGATTCCGACCAAAGTTTGCGCAGGTAACCACTGTTTAGCTTGGAATTTGATATTCCGCTCCGTTTTCACCATTTAGACCCTATTAATTATGCGGTTTATTCACAGTCGATGTGTGACGCGTATAAAGATGTCAACACCATGGAGACCAGAAGTAATTACCTTAGTAACAAGTAAGTAAACAAATGCTATTTAGCGGCATCTTTTGAACAGTCCGTGTGACCACCCTCATGCGTGTTAAAAACGTAATTAAAACGCAGCAGGTTGCGTTCCGATGCGGGAGACCTTGAAAACGCAGCAGAGTTGACGACCGTGCGTTTTTTCCACGTCCGTGTGACCAATTTCATTGCTGCCTGTGTGTTAAATTCAATGCGTTTACCACCTTTCAGAAAATCTCAATCCCTAACGACCCATGACAATAAACGAGCAAGTAATAACGCGGTTAAAAAACTTTAAATAGAAAGACAGCTGTGTAGAAAACACAAAAATAAAGATAATTTGACGAATGATGATTTTTAAAAATTGTCTTTTATAAAAATGTCAATTAAAAGAAAACTATAAAGCGGGCGAAGCCGCGGGTGTAACAGCTAGTTGGTTATAAAATACAAGGGCTGTATCGATTGTAAGAGATAATGAAGTGTCACCGCGTTCGGATAACCGATAACCCCTTTTAAACAAATGGCCTTTGGTCTTTAAAAGTAATGCTTTGTTTGCTGATGACTTGCTTGCACTTCAAAATACCGTACAGAATCTGACTTGAGAGGGGGGGGGGAGACAATTATACACAACTAATGAAACAAAGACATGTGGAAGACAGGGACGGGAGAGAGGGAAGGAAAGAGAGGAAGAGATAGAATTGATTCACAGAGGGGGATTATGACAGAGATAGACTGAGAAAAATTTACGGATACATTGATAGACAACGGGGCTGCCCACAACAACTTATAAGAACTATACAACGCCTGTATAACGGAACAAGAATAGCTGTTAAAAATAATTGTAGCATAGATCGACAAATACCTGTTAAAGGATACAGGATATCACCTACTCTTTTTAACAATTATATTGACGATCTAGTAAAGAATTGGAAACATCTTGTGAACCCTGGTATTAAGTTATCACGAGACAGATATTTGAATGTGCTGTTGTTTGCTGACAACTTGCGTGTTATTCAAAATACAGAATCTGATTTGCAACAATCTGTTTTTAAGCTACACCATATTTGCAAACAATACGATATGAAAATCTCCACTATACAAACAAAGGTTGTGGCATTTCGAGGCATGGAACCAATAAGAATAAAAATAATGATTATTGATCGACTTCTAGAACAGGTGACCCATTTTAATTATTCGAGAAACGCGATATTGGCTATGATAGGAATTATGATATTGATGTTAAGTTAGCAAGTTCCAAGCGATCTGTGGGACAATCAACCGTATTTTAGGAACAAGGTACGTCGGGGTACAAAATTAAAGTTCTACAAAGTTATGGCAGTCCCTGTACTGTCCTATGGTGAGTTATGGGCAACAGCCAAGAAACAAGACAGTAAATAGCGTTCTTTTTCATTTATTATCAAAATACCCTTATACCATATTGGTGTCGGGTTACATCAATATATGATAAGTACATCAACTACACTCTATATACAAATTTTTTCCATCTTACTCTATCCATTGACAATGTCTTCGCTTCCCTCCACCCCAAGCCTCTTTCTCTCAAAATGTTTCCCATCATTCCATCCCAAGTCAGTCGCGGTCTTCCTCTCTTCTTTCTCCCCCCTGATTTTGCCTCCCAAACCTGTTTTACCATTCTATCACTATCCATTCTCTGCATGTGTCCCCACCACCATAGTTGTCTCTGTTCAATAAAATCCAGAATCGATATCACTTCCAGATCCTCTTTTATTTGTGTATAAATGGCGTTCTTAAGAGGAGTTAAAAGTGTTCTAAACTTTACCGTATAAAGAATGATGCCATAAGAGAAGAGTTACAAGTTTTTAACTTGAATGATTACAAGTTTTTAAATTAAAAGATTACAAACGACGCTGGAAAGAACACTTAGAAAGAATGTCAGATTCCCGACTGGTCAAACGAGTCTGGAAATACAAACCTATAGGACACAGGTGTTTGGGTAGACCCAGGAAGAGATGACTGGAGGATGTTTGAAGGCGGAACAGGCAGCACCTTGTCTATGCCGCATTATCTGGCTGCAATTTTCATAAATTATTCTTCCATAAATCTGGTCTTTTCTACGAATGGCTTCATACAAATAATGTCCGAATAGTACTCTTTATTTACCACTGCGCCTAGCGATGAAGTTTCATGAAACATAAAAACATAATCTTCATCTGACAATCACGATCTTCAACTCATTTACGGCAGTCTTTGAGGCTCGTAAACCGCTTGTTCGTGCACAGGAGTCTCGCCACAAGCCAGACGGAGCATTTACCAGGACAGAGCATTTTATCTCGCTGTTTACACAAAATGTATGCTCACAAGAAAATCCATGTTCTTCAATCTTGCATTGTAGAATGATAAAAAAATCGCCTAATACATCTAAGAACGACTTACTGAGTTAGCTGCGAAACGTAAACTATGCATCAAATAGAGCTAAAGTTTAGGCGATTGTCACTAACATGTGTACCAGCGTCACATAGCCTAAAAACATTTTTTTAATCGGAAACTTGAAGCCATCGGACAATCAAACCTCATATGTTGAGTCCATATGGAGAGGAGGAAAGGCAGTGTATTTGTATGAACTTCGAAGCAAATAATGTTGACGACCACCCAAAAGGCAGGAAAGTGTGTAGATATTGAAACGGGTGGATTTATCTACTCCATGATGTCATGATGGTGTGTACAAAGTGCCTGTATTTCACTTACATTTTTGCTTACGTTCATCATCATCATCTTAAAGGATTAAACCAGGGATGGTTTGTTCCGGTCTCAAACAGGCAAACATTAGAGCTGGTCACTCCAGCGCTCCTCGGTCGTTCCACACATCTCCGTCCCCTCGGCTTCTAGTTCCATAGTTGTTTGGAGATGCAGCAGTCATCCATTCAGCCCACCAATTCACCCGATACTGGGTGATCCTGTCGAGTATACTCATAATATTCAGTTCCTGCCGTATATCTGTGTTTCTTCTGTGATCATGGAGAGTATACCCTGCCACGTGCCTGAGAAATCTCATTTCAGCCGCTTGGATGCCACTGGCCTGGCCTTTCGTTAAAGTCCAATTCTGAGACCCATAAAGAAGTGTGGGAAGAGCCATCCCCCTTGTAAAATTTTAGGCGTGTTCCTTTACGACTTAAGGGTTCGCCTAATGATCCCGCACATAAATTTGAATTTATGCAACTCGTTCACAACGTCGTTGCTTGCATCATAAGACACACTGTAGCTCAGGTATTCAAAACTGCTAACTTGTTCCAGAACAGTACCATCTATAACAATTTTTGCCTGTATGGGATCAGTTCCACGAAAAGCCATCATCTTGGTCTTAAGTGTGGATATTTGCAATCCAGAGTCTTTGCAGATTCGATTTAACAAATGTATACCCAGCTTGCGTTCAACAAATGTTAATATATGTCAGTTTAAATTCTCAGCATTATGTAACCTAGTATAATAGACAGTAACACATTAAAACAGGTGGCTGATGGAACAATCGCGTGTCATAGTTCCTGCTAGAAGTACCATGTAGGATAGTGCTCGTTTAAAATATTGTGTTGTAATCGTAGTATAGCGACTTGAACTTAGTGCATCGTGTCAGCGGTGTGGGATTGTCGGGTAATTAACATCGTCACTGCTACTTTGCAGCATTGTGACCGTTGCGTTGCCAACTAGCAGACTGGTCGTATTGTAGTTTGGAAACTAATGGTTTGCTCGTCGTCGTCGTATTCCTCATCTTTAGCGACTACTCGCTGTTACACTTCCGGCGAGTCAATAAACATCTGATCGCTTGTAAAGTCATTTGTCACGTGCGTCAATATAAAACTTGGTTGATGGGGCACCCGCCGGATGGTTTACCGGGCTACTCAGATAATAAGTTGTAAGGATTCGATTGGAATGCAGTGTATGTGCTTACATGTATTTATAATAGAACGCAGAGGGAGACACAGCTTAAGTTCTATAGGGTCGTGGCTGTGCCGACTTTAATGTACGGATGTGAAACATGGACTATCCTGCAAAAGGTATTTCAAAAATACTGGCCTCGGAAATGAAATTTTTAAGAGCAGTTAAGAGATGCAGTTTGAGAAATCGTTTACGAAACGACGACATAAGCAAAGACCTGAAGTTACAGTCCGTTCTGGATAGAGTAAAAGATACAGTCAGAACTGGAAGTCCTATGTGGAACGCACGGTAGACAAGCATATTCCTAAACAAGCGTTTGAATATAGGCCAGTGGAAACGAGAGATCGTGGAAGACCCTGGAAAAATTGGTCAGAAACTGTGAAGTCGGAACGGGGTATAGCCCAAGCCATGTACTGAAGAAGAAGACATTTATTGATAAACATCTTATTCACCTTTTCCATCTCTTTCCTTTCTTCTCACCCTCCTCCCCTTCTTCTTCTTCTTCTTCTTCTTCTTCTTCTTCTTCTTCTTCTTCTTCTTCTTCTTCTTCTTCTTCTCCTCCTTCTCCTTCTCCTCCTTCTCCTCCTCCTCCTCCTCCTCCTCCTCCTTCTTCTTCTTCTTCTTCTTCTCCTTCTTCTCCTTCTCCTTCTCCTTCTCCTTCTCCTTCTTCTTCTTCTTCTTCTTCTTCTTCTTCTTCCACCATGGTACTACAGCCCTGATTGAGCCACATGACGTCTTCCAGCTTTCTCCTCCAACAGTCTCGATCTCCTGCGGCAGGTTGCATCTCGAGCTTTCAGCTTCTTGCAGAAAGTTAATAAACCTCAAATTATAAGTTTTAAATGCCGTCAACGTGCATGCATTTGTAACTGTGAGTATCGTGTAGCTGTAGCATATGATGCACGAGGGTTATTCCATAAGTAACCTCCCATTGTCTGTTGTACACGAACCGTTTGCTATATCAACGCCAGCGTAAGTCTGCAAACATTGTCGTGCGCGATCAAACCGAGTGCGGACAGTGGTGTCACCGAGATGAAGAGAAGCGCGTTTAAATCAGTGAAGATCTCACTATGGCGTCAGTTTTGAGTGGATGCCTTGGTAGCAGCGTTTTCAACGAGGTCCAACCACGTTGTAAGTTCTTGTATGTGGTTGGCTATCGTACGGTAAGGTAATATAGATGTACATGTAATAACAAAATATTTTTTTTCTCCACCTCCGCTTTATTTACCAGCTAATCGAAGATTAATTTTGATCTGCACACTACAATCTCGCTCTTGCAATAAATTTGCTAGACAATAGTGAAGACACTCATAGACTAAAGAGACAAAAAATACTAGACCTACGATCTAGATTTAAGCAACAATAATCTTTGTGACTGTTGTTTCTTTTTGTAACTGAGGAATACCCGACTTACTTTTAAGGAATAACTGAGTTTGTTATCACAGGATAACAGCTCCACATGGTCAACACCTATCTTTTTTCATACAAACAATTTGCCTATAGTATGTTATTTTTATTTTATACTGATTGCAAATAGTTAAAAAACAATCTCGCGAGGTGTAACTGACTTCTAAGCTGACCCCTGCTGCTTATATAGGTCCCGCACATTTTCAGAATAATTTTCAATTCTTTTGGCGGCGTGCCAGCATAATTTGCATAGTGAACAAGTAGGCTACTCGAACAATCTTCAGGGTACTTGTCTGTGCAGGCTTGACACGGACCCTGCACCAAGCGTTGCGTAATTTCGTAGCATATATACGTTGTCTTTTCCGGTGAAAACGCAAACGTTGTCCAACCGCTTGAGACATAGAGCTATTGCGTTAGTTAATGCTAAAACTGAATAACTCTGTATGTTAACCTCTTTTTTATGGCGAAGAGCATATATTTTAGGATGCATTTTGATGTGTTCGGGTACGAAGTTTGAGTGAGTGCGTGTCAAGTGTCGCGTGTCGTCAGGTGTAACTATCGAAACACGATCGGTGTCATTGCGTGGTGACCTCTGACAGTAACGAGGGCAATCGGGTATTGTCAGTAGCAGGCTTCAAATGGTTTTACGAGCCCGTCCGTCACCGGCTCCAACATTGGGTTTAGTTTGTCGCTATTTTATACTATTATCTCCGCGTAGGACCTAATCAATGGCTAACATGGCAGAACATGATTACCCCATTTGTAAAATTCATTACTAATCGTTTTATCACAGATTTAACGCGCGATCCAAATAACACTGTGTAAGTATTACAAGAGTGTTAAGTAACTGTATGACACAGCTTTTAAAAATCAGCAATTTTTTTTATTGGTTATCACAGCAAAATGTGTGAAGTAGTTCAGTAGAGCTCGCATTGTTGAACAATTGTAACAGGTACGCTGTCGGAGCGCGCAAATGCACAGGCGCGCGCGCACACACGCACACACTTGTGTAAATTACTATCTGTTTCATATGTATTGAGTCTCAGCATGGTAAATATATAATCACAGTATTAATTGTTGTCTCGTTTGGCATTTGGTGAACCATATTAAATTAAACTAAGAAATTAAAAAACAGATATGTTAATCTTGTTATTTGAATTAGCAGTCTCTGTAACTCCCAACTTAGTCGTGCTTATTTGCTAACCTGCTAAATGTCATGTTCTGGACGAGGCGTTTCAGTGTTTCCACCATTTTCAAGTCGTGGTGTAGGACTTGAAAATAGTGGAAACACTGGAAGGCCTCGTCCAGAACATGACATTTAGTAGGTTAGAAAATAAGCACGACGAAGTTGTAGTAAAAACAGATTTGTAAGTTTCACAAAAATTAAATATTAATTTGATTAAAAATTACAATAATTTCAGGCACACTGATAGCCTCATTGGCTGAAACAGTTGTGATAATCTATCTAGTGTATTTTTAATTTTGTATTAATTAAATATATAATCGTTTCTGTAGGATATAATTGTATATACAATTATAAAATATATAACTGTAGGATATCTCAACAAATATCTGTCAATCAAGTTGTTAGACAAGCGTGCAGTATATCACCTTATCTTTTCAACATTTATATTGACGATCTAATAAAGGAAATGTAAACATCTAGTGAACCCTGGCATTACGTTATCACGAGACAGACATTTGAATCTGCTGTTGTTTGCTGACGACTTGCTTGCACTTCAAAATACAGAATTTGATTTCAAAAAATCTGTTTTAAGCTTCATTAGATTTCAAACAATACAGTATGAAAATCTCCACTATAAAAACAAAGGTAATGGCATTTCGAGGCAAGGAACCAATAAGAACAAAAATAATGATTATAGATTGAATTCTAGAACAGGTGAGCCATTTTAATTATGTGGGAAATGATACTGGCTATGATAGGAATTATGATATTAATGTTAAGTTACGTAAGTTCCAGACGATCTGTGGAACGATCAGCCGTATTATTAGAAACGAAGTACGTCGAGATACAAAGTTATGGCAGTCCCTGTACTGTCCTATGGGTGTGAATTGTAGACAACAACCAAGAAACAACACAAGGTGTACTAAACTTGACCGTATAAAGAATGGAAGTCATAACAGAAGAGTTACAAGTTTTTAACTTGAGTGAAAAATTGGAAGGTTACAAACAACGGTGGAAAGAACACTTAGAAAGAATGTCAGAGTCTAGACTGGCCAAACAAACCTACAGGGCACAGGTGTGTGGGTAGACCCAGGAAGAGATGGCTGGAGGATTTTCGAAGGCAGCACCTTGCTTATGCCGTGTTGTCAAAATGGGGGGATGATGATAACCGTTTCTAACATTGCGGTCGTATTGTGGACAATGGCAGTACTGCTGTAGTCTTTAATCTGGTACAATTTCTTGTCCCTTTCAGCTGTTGTTTCCACTATCCATCCTGTTAATCATCTTTATCAAACCCTGGAACTGTAAGGGCGTATAGACTCCCGAATTTCGGCCATCCCTTTCTGGCATTTCGATATTGAAGTTTCAACTTTGTCCACTGATAAATATTTTAATGTATTCTTAAATTATTGTAAACACATTATTTAGGTGTCGTATCACATGCCTAATCTTAACTCAATCGATTTAATAGTTATTCACTTACGTTTTCTCGCGAACTGCTTCATTTCCTGTCGATAAATCTATTGTCCTTTCTTAGAACCGACATAACGTAGGTTTAGAATATTTTTAAGTCAAATTTGGTCTATAAACAGTATACAGTTGACAAATATCTTATCACACGTCGCTATGGCTGTTTTTTTGTGTGTTGTTTGCGGATCCAACTGAAGCTAGAATAACTTCATCATCAATGTTGGTTGTTCTCCACAATTCACACCCATAGGACAGTACAGGGGCTGCCATTACTCTGTAGAACTTAATTTTGTATCTCCACGTACCTTGTTTCTAAAAATACGGTTGATTGTCCCACAGATCGTCTGGAACGTACCTAACTTAACATCAATATCATAATTACTATCAATGCCAGTATCATTTCCCAAATAATTAAAATGGCTCACCTGTTCTAGAATTTTATCATTAACCATTATTTTTGTTCTTATCGGTTCCTTGCCTCGAAATGCCATTACCTTTTTTTTATAGTCGAGATTTTCTTACTGTATTGTTTGCAGATCTGATGAAGCTTAAAATCAGATTTTTGTAAACCGGATTCTGTACTTTTGAAGTACAAGCAAACCGTCAGCAAACAACAGCACATTCAAATATCTGTCTCGTGATAACTTAATACCAGAATTCACCAGATGCTTCCATTTCCTTACCAGATCGTCGATATAAATGTTAAAAAGAGTAGGTGATATACTGCACGCTTGTCAGACATCTTGAGTGACAGATATTTGTTAAGATATCCTACAGTTATTTTTGACAGCTGTTCTTGTTCCGTTGCATAGACCTTGTGTAGTTCTTATTAGCTGTTGTGGGTATCACCGGTCTTCTAATAATATTCAACACAGCATATTTCTATCTATTCTGTCAAACGCCCTCTCAAAGTCAACTACACGTGTTTCTGTATTGAACTCACGATGCTTCTCAATGATTTCTGTAATAATGAAAGCATTGACTGTACAAGATCTACTCTTGCTGATGTCGTTTTGTTCTTTCAAAATAAGATGCTCCGAAATAGTCTGCAGACGGTGGTTTATGGATCCTTGCACATATCTTTATATATAAAAATTCAGTGTACGTCTGCACATGTTCTTAAAACTTTTGAACCACTTATCCGATAGAGCTCATATTCGCACCATATGTTCGTTAGGTTCCGAGTAAGGTTTACATGTGCCGAGTGTGAGGTTGGCCCAAAGGGGGGGGGGTAAAAATTGGAAAAATGAAAATACCGCATATGGGGTGTAAAATTAAAGGGAATTTCCGTGCAAGTAACAATTTTACATGCATGTATGCACTATTGAAAATTTTGGGCGGTTGGGGGTGTCAGTTTGGCCAAGGGGGGGGTAAAAATTGGAAAAATGAAAATACAACATATGGGGTATCGAATTAAAGGGAATTTCGATGGAAGTAACAATTTTACATGCATCGCACTATTGAAAATTTTTGGGCCCTTGGGCTTAATAAATGGGCGGTTTGAGGGGGGGTTGTCAAAAATGGAAAATATGAAAAACGGCAGGACCGATTTCAACCAACTTGCCAGAAATATTTTATGCAACGGGAGAAGCAACAATAGGATAGGTGTTTTGGTCCACGTTGGGAGGTGGGGTGAAAAACACAGTGATTAAAAAACACAGTGGTAAATATAACACTGTATTTACATTTTGTTTAGTGGTGAATATAATACTCTATTTACACTTTGTTTAGGAATGTGCTGGAAACAACAAATCAATTACCGGCAATTCAATATAACCTCAATGGTAGGTTCTATGTACATTTTGTTTAGGAATGTGCTGCAAACAACAAATCAATTTAAGGAAATTCAATATAACCGCAATGCTACGTGATGTATTTATAAAATTGTTACAATTAAAACGTTTTATTTTCATATATACATTTGTGAAATTTGTGATAGAAAAATGCCAAGAAGAGGGCGGGCAAACATCGGTCGAAAATCACAACATGCTCAAAACGAGCAGGCGCGACAACACTCGCAGGAGAATGAAAATATTAGGAATTTAAATGTACGTTCACGCGCGCAAGAAAGTGGAGAGCAGCGCAGTCAACGTTTAGAAGCAGACAGATTACGACACAAGACAGGCACGTCAACGTTTAACTAATGAAAACAGAGGCCTTCATCTACTAGCAGAACGGCAACGAATTCAAGTACGACGGGCATTAATAGCAGCATCATTTAACCGCCTTGCATTTGAATACGATCCAGAAATTGGTACATCATTTTTTTTGGCCTCAGCAAAATGAAAAAAAAATTTAGAGGCAGGACAAAGTCTGCCGGGTCATCTAGTTTTGTATAAAATACAAACCTATACAATACTTGTGTGTAGAAGTTATACTAGAATAACTTCTGCATAATAACATGTAGTCTATGGATCTTTTTTTCTGTTTGAAATATAGCAAATTTGTTTCTTGCACAAGTCGCCAGTTTTTTCAGTAGGGTACTGTGCTTGGGTACGCAACGAAATACTCGACCAGCATCAAATAAAATGCAGATAAGATCGTCAGGAAATAACTCCTGATTGCGCTGTACACATGAGCGTATAAAACCGAATTATTGGCTCTTGGATTTATTCCGTTTAACTAGAAAAAATATCTTCAGGAGGATGTCTCTGCGAAATATCTGTGTCAACGTTTGTTCTCAGTATTCAGAACTACCTCGAATACTTTCATACGCATATAACGCTGTAAAGTATGTTGAACTAGTTTTCAACAGTTGAAGCTACAGTATGTAGCCGCATGTAAAAGATCAAAAGACATTTATTCTCTCCGTGATTTAAATTCCTTTCGCATATCTGAAAAGAGAATTATGCACAAAGTATTTCGTTTGGAACTGTTATAAGCAGCGGTGTGTGGGACTGAATAGTCTTGTGAATGTGGCGTGGTTTGTAAGTACACTTTTGTACCGTATAAAAGTAAAAACATTTACAAGGTGACTACTAATGAATGACACAGTGAGTCATGTAGGTATCATCATTGCGTATCTGGAATTTGTGAATAATATTGACGTAAAGAGAAAATAATGACACATTTTATTAACACTCATCACATGTGTAGTGTTTGATAGTGTTATCTGTACCACATCTGAATGCAACATCTCATTTTCATACGTTGATAATATCCCTGCACATACTTCCTGAAATAGAATTGGACTTTTTATTCCACTCACTCTATCTCGCCTTGCCTCATATATACATCTCTCTCTTTAGATTTTTGTACTTATATTTGACTCTGTGTTAACTCTCTCTCTCTCTCTCTCTCTCTCTCTCTCTCTCTCTTCTCAGAATTAAGTAGTTTGGGATATAAATTATTGACACAGTCAACAAAGTGTCGGACATTCATTTCAAACGTGGTTCTAAAGACCTTCAGAGTAACGTAGGTTAAGAGAAACTGATTCTTATATACGACGTAATGACTTAATCGCTGAATTGTCTTCTTCTTCTTCTTCTTCTTCTTCTTCTTCTTCTTCTTCTTCTTCTTCTTCTTCTTCTCCTCCTCCTCCTCCTCCTCCTCCTCCTCCTCCTCCTCCTCCTCCTCCTCCTCCTCCTCCTCCTCCTCCTCCTCCTCCTCCTCCTCCTCCTCCTCCTCCTCCTCCTCTTGCTCTTGTTGTTGTTGTTGTCGTTGTTGTTGTTGTTCTTCTTCTTCTTCTTCTTCTTCTTCTTCTTTTTCTTCACGGAGTAGGCACTTTGTCTGTTCCGTCTTCACAAAGTATCTCTCCATCTCACTCTTGGTCTTCCTACATCTCTTGTACCAAAGAGTCTAAATCGAAACGCAACCTTAGGTAGTCGTCCATCCTCCTTTCTCTCCAGATGCGATATGTCTGGTTTTTATCATTTATGGAGAATGCCTGTAGCTCTTCTAATATCGTAATTGCACAAACGATCCTGTCTTGTGCAAACCTTTGTTCTGCTCAGAAACTTGATTTCCGAAATTTGAATCTGGTTTTTAATCTTCTTTGTAGGAACCCATGTTTCACATCCATATAGTAAAACAGGCACTGCCATTGTTGTATAAAATTTAAGTCTTGTCTCTTTCCTTGTCCTCCTCAACGTTCTATGTATGACACCACACATCATCTGAAACCTCGGCATTTTTGTATCGATATCTCGTCGTGTGTCATTCCCAATACTGATAGTGCAACCCAGGTAATTGAAGTCAGAGACTTGTTCCAAAGTGTGTCATTCCCAATACTGATAGTGCAACCCAGGTAATTGAAGTCAGACTTGTTCCAAAACTGTTCCCTTAAGAGTAATTGATGTGACCGGATATACATTCCTCAAAAAGCCATGATTTCTGTTTTCTGCTTAGATATTTGAAAATCATATTGTTCACAAATATGATTTACATGCTGTAAAGAATACTGCAACTCATCCTGTTTTCTGTATTAAAAGTGCGTCCTCAGCGTACAATAAAATATGAAAATTCGCATTCTGGCTAAGTCGAATTCCTGAGGCAATCCATGAATCCATGAATGGATGATATAAATCGAATATTAACAGAAAGCAGTTTCTGATACCGTAAATACAAAGCGCTTCGTACGGTACGGTCACATGGAACGTGTACGTAATGATCATTGTCCCAGAAACCTGTTAGACTGGGTTAGGCGACGGAAACCGGGAAGGCCCAGTAGATCATGGAGAGAGACGTACTCTACAGACGGGGAAAGAAGGCATTTCTCATTTGGTGTAAGCATAATTTTTGTAAGCACGCTTAATACGTGTATCTAAATTTGATTTCTTCTTCTTCGTGTCGTGGCATTGACAAAACTGCCTATGTTCCGCCTCCTTCAATGATTCTCCTATACGTTCAGTTGAAATATAGTTGAAAATTTGTTTATTTAATCTGGACCGATCCATCCGAACCATATGTCCAAGGAATCTCAGTCGTTTCCTTCGGAAAGCCGTTTCCAGATCTTCCGGATTCCTGTACAGCTCTTCTTTGGGTCTATCCCTGTACCCATCTTCTGTTTTCTTGGGGCCATAAATTTTCCGAAGAATTTTTCGTTCAACTTTAAGAAGAGGCTCCAAATTTTGAAAGCACATTGCTTCCACTCCATACATGATCACCGGCCTGATCACAGTGCTATAATGGCGGACTTTCGCACCTCTGGAAAGCGTTTTTCTTTGCGTACAGTTCTTGGGTTAGAGTAAAGGCTTTTGCTAATTTGAGTTTCCTTATCTTCAAGGATTCTTTGTCTGAGGTGCTTCGAGATATGTTTTCCCCAAGATATTTAAAATGGTTAGTATATTTTATTTCTCCATACATAGTGTCCAGGTACGTTTCCGGGTATTTAAATAAGGTGGTTTAAATAATTTCCGTTTTAGCAAAGGAGATTTGGAGGCCAGTTTTCTCCCTGTCTCTTTGATATCTTCTAATTGCTTTCTTGATTCTTCTTCTGAGTAGGCGAAGATGGCAATGTCATCCGCGAAAGCTAAACAGCTTAGTTTTACGCCTTTGGATTTGTTACCTACTCTAATCCTAGTGGAATTGACTTTATGGAAGGTTTTCATGACTTTATGTTGGACACAGTTGAAGAGAATAAGGGAGAGTCCATCCTCTTGACGTACGCTAGTGTGAATTGGAAGGGTCACTAAATTCTTCTAGGAATTTAATTTTGCAAACTGTGTGTGTTAAAGTTAATTTAACTAAATTTAGAGTTTTGGGATCGACACCGCATTCCTGCAGACACTGGAAAAGAGTCTCTCGATCATAGGCCTTCTGAAAACCAATATAGAGAGGGATATTTCTTTGAAGGAAATATCTAATGATCAGTTTCAACCTGAGGGTCTGTTCCGGGCACGATCTGCCAGTTCTGAAGCCATCTTGATATTCACCAAAGTGGGGATCGAGCTGGGATTCGAGTCTATTGAGGAGGAGCTTAGAGAAGATTTTATAAGTTACGGGGAGAAGTGAAATTCCTCGGTAGTTATTCACATATTTCTTTAATTTATTTACAAAAAAAGATAAATTTTCGATGGTACAACAGAAGCATTTGGTGTGCAGGGTGCAAGGCAGTAGACGTAGGAGGATCAAATGACTTTTCAGTCGGACAGTCTTGTTGCAGAGACGAAGGCCTGTTAACAATGAAATGACGTACTTTATGCACAATCTGTAGAGGTGAATAGGTTCATTGTTATTCTGATACAGTTAGGCCTGTAATGTGACTAGAAACAAAATGTAACCAAAGCTGAGTGACCAGATATTATTGTTTGAGTAAAAAGGTTTGCAATTTACGTCCAAAAAGCAATAACAAGAGTATTGTCAAATCGAACCCGCCTAATAAATAAACTATTAAGGCTGAATATTGCTATACTGAAAACGCTATAATTTACTGATTTACGCTGGAATTGAATTGGGTTAAGTGGATTAGTTAACGAAGCTATTCAGAAAGTCAAGTCAGCGAGACAAGAGGAGTTCACTACCTTCGCCGTCGGTTGGGTGACAGCTGCTTGCTTTGCGTGTAAATTCGTGTTTATTTGCGATCCGTAAGCGTCTCGTTTACTTGTTAATCGAACTGCGAGGTTCATAACAAAAGGTGCTGCAGTCGGTATATGTAAATACGCATCAAACTTTATGTACAAGAGCCAAGCCCAACTGTGATTGTATGAAGTTGCCCCTCATACAGTCAAGCTCAAACTATAATTTCAAATCATCTGTACATTAAATTACCCTATACATTAAATAACCAAGCATTTCAGACCAGGTATCCTATACAAACTAAGATAGTCGTGAATAATGAGATTTTTTGATCAGGTTAGTCATTTTAATTACCTGCGTTCTGATATCTAGTATGGAACCGATATTGATTGGGATAGTAAGCTAACGAAAAATAGACGCATCCGTGGAACGATTCATAGGTACCTGAAAAAAAAACAATCTGAAGGATACCCGAATGACATCTTACAAAACTGTGGTGTCCCCACATTCCTGTATGCTAGTGAGACATGGAGTCTTGGTAAAAGGAACGTGCAGAGGACTCAGGCAGCTGAAATAAAATTTCTAAGAGGTACGCAAAGTTGTTCTCTCTTGGATCGGAGAAGGAACGAGGATGTTAGACGCGATTTAATCATTGTATCATTGCACCAGAAGATTGAGGTCCTCAGAAGGAGATGGTGTGAACACTTGAATTGCATGCCTGTTATCCGTCTACCCGTGGCTGCCTTGGGTTATCACCCTACTGGGAAGAGAGATATCGGTAGACCGACGAGGAGGTGGGTTCCGGAACAGGTTTAGGGCCTAATCCTTGGAGTGGTGATGATAATGTAGACGATGATTAAATAACCATAGGAATTATGAACATTTTGTGCAGTAACATCTGAGTATCTGTGTGCGTTTATTAACGATGATAACTGCAGAATTGCTTGAAACTAAAACTTCAGGTTCGTAATATAAACTTTTGCAGCGATCAACAGGTTCTGCATTATTGTTCCAAATTGGCGGAGTGGTAGTATCTCCTCTTTATTCTCTCTATTTGCTAATAGGTGTCGCTGGTTATGCATAATTTAGAACCAGTTAAAAAAAATCAGTGGTTTCTAAAAGCTTAAGGTATTCGATTAGTGGAATATGTGATGCTTATGAAACCTGTTTAGGAAATTTTACTGAACTTTTGCTACAAATACAGATTAATACAAAAAATGATAATGTTTTCAAAATTACTAATTTATTCCCGAGAACTTTGCGAGAATTTTGCGGCAAAATGAAAATCAACATTCAGTAATCAGCTGATATAATATATATAGAACGGAATGTAAACATAAACACTCTGTAACAAAATCAGTTCCCGAGAACTATAGACAACGACGTACGTATCACGTTCATTAATCAATGTCTATACGAATTGGTTTTTGTAAATAGTGGCTGTTTTACGATATTGTGACCGCAAGTGTGCTGCATATGACCTGACGATGGGCTGTGACCGAAATCGATCGTTTTTAAGAATGTGAGTAATAAAAATTTTATTGCACATCGTATGTATGGTACCTTTAGACTATGAACTATAAATACAATACAATAGAAAAAAGACGGTGGAAGTGATGAAGATTTAAACGCATGACTCAATCGGGCGTGTAGCTAGAGCTAGGTACTGCACTTAGCGATGCGGGAGAGTGTTGACTTTACACCAGCAGCGGTGTGA
The DNA here is from genome assembly GCA_034769895.1 of Magicicada septendecula. Taxonomy (NCBI): domain Eukaryota; kingdom Metazoa; phylum Arthropoda; class Insecta; order Hemiptera; family Cicadidae; genus Magicicada; species Magicicada septendecula. Next base: position 54,446,731 of record CM068373.1, read on the forward strand.
GTGTGTTTATGTTGTTGTACGTCGCCGTCTTCTATAAATAAGATCTGATTAAAGTGTAACACCGGAGCGTGGCGGCGGCGGTGCGCAATGAGCCCTGGGGGCGCGCTTCGTTTGTGTACACACATTGAATCCCTTGTATCGTGTGTCTCCTGTCTGCTGGAATAGTCAAAGAGAATTTTGCGTAATGAAGTAAATCTATGAACGAGGGATTCCGATGGAAATACGCTACTTCTGTTTTCGCCTTAAATATTTTATAATATGAGATGTTAGTTGAACGGAGAAACTATCATATATATATGTCTGTCTCGCCTCCAGATATTCTTTACAAAGTCACGTGTACGTGTTGAAATATGTCGTAACAAGTTCGGGTCTATACTTTTAACATTGAAAATGTTTATAAGGACGTGTCGCACATTTGCGGCCGATCGCTGGTGCGTGATCGAAAATGGCAACCGGTGAGTTTCCATAGAAACTACCGGTACTTCTTTGTTGTCAGTAACGTAGTACACATATAAAACTTCGCTAATGAATGCGACTACATTTAACTTATAATCTGTACATTGGTAAATGAAGAATGAATTCATTGATTGGTGAATGAACATAAATATATATATATATATATATATATATATATATATATATATTTTAGATTCATTGAAGCATTTTCAATGCCCTTCTCTGTGCATTGCATTTGTGCAATGCCTGTAAATGTTTATAATACGATTAGGTGACTAGTGATACTGTGATGTGTTCAGCGGTTGTCGTGCAGAATTCTGTTCCTGGTACACACGAAAATTTAAATTATTTACTGCATACAAGATTCCGTGGCAGTCGGTTTTGCAGTGATGGAACTCGGCCCCCTGCCATATCTCTGACATTCGGGACCTTGCTTTCGTCTGCTCTACCTCTGTTTGATAGTGAAGGTGGTCACCCAGTCTTCAGGTTACCGGTCCGAGGTGAATTAGGTACGAGAAGCAAGGTAACCTACGTTTGCGGTAAGTGTGATAAGTGACGTGTCGAGTCCCACTTAATGCGGTTGTACACTTTGTTAAATTATACAGTTTTGTAATTATATCATCATCATCATCATCATCATTATTATAATAATAATCATCTTCACAACACGGCACAGGCAAGGTGCTGCCTATTCTGCCTTCAAAGGTCCTCCAGCCATCTCTTCCTGGGTCTACCCACACACCTGTGTTCTATATGTTTGTATTTCCAGACTTGTTTGGCCAGTCTGGAAGCTGACATTCTTTGTAAGTGTGTTCTTTCCACCGTTGTTTGTATTCTTTTAATTTTTCATTCAAGTTAAAAACTTGTAAATCTTCTCTTATGGCCTCATTCTTTGTACGGTCAAGTTTAGAACACATTTTAACTCCTCTTAAGAACGCCATTTCCGAAGCCTGTATTTTACTGTCCTGTTCCTTGGTTGTTGCTCGTAATTCACACCCATAGGAATATGTCCTACTGAGGGACTGCCATAACTTTGTAAAACTTTAATTTTGTATGTAGACGTACGTTGTAACTATACCTTGTACCTTTGTAATTATATAATTCGCTAATTTATGTAAATTGGAAGATTCTGTAGTGATACAGAATTGTATAAGTACGCAGACAATTATAAAATAAACAAATTCGATTAAAGCTAGGTGTACGTAGACTACATTTATCGACGGAATAGAACAACTACGATGGTTGCATATACAGCTTTCTTTTTACAGCGAGAGACAGTAAAAACAGTAGTGTATTGTGTAGATAAAGAAGCGGTACAAGTCGCAAAGACAGGTGTGTCGACGCGGGGCGACTTTTTATTGGGCACCGAGCACAGCAGTATAAGCTGCCCCGATCTTATTCTCTGTTCCGTGTTGACTGTTCAGTACACTACACAATTCAGTTCCACACTGGTAGGCTGTAACGTAATCTTATTTTATGAACGTAGTCTTGTTTTGCTGTTTATTCAGTTCCACACTGGTAGGGTGCAACATAATCTTATTTTATGAACGTAGTCTTGTTTTGCTGTTTATTCAGTTCCACACTAGTAGGGTGTAACGTAATCTTATTTTATGAACGTAGTCTTGTTTTGCTGTTTATTCAGTTCATCCAGTTCTCAATTAGTGTTGCATATGGCCGAAGGGTGTAAATATTAAAATAAATAATTTTAAGATTTATCGTTTTTTGGTGGTTTTGTATACCAGTGGTATGGCGTTGGGCTGCAAACCTAGAGATCTCGTGTTCAATTTCCGGGTGCACCGTAAAATGATTGTGAGTTTTTCAGTTCCCGCATCCAGAGTCAGCCTATGGAAATGAGTAACTGGGATAAGATCCCTGGCCGACTGGAGCGTAATACTGGCCCTTGTATGCAGAACGACGTAAGCGGCTGTCCTCCTTTTACTGAAACTACGTCGGCGGTACAAAATGACGGTAGTCAATGAGACAGTGGAATAAATTAAATTTTATATTTAATCAGTATAAAATAAAAAAGTATGTGAGTAAATATACGGTTTAAGAACAATACTTTGTTTATTATATTTATTAAATGACCGTCTGAATAAAGTACAGTATTGTGCAAGACGCGAAAATTTCATACATGGGCCCCTGCTCTAAAATATCCCTGGGCTTGCCGTAGCCCAGGGGCGTAGCCAAGGGGGGGCAAGGAGGGGCAGCTGCCCCCCCCAGATCAAGTTACAAAGTAAAAAATAGAAAATAAAAGTAGATAAAAAACGCATGCGAGGAGTGCTAGAACAGGAGCAGTGATGGACAGTTATCCTTACTTTACTTTAAAGAATTAAAGAAACATATAGTTAATTTACAGTTTTGAACTTCCCGCTTTTGTAAGTCCCTAGTTTTAAAGCATCCGCCATTTTCCTGGTGAACAGACCAGTCGCGTTATAGCTCAACTCGGCTTTGCAAGCTTCTTTTTAGTTTCCGTCTTTATTTAAATATAGCCTAACCTCATCAGAGACCTCACTTCATCCACAGTACCTACAGGACACATCAATAGTTAGTAGTAAAATGGATATACGAAAGTTTTTTAAAGGTAAATTAGCCATTAATTTTTTATGTCGATTTCTAAAATTTCAGGATATTTCTACAACGTTGAATAGTATTAAAATATATTGGTCACGTAATAGTATTTATAATTATACCTATAGTGGTTACGTTATTTTTTTTGTCTCAAAAAAAGTCAAGACTACAGAACTCTCCCTGAGTGAAGAAAGTTAGGTTAAGTTTCGATTATTCGGACGCTTCCAATTTCCAAAACTAAAATTTCGGATACACTAATTACAAGCAGATGTGTATTTTATGATTTCAAAATACCTCTCGCAATAACAAGATATAAAAAAAGAAAAAAAAATTACATTTTAATCGGCCATTTCGTCTTGTTCCACTTTGCGAATATTCACTTACTTGGCGTATAACCAGGGTTGTGAAATTTTTGAAAAAAGATGGTGGATAATTTTTTTACAACGCTTGTGATCAGGGTTGTAGCAGAGTAAGCATGAGAGTATAAGTCTAGTCTAGGGATAGTAGTGCTGATGCCTTAAGATTGCTGATAGGGATGGGTATCGATATATTGATATATCAAAATATCGATATTGTCCTTTCAATTATCGATGTTTTTCTTATTTTATGATAATGTTTTCTTATTTTCTTGTTTATGTCCTTGACAGCTGAATACGAGAATAGTTGACTTCGTGTAGTTTTATTTTAAAATCAGTTTCAAATTACATTTTCTGAGTTTTTATGCGGAACAGTTTAGGAACCACTCAGCTATTCAACATCCATTTAAATGAGTGTCCAAGTATCGATATTTACTATTTATAATAACAATTGGTCTAAGTGATGTTTGTTTTTTACATTATTTCTATCCAAGTCACATAAAAGATAAACAGAATCAAAGACGGAACAGACTCACTTGGGGGAAATTATAAATCTCTGTACTTCCAACTTGAACTTAAATCATGACCGATATATCGATGGTTTTCCTTCGATAATATTTATATATCGATGTTAATGACTCGATATTTTATCGATATCAAATATTAATAAGTTGGCGATCGATACCCATCCCTACTTGCTGATTGGTTTCCGCCATATTCAAAACTGCTATGTTAATTGAGCCGGTGAGAATGAAAGTGGCATAAGTCATAAAATTTTAATATATAAAGTATATAAAAACATGCAGAATACATATTTATAAATCAGATTAATCACTTACATGTAGACAGTGATCAGTTTTTAGTATTACAGTATCTTTTTATTTGATTTTTCAATAACAATTTTAACAAACCATTAAATTTCTCCAATTAGCCATAAAGTGACTTACGCCACTTTCATTCTCACCGGCTCAATTATATTCGCCTTGTTTCGGCATCAGCAGCGCCACCCTAGCGACTTCTTGATGAAATGTCTAAACGGTGAAAAATTATATTTATTTAGAAAAAATGTAAAGTTATTTCATTTAATAAAAAATTAAAAGAAAAGTAACAAACTAAAAGAAATTTGGACACACCTTCCTGTATGCGGTAATGTAAAAATAAATTTGTTTAATTTTTCCTGCATGATCTTCTTTATTTGGGAATTCTCTTCTTTATTTTAGGGAGCAAAAAAAGGGATTTAGATGACAGCGATAAACGTGAAAGCGAGAAGAAAGTTAAAACCTCACCAGCACCTTGCCCTGTTGAGCTTCAACCAGGGCCTTCTTCCATTCCAACACTCAGCGAGTCACCTAAACCTGATGTTGAAGACTGCTGTGAGTGTGAGAATGATCTGGGTCGGTGGATCGGACGGACGTCTCAGATGACAGCGCCAAAAAAAAAAGGAACTGTTGACAAACTGTTGGGTTCCACCCACTACTTATGACTTTGCTAAAGATGTCGGCCTCTCAAGCAGGAAGTTTAATCACGGTTGGCTTCAAACTTACTCCCCTTGGTTAGCATATTCGAAGGGGTCGAAAGGCGCACTTTGCAAATTCTGTGTGCTGTTCCCACCCCTTCCTGGTACAGTGAAGGGTGTTTTAGGATCGTTCATTGTAACTCCTTTCATACGTTACAAAAATTTACATGAAAATTGCAAAAGTCATGCTTCCACCCACTGGCACAAAGCTGCAGTCAGTGCAGCCAAAACCTTTATGGACGAAATTCCTGTTGACGTTCAGGTGATATCGGGCCACAAGATACTAATAGAAGAAAACAAAAAAATCTTAGCATCGATAATTTCTACAATCATATTTTGTGGTACCCATGATTTGCCTCTGAGGGGAAATGAGCAGCATGAAGGTGCATTTCAAGACCTGATCCACTTCCGAATCGATGCTGGTGACCAAGAACTAAAACGTCACTGTGATATCCTTAATATGAGAAAAAATGCAACATATATGTCCCCTCAGATCCAGAATGAAATTATTGATCTCTGCGGAGCTGTTATCAAAAATGACATTATAGAACAAGCAAAGAAGGCATTTGCCTTTAGCGTGCTGGCAGATGAGACTGCTGATATATCTGGGAAAGAGCAGCTGTCTATCGGTTTGCGCTTCTTCGATGAAAAAGAAATGCAAGTTCGGGAAGAGTTTGTGGGTTTTGTGGAACTTCCTGCCCTCAATGCCATCACGATTGCAACAGCGATAGACAAGTTTCTGGAAAAAGAAGGACTTGACCCTAAGAAATGTGTAGGTCAGGGTTATGATGGATGTTCAGCTATGGCTGGCAAGTATGGAGGTGTACAATCAATTATAAGAAATAAGTATGAGAAAGCTATCTTCTTTCATTGTGCATCACACAAATTAAATCTTGTTGTAAATGACTTGAATAGTGTTCCACAAATACGCAACACCATCGCCACTATCAAAGACATTATAAGGTTCTTCAGAGAGTCAGTGTTGAGAAGACGCTACGCCCCGAACATTCCAATGCTCTGTGAGTCGCGATGGTCCCAAAAATACAAGAGTATTTCAGTTTTTAACGAGCATTTCATAAAAATTGTTGAAGGGTTGTTGAGATTATCACTGGAAGAAGGAAATTCGAACACGAGGAATCAGGCATTTCAATTACATTCTGCAGCCACAAAACCTGAATTTATTGTTGCTGTTGCCTTGATAGCCAAATATTCTGCCTTATTGGAACCTGTTGTAAATGCTCTTCAATTTAAAACCCTGGACCTGGTCCAATGCTCAAAACACATCAAACGGATCCTTGGAGTGATAACAACTCATCGTAGTGATGCAGAGAAAGTTACTACAGAGCTTGTAAATGGTGTCGACGAGATTATCAAAGATGTTAGAGTGGAATTGACAGTCCCAAGATCTATTCAAAAACAAAAACATCGCTCCAATCCTCCAGCTTCCAGTCCTTTAGAGTACTGGAACAGATCCTTGGTAATTCCTTACTTGGATTCATTAGTTTCTTCACTGGAGGCACGTTTTTCAGATGAACACTCACCTGCCTTTTCAATTTTGTCTCTACATCCGTTAATTATGCTCGAGATAACCATGAAAGACTTTAAAATAAAAGTCAAGGAGTTCTCAGATTATTATAACTTAAAAGATGTTGCCTCCGAAGTTGAATTATGGTACACTATGTGGGAGAAGAAGAAACTCAATAAAGAGCAGCTAAAAAAACTGACAATAGCAGATCTAGTAAAAGAGGCTGAAATCTTTTACCCGGCCACAAAAAAAGCGCTGCTTATCTCTATTACTCTGCCTTGCACCACTTGTACTGTAGAGCGGTCGTTTAGTACGTTGCGGAGAGTAAAGACCTGGCTTAGGTCGACGATGACAGGGGAGCGTCTCAATGGACTATGCTTAATGAGTGTCCACAGAAAAACTGCTTTAGAAAAAAAGGAGCAATTGGAGAAGGAAGTGCTGAAAAGGTTTTTTGAAAATCCAAGAAAACTTATTTTAGTTTAACATTTTTTAGTTTTTTGATTTAGTTTTTATTTTAGTTTAACTTATTTTAGTAAGTTATTTTAGTAACATGTTTTAGTTTAATACTTTGTGATAATATATCCTTTGCTAGTTTGCATACGAAAAAACTAATATTGTTTTAAAAATATATAATTGTATAAAATTATACTGTACTATACTAATTTTATATCATACCGTACTATAAAACTTTAATTTTTTCATTCATCACGGTATTTGTACGTAATTCTGTTTTTTCATTGTTGCCACGTTTTAATTAAAATCACATTATTATTTGTGACTTTTGGTGATTATTTAACCCTTAAAGCATCGTGGGGTCTCAGACACCCCAGAACATCTTTTCTTAGATCAAGTGTTCCAATCTTTAATTTTACCCCTTGAATTAAAATATTTTTGAACTTCTTGCGGTATATATTGACAATCTAGGGTACCCTCTTAACGACCAAATAGAAGTAATCGCCCAAGAATATAACAGTGCCTAGTACAGCCACGAAAGTAAAATATATCAAAACTAAGTGTGCACTACTATGGTTAAATCTGAAACATTTCTTCGTAGTATTCTTCATTCCAGACAAAAAATTCCTAAAGTTTTTAAATAAAGGAAAAATTTAATTTTTAACTCGATAACGGTGCGTGTTACTAAAAAGCAGCTAATAAACAAAAATTTTATGTGAGAGGTAACTCACAAATAAAGTAACATAAAAGTCTTTTAAATAGATCCGACAATCACTGCTTTTGATCAATAGAGTAAAACTTTTTTAAATTCCCTTTTGGATTAATTTTAAAAATTTCTTTTTAGCTTAGATTCCTATAATAGGTATGCCATAGTTATGCTGACGAGCCTTAATAACATACCGAGACCAAACAATTTGCTTATCCCCCCCCTGGCGCTTTTTAGGTAACCCTTTAGTCCTCTGCCCCCCCCTATACAAAATCCTGGCTACGTCCATGCCGTAGCCTGAATTCGGCCACGAGTCTATCGTGACCTTTCTGGTATTGTTCATGTACCTTCCGAAAGTTATAGGTTTAAAGATACGTGTAAACGGTTTTAAAAACCGGAAATAATGAACTCTAGTTAATAGAAACCGGTGCGATCCAGTTCCCCGTTGCTTGAGTAATTATTCTCGGTGAAAACGCAATTAATTGTCATGACATGCTTGCAAGTGAACAACGAGAACGGCTAGGAATAGTTTTGGCAAGGACGAGGCAGTCTGACCTGTCTTACCGTTTTACATGTAGCCTACTTAAAATGTACACTTAGCAGACTGTGTATGTGCTTGATCTGTTTATTGTATACGTACTATATGCTTAATTTGTGTAATTATACATAGATTTTTTTTATGATTATTAAAAGCTGTGGCGGTAAAGTGAAACAAGTCGATCTACCAGTCGCTGCGTCTGCAGCAGAGGTGGGGGCAGATATACCTATAACAGGTAATTTTGAACGATATTTTTGGGTGACTGTATACCTATAACAGGTATTTTTGAACGATATTTTAGGGCCGGTATACCTACAACAGGTATTTTGGAACGATATTTTTGTAGAACGGCTGTAAGCGTGACTGAAAAGTCGAAATACCCGTTCCGATTACTCGCGGTTCCGAGTCGCGGAACCCCCCTACGCAACTAACAAGTAAACAAGTACCCAAGTACAGTAACAACAAGTAATCGAGTACACGAGTAAAAAGCCACTTTTTGGTATTTGAATACTTCATTCTGCGCATGTGCCGATTGCCATACAAGTACGAAACGAAGCAAAACAGTGATGTTCAGAATGTCTCTATGCCACAGAGACGAAGTTGTTTTTAATAAATGAAAAAAATTCATATTGATGTTACATTTATTCTCGTGTGTTATACAGATACATAATACAGATTATAATAACAAATTATATATTATTATACTAGTCACCAACTTGGTAAATTTTGAAAAAGCGAATTATGTTGTGTTATAACCTACAGAGTGGCTGATAGGCCATATAGTACTTTTTGTTAATATGATTTCGGAGATGATTTTAACTTCACTGCACATCTCACGTAAATTTTGTTGACATTATTTGTTGTGCTATATTTGTTCCACTCTAAGTTTCATTGCCTGATTTCGCAACTGATGTGTCTAACCAAAATGGAATCAATAATTTAATATTAAATCTATTATTATTATAGGCCCAAAGGGAGATAGGTCTATAAATTCTCTTATTTCTTATTTTCCTTTAAACAGTAACAGCTTAATAAAGTCACAGTGTAAAGTAACACTGTTAATATTTCTAGTTCAATTTATTTCTTATAACAAATTATATAATGCAGGTATATGTATAATAGGTACATTAATAACAGGTATTTGTACGTGTTATGTTTTTAGAACGGTTTCGTTCGTACCTGTTATTTTCAAATACTAGTTTAGCACACCTCTAGTGAAGGAACAAACCACAGATGGAACGGCAAGTGTGAGAACAACAGTGATGCGGCAGACAACGCATGCGGCTGCAGATGTGGCCGAGAGATAAGCAGGCCGTCGCGGTTACTGGTAGCACACCGCACTGCCTGCGTTAATTACGTGTCCAGAGTCGTAAGTTGCGTTGCGACAGACCGTCTCAGTTCCAGCAACGCTAGGCGCCACAAGCCGAGGTAAAAATAGACGCATCGATAAACTGCAAACAGATAATGCCGCAGTTTGGGATGAGCATTTTGTACTTTCCGTCTGTGCAATCGCCTATTTTTATCCCCGCCCAGTGGCGGATTTATGCATGGGCAAAGCAGGCAATTACCTATGGGCGCCAAATTTTGGAAAGGTGAAATTTGACGGCCGTTATGTTGGTTTTATACATAAGAGATGTTTCAAATGCCGCTCCACTACGTCCCAATATAAGAAACTTTTTAAAATATATATCGTTTAGTAACTAGCCTTATTACATAAAGAGAACATGCATTATCTATGTGATACTTCCATTGTATTATTGTATTTAACTATTACTTCGTTTATGTACATTCAAATTTCGAACATCCTTTACCGACTTGGTTATTTTTATACACTTTCTTGGAACGTTAATACTGTGAACATTTTTGTTTTTGGACTTTTAATTCTGTAGACATTATTTTTTTGGACGTTATGTCCTGGTACACCTGAACAAATACAAATCAATACAAAACACGGCACAAAATCAAAATACTTATCATTGGAAACACTCAGAAAAAATATACACCACACCTACCCACAATAATAGCAATGTACTGTAATTATCAAAAGCCAACATGAAGCCACAGCAACAACCAACCTGAACTCAAATATACAAGATCAAAAACCGAGATGGCTGAAGAGTAAAGTTTCTCATGGTGTGATAAACTCGCTATGATTTTGAAGTCTATTGCGTCTGACTTCAAAAAAAGTAATTTTTTTACTGTTGCTAACAATTTGTATGCTGAAAAGTTAGTATTATATAAAATATGTTACAAATGATTATTTGTATAAATAATTGATATGTTTGTATAAATTATAAACGAATTAATAAGTACAATTTGTTGTTTTTGTGCACTAGTTTTTTTGTGAGCCTTCTGTCACAGCGTGTCACAGAGTCGTGACAGGGTTATAAACTGTAAATTAGTTTATAATAATTAGCCTAAGGGCACCAAAATAAGCCGATCTTGTATTTCGCTTTCATCAGAAGTCACGTTGACAAACGTCTCGACGATTGTCGAATTTAAATGAATACAGGCTATTGTATAAATATATTATTAAGCATACAATAGACTGCTTAGGAACAAGGCTTTCAAGTAACAATAGGGCAGATGAAGACATGGACCAAGCCAGGTACAGCAACAACTCAAAGAAAACGACAAACTATAGAAATTACTATATTACGCAGGATACTAGGAAAGACAAGATACGGTAGATTGCCAAACAATAGTATAAGAGAAACGTGTAATGTATCAGATAATAATTCTTGAATTGCAGAAAGAAGAAGGATGTGGAATGAATGCATATTAAGAATGGATGATACAAGGGTAGTGAAAAAGGCAAGAGATAGCCAACAAAACACGAAGGGAGCATTGGTCGGCCAAGGAGGAGGCGGAGTGACAGCGTGTAGGACCGTTGTTATAGAATAGGACAGAGTCCTAACAAGGAAGTTGAAGAAGAAGAAGAAGAAGATTAAGCTTACATTTTGTTATAATATGTAATCATATTTTTATGTTGTTATATGTTGTTGTTTTTTTAATATTTTGTAATATGTGTTTCTTTTTTTATAGGTAAGTAGGCAACATCATCGGTGATGACCAGTATTCGTTTTGAGAATAGTTTCACGACTTCTGTTGTAAGTAATTTAATGATAATAAGTAAAATACTTCGCATTTATTCTTTTCTGGTTGTTCGTGCTGGCCAACGATTTTTTTCAATTTACTTAGGTGTGTACAATCTGTTTACAAAGAAACAATAATGATATATAACGATTAAGTGACGTGAAGAACCTCTAGTAATCTAGAAGTAGTAGTCTAGTAATTTAATTCCTAGTTCTGTACGTAATTGGTCCAACTATTTAGTTTTTTTTTTTACGTTTGTAATGTCTTGGTCTTAACGACGAAACTCTAATCCAGGGGATATGTGATTTTGAGACTTCGAGTCTATAGACTATTCCTATCCCGTGATTTATTTACTACGGATAGTATATTACAATGTGTTTTAATTTTTGTTAGGTAAGGTTGAACACTTTAAATTTTTGAATAATTTATAAAATAATAATCAGAAAAAGACATAGAAGAACTCCAGCTTACTCAAGGAGACACTGAAGAATGCTTGCCACTCAAAAAGAAATTTAAAAATGCCCAAGGTTTTCAGTAAAAACCCAAGAAGAGGACAGGTGCCATCTGGGCTGACGAAAGGAGGAAGAGACATCGACCAAGAGTGAAGGAGATGTGGGAGAGGAGGAAGAGAGAGGAGAAGACGGGATGAACCAGTTGAACCAAACGTAGTCCATAGTGGCTCATACCCCCAAAAAAAGTAATAATCAACTTTACAAACTTTTGAGCACGAAAGATAATACTTTGTGTGTGCACAGAAATTATTTGTAATCGAATATTTAAATATAATATTTAACAAAAAAGGTGGAATATTTAATAAAAACACAATATATTTACTAACGTTTTTTAATTTACAAAACTTTGTTGACACCGCATATAAATGTTTTTTTTTAAATGATCAAAAGTAAAACTTTGTCGATTTTCTCTAAACAAAGCTTTATATTGCGAGAAGCTTCTTTCCACATCACGTGAAGTTATAGGAGCATACTTAAACTTAGATATGTCTGAAGGGCTTAAAGCGTTTAATATTTCGACATCTTCATTTTCTTCTTCCTTTTCTTCAATCCCAAGAAGCTTGTTTTTTAATTCGTTGTAAAATTGAATAGCCTGGGTTTTTTTTTAACACTGCTTCAAATTTTCGGTTTATTTCTTCTCCTATTTTACCTGGACATGATTTAAGCTCCAAGCGGAATGATAATATTAGCTCCAAATTACTTGTGAGAGCAACATTCTTTTTTTCCAAATTTTCAATTGTCGTTGCAATCTTTTTAAAATTAGAACTTATATAGACGAGGTCATTTTTTAATGTTTTTAATTTCAACAGTTGTTTAGCTTCACCGATGGCCACGCTTTCATCTTCATCAAAACAATTAATACTTTGTTCAATAGATTGAAGATTTTCAGCGTAATAAAATGCAGCCGACAACCATGTCCCCCACCTGGTCACGATTGGTTGAGGAGGTAGTGGCAGCCCTGGATTCATTTCTTTGAACAATTGAACTCTCCTTGGCGCTTTTAAAAAAATCCTTTTCATACTCGAAATTAAATTATTAATTTCTTTGAACTCTGTCCTCACAGTTTCAGCCAATCTGTGCATCCCATGGGCCATGCAAGTAAGATGAATCATCTTCGGGTAAAATATTTGAATTGCCTTACCTGCTTTCAACATGTAAGGTGCTGCGTCACTCACAAATAAGAGTACATTATCGTATTTTATTCCACTCGGCCAAATAAGATTCATTGAATCATTAAAACATTTAGCAATTGTTTGATGGTTGGTTTTCGGAAGTTCTTCCATTGTCAGGACGAACGATTTTGCAGACTCTTCTTTGTCTTCAGATAAAACGCCGACAATCACACTGGCTATATAGCGACCCTCTGTGTCGGTTGTTTCATCTATAGAAACCCAAATTTTTTTTCATGAAGGAAACTCCTCATTTTAGACAAAAAGTCGTCATAAATATCGCTCAAATAGTTTTTGCGCAATGTAGATTCATCGGGAATTTTATGGTTAGTATATTTTTCGAGAAATATACGAAAATTGTCATTCTGAAGTTTCCAGAAAGGGATGTCAGCACTTAGTAAAGCTTTTGCTAAATCAAAATTAAATTCCGACTTACGTGAAGTACTTGCTAGTTGCGTTGTCAACAGGCTTTGTTGAGCGGAATTAGTTTTTGCTGAATTCTCCTTATGTTTATTTGTGTTTAAGTGTTGTAAATCTGTCCCTCTTTGGTCGTGATTTACGCGAATGTTGCAACATTTGCAAAACAAAATATCACTTTTGAAAATTTCCGGAAACTCCGCAACGAATGCTCTTATCTTAGAACTTGAATTACTTTTTTAACTTTCGGCATTTTTAGCTTACCACGGTCCGGGTCTAAACACGTACTGGCACTGAGACTGTGACTGGGGGAATGGGAGGAAGAATTTCTATAAAAAAACTGAAGCGCCTGTTTATATTTGTTCGTAAAGGAGTTGCGTTCAAAGGGTATCGGTGGCCGAGGTGTTAGCGTTACGGCCTTGTCGCCCCGTGGTATCGAGTCGATCCCCAGCGCTTCACTTTTTTTTCATTTTATTTTTATTGAATTATTAAAATTCAACTTGAAATTCATTTTTTTAGTCTACGAATATTTATACAAAAAAGACCACTTTTTCCAAATAAAACTCTTTGGTCAGGTATAGAATGAGGGATTAGAAAGGATTAGAAGAGATTAGAAGAAATTATATCGTCAACAAAAGCTGGCCCAACTCGGAACTTTTCGCTTTCGTAATCCCGGCTCAACTCGACCATTTCCAGGTATAGCTGGCTCAATTCGTCTTCCCCCCAACTGGAAGGCGGCAAGCAGCGATTCAAAGAACGCCATTTCGAAGGAATGACTCCTTCATTTCTTTATTCACGTCTCTGTTCATCTATACATTATTTTTTAAGGAAGAGAATTAGAAAATATTGAATTATATTTAAATTAAATGAGAAAAAATTTGTTTATTTTCTCAAACAAACAAAATATTTATTTATCCTCAAAAATAGCAAAATATTTATTTAAATACGAAAATATTTATTTAAATAAAGATCCGGGCCCTATTTATAATGGTAAGAATCCTGGAGTTTTCATTATCTGGAAAAATATTTCCAATAATGTTTATGCTTTAATTAAACACCCTTACAATCTCAAACGTAGTGCAAAACTTAATATATGAACAGCGATGGCCTTTTTCAAATATTTCGCAGATTAAAATGCTAAGTTTTGAAGTTTTTCGCATAGAATACTGTTACGACCGTCTACTTGATCGTCGTAGGCACAGTGGTAACAAAATACAGACACCAATTAAGTCATTAATCACCAGCTTTAATTTTCACAGTTAAACAGTTCGTAATTAATAACACAATCTCTTACAACAAATCAAATAAAAATTGTTCACATGCAATAAAATGTCAGCTAATATTAAAACACAATTGTATTACAATATACCGCCCGATTATAAAACAACACTAATAACCACTTGAACGCACACAGTAATATCGCCCGATCATAATTAAAATCTAAGCAGCAGGTGTGGGCTATTTATAGTCTACAATGTTCCATAACATGCGTCCTGAACAAGACATCGAAAATTCTAGAGGACACTTCAGCGCGACCTTCGCAGAAACACGCACCGCTGGGCTAATTGAGATGCTTCCAGAACGCACGAGACGTTCCGCATTACGTAATACTGCCGCACACGTCAAGTGTCACGTAAGCATTACAGCTGCGGGATCGTTCTCCAATGTACCAGAACATAACACTGACATAACACTTTTTCTGCATTACGTAACAATACTATGGCACTACAGCTTTTGCTGCTTGCTTTGTGAAAACGTATGTGAGGCATTAAACAGAGAATTAAGTTTTAGCAGGATAGCAGTTATTTTAATATATAAAACTAAATCAGGCGATAAGTCTTTTGAATGGCTCGTAAAGGTAGTATAACGCAAACAACACATCATACCAGCAGTCCTGCCCGGTCATGGTCTGCCAGTTTACTTACGTTCATCCTTAAGCCATATTACTGTTTAAGTTAAGATTCCGAAGTTATTTTCGTATGAGGCACTGTGGACTACATTTGATTCAACTGGTTCCTCCTTTCTCCCTTTTCCTCCTCTCCCATATCTCCTTCATTCTTGATCGATGTCTCTCCCTCTTCTTTTTCTAATTACGTGTGCGATCTGTTTCTTTTCTTATCTGCTTTGCGATGTGGCAAACATGTATTTTTGTAGACGCTAAAACGGTGTGGCAAATCCGCCTTCAGCCGACGCGAGTACTGTGTCATCGAAGTACAGGATGGGGAGGAATAACTCTGAAGCTGTCGTGGTTTATTTTATCGTTACAACTGCACCGACGACAGTCTTGTGAATTTATGTAATCCGCAAGAAGTCGGGTTGGGGGTTGTGAGTTGGGGGTAAGATAAGTCGAGAACGTGTAGAGCTTGTTGCTGGAACGATTAATAGCGGCGGCGGAGACAGGAGAGGAGAAGGGTGACGTCAATAAATAGGCGGTATGTAACAAGAGTGTAGGGTTGTGTCAGAGGTGGTGGAACGCAATGATGAAGTGACAGAATTTCTACAGAAAGATGGGGTTTTAATTTTTTCCGTCTGTCAGACGCTGTGTGTGTGTCCGTGTGACGTAAGCAAGGTTGTTTTTCTTTGATGAGCACAGGATTCGTTTTATTTGTATCTCTAGAGGATACTGTAATAAACCAAGGACAAGTGCATGTTACACACACACACACACACACACACACACACACACACCACGTAGTCGTATAAAAAAAATTATTAGATCTATACTCACTCTTCTGCCAGCTGCTGTGCGATACACTTCTTCTTCTTCTCCTCATAGTTCCTATCCGTTCCGGATGCTAGATATCATACAAACTATTTTAACTTGCACTGCTGCACGGTATAAGTCAGTTGTACTCATGCCAAATCAGGTCCTTAAATTTCTCAGCCGTGATATTCTCGGTCGCCCAACTCCTCTCTTTCCAAGTACTTTTCCCTGTAGTATTACGGACTGCAATAAGTAAAATCTCTCTGTTCATTTCTCATGGATGTCCCAGATACTGAAGCTTTCTTATCTTCACTGTGTTAATAACTTCCCTATCTTTCTTCATCTTTCTAAGAACTTCAACATTATTTATATGTGCTGCCCATGAAATGCTCAGTATTCTACGATAGAGCCACATTTCGAAAGATACATTTCGAGTCAATCGCCAATAATGTACATATTTATTTTTATAAATAGTATTTAGGCCTATTTACATATACATATTTACGTTATTTATGTGTATATATAATTATTTTCTCTTATAAATCTAATTGTTTATATATATAAAAGTTTGTCGAGTTCAGTTTATTTGCAACTTCCAAGGAAGGACTTAAAGTGTCTGATGATGGGCATACATTTTAATGCTCAAACATCTGTCAAGAAAGTAAGCATACATCTTCATAAAGAGTATCTAGTGCTTCGTAAATTGTGTGTGTATTTTTCATAAATTATAAAATGTGTGCAAAGGTAAACAAAAAAAAATTAATACAAAATATGATAATTTTTGTAAATTTTAAACCAAATGTTCAAAAACGCACAGTACATATTTATACATAAGTTTTGATATAGCGCGTATGATACTATAATTCACATCTCTAAATCGTCGTATAAGTAGTTAATGAAATTTAGCAGCGTATACGAGTAAGTTCAGTAACTTCACTTATAAATCTGTAATTTTGTTTTTGTCTAATAAAATATCGTTACGACGGTTTCACGGATCGCTGTATGGTACAGTGGAAACAAAATGCAGACACCAGTGAAGTCACTAATTGCCAGCTTTAATTAGTCACAAATAACAATATGAAATCAACAAGATACTCTCATACAATTCAAGTCAAATTTGTCCACATGCAATAATAATGTCAACTATTAAGAGTTTCGCAGTAATTATAGCGCAGTAATCACGTTTCACAATCACTTGATCCACACTCTACAATTTCACCCACTGTAATAACTTCTAAGCGTGCCGCTTGTGCTTATATAGATCCCGCTGGTGTTCCAGATTAATTTTACATTTTTTTGACGGCGTGTCGGCATAATTGAGAGAACTCGAACAGTCTGGAAGGTACTTTTGTACATGGCCTTGACAGAGACACTGACCTGTTTGGCTAGTCGAGAAGCGTGTAGAACACGACACTCGATTTTTCGAAGGCATTACTTAATTGTCGTAATAATATGAAGGTTTTATCGTCTTTTTTCATGCACACTTTATTCAGTTCTTCAAAGTTACTACTGTCGATAATTGTATCAGATGTTTTGTGCTATAAAAGTTAATGCACTAAGAACTGCACTGTAATAGTTTTAGTTAAATCTACAGTCACCAACAAAGTCTAGCCAATGATCAAGTTTCTTGTACATATACGACCTAGGACGGCAGATAACTTACTTGAAATAAAATTATTTAATACTGTTACGACATCACAGAACCATCTACGTGTTTGTCGAATGTGCCAGAAGAATGTCGATGTAACGCGTGTGGAGTACGTGCTTGTAGACGCATTTGCGAGAGTCTTCTCGATGCCTCCAGCCGTGCGGGCTGTGTCAAGGCCGCAGTTAATTACGTAGTTCATACGGACGCTAAGACGCAATTAGGAATCGTCTAGATTTTCGGCGGCTATAAATACATCGCGGCAGCGGCGTTAAGTTTCAGTATTAGTGCGATATATTGACAGCGCGGTTCGAGAGTTATTGTCGGGCGAAATTACTGTGCGCTTTCAAGTGGTTATTAGTTAAGTGTTGTGTTTTATAATCGGACGGTAATTGTAATACAATTGTGTTTAATTTTAGTGGACATTTTATTGCGTGTGGACAATTTTTATTTGATTTCTTGTAGAGACTGTGTTGTTAATTACGAACTGTTAACTGTGGAAATTAAAGCTGGTAATTAGCGACTTAATTGGTGTCTTGTACTTGTATTTTGTTTCTACTGTACCTACGACGATCGAGTAGACCGTCGTAACAATACTTACGTAAGGAAATAGCAAAGTCGTTCAACCGTTCGCTTATACGTATTTGTTTTAGAAGAATAATAAAACAAGTTTAATAACTACTTACGAAGTTATATTACCAAAACACACCAAAGCCACAACAACAAAAATCCAATGAACTTTTGCCGTAGTAACAAACACTTCTACGTAACTACATTTCCAGCCGGCTACTGAGTAGACCTGCTTGGTTCGTAAGATCCGCAGTATTACTATTTAAGTTTCTGTAGTTTTTTCGTATGAGCCACTGTGGACTACGCTTGGTTCAACTGGCTTCTCCCTTCTCCCTTTTCCTCCACTCCCAAATCTCATTCATTCTAAATCGATGTCTCTTCCTCCTTTCGTCAGTCCAGATTGCACGTTTCCTCTTCCTGCGTTTTTCTTGAACACCTTGTTCATTTTGTAACTTCTTTTTTTGAGTAGTAAGCGTTCTTCAATGCCATCTTGAGTAATCTGCAATTCTTCTATGTCTTTCTATGTTTCTTTGAATAACGTATTGGGCATTTTGAGCTTCCTGAAATACTTAAAAAGTTTGCCTGTTACGAATTCATTTTTTGAATATGTCCGTAGGAAGTAATTACGTCTTTTCTAAAGTAATTCTTTTTCTAATTACGTCTCTGATTTTCTCAACATGTGTGTACAGTTCATTATTGTGGCGTCTTCTGTACTGTTCTCCATCTTTCATTGGTCCCAAGACTTCCAGTTCTTCCATCATCATTTTCTTGTTCAGAGTCGACACTCAGCTGGATTGTTATAGTTTTTTCCTATTTGTATCAGGCATCTGAGGACTACATGCCAATTTCAATTCTTTATTCCTTGTTCTTTCTTTTTCTCCAATAGTCTTTCATCTTTTCACTATGTCTTTTCTTCCTGTCTTCAGTCTCTTCCCTTTGAACTTGCGTTTCTCTCTCTCCTACCCTGGACTCCTCCCATTCTTAACACTTTTGCCCGAAAAACTTCTCTTCTGATTCCTGCTTCTACGTTTATATTATTTTGTTTCTAAATCCTTTTGGACTTCCTTAATCCAACTTGATGTTGACTTCTTTCCCCATAGATGTTTGAAGATCTGTTTTGTTAGCCTATTGTTGTCGATTCTATATAAATGTCCAAAAAATAATAGTCTTCTTTTTCTCATGGTTTCTGTTATACTTTCTATACTTTGACATATTTCATCATTACTTCTTAACTTCCAACGTTCTGAAGGTTTTCGTGGACCTAATATTTTCCTAATAATTGATTATTATTATTATTTTAAGATGTCGCAAATTTTCCGCATCTAATATTCTGAGAAGAGCTTGTACAAATGTGCACTTTATTCTTGCTGTAGGCCTATATAACGCACACATTTGCTACCTATACGTTCCGTGTAAACAAGACGGATAAGGGACAAATCCGGGCTATTAAACGGGAATAACGACGTTCTGAGCTATGAAAGACGGTCCTACAAACCCAACCAGGGCCGCCGCTACCATGTGTGCGAAATATACACCGCACACAGACGGCCATATGAAAGGGGCGGCTGTACCATCAGCAGATATTGCAAAATAAATTAAAACAATTAATACCAACTAGACCTAGGTATATGCCATTAACGTTTATTGAGTTGTTCTTCATATTTGTTTTGTTAGCAGTGTACTGGCATCAGCCTTTGTTTTGACTGCCAAGAAAACGTGTAGGTATTGTTGCACCACATTTATATCTGAGTTGTAGCTGCGGTCTCTTTGTGGTTTTGTAGACAGGCGCGTGCATGTCGACGCTGGCAAACTATAAAGTATCTACCCGATAGGATAAGAAATTATTTATGTTTTGTTTTGACGAACAGGCACCTTTAGGACGGTCAACTTGTATTGAAAGCAACAGCAGTTTGTAAGCAGTAACAGAAATTAGTTAGTTATGCTTAAGACGACGTGTCGTATTTGTATACGGTTTATATTCGTAATATCAGAAAAATGTCTGACAGAAGAACTAAACGGTTTCCACTTCTACGAACACATCTTCCATTTATATCGTGTAGGTACTCAGCTAAATACATTTTTGAAAAATATATTTCTTTTTTGTCAATTTTATTATTTATGTCTGTATAAAAATTTTTAATTGAAATAATATTAAATAGTGTGACAAAGTAGGGGTATGAAAAGTATATTCGGGAGGGCGGCAAAGGTAAAACTGACACGGGCGGCAGGCCTGATCCCAGGTGCAACAAAAGGAGGGCACACAATACATTTCAACTAACTTTAACAATTCATCCGATGAGGTCGTGTACCTATTCAGCTTCCATGGCGCAGTTCACGGTCTCTTAGTAGTGAATCATTTCCGAATCCATTGCAACACAACTAAATAAAATACCCTACCCTAAACAAAGGAATAAATTAATTGAACAACCTTCTATTTTATGAAAGACTTAAGGACGAATATTCAACGTGGCAAACGTAATTTATAAGAAGGTAAGGTACGTACGTATTTTTTTCATCATTTACAAAGGTCAAGTGTAATTCTATTTGTCACAATACTACAAAGATTACCCACGAACATATAAACAAAAATCAATTGCATTCAGCCAATATGATTCATTTCGCAAATGACTCATTCGATCATGGGTTCGTTAAGCTCACGTGAGATGCAATTAGCTGTCGTCACGGAGATGCTGATGGTTTGAATGCCACGACGGTGGCCCTAGTTTTCTACGGTCCAAGCCGCATCTGGCTTCTTATGCGCCATTTTAGCCGGTGATATCAATCAAACTCCTGTAGTCCTGTATTTCCTTCCACGGCGTTTTGGATGCCAAATTGCCACGATATTCTTGCACGTTCCTCTTTCCTTCATTCCTCCAGTAACCCGACATTTATTCGGAGACTCTTTCAGTTCATCTTATCTTCCTCATCCTCTAGTGTTGGCCGTACCGAACAAATTTTTTTTTTACTCCTTTGTCGAGGATAGTCCCATCAACCTGGATGGGATGATACCCCTGACTTCTTCGTTTGTTTGAGTTTCTGTCTTTGAAATTCCAGCTGATCAACGACAAAAATCCATCTCCATTGCATTTAAACAGTGTCTGTTCCTTCTGTTTAGTCCACAGTTTCATAATCATAGGTTGAAATACTCTCAATCTGTACCACTCGCGACGAAAAATACCGCACCACTATTTCTGTTCCAATAGTTATAACTCCCAGGTTCATTTTTATCTATCTTACTTTTGACGCAAAATAACTAGTTTCACAGTACGTATAAAATTTAAACTGCAATTTTTATACTTGAGGAGGAAACTATTTTTGTAACAATTACACACACACACACATAACATACAAATATCCGGCACTACAGTCCAAGGTGAACCTTAGTCTTCCATGGGCCGACACCTATCCTGGTCAGGTCTTCTTCCACGTCGTCTTGCCATCGTTTCTTGGTCTGCCTCGTCTTCTACTCCCATGTATATGCCAATTCATTATCGTTTTGGGAAAACTTTGGTTGTCCATTCTTTCTACACCTCCTATTCAGCTGATTCTTCTGGACTTTTTAAATCGGACGATATCTTCCTGTTTTAGAATGGAGTCTGTTTCTTGATTACATCTGATTCTCCTCCATTACAACATACTGGTCCGAAGATGCTTCTAACAATTTTCCTTTCAAAAATCCTCAGAGCCTTCTCATCAACTGCTTTTAATGTCCAGGTTTCGGAGCCGTATGCCACTACAGGCCTGATCATTGACACACACACACACACACACACACACAAATTGCTCGGTTTGGTCTTATATTCCCTTCATTTCTGAGTATTAAATAAAACGTGTTTCAAGAATATTTTTGTATTTTATAATACTCTACTTTGACAGTTTCAGAAATACTGTTATTGTCAGCGTAGTCTCTCTCTCTCTCTCTCTCTCTCTCTCTCTCTCTCTCTCTCTCTCTCTCTCTCTCTCTCTCTCTCTCTCTCTCTCTCTCTCTCTCTCTCTCTCTCTCTCTCTCTCACACACACACACACACACACACAAAATTAATAATATATGACTGCATAATTACACAAATTCTTCATGTATTTCGACTTAATTTTTCTGTGATTTTGACTGCATATTTATTACAGTATTATAATAAAGTACTCTTCGATGTATGTTTAACAATTCAAATATATAAAATTTCAGTGTTCTAAAAAGTTGTTTTTAAAAACCAGGATTTTATACAATCATTTTATTATTATTATTATTATTATTATTATTATTATTATTAACCGTTTTATTCTATTGGAAATAGTTGAAAATCGATGATTTAGTCAATTTACTGATGCAGTTGTGTTAAAACAAAAAAGATATGTGAGTGTGGTGGTCTCATAAAGTGGGCTGGTATGAGACTGGCGACGTGAACTTAAGTTAGTAAACGACGTAAAATATTTCACAGACTGAAGTTTTGATAACTTAGACCGTGTGATAGGAAAATTTCTATACCCGTGAGGGAAATTTAATAGCACTTTGAAATTTTTATGAGCAAAAGCTGGCGAACGTTATTTTTTAACTGCTTCTAATCCAGTCCGACGGAAATCAAATTAGTCGGAGATAAAAGAGTGAGTATTGACTAATTACTCCGCTCTCGAGTAATAAAGCGGTTGTGCTTAGGCCGGCAATTTATAACACCATAAGTAATCTCTGTACGATATTAATATAAAAAATTACCTGAACAGGCTGAGGGAGGGGACAAAACTAATTGCACCGGTAATTAATTAAAGTTACAGTAAGTTATTATGGCAGCAGCAGCTATCTCAAGATTGATATTAGTGATGGCGTACTTTTCTTCTCGTGACGTTTATGTCTCTCGTTATTCTGTTCACGATTAATTCGGTGATTACGAGGTAATTGTTCTCATCGTTTCGCGTTGTGTGTACGTGATTCTGTTACTGATGACTGCTTTCACAAACAGCAGTCATCGCCGAATATACAAAATCTTGGAAATTTTAACATTGAAAATGTTTATAAAGGACGTGTCGCACATTTGCGACCGATCGCTGGTGCGTGATCGAAAATGGGAACCGGTGAGTTTACATGAAACTACTTCCTTGTTGTCAATAACGTAGTACACATATAAAACTTCGCTTACGAATGCGACTACATTTAACTTAATCTGTACATTGGTAAATGAAGAATGAATTCATTGATTGGTGAATGAACATAAATATACTGTATATATTTTTTAGATTTATTGAAGCATTTTCAATCCCCTTCTCTGTGCATTGCATTTGTCCAATGCCTGTAAATTTTTAAGAATGTATTACATTTTCTAACTGAAAATTATTTTTAAAGTTATATATACACTGGAACCTCTGTTAACCGAAATAAATGGGGGGGAAGGCGGTTTCGGTTAACCAAAATTTCGGATAATAATTAAGATATGATTTTTTAAACTGTGAAAAATAACTGGAGGCTTTATACAATATTATCAAAAGATTGTAATAAAAATCAAACTATTTACATAAAGTCATTTTTTAACAAATTCTTTTGAAAAAATCGTATATTTTTCTTGCTCTTTCTTTTCACTTCGCTTTATTGCAGCAATATCTCGCCATCGCTTCATTAGCAGAACGTCAGAAGGCTTTGATTCTTCAAATCGTTCGACGAACCGTAACGCTATATGAAAATACGAATAAAACTCCATGAGAAAAACGCGTATTTCATACTGCCTAATTTAATGCCTTAACTCAAAATAAACCTAACGCATCTAAGATCTCGTCACCGGTGTCATGGCTGCTGGTGTCTGCTATGTCATCGTCTTCGTCGTCCCTTTGTTTCGACGACGAATCTTAAAAGCACAGCCCCATTTACTTTCTCGTTTTGTGACACGTCTTCATTGTTTTCTTGTTTGGCATCTTCGAATCGTGCTCTTCATCTTGACCCAATCAGAAACATTAGGAACACTGACACCAAAATCGGCTGCCACAGTTCGCAAAATCTCATCACTTTTAATTTTTTTAATTGCCTCCGATTTTTCTTCAGTCGTTATCATGTGTTAATATTTCGGTTAAACGTGTTTCGGTTAATAGAGGTTCAACTGTATCTGAATTATTCGACATAATCGACGCCATTGTCCGTGTACTTATTAAGACGCGGGGATCTACTCCTAATAGAAGTTTGCCGCCAGTCCTATCGAGGTGTACAACTTGCGTCAGCGGTTAACTGTCAATCGTCCGTTTCTGTGGCGAGGGGTGAGTTCTTATAATTACGTACGACTAGTATGTTCCCTGAGCTGAGGACCGCGCTGGCTATTTTGAATGAAGTATATTTATTATTACAATTTCGATAAATTTAGATCATTTTTCAATTAATTTATGACAAAAATTACAAAAATCCCGATTTACCTACTATTTCTCTACTAACAGACTGTAACAACAGTAGAAAACAAAGTCATAGGATAAACTCTAAAAATCCGAAACATTCTGATTTAGGTTACAATTCTTTTGTAAATTCTTGATATTTTTTGGCCGTGGGGTCCAAAATTTGAAACTTCCAAAACTTAACACTACATTCAGATATTAATTACAGTTCTCTTGAATTTATCCCCACGTGAATTTTTGTCATCACCACTCCAAGGACTAGGCCTTAAACCTGTTCCGGAACCCATCACCTCCTCGGTCTACCGACATCTCTCTTCCCAGTAGGGTGATAACCCAAGGCAGCCACAGGTAGACAGATATCAGGCATGCGATTCAAGTGCTCACACCATCTCCTTCTTCTGGTGCAATGATAAAATGTTTAAATCGCGTCTAATATCCTCGTTCCGTCCTCTTATTAATTTCATTTCGGCTGGCTGAATCCTCTGCACGTCCCTTTCACCAAGAGTCCATGTCTCAGTAGCATACAGGAATGTGGGGACAGCCACAGTTTTCTAAAGCTTCATTCAGGATCCTTCCGTGTTTTATTTTTCAGGTACCTATGATATTTTTGTGATATCAAAATTTTCACCACTTTTTGGGACCTAACGTTCAGAAATGTTGAAATTTTAAAAACTGAACACTAAATGAAGATTGTGGTTAAAATTCTTTTTTATTTGGTACCCCCAAAGTGAATTTTTGCGATTTTATCAAAATTTTCATCCGGTTTTTGGGCCCTATGTTCAGAAACGTTGAAATTTAAAAAAATGAACACCATATGCAGATTGTGGTTAAAACTCTCCTTAATTTGATACTCCACATGGACTTTCACAATCATTCTATAATTGTGACCCCATATCTTTGCCTCCCGCCCCCTGTATTTTGAGGGGGATCAATCTCAGTAAACAATAGGGCTCTACAGGATAAAAATATCCTGTTGATACGTTCAAACGTTACCGTGAAACATAGCCGAAGCATCTGTCTACAGATAGATAGACAGCAGAATGACACAAATGCCAAACAGTCGAGTAAACACTGAGAATTCGCTTCGCTCGTTCAATAAAATGTACCACACCGTACGGTTATTACGGTGTCACTGATTACACCGTACTATTACACCGTACGGGTATCGGAGAGGTTGTCACTGAAGGCGTTTTAGAAGGTCAGCGAGGGATTTGCTTAAAGAATCTTTCGTAGGCAGCGAGGCATACTTTCAAGGGAAGTTTTCTCCAGGAGAAAGAACAATTGGAATAGCGTATTCTTCAAAGCGACTTGCTTCCGTGATCATCGCAGTCTTTAATTCTGTCTCGGGTCGGCAGCTGTTCCGCCATTCTCACGTATACTAATCACTTTCCTAACAACTACACGCTTCCCTAGTCTCCACTTTCCGTCTCAATACCAGTCTTCCTTTGTTGTGTACGAAAATATATATATTGATGCCTGGATTAGTGTCTCCATGATGTAGTATGCGTATTACGTAAGCTATGTGTTATTCAGACGTTGTAAGATGTTCTTAGTACAGCTTACAAATTAATATCCAGATAGCAATTTTCATTCTACGTGTATTATTTTGTTTTGATCTCTCTCTCTCTCTCTCTCTCTCTCTCTCTCTCTCTCTCTCTCTCTATCTCTCTCTCTCTCTCTCTCGCTGTGCGTGCGTGCGTGCCGTGCGTGCGTGCGTGCGTGCGTGCGTGCGTGCGTGTGTGTGTGTGTGTGTGTGTGTGTGTGTGATTTATTACAAACAGTGTCTATAAAAACGTTATTGTGATCATCCAAAAAATCGATTTTGTAATTCCAGTAGAAATAATTGTTTTGAGGACATTATTTGATGCATTGATATTACAGTTTTAGCATAATGTACAAATGTGTAGCAAACGCGCGCTCGCCTCTCTCTCTCTCTCTCTCTCTCTCTCCTCTCTCTCTCTCTCTCTCTCTCTCTCTCTCTCTCTCTCTCTCTCTCTCTCTCTCTCTCTGTGTATCAGTGTTCCATTTTGAAATAAAGGAGTCTTATCTACTCGTACTCTTAAAAAGTACTGGGGTGTCTCCGGTCACAAGTCACAATACATCCATACCAAAGGCGTGGCGTTGGCACACAACAGCTGTTGCCGGTTGTGATAGGCCTAAAACGTAACCTAAAGATTAATTAGAATTTTTTCTTGTACCAAGTGTTCTTTTAGAGCATTTTCTATCATTCGCTGGGAGAAGAAGTGGGTCCCGGTTCAACGGGATCTAACTCTCATTATACTTGCACAGAATAAATCAGAACACAAATAATCGAATTAAAATAATAATGACTAAACGAACAAAACACAAATAGGTATGTAGTATTTGCTGCACGTCAGTTCCGAAAACGAACATAGCTGCTAATTGAGCGTTTTGCCGGTTCATACAGCGGCAACACATTGGGTGAACGATGTGTCCCTGTGTCCCCCCCCCTCCTGAGTTTGTACAGCGACAACTAGTACGAGGTCAATGACCGTACTCAGTAAAACATTGCCGATGTCTGAAACGGCAACACAAGACGGTCCAAGTGCCCAGCAGTTCGAAAGCAATGCTACGCTTTTCTTCAAGTTTCCCTACCAATATTGTTTGGATTTCAGATTATTCAATAACTAAAGTATAATTAATATTATTTTCTCTTATTTTCAGTACGCTACTGACTCATGGTCATCCATATAGGTTTTAAATTCAAGCTTCACTTTACATGTGGCGTGCGGCTTTATAGTTCGACCCATGGTACTTTTCATATAAACGGTTATTTGTTCGCATAAGTTTTGTCTTACGGAAAAATAAATATTGCTCCTTGCCCGAGTTGCAACAGTTTGTTTTGTTAAATGGAGAAGCAGGGTTACACAGTGAAGCGCACAAATGAAGCGATGGTGTGTGTTTGCAAAACAGGCGGATTTGGACATGACAGGTGGAAGATGAGGGAGAGGGGAGAGAGAGAGAGAGAGAAGAGAGAGAGAGAGAAGAGAGAGAGAGAGAGAGAGAGTTCCGAACGCTCATCAGTCAACATAAATAACTCATTAGCTACCCATTATAGCGTGATGACGTGAGGTCACTGTGGTATCGATGGAATATTAAACACTCTCCCGTCTCCCCCCCCCCCCGCTTTGTATGAAGTAAGGTGTCAAGGAATGTTTTTCTTTCCTAGTAGTCCCGTTTCCTTCCTCCGTCGATGAGCCTTTGCCGTGCGTGCGCGCTCGCGCGTTTCGTTTGTCTGCCCCATACTTGTTTGTATCCAATTCTGCGACATCGTTGTTTCGGACCAGCTGTCAGTTTCATTACGTCACCGCGCCCCGTCTATATACTCACTAATTTCTCTACCAGTGGTCTGTTATGGAAGATTTTTTTAGGCCAGATGACATCATTCTTTCAATTGTCGAAGCATTAGAGTTTGACTCCTACCAAGTATGTAAATTTTTGTACAGCGTACAAGGACTTGTGCGTAACCGTACACAAAATATATTTTAATTCGCCATTAACCGAAGACGTTGCGACTAACAAAATTTGCTGTATGCAGGGAATTGTAATGTACGAATAAAATAAATAGTCGCAATTTAAAACGAATTCTGTCATCTCCGGGCATTTGCAAGTTCCGGTTGATCTGCCCTATCGCAGTTATTTTAAGATTGTCGTAAAAAGAGAAATGTTTTTGAGTCGTGCTTTATCTGTTACAGTAAGAAAATTATTGTACGTAATTGTACATTAGAATTTCTTCTTCTTCTTCTTCTTCTTCTTCTTCTTCTTCTTCTTCTTCTTCTTCTTCTTCTTCTTCTTCTTCTTCTTCTCCTCATAGTTCCTATCCGTTTCGGATGTTGGATATCATACAGACTATTTGAACTTTCTGCACTGCTGCACTGAATAACTCAGTTGTATTCATGCCAAACTAGGTCCTTAAGTTTCTCAGCCATGATAATCTCGGTCGCCCAACTCATTTCTTTCCAAGTATTTTTCCCTGTAGTATGAACTGCAATAAGTAAAATCTCTGTTCATTTCTCATGAGGTGTCCCAGATACTGAAGCTTTCTTATCTTTACTGTGTTAATAACTTCCCTTTCTTTCTTCATGTTTCTAAGAACTCCCACATTGGTTGTATGTGCTGTCCATGAAATGCTAAGTATTCTACGGTAAAACCACATTTCGAAAGATTCCAATTTTTTGCATTAGAATAGGTAGGCACCTCATTGTCCTGGAGTTGAGAAATCGACCCCGAAGGCAGATGAACTACTTACTAGTCAACGACATTGGGTTGTAAAAGGCAACGATAAACCACTACATTAAAGATCGTTTAGATATCTTTAGTAATATCATCATGGCTATGTTCAACGAAAAGTCATCCGGAGCTTCAAGTTCCCCAATCGGATGTCCGGGGGGGGGGCAGTTTTGAACAGTTATGAGGTAAAAAGAGCATTATAATATAATTGCTATAAAAAAGAAATTACCTTTTTTTGCCTGCTGTGCAGAAAAAGTAGATTTTCGACGAAACCGAAACATCGAACCATGATAATGTTTTTAGGCTTTTGAAACGTATAATGTGCATAAACTGCAGACTCTCCTGTTCAGCGATGTTCTATGTTGATATTTACTATATAACAAACATTATCATGTTAAAACGACAGAGACCGAAGATTTCTAGACTGTGGGGAATCGAAAGTGTGGGAAAAATATAGTGTTAACATCACCTGGAGCGTTACATTTTTCGATGACGTTACACATTTTGCATCACGCATTTTGTGGAATCCCCCCCCGCCTAAAAACATTATCATGTTAACAAAAACGTCCTCTGTTTGGGGCATGGAGTCTTTCTAATCGAAAACCTTTGGCATCCCTTTTTGCTCGCTTCACCCTTCTAGCGTAGTTGGAAGCAGCGTGTTCTGTTTTTACCGAAAAGTATACAATCGATGTAATTTTATAGAGTTCACGGCCGACGTCCACATAGTTGGAAACATTATTAGGCCGCGGTCTGTTCAATGTGTTGATGCTGCTTCACAGCTTAAATCGTGCTGGTAGGAAGGTCTGTATAAGTTGGCCTTCGTACGCAAAGGTTCATAGTCTCTACCTCATCACTGGAGTAAATTAGCGGACACCGTGCCCATTGTTCCCGACACTGAAGATGGCCTTCCATTCCGGTAAATAATGTTCCCAACTATGATGTAGTTTTAGTTTAAAATTAGTTTAGTTTTACATTCTGTACCAAATTTTTGCACCTGATGTAATTTTCGCTTTCAGTTGCTTATAATAATGACTACTATACAATATCAATATTTTGTTGTTTTCGAACTTTTTTTTGTTTGTTTATTTACGAACTACGTGGCAGGAGGATTTTCCATAGAGAGGCTTATAAAGGTTACGTTATGTCTTGTTCGTCGTCGTCATCCTCCTTCTTCTCCTTTCTTTCTGTCTCTCTTTGGTTCTTTGGCCCAAACCGGATCCTGGCCTCTCCCACTAAGTGTCCCCAGGCTGTCCTGTCACTAACATCTGTTCTCTTCCATATAGTATATAATGTTAATCGTCGTTAAAGTACCGTTAATCCAATGCGTCTTCTTAATTCGCAAATATAGGAAGTTCAAAACATACGATTCGATGCGGTAACTATTTTCGTCAGGGCGGCTACTTACTGATGGTCTGTGCTTATTATTTTTTGTTCGTTTTCGCTGAAAACAGTAGCAAGTGTTTGACAGGCAGACCGGTCAAATTTCTGTTCTCTCTTCCGCGTTCATGAGTCTGTGTTTAACGTTAGTAATCGAGTTTTAAGCGTGACTAGATACCTTATTGTCGAAAGGAAATAAACTTGGGAAAATTTATGGACCCATTAATGAAGGTGGAGAGTTGAGAATAAGGTACAACAGATAGCTCTGTGAGTTACATAGTTCGCCTGATGTTGCAACATCAATTAGGATAGCTAGGCTGAGATAGGCAGTGGGCATGCACAGAGAATGAATAAGGAGGATATTCTTAAGAGAATTATGGAATACACGCCAGAAGGAAAGATGACGTGGAATACCTAGACTGCGATGGATTGATGGAATCCTGGAAAATGTGAAAGTACTTGGAGTG
The DNA here is from genome assembly GCA_034769895.1 of Magicicada septendecula. Taxonomy (NCBI): domain Eukaryota; kingdom Metazoa; phylum Arthropoda; class Insecta; order Hemiptera; family Cicadidae; genus Magicicada; species Magicicada septendecula. The sequence goes on from CM068373.1 coordinate 54,477,419, forward strand.
AAAAATTGGTGGACATTAGATAAAGATCGGGAAGTCTGTAGGAAAATCCTGAGCGAAGCTGAGGCCAGGCCCACGGTGGGCTGTGGAGCTACTGATGATGATGATGATGATGATGAGATACCTTGTTCTGACTTTTATAACGAACAAAAAGTTTATACACGACGTAGAATATAAATACATTTGAAAGTAGAACACATTGTGTAGAACACAGTGGTTTCCAAAGTGGGGTCCACAGACACTTTTAAGAAAAATTAGAATATACCGTAATTTTCCGATTGTTTTGCTCTAAAATCTAAATTTTGCAATCTTAAAAGAATTACTAGAAGATTCAAGTATTTTGTGGGACGTTCAAACTAATTTCAAACTAATGGCTTTAATAATGTCTTTAAATCATGTCGTGTAGCAGGTCTGTTTGTCAGCCGAACTGACTAGACCTCTCTCTTACACTACAAAAGAGGATTCATTGGCAGAACTTTCAACTGACAGTTCATTGAAATTAGACTTTTCGCAATTACATCTAGCTGAGTTCTGGTTATATGTAATGAATAACTATTCTGAACTCGCAAAAAAAAGCTTTCAAGCTTTTAACTGTGTTTCCGTCTACTTATTTGTGTGAAACCGCATTCTCCCTGCTCTCGCACTTGAAGTCAAAGTTAAGAAATAAACTTGATGTCGAGAGTGACTTAATATTGAAATTATTAGACTTTAAACCCAATATTGCACAGCTAATGTTTCAAAAGCAGCTTCATTGTTCACATTAAACTATGTTTGATATCATTAATATTATAATTTAGCAAGTTAAGAGAATTTTGATTTTAATACATTTTAATTAAAATATAAGAGTTTTTATCATATTTACTGTTTACTTTATTTTAGAACTCAGACGAGGTCCGTGAAATTTTAAATTATTTGTGAGGGTCCGCGGACTGAAAAGTTTGAGAACCACTTGTCTAGATCGTGTCTCTCCAACTGGCGCCGTAGACACAGTTGTAATTCAGTTTATCGTTTGAAGGAGTTTCCGCACGAACCGTACACAGTTTCACGGTAATGTGTTTAGTGAGCTCAGTTTGTGACGACGCGGGGACTTTTCGGACAGAATGTTGTAAATGTTGAGAGGTAAATTCATTGCTACGGTCATATAGTATTTAGGTTACTTCCTTGCGTCTGCATAGTTTATCCTTCGTGCGCGCGCGGCTTCAATGAGAAGGTAAAGCACTCAGCCCGTTGTTTGTCGCTGATTCCTTTGCCGCTAACTATAAATAGTTGTACAACAGAGTTAAGTCACGCGCGCGTGCGCGCGCGCGTGTGTGTGTGATTATCCACAACGCTAGTGTGTGCTGCAGCACCGGGCACCAGGGTCTCAGCTGTCAGAGGGGGCAACATCCAGCCATAAATCACAAAAACGTTTTGAAGATAATAAATGTGAAAATAAAATCTCCTAAACCCAGTCGTTTTATCGTGTGCTTTTGACGATTCCAATAGCTAACTGGGAATCTGAAAGATCACTTTCTGTATTAAAACGCATTGAAGACATGTTGAGTTCAGTTATGGGAGTTGAGAGATTATCTTCGTTAGGAAGGTTGAATATTGAAATCCAGATACTTGAATCGCACGGTTTAGAAGAAATTATACATGACTTCGTTAAGGCAAAGAAAATAATGGATCGATTAGTATTTTCTAAGCTTAAGTACTACTACGCTCATTGTAATCACTGTTTAGCTAAATATGTGTTGTAATTTGAGAGTTTAATAAAATAATTGTTAACTTTCAAAATTGTGTATGCTATTTTGTCGGTGTAAATAATGGATAAAACGTTGAATTTTGAATCGGGGATGGGGGCACCAGTCCGATGGCAGCATAGGGCACCGCTTGCTTCTAATCCGCCCTTGTGTGTGTGGTACTTATTTTATGGTACTTCAAAAGATTATTGCGTAGAAAAAAAATCTAAGCCGTCGGAGCTACAAGTTAGTGCCTATGTATGTGTCTTTCTTATTCCGTTCATAATTCGGTTAGGTGAAATCTCGTCTGCTGTCTTCTCGTTAGCATAACGATACAAATTACAAAATTAGCATGCACGCGTAATATCATTGTTGTATGTTAACGTTATGAGGATGATTTACAAAGAGATATGTTTCAAACACAAAAAGTGGCAAGAGAGTACTCACTGACAACTTCAGTAAGAAAGACCAAAACCATAGCCTTTAAAGGTAAATATCCGGTGAGGACTAAAATAGTTATAAACAACAGCATTTTAGAACAAATGAGCCGTTTCAGATATTTCGCCTGTGCAGTAAGCTATGAATCTGAATATGATATAAGAGAGAAGATAAATAAATTTAGGAGTATTTGTCGTACGATTCATAGAAATCTTAAACATAAAACAAGACACAGCACAAGGATTAAATTTTATAAGACAATTACAATACCCATATTGACATATGCGAGTGAGGCATGGGTCATGACAAAAAAGGAATGCGGCAAGATTCAGATTGCTGAAATGCAGTTTCTTCGATATATTTTAAATTATATATTGCAAGATAGAATAAGGAATGAAGATATCAGAGCAGAACTTGAAGGAAAGGACATAAATGAAATTATTTCAATTTACAGAAGACAATGGTGGGATCAACTGCAAAGGATGACAGAGGATAGATTGCCGAAAGCGGCACTGAACTATAAAGGCATTGGTAGAAGAGACGTGGGTCTCGTTTGAGGATGAGATGGGTGCCGGAACAGGTTTATATAACCTAATCCTTGAAGAGAATAAGAAGAAGATGTTAACGTTGGCACTGATAAGCATGGGCCAGAACGTAACATAAAATATTAGTTCAGGTCAGTTTCCCCTGAGGTTTGGGTTATCGCCACTTTCAGGATCCAGGGGGAGGGGCTGTGGGAGCCAGAGGGTTGAGAAGCATGTATAGCCAATGAGAATACGCTAAAAGGATTGGCCGCCTAAACCTAAGCCTGCGGTTACAACATTTTATTGCAAATTCCGTAATAAACGTTTACCCGTTTACACGTCTCTTCATAAATTTCAGTTGTTTATGACGTAGTGTTGGAAATCTCGCTAAGTCCGCATATACCTAGGAAGCGCGGACTTCAAATAAATATTTCTTCCGTACGCAGGATGGGGTGGTGGCGTACAGTCAGCGTTGTTTGTTGCGAAACCTCTTGTTCGGTCACATCAGTCTAGTTGTGTGGATGTGAACATCCAGCGGTATTATGAACCACGAGGTATAGAAGAAACTGAATCAAATATCCGCTGAAATGGGACTGAATATAAATATTAGCAAAACTAAATACATGCTGATTTGTGCATCAAAAAGGAGAAGACATTTATATAATGTTTGCATAAAGGATAGTATTCATTTGTTGCTGTTAATAAGTTCGTATACCTGGGTAACATGATAGATAATGAGGGGTCCATAAACACGACAATACACGGCATGATACAAATAGGAAATAGGGCATATTATGCCAATAGCAGAGTATTGAGAAAGAAACTCATTAGCCGTAACATAAAAATAAAGACGGCACACATAAAAAAAAAAATATATATATATATATATATCACACCGGTTTACTGGTTATGGAGGCGAGACATGGACATTGCTAAGAAAGGAATAAGAAACTAAGAAGATTTGAAACAAAGATCGTAAAACATGATTATGCCCTGGTTAAAGAAGATGACGAATGGAGAATAAGAAATTACCAGGGGATTGCTATTGAATCGTGAGGACATTTATGATTCATGAAGCTCAATAAATACAATGGCTAGGTCACTGAGAATGGATGGATGATCAGCGTATGCTGAAGAAAATCCTGCAAGTCTATAAAAGCAGAAAGAGGGATCGACCTAGGATAAGATGATTGGATGATGTGCTAGCAGATCTCAGAAAACTGGATGTGAGCGGTTACACTTGGATGGCAACGGATACGAGCGTCTCGATTTTCGGCCTTCCTCTTCAGTACACAGTACGAATCACAGTTAATACCTTTTTGCCTATTTTAGCCATATTCCAAACTACCCCTTCCTCTGTTATTTTTCCTCTAATTATTATTCGCTTTAAAATCAAAGTGGCATAGATAGGCAATGGATAGGAGACATTGGAGAAGATTGATGTTAGGAGACAAGGCTCACGTTGGGCTGTAGTGCTAAAGAAGAAGAAGATTACCACCGGGTAATCTTTTTTTGGATATTTAAAGGAGAGTGACTATTAGCATACGGAGCTGAAAAAGTAAAAAAAAGCCTAAAAATTAAGAGAGCAACAAATTTCGTGGAACTGTTTGGGGGTGGTTTGGTCCCGTTCGTCACCCCCCCCCCGTAAATACGCCCCTGCTCCAATACACAGCTGAAAAGTGAAACGGGTAAAAGTAGAGGATAAAATAAAATTGTGAAAAATTCAATTCAACGGCAATAGCTGTGCTGCGAGATGGCGTACTCGGTAACAAAACGGAAATCCGTTGTGTCTGTTACGTGTGGGAGCCTAACCCACCTACTCGTTATTGCCGTTGTGGTTCATTGAATTGGCCGTCATCGTTCCGCGGTAGATTGTGATGCATTTACTGTATATATCTTATTACAGTGAAACATTAAAGACTCAAATACCGGCTTGTTAGAGTCGACCGTCTCCTAAGCGGCAACGACAACCACTTGTACAGTTCAGATAGAGACATCCGACCATATTTAATACCGAATGACTTTCTTGTTTCGAGGTGACCCTGTTTTCGCAGACTAGTACGGATCTAGACTGGGAAGTCGAGAAACATCTCTGGTGGAGAGCTGCAGCACTCATGAGTATTGGAATGGGGCCAAAGACGGTAGTAGTCAGCTGAACATCACCGGGCATTGGTACGGCAGGTGAACTGCGAGGGTGGACAAGACTCTATAGCGGAGGTGACGTCCGCAGCCAGTCTAGTGGAAGAACACCCCGAAATCAAAATACCTGGTCCTCTAGGTTGGGGGTTGGGCGTGAGGTTGACGACCTCATCCTGTGAAAAAGCTATTGTTGTGAATGCTCACGAATCAAAATACACAGGCTAATGTGGGTTGGACATTGAGAGAATGAAGGAAGGACAGCCTACGAAACATACTTTCTACCAGAAACCAATGGGTAGTAGAAAAAGGGGAAGACCCCGAAGTAGATTCAAAGACCAGACAGAGGAGGACCTCGGAAAGCTGAACATAAGAAACTGAAAAATCGGGACATGCAATAGGGAGCAATGGAATCGACTCTTGGAGCAGGCCAAGACCCACCAAGGGTTGTAGAGCCACGGTTGATGGTGATGATGATTATTGATGACTTTCTTGTTTGTCTTCTGATTTGTATCTTGATTTTGGTAACTGGTTTTGTAGCATTTCGGATAACTCTTGACTCTTCAGATCACCTTGTTTACACCAAAAACTTTAACAGAATTGTATTAGTTTTTCTTTAAGTAATATTCTCTTTAACATTCGCGGATTCCAGGTAGATGTTTTGTTTAATAAAATATTGTTTTTTCAATTTTGTTTTTTAGAATTTCGTATTTCTTGACTTTGGTTCCAAGGTTTGGTATAACATGACCTTGGTTCTGTTATTTTAACATCAAGACTATAAGTTCAAACCGGAAATCTTGTTAAAGAAATGGATTACCCTTAAACGTGTTTATAGGCATTCAGCAAAAAAAAAAAACAATAGTGACCTTTGGACGCCAGATATAACATCACGTTTGTTTATAAAGTTAAATGTTGTTTCCATCGTCGGAAAAAGTGTTTAATGATGTACAACACGAACTTCGATTGTTTTCCTTATTGGTTGTTTGCCGTGTGCAATAATAAGTCTGATGTGGACGCAGGAAAACGTCAGAGTTTGTTGAACTGTGCCTAAAGAATTTTGATATTAGTCTGATGGTTCTGTGAGAGATTAATGTGAAAAAGGCTCATTCCATTGTCGTCGTTGCTAGAATACAAACGCGTTCCTTGTACATTATCCTGTGTCCTTGGTCTTCCATGTTCGTTTTACTACGCGTCTGTTACTTACAGTTTGTGTCAAGGTAACCTGACCCTTCATGCAAGGAAATGGTGTGCATAGATAGCCTTGTTATGTACGTCGTTCGTTCTCTAATTTTGAAATCTAAATTATTATTATTATTATATTATTAATTATTATTATACAAGGCGTTCATTCGCATTTTTTGTCGTGTAATCTTCAACGTTACGGCTTTAGATACGGGGTTTACGACCGACAGATGTCACCAGTGGCGTATCTAGAATTTGGCCTTTGGGGGGTCTGGGTCCGGTCGAGTCAGCTTCGTGCAAACAAAATATAAGGTCAGACTGATCAACATTACTATATTTAAAGTGGTTGAAAAACGTGTGATAACATCCTGAAATCAATCCAATTAAAGTAAACGGTAATAACACAATCAAAGTACGCGTTACTGAAATATTGTTCAGAAGATAATGACTGAATTGATTTTCCTGTATTTCATATTTCAAACCTGTATGCAAACGCTGTGTAATAAATCTGTTTGTTTATTTAAAAAAAGAGTTACTAGCTGAAAGAGAAATAATAAAAGAGCCTAAAAATTAAGAGATTAACAAAATTTGTCGACCCTCTGGCGGGGAGGGGGTCCGGTCCCGTTCGCCCCTCCCATAAATACGCTCCTGGAAATCACGTCTATTACTATTCGTCAGCGTGTTTCTGGATACTCCGTATAAGCTTCCCGCGTCTCCTCGCGGGAGCTAAGAGGCGAGTCTTCTTATCCCGCTAAAATTTCATTTTGTTTGATTGAATTCTCACTTTCATTTTCCCCATTTCTCGGAATTCACTTTTATATCGGACAGAACTCACTTTTTCACTTTTTATATCGGAATTCACTTTTTTATTTACTTCGCCTGCTGCTTCGTAGAGACTGATAGATATTCTTGTAATTGTCTTGGAAACCTGGCAGATACAGTTGTAGTCGAAGCATTCGTTGGCTTTAAGAAGACCTTTGATAGAGTAGATAGAAATTTTGCTGTGGCAAATATTAGAAGAACGGGGATACCACAACAGCTTAAAAGAACTATACAAAGTCTTTATAATGGAACAAGAATAGCTGTCAAAAATAAATGTAGGATATCTCAACAAATATCTGTCAATCAAGGTGTTAGACAAGGGTGTAGTATATAAACTACTCTTTTTAACACTTATATTGACGATCCAGTAAGGAAATGGAAACATCTAGTGAACCCTGGTATTAAGTGATCACGGGACGGATATCTGAATGTGCTGCTGTTTGCTGACGACTTGCTTGTACTTCAAAATACAGAATCTGATTTGCAAAAATCTACTTTTTAAGTTTCACCCGATTTCCAAACAATACAATATGAAAATCTCCACTGTATACAATGATTAATGATCGATTTCTATAAAGTCTTCTGAGCCATTGTAATTATTTGGTTAATAATGATACTGGCTATTATAGAAATTATGATATTGTTGTAAGTTAGGTAAGTTCCAGACGACTGTGGGACAATCAACCGTATTTTTAGAAACAAGATACGTCGATTCCAACTTTGTCGTGTTTACTTGCTGAATAGTTACTTGTCATGTTCCGGACGAAGATATATATATATATATATATATATATATATTGTAACAAATAAAATGATGTTACTTATGGAATTATATTATGTTCAAAAGCTCCACTGTTGAATGCGTCAATTTGTAATATTTTATTCTTCGTATTGTTTAAATTAGCAGCCATCCTTACTATTTCTTTTATGAATTTGCTAACTGCTATAATTTTTATTGTTCGACTAAGCTTTTCGTCATCACTGACATCTTCAGGTCTTAAACAACCTTAAGACCTGAAGATGTCAGTGATGACGAAAAACTTAGTCGAACAATAAAAATTATAACAGTTAGCAAATTCATAAAAGAAATTGTAATATTTTACTTTATATGAGGTCTCCTGCAAATCAATGTTAATCTATTTATAAAGAAAAATATTTATTATGTGGTTGATATTATTCGGTTCTTGATAATAGATCTGTATTAAATAGTTATTTAGTGTTTTACAAGAGAAAAACGCTCTATTCTAGTTATTATATTGAGTAATTCAATATTTTTCTCCAACCCTAGTCTGTATATACTATCGCCAGAGTGAAGAGAGAAGAGCGTGTAAAGCAAGTTAGTTCTCTATTCTCCCGTATTCACCAGCTGTCAACAGACGAGCGCTGTGGTTTGCGATCGACCAGTTATTATAGGTTAAGTCGTTCCACTTGATGTGTTTCTCACGTTCCTTTCTCTGTAACTTACAACCTATTCGAAATACACTAATTATTCTACAAATAACAAGAAATCGTCCAATTCAAGAAGGATTCTTTATTTTATATATTTTTTAATTCCAACAGATGCTTCCTCTTGCGACTAATACACCATATCGATTACACAATACGTAATCGATTTGTCATTGAATTCTGGTTTTAGATGTTAAGATTTAATTATAATTTTTAATTTGTTTTTTATCTCAGGGTACATGTAGTTCTTTTAACTATTAGTAAGGTCAGGTAATGCAATTTTAAGGTTACTAAGTATTACAATATTGTTATAAAATCTTATTATATAAAATTAAATATAAGCAGGTTTTTTACCAATTTGGACCGGATACTCAGTATGGCAGTGTTTTGCTACGCCGAGACGAGAACAGAATGGTGATTCAGCTCTGGAATAATAACAGCCTCCAGCTTCTCAATAAAAGTTTGGTATTGATGTCCCAGAATGTAGTAGAAGGTTCAGTTCTGGTCTTCGTTAATCTTCACGGTTCTGGTAGTTGCAGGTCCCAATGGAATTTGTGTAGTATTAAGACTTCGTTCGGTTGTGGAAAGTGAGGTTTAGTACTTTAATACAAAATTTCTTCGTTTTCCCTCGGCTATGGATCATCTTTATTTAATTATAGTTCATCTTCATCGTTACTCTTTTGCTGTTAGTTGGTTGAATGATTTATTTTTTTGAATTCATTTTAATTTAATGGTATCTCGAATTATATTGGCAGAGAATAGATTCAGCAATCACTACTCAGTCCTTTTTAATGGATTTCTGTTTCTTAAATTTGATTTATTTTAATTTGATTCATTTAGTTTGGTTTTCTTTCTTTTAAATTTGTATTAACTCAACTCTACCCATTCACATATAACAATTGAGTGTTGAAATCAACAAGATATCTTGCATACAGTCGTCCCTAACAACCATTTCTTCTTCTGTTATTGGATAATATTTGTTATCCTAGAGCCATAATTAGAAAATATTCTTACACTTTTAATAAAATACTCCCTTATTAGAATTACATTAAATCACATAAAACTTTCACCTAATATGCATTATTAAACCATATACATTTTACTACATTTTCTTCTTGATCGACTTATTTTAAAAGGTATTATTTTTCTTTTACAAAATACTAATTTTAGGCCTATTTGTTTTATTACATGTGTTATAATCTTTTGTTTTTAATTTAACTTTTCTGACCTGGCCTACTGTACAATGAGTCACTGGCTTATGGCCAATTATTCTAATTTTATTTTATCCTGATTTCAATTTATTATTATTTATTTTATTATTGAACCCTTCATCTGTTTATAACATAATTACTATGACCCCTTGACAATTTATTAACAATTATTGCCTTCCTCGCCAAGTTTACAAATATTATCTTACGATAGCTTCATTAATTATTCAAAGTAAATACACTTAACATGATACAATACATAATAAATACACTTGTATTTAATTACTTAAATACAAGTTTGACATGAATGAAATTAGTATCAATTACTTAATACTTTCGTAAAGCAATTGCTTCACACCTGCTACATACAAAAACACAGAATAAATATCATATAAACAAAATTTCATGATAAAGCACAACAACATGTACATCATTATAAAACATTAAATATCAATTAAACAGTCCACTCTTTTCAGACTTGTCTATAGTAATTTCATCTGATTAGACACTGTGTTTATTGTTTACATCTTCCACTGATCACTCCATATTTTATACTTATAGACATTTTTTATTATTTTACTACCTAGTAATCTTACTAGGTATTATTAATATATTTATTATGTGAGGTTTACCTTCCTGAACTTATTTATGGCATACATTGGGTATTGTTTTAATTTATATTGACAAAGTTTTTATGTAACGTATGGGACCTTAACTTCGTTACGTTACTATATATATATATACACACACACACACACACACACCCATGAATCCGCCTTCACGGCTGGTCAATATTTATGAATTGACCAGCCGTGAAGGCAGATTCACGGGTGTATATATATGGGTTCCAGCGGGATATTATTTGTCGTGGTTTAGGACTTGAAAATGGTGGAAACACTGAAAGGCTTCGTCCGGAACATGACAAATAGCAGTTCAAATAAACACTAAAAAGTTGGAATTACAGAGACTGCTAATTCGAAAAAAAAAAACAAGAGGAAAAGGTACGTGGAGGTACAAATTTAAAGTTTTACAAAGTTATGGCGGTCCCTGTACTGCCCTATGGGTGCGAATTATGGACAACACCTAAGAAACAAGATAGTGAAATACAGGTCTCGGAAATGGTGTTCTTAAGGTGAGTTAAAGGTGTTCTAAACTTGGCCGTATAAGGAATGAGATCATATGAGAAGAGTTACAAGTTTTAACTTGAATGAAAAATTAAAAGAGTACAAACAACGGTGGAAAGAACACTTGGAAAGAATGTTAGATTCCAGACTGGCCAAACAAGTCTGGAGATACAAACCTATAGGATGTAGATGTGTGAGTAGACCCAGGAAGAGATGGTTGCAGGATCTTTGAGGGCGCAACAGGCAGCACCCTTGCCCACGCCGTGTTGTGAACATGATAATGATCTTGGAAACCGATTGCAGTTTTGTAAGTTGTATAACTGTCTGTCGTAATTATTGTTCCGTCATCAACTTGAGACATGATTGTTGTTTCATGATAAAACCTTACAGTGGTTTTCCGTAAAAATTAATATTAGAATTAATATTAATTCTAGTTCCATGCAGCTGACTCTAGCATATATATATATTCAATCACTTTCTGCTACAGTCCGTTTCTTGATGTGTATAATACATTTAATATTGTATCCATCTTCCTAATAAGGAAAAAAAGTATATCTTGAGATTTATTTATAAATATTAAATGTAATATATATATATATATATATATATATAGAATTTGTGATGTTTTCAATTTGTTTCTTCTGCAAGTAGTATAATTTCGTATATTCTTTTTAAAAAAAAAAAGAATAATCATATTGAAAACATCACAAATTATATAATTACTGCAAGAAACATTGAGTTACTTATATAGAAAAAAAAAAAATATATATATATATATATAGAGAGAGAGAGAGAGAGAGAGACTGAAGATTTCTTTCTACTGAATACAAATCCACACCGTTACTCCGATTACCACCAAATTTTGCACGGGTAACCTTTGACACAAGGTGAAAAATACTGTCTAACTTGGAATTTGATAATCTGCCCCGTTCGCACGATTTAGGCCCTTTTCATTATGCCTTTTTGTTGACGCGAATAAATATGTCAACAACACCATGGAGACCAGAATTAATTACTATAGTATCAAGATAAAGAAATGCAATTTAGCGGCATCGGAACTGTATCTTTATCAGTTCCTGCAGTACATTTTCGATCTTTAAATATTATATGCGATTGTATCGATATATTACGATGTAGAAAAGAAGTGTAGCCTACTAATTGTAAATTGTCCTATTTCTTAATGCAAAGCGAAAATACGTGTTGTTTTCATTTGTGATGTTAGGTGACGACGGTTTTTGGTTTTTAGTTTACTGCTGAAATAAATAAAAGCCATGGTTGAGGACAACGTAACGTTTAGTGTGTGTGTGTGTGTGTGTGTGTGTGTGTGTGTGTGTGTGTGTGTGTGTGTGTGTGTGTGTGTGTGTGTGTGTGTGTGTGTGTGTGCAATGGTTATAACACAGTAACACTTAAAATAAAGAATCTAACGTTTTTGAGTTAACGGGTACTTGTGCTAGAAATATAATATGAAAATCTCATCCCCTCCCAAAAAAAAGTCGTGGCCTTTTGGAGTGGAATGGGTTCAATCAAAGATAATTAATCACTGATTGTAAAGCCTTAGGGCACGTCAGCCGCATCAGATATTTCTGTGGGGACATAGGTTTAGGTACCTAGTTTATTTTATATCTATAATTTCTTTACCTCAAGATATTTTTTTCCTTATGGGGAACATGTTTTGGAAATCCTGTTGTTCCCATCCTCACCCGAAACACGTTCCGAATATGAAAAATATCTTGAGGTAAAGAAATTATAAATGTTAAATAAATAATATTATATTGTATGCCGGTTTGATATAAACTGTGGTTAGTTTACGTACATGTAACCAGAGACGGAGTGTTTGATGACAATCACTGCACATTGACTGACCGTGGGAACTGTCGCACTGGATATATCGGTCGCCAGATTACTGAGATATAGGCCTGTAGTCCTACCGTACTGTCATCACGCTTCATCGGTGATGACAGTGCTTCACGCCGTGAGAACCAACCTGCTCATCCTACCACTTAGTAGTCTGCTGCACTGTCTTCCACTTCCTCTGACAGGGTCTGTGCGCAGGTGTTTCAGTTACAGACGTGACGGCTGAGTTTTTCTTACAATCGACATGTTATTACACGTTTAATAAACTCTATATCTTGTGAACAACATGATAGTAAATATACCAACTTTTCACGCATGTACCGAATACGAGCCAAGAACCACAACGTGCACATCACATTTACGAGCACAATACTGAACACCTTAAAAAGCACGCTGTTTAATCAATGAATTCTCGACGTCTTCAATGATATAGAAATAATGGTTCTGACAACACGAGCCGCAGAGAAACGGCTAAGAATATTCAAAACAAAAACAGATCGGACCAAACCAACAATGCAGTTTGGACAAAGATAGCACAACACAGAGAAAGACCGAACAGTCTTGAGACATAACTTGGACTGGAGTTAACTTTACTTTATATTAGTATTAACTGGATATAACAATAATAGAATCTATAAGACACACACGCGCGCGCGCGCGCACGCACAAAGAACATGCACAAAACTCATATGAACAGGTACGCTGCAGTTGACCTGAGGCGGGTTCATGTGAGGTGTGTGTGTGTGTGTGTGTGTGTGTGTGTGTGTGTGTGTGTGTGTGTGTGTGTGTGTGTGTGTGTGTGTGTGTGTGTGTTATAGATTCTATAGTTGGTAAGTTTGTTTTTGTAGTAGCAGCCGATATCAAATATGAACTAGTAAGATGATGATGACGATCACGGTAACATGGCCGTGTCGTCATTCATTCCCTTTAGTAATCTGCGACTCATTTTTTTTTATTCAATACTTTCCTCAGTTTCATTTTTCAAACAACGCAACCGCTATACCCAGCGGGTTCTGAAACAATCCATCTAAAACGCTGCAATTCTTTCTTTATTTATTTCCATCATTTGCCAACACTCTAATAAATAAGATTAAGTTCTAACCGGCTGAACAATCGCTTACAATGGAATTTTAACACTCATTCTTAATCTCGAACACTAGATCAAAAATTTACAGGCATTGCACAAATGCAATGCACAGAGAAGGGCATTGAAAATGCTTCAATAAATCTAAAAAATATATATATTTATGTTCATTCACCAATCAATGAATTCATTCTTCATTTACCAATGTACAGATTATAAGTTAAATGTAGTCGCATTCATAAGCGATGTTTTATATGTGTACTACGTTATTGACAACAAAGAAGTAGTTTCTATGGGAACTCACCGGTTCCCATTTTCGATCACGCACCAGCGATCGGCCGCAAATGTGCGACACGTCCTTATAAACATTTTCAATGTTAAAATCAATTTTGAGACCCACTCTGCATCATATTATCAATCGGTACTGTTCACGCACTTATGCGCCATCCTCCTCAGTAGCAATAATAACCTGATCATTTGCAAAATGAGGTATACAGAGGCAAATTTCTATTTCTGTTCAAGAGTTTTTTTCTGCTCCACTCCATACTTTAAGAGCTTTCTGAATGTAAATACTAACAACGTAGTGAAAATACAATATCTTTGTTTTAAACCGTTCATGATTTTGATTATAATTACCGCCACACCACCTATCAGAATACCTACTGTGGGTAAATTCTCTACTACAGTATAAAAAATTATGTCATTCATAACAATACCCGAGTCCGTCTGAAGCGACCACATGTAACGCCTAAGGAATGTTTCAGCATTATTTTATTTTGTTTTTTTTTTATTCAAAGGATAATCGCGCACATTAATCGCCATGGCCGTAACACATTGCCGCCTATAAGTTCTTGACAACATAATTAACGGGTAGACGAGTTGTAGAGTTGATGTGATAAATAAGGTTATAATATTTAAAACGAGTGAGCATCACACTAGGGACACGATCAATTTGTAACATCATCATTAAGCGGATGTCGTCGTTGAGCCAAGGGACGATCAGACGCCCATAATTAATGGTATACTATTGCCTAAGGTTATACAACAGTGAACAGTCATGCCATAACCGACTATAATATTGTCTTACAGTTATCACGCGTTTCATAATGATGAAGGCCATATTAGTCTCGAGAATATCTTTAACCTGCACTAAACGTTATACGCTGGATAAACGGCGTTCAACTTAGTAGCGTAGTTTTTTCGTTTTCAGTAAGTACGCTCCCTTCAAATACTGTATAACCTGGAATATAAATGTTATGATATTGTTAAAATTAAAATCATGAAAATGAATAACTACAAATATTAAGTAGTCTTTAAATGTAATTACAAATACTGAGCCCACAACATGATAATACATGACAGGATACAAACAGGAAACAGAAACAGGGCATATTATGCCAACAGCAGACTATTGAGAAGCAAACTCATTAGTCGTAAAACAAAAATAAAAATATATGACACTTATCAGATGTTGTTACTTATGGAGGGGAGACATATTCATTGATAAAAAATGAACAAGTAACACTAAGAAGGTTTGAAACAAGATCGTAAGACGTGTTTATGGCCCGGTTACAGGAGATGACGAATAGAGATAAGAAATAACCAGCAGATAGATGAGCTATTGAATCACGAAGACATTGTAAGATTCATAAAGGTACAACGAATACAATGTCTAGGTCACCTGGAGCGGATGGATGATCAGCGTATGCCAAAGGAAATTGTCAGGGCGCAGGTCTATAGAAGCAGAAAGAGTGGCCGACCTAGGATAAGATGGTTGGGTGATGTGCTATAAGGTCTCAGAAGAATGGATGTGAGGGGTTACACTTAGATGGCACTGGGCAGGAGACTTTGAAGAAGACTGGTGTTGGAAGACACGTTTTTGAAGAAGACAGGGCTCACGTTGGGCTGAAGAAGAAGAAGAAGAAGAAGAAGAAGAAGAAGAAGAAGAAGGAGGAGGAGGAGGAGGAGGAGGAGGAGGAGGAGGAGGAGGAGGAGGAGGAGGAGGAGGAGGAGAAGACTAAGTCTATTTCGGTCTGAAATGTTTTTCAGACTTGAATAACAGTACGCTTCCTTAAATAAAATATTAATTGTTTGTTGTAATGCAATCTAATGTGCGTATTCTGAAATTAATATCAAACTTACTCACTTTGTAATATTATTCTCTTTTGTAATGGTTAGTTTTGTTTACTTCGTTTCAATGCTTTCTCATTTCATTTCCGCCTTAAGTTGTTGTTAGACACTCACACACCGCTAGCTAATTATAAATTTTGCATTATACTTTATTAAAGTTAGCTTCTTTGATGCCTTTGATAACATACGATAATTAGACAAACAAAGAAAGCCCCTTTT
Organism: Magicicada septendecula; assembly: GCA_034769895.1. Taxonomy (NCBI): domain Eukaryota; kingdom Metazoa; phylum Arthropoda; class Insecta; order Hemiptera; family Cicadidae; genus Magicicada; species Magicicada septendecula. The sequence continues at coordinate 54,493,304 of CM068373.1, forward strand.
TTGCAGTCTCCTAATTAAAGTAAAAAAATGGCACTCTCATAAATTCATAATGTATTAATATATTTTGCCTAGACTTTTTAAAAATAAAGTTCATATTTATGACTATAACTACGTTCGTCCACGGCAGGTAGCAGGCCACACCCTTTAACATCCAGGTCATCTGTGTCCCTACGGCAAGAGCTCTACTTGAAGCTCGGGACGTAGCACACGGACGGGCAACGGGTGTGTAAATAGCAGACTGAATACCAAATAAATAAAACTATTCGTTTAAATATTGAAACTCTTTAAATTGTTGGAAGATCAGGTACCCAGACTGTAGGGGCAGTGATCCCATTCCAAACATTTGGATTGCGGTTACGACAGTCGTAGGTTACATCCGGTCGAATATAAGGAGAGACACGACGTTGAGGCTGACTACCGTTTGGATCAGGAGCACACGATGCGTACCCTATTGTGAAATTCTCAAACCTCTTTATGTTTATACTGTTTTCACAACAAGAATTTTTAGTTATTATTACACTCTGTCGTTTAATGTTTTATTCGGCCTCGCATGAAAATCTAGTTAATTTTATTATTAACTGATACAAAATACCTGAAAAATACTAAAAAATTAAAATACTGATGAAAGGAGTAGCTATATAAACGATTACAAAGTTTGACATAGTACAAGTACTACTGACTTCAGTGTTGTTGGTAATAAGTTTTAGATTATCCTAATTCTGTAATAATTAATTAGTAATCAATTATTCACAAATAGATCTACTTTTCCGAGAAATCACATGTTCTGCTAAATCAGGATTTGAACTAGCAGAATCCACGCTAGCTTCTTTAAAATTACGTTTGAAAGTAAATTCGGAATTAGGGTAATAAGTTATGAATAAATTATGGACTAGTTTGCCTGATATCTAAATGTTATTCTGTAAGTTCATATGAGATAATATTCCCGTGTTAATCAGAATTATTACTAGTTATAATTATCGTGTCTCCCACGATATTAACATTTCAAAACTTAAAAATTTGAGAAAATTTATGTGTATACAGTTTTCTTCTGGGTTTTGTTCTGGTAAGTTTGATTTACCTGAATTGGTCTGCTATCGAATTTAGCGTTAACACTCTAAGAACACATCTCAACTACATTCAGTGACAGTGGCGGCTGGTGTTTCCAAATTTTGGTGGTTGGAGTAGTTGGTTGAGTGGATGGAAGATCGGTTAAAAGACATTAAACTATCACAATCACAGTTATACAAAATTATTACTACAGTTTTATAACCTCAAACAACGGATAACGTTTACCTTGAACCAACGTAAACACTAAACCTGACATAACTTATAAATCAAGAAAGCTGTGCTGATTTCACGACACAAAGTTGCTCTACAGCGCTACTAGTGGAGCGTTGGAGAACGTTTTGCAACCGCCTAGCTAACATTGGGAACATAGAGCGGTTGTGAAGAGTAGCGCACATCCTCCCATATGTTTGTGTAGTAACCTAAGCTCTGTCATATACTGTTCAAGTTGCGAAAAGCCTGCAACCACCAGCTTGCAACACATTTGAATTGTACGCGAACATTACCGCGTAGAATCTGATACGCTCTCCGTTGGAAATTACGATACTTTTAGCTGCTTAATGTTTTAGTATATTATTCTGCAGTTTAGTTATTCTATATTGGTGGTTGTGCAACGCTGCAACCATAGCACTAGCCGCCACTGTTCAGTGGTTTGTTTTTGAGGATCGTTAATTCAGTCGCGGTAAAGTCGTAAGTCGTGACCTGTATTAACTGTTGATCTTTGTTCGTTAAGTTTCTCACTTATGTATATCATAAATGGAATTTTAAGATCAAGCATTCATTTTAACATCGGTACTCTGGGGTTCTGAATCGTCTATTGTGCGTCGTTTTAACGCTTCTTGCCCGTGATAAAAATTTGAGGAACTAAAACAGAAGGTTCCACTTCTGACAGCACTTTTCCTAGGTTGCTACAAGGTCGCCACTGCATCCGATTTCTTATTTTCTATAATAGACCTGGTTGTGATAGGCCTAAAACAGCCTAAAAATTAATTCGAATTTTTCCTCCTAGTACAAAGTGTTTTTTTTTCAGTAGTCCAGTGGGTATGGCACCTGGCTACTAATCTAGAGGTCCCGGGTTCAATTCCGGGGCCCGCACCATAAAATCAAGGTGCGTTTTTCAGCCCCCAGGTCGACTCAGCCTGTTGAAAATGAGTACCTGGGGTAACAACCTGGGGATAATAATGGGCGGCTGAAGCGTAGTCCTGGCCACACTGCCTTCCTTGTATGTCGTACGGCTCACATTAGGCAGCCTACCCTGCCTCACTCCTAAGCTGCTTCGGTGGTACACATGGGGGCCATTATTATATTTGTTTTTGAACATTTTCTATCATTCGCTGGCAGAATAAAAGGGTTCCGGTTCAACGGGATCTGACTTCGTTATACTTACACAGAGTAAATGAAGACACATTAATAATCGAATTAATAATAATCAGGCTTCGGATAATTATGCATTTGCATATTGCATATGCAATTGCATATTTGGAGCAGTTTTATCTTAACAGTGCATATTTTGGGTTTTCCTCCTGTTAGGGCATATTTCAAAAGTATTTTCGTCTTGAGTGTAGACATCAGCTTCTGCAGGACACTATTGGAAAATTTGACATATATTTGAGATAACTGAAGTGTTAAGCTGTGCTGGTTATCCACAGGTAGGCTGTTTGACAGGTCGGCAGCGTGTTTAAATTTAGCAACACCAGCCCTACATCCGGCCATGGCTTTGTCTACCTGCAATGCAATTAGGTGGGTACTGATTCTTGGAATTTCCCTTACAGCAGGGCTGTCTTTTCCTCATTTCGTAAATAGTTACCTTTCACGCACAATTAGTTCTTGTCAGTCTTACTTTGGTTGAGTTGAAACAGGTTGTGGTTCATAGTACGTTAAATAGCTGTATTCTTGCTACTTAATTTATAATGCCTAAGGAGAAGAGAACTGTTAGTGAAGTATTGAAAGTGTATGTACGCGAGTTTCAAGACTTTTCAACTGACGGAAGTGTGTTGTTTTGCAAATACTGTAGCACAGTCGTAACCGCAACTAAAAAGTATCAAATTCAACAACATCTTCGAACAACAAAACACAGTAAATTGAAAGAGGTAAACTTGAAACAAAAACACCAGCCTCTTGTAACCACTGCTTTAGTTAAACCTGGACCAACACGAAGTAAATTCAATGAAGATCTGTGTAAAGCGTTTGTCTCGGTAAACATCCCATTGGCTAAGCTAAACAATAAGAACTTAGTTCAGTTTCTGCAGGAGTATACGAAACAACCAGTCCCAGATGAATCAACAATTAGGAAGAATTACGTTCCTGAGCTTTATAAAGTAATGTTAGGTAAACTAGGGGAAAAGGCTGATGGAAAAAATATTTGGGTCTCACTAGACGAAACAACGGACGTGGATCAAAGATATGTAGCTAACTTCGTGTTTGGAATTTTAGGAGAGGAAGAAGAGAGAGAGAAATCATATCTACTAAATATGGCTGTGTTACCTAAGGTGAATCACTCAACAGTTGCTGCATTTTTCAATGATTCTCTTTCTTGTTTGTGGCCATCAGGCATTCTTTACGATCATGTTCCGTGGCCTGCACTGATGCTGTACCTTACATGTGTAAAGCCATGGGAGGTCTTGGGATATTATATCCCAAGATGATACACGTCACATGTGTAGCACATGGACTTCATCGAGTCGCTGAAACAGTCCGGGCTTCCTTTCCTGAAGTAAACGCGTTGATCTCTACAGTGAAAAGAGTGTTCCTGAAGGCTCCAAGTCGCAAGAAATTCTTTTTGGATGCAGTTCATGATGTGCTGCTCCCGCCTTCACCAGTTCATACAAGATGGGGAACGTGGCTCGAAGCTGCTGTTTATTATGCCGATTATTTTGAGGTAGTAAAAAAGCTAGTTCAAGACCTCGATTCTGAAGAAGCTGCTTCTATTAAAGAACCTCAAGAAGTCTTGAGCAAAGATGGTGTTCGTGAGCAACTTATATTCATTCGTTCCAATTTGCTTTGCATACCTTCAGACATCAAGAAATTGCAAGAAAAAGGACTGCCTCTTCACACTAGTATTGGAATTGTTGAAGAAGTCGAACGATCCCTAATGAACCTAACTAATCAAGTTTTCTCGGAAAAATTGCAGAGTGTAGTGCTAAAAAACTCCGGTCTCCGCAAACTTAAAAGCATTTCTGGTGTTATCCAAGGCAAAGACAAAATTGACAGTGGATCGATACTAGAAGTCTCTGATTTCGTTAAGTTGGAGTATGCTCCAATTGTGGCATGTGATGTGGAGAGAGTGTTTTCTGAGTACAAAGTCATTTTAAGTGAAAATAGGCGCAAGTTTGTGTTTGTAAACCTATTACATCATGCAGTGATTAAGTGTAATCAAGACTTGTGAATTTCATTGACAAACTGCAGCATTTTATTGTGGTACGGTATGTAATTCTTTTTTATTTTGGCAATGTTTAAAGTGTAACATTCATTTCTTATAATAAACCGCTAATTGATAACAGATATTTGTTTGTTTTTAATGCATATTTCAAAATTTTTAGTGCATAGTTTGACACTTTTTAGTGCATATTTTGGCATTTTTAAGTGCATAATTATCCGAAGCCTGATAATAATAAAGACCAACAAAGAAAAACATAACCAAACGAACAAAACACAAATAGGTGGGCAGTAACTGCTGCACGTTGGTTTCGGGAACGAACATAGCTGATAACTGAGCGTTTTGCCGGTTTATACAGCGGTAACAAATTGGGCGGAAGAATGTGCCCCCCCTCCACAGTTTGTACAATGACAACTAGTATGAGGCCAATGACCGTACGCAGTAAAACATTGCCGATGTCTGAGCCGGCAACACAAGACAGTGCAAGTGCCCAGTAGTTCGAAAGCAATGATACGCTTTTCTTCAAGTTTCCCTACCAATATCGTTCGAATTTCAAATTATTTAATAACCTAAAGTATTTATTCTGTGATATAATTAATATTTTTTTCTTTCGTTTCCTGTACCGTACAGCGGTTAAATGGACGCCACGCTACTGCTTCTGGGAAACTGTATTTTTTCATTTCCTTTGTATTACAGACGAAGTACGTGAAAAAAATGAATCATTCCAGATACCCGAAGGCCTGTAGGCTACGTATTTTGTATGCAAGTATCGTTACATACAATACACTTCTTTTGTTCGAACAGTTTTTAATAATTTCATTAATGAAAACATACGTTATTAAATATTAAATTCTCAAATGAGGTGTTTATGTCAAAATTTCAAACAATCGTAACAAGGAAAACGTAACACTTATTTTCTCGATTCGATTGAAGTCGTGACAGTCTACGAAACAGACAGTGACACAATGAATAACACCAATTACAAAGGCTGTGGTTGCCCACGGCTACGCTGAGTTGTGCCTTTATTGACGATGCAAAGTTTCAGTTCGTTATTTTCTCCTGCTGTCACGACTGCGGGAACGCAAATACTAGTGGTAGTAATAATCCGTAGGCAAGCAGATAACGTATCACGAAGGCCAGGTGAACACAAAGTTCCACTTGATTTACGACGCAATTTAATCGTTAGATCACGGATTCGATTCCAGTGGCTTCTTTATTTATGTTACGTCTGGTAGTGCGCGCCCGTTCGTAATTTATGGGTTTGATCATTGTATTCGAACGTACGTAACAATATATGAAGTTGTACACATTTTATATTATTGTATTCTTGGTACAATCTGAATAGTATCTACGTTTTGTGTTCGATTCCCCCGTAGCTTGGCAACACAACAAGAAACAACACGATCGAGTCCCGAGCCCGTAACGTATACAACAAACGCATGGGTTCGATTACCATCAGATTTATGTATTTACATTCTAGTCGTAGATCAAGCTGGCCGTTGCCGAGCTCCCGATCGGCGCCAGAAGTGTGTAGCGCATACACAAGTGGAGAGCTAATTAAAAACCACTTGGTGTAATGGCATCTGTACACTAACAACAACCTGATATTGTAATAATCGTAAAATATCTGACGTCTACAACATTTTATTTCTCATGTTATTTACGTGTCTTGGCCGTTTCGTATCAGCTGTTTGTTGTATACACGCACTCGTTGTTGTTTGTTACTTTTCATGACGTCTATACGGTGTTCCGAACCGGACGGCACCTAAGGGATTAGAAGTCCCTTACTCTCGTACACGCACTCACAACCGACCCGGCCCGGCCAGGCACGACCCGGGCGGTTCAGTACATGGTACACGACATTGTACATGGTACAATTCAAAACTATAAAAAATTTGTAATTTAGCTTATAATCGAAATTAAATTATAATTTTTGTAATCTCCGTGAAATTGTGAGAAAAATGAGTCCCCGACAACACATAATTCCGATAAATATGAGTATTTTACGGATTTCTACAGCAAACGGAGAATTGGAGTATTTAATACAGATTTTATTATACGTATGTTGGTAGTATCTTGATGATTTTAAACAAAATGTATTTACAATTTACATTCATGATGCAAAATTACGTCGTTAATATGAAAATTTGTATTTTTTTTCTATAATAACAAATCCTGTCTTGTATGTGATATTCATAAAAAATATTGACTGATATGATAATTTATAAATTACCTATTTACATACTACATTTATAACATAAATATCATATTGAAATTTAAGCACAGTACTGCAAAATATTAATTTCTAAAGCCAAAATGAATATTAAAATAGACTTAGTTGTACACCTAAAATATATCACAACCACGTCGTGTTTGGTGTCATTTTCTTTAAAATTTTATGGAGATTACGAACATGGTAAGCTCGTTTGTTAAAAAATTCATATTATAAAAGTTGCAGTTACGTAGTGGACGCCCCAGTAGATGATTCATACCCCAGGCGTGCGGGCCAGCTGCGTTTGTGTAGTGTGTGTGTGTGTGTGTGTGTGTGTGTGTGTGTGTTAGTAAGGATAGCCTAATCCCTCAGGTACCATGCGACTTGGAACACCGTATAGTCCCGTTTCGGTTCCAAAAGCGTAACAGTAGAGCCCTGTAATATCACACACACATTTACTGCCTACGATCGTTCCTATTAATGATGGACGGTCCTGTGTCACCCAACTAACTTTCCACTCTATTTCTAGAAAGTTGCCGCGGCCGCACGGAGCATCAGACTGAATCTAAGAAAATAAAAAAATTAATTTTCCACTCCTCTGCCCTTCAATAATATTTTTATCAATAAAACCACAACGTTTTATATTAATTAAGCCAAAGTATTTACAATCAAACAGTATACTTTTGCATACCATTAACTACTTCTAGATTCAAAAAACATTACATTATTTCAAAACTAATTGTTATATCACTGCCGATATCTTCTTAAAATTTGTTTTGCTATTGCGGTTCCTTTCCGGTGCTTCCAAAAAGAAAAATGTAGTAGCCCAAATTACACATTAAAAATCTGAACATTATTACCTAAGTGACTCAGCTCAACTCCACTGCGCTCAACTACGCTCTGCTCCACCGCACTCCGCATCTGGTGGCTACCTCGCCTAAAACACGCGAAACAGCCTTCGTTCCACAAGATGAGATTCAGTTAAAAATTTTCGTGTTCATTGTCAGTATTAAATTAAAATAACCATACGAAAACAAACGAAAAGAGAAAAGAAAAATAATGTTACACTTCCCCGACTGTGGACGTAATTTTCTGTATTTATTATTTTACTTGATTTAAGAATTGTAACCCGGAGATTATGCTCTCGGTTTTGTGTGACACCGGAACGCTTGGCAGACTGTACGGACGGTTGTGAGCGCGTTGGTCTACAGCAGTCATAGCCAACCTTTGAATTTATGGGGCCCCATATATAACACTGAGGACCAGTTCGATGGGTTCGCCCCTCCCCAGCCCGTCAATGGAAAATAGAAAGGTGCGGAGCTGGACGTTAGACATCAGTGGTCAACAGCTGGACGTTACAAACATTAACTGTCACTTTATAATACCCTTGCGCTTATATTTAGTGACGTGGAACACCGAATCAAAAAAAAACTTTGCAGTACTTTTCATATAAATTTGTGAACATTTTTCACATTACGAGTAAGTCATCAACAATCTGTCATCATGCACACGCACGTTAAAACTAACAAAACTTTGAACGAAAAAATTGGTAAAACAGGAACACATTTTGATAAAAATAAATTAAAGAACTTACCATAGTAAAAAGTATTTATTTTTATAAAGTGCACAGAAATGTAAAACTTGAGAAAAATCACACTTAAGACATAAGCGAAGGTTTCAGTTCCTTTCCTTGGAAACACTAACTTACAATAATTATTGTATTAGATATCGATGCGGGTGCGTCACACCTGGTCTACATTATCGTATGCAGTGGGCACGTTACAAAGCGTCGCGCCGGACGGACGGTAAGAAAGTAGTATACCGTATGTAATCCCAGACGATTTTTACACCGTTTCATCACCACTATCATCCGCTGTTCCTTTATATTAAAAAAATATATGCGTTCGCAAATTTAATTCGCATTTAGCAGTGAAAGCAGTCACTGGAATAGCAGCTGCTCAAGTGTTAAGGATGATAACAAAAACGAGTGGAAAACGCATAATTACGGTTTACAATCGAATTTTGAATTACATATGTTACTAACGTATAACTAAATTGTTCTCTAATTATGTAGACTAAATTCATAATAGAGTAGGTGAAAGTTCACCACATAAAAGCGTGCTACCAGATCTGTTTGCTATCACTTATACACTTTATCAAAAAGTTTTAATTTATATTGTCTTACGACTTACGGATGGTCGCATGGTACAGCGAAAACAAAATACAGACACCAATGAAGCCACTAATTACCAGCTTTAATTAATCACAAACAACCATTTGAAATCAACAAGATACTCTCGTACAATAAGTCAAGTTGAATTTGCCCGCACGCAATAATAATGCCACCATTATTACAATACCGTACTAATTACCATAATAATCACTTTCCACTAATCCACAACAATCACTTGATCCGCACTCTACAATCTCCCCAACCACTAAGCCGGCCGTAGATCCTTATACATAGCCCGCAGGAGTTCCCGAAAAATTGTCCATTCTTTTGGCGGCGTGCCGGCGTAATTTGCGTGGTTACAACTGCTCGAACAGTCTAGAGGATTATTGAGTGCGCGGCCTTGACCGAGACGCTGCACCCGCTCTGCTACCCGAGAAACTGGTCGAAGGACGTTCTCAAAAAGTCGAGACGGTTACATAATTTTCGTAGCAACATAGTAAGTGTTGTGTGCTATTTCCAGACAAACTGGGGCTAATAACTACAACACTGACGCAGAAAATACTAGAAGTATGTTAATGTTGAAGAACACACCGCTTGTGGTTATGTAAAGTGTATATGATTAATTTGTATTTGCGTACTCTTGCACTGGTCAACGTCATGTCTGTATGTCTGCCCCCCTCCCCACGAACGTTACATAGGTTGTGCGGTTTCGTTGTTGCTGAAATTTATCTTATAGATTTAAAGATAAAACGTTTACATCCCAAGTTGTTAAAATTCCTTCCCGTGCTGTTTGGCCGTGGTCCAATGTTTTCTGCAAAACCAGACGTTTCGCGACTGCCATCTTCAGTGAAAGTCGAGTACCCTACTCTAACGTGAGGTGGTATACGTTCTGAGCCGCAGTACTGGTTTGCAACATGTCCACGGTACGTCTGGTTTTGCGGCAAACATTGGACCACGGCCAAACAGACAGGGAAGGAATTTTAACAACATTGATTTCGGCCGTGTAATACTACGAAACCGTTTACATCCGATATTTCCATTTTTCCTGAAATAGACTTCTCCCTTTATGCGTAAACATAAAAATTAGTGAAGTAAATAAAAAGTGCCTGCTCTGTAGGGGTTTAGATGCTTTTGCCGCTCGGGACCGTTTGGGTACTGGTGTTTGTCAGGGGCGTATTTACGTGGGGGCCGGACCAACCCCCAGAGTGTGAAAAATTGACGAGACATTTTCTGAATCTCTTATTTTTAAGCTGTTTTATTAATTTGTCAGCTGTGTACGCTAATACAGTAGTACCCTGTTTTAAATATAGGTTCACAGACAAGTTTATTACACAGCATTTGCATGTACGTTTGAAATATGAAATATAAGAAAATAAATTAAGTCAATAAGTATCTTATAAACAATGTTTCAGTAGCGCTTATTTTTATTATGTAATTACTTTAATGGGATTGATGTCACCATGTTATTACACGTTCGTCAGCCACTTTAAAGATTGTAATATTGATTAGTCTTGACTTGTATTTTTTTTTTTTTGTATGAAACCGACTCGGCCGGACACTCCCCCTCCTAGGCCAAATGCCAGTGTTTGTAACTCGGGCATCTTTGGATTCAGGAGCGCGTACAGCAAACTAGTTCGTCAAAGTGCCTGGTCCGTTTTTCGTGTTTCCGCTTCGGTTTGTAACCTTCGGTTGTATTTTAGAGCAGCGGTGGAGATTTGTCGTGGACGACGCCCACATGCAGCAATGACCTCCGACCGGGGGGGGGTCATTGTTGTCAGCCGTGCAGAACGGTTCTTCCTGTCCCGCCGCCATAATGAATGCGTGATCCAGTCTATATATAGTTTACAGTTCATTGTGCATTTACACTATGCTATATGTACTTCACGAAGCAAAATGTGAGTGATCCAAATTAAAAACAAATAGGCTATCGGTATGGAGAACCATACATGACTTCCATGTTCTAAGATTTATATTTAAAATCATTTTCGAAATGAAATATTTCCATAGAAACCTACTTCTTTCTTCAGCCTTAACCACAGTACTGTGGTCACTAACGTGTACCACCTCACGTTAGCGCAGTCGATTTTCACTGATGACGGCAGTCGATGGCACTGCCGAAACGTCTGGTTTTACAGAAAACATTTGACCACGGGCAAACAGCCCGGGAAGGAATTCTAACAACAAACTACTTCTTTGTTGCCGATAACGTAGTACACATAGAAAAAATTATCCCCTCCCCCTTCAACTATCATTTTAATTTATAGATATTTCATCTACCCTTTCTACAGTGGATTATTATGACCTTCTTTTCAGGATACTTTATTTATCAAAATTAAGTACTTTACTCTTGTTAAAACATAAAACGTTGCAGGTAAACTACCGCTTCCCCTTAACCGATCGTCACAAAAATCAATAGGCCTTGAGTCCTCTATCACTCAGGCACATGTGCAAAAAATTATTTGATTCTGTTTGAATTTGCGGCAGTTATCGTTCGCCATAGAAAAAATAACTCTTGTTAAAACATGAAACAATGCAGGTAAACTAGCTCTTCCCCTTAACCGATCTTCACAAAAATCAATAAGTCTTGAGTCCTGTAGAATTCAGGAACACATGCAAAAAATTATTTAATTTTGTTTGAATTTTCGGAGTTATCGTTCGCCTTAGAAAAAATTCTACGCGCGCGCGCGCACACACACACACGCACACACACTTTTCGGAAAATGACTTTTCTTCATGTTTTGAGGCTAGTACAATCAGAATCAGCCCTTATCTCGAACACGATTTTTTCCCCATCACCGTACAGTACTTCCATTTCCTTATGACATGCAAGTAAAAATCGTGGAGCATCAAATTAAAGAGAATGTTAACGGGAGTCTGAATTAATAGAATTCCTTAGGCTTGGCTTTCACAGCCAGGGTCAACATTGTTAGAATTGCATGGCTGTTAGTCCATGGCCTATTGCTTCTATTCGAAACAGACGTTTCGGCCCCACCATAATAGGGCATCGTCAGTATAAAAACGATTAACAAATTGACACAGTGCTCACCAATTCACCCCAGTACTGAGGTAGGCCTACAGACTACGTCCACAGCAATTCCAACAATTTAAAAATAATGTTCATTTTGTGAAATTTTAAAACTTTGCGACGCCAGGCCTCAAACGTGAGGCAACATTTTGAAAAAAAATCCCAGAACCATGTGGAACATCCGATGAAAGAGAATTTAAACCAGAATCTGAATGTAATGTTTAGATTTGTAAATTTCAAAATTTTTGCAAACTTCAAAAGTGCAAGTGCGGCAAACTTTTGAAGAAAATTACAAAAACCATGTTGGGTAACAAATTGAAGAGAATTTTAACCATAATCTGAATGCAACCTTCAGTTCTGGAAAACATTTACGATATCAGGGCTCGAAAAAGGTACAAAATAAAAATGCCTATATTTTACTCTGTAATTGTTTTACTTTAAGAGCATCTAAAGCCAAAAATGGAAGAAAAAAATCTAAGAAAAGTTATGCCTATGAAAGTCTGTTTGCGACATAAAGTTATGTTGAATTTTATTCAAAATACAAACTCAGTACCTTTAATAATGTGTCAAAATTAATATGTTGCAACACCCTTTGCAACTTTTGAACGACCTTCAAAATCTCTGTAAGGTGTATTTGCAAAAGATTGTACAATTTTTATCAGTTATGTATATTTGTGAAAAACATTAGATATATATAGAGTAGGATTATGTTTCTATGGAAACATACATAAGTTTAAAAGCTAGGACTAAATTATTTGTCATTTAGAAATTGTGGTTATAAATTTAACTAATAACAAACGCAGTAGTTTGGCATTGTATGATTGTCTGCTTTACAATTCTTGTAGGCCTGTTATTTAAAAGCAAAAACAAAGTTATCAACGGTTTTGTAATTTTTGTCTAATATTGAAGTTTGTCTAATATTAAATATATTTCGCTCAAAATAATGAACGACTTGTGTAGGTCATGGCGCTTTCTAGTTTGAAAATTAACAGAATTAATACTGTTGCACACCACTATAGAAAAATTATTCCGATTAGCGGTTTCAAGGTTCGCGGCTCATTTCCGATCTGATGATGAGCTGTGAAGCTTGAAAGCGCTAAAGGAATAATTTTTCTATAGTGGTGTGCAACAGTGTTAATTCTGTTTGTGATTATAACCATTAACACAGCTTACTTAATTAAATTTGAAAATAGTTCAACTCTTTTTAAAATATTAATTGTGTTTATTGTAGTTCAGACCGTCGCGTCGTACAGTACAGCTGATCCTTACGTTATCATTCTCAATTTATTGTTGCCTGACGATTAGACACAGGATAGGCAAAATAACATTTGGTTATTGTACTAATTATCAGTGGTGGCTAGTGTTTTATGGTCGCAGCGTTGCACAATCACCAATATAGAATAACCAAACTGAAAAATAATATACGAAAACATTAAGCTGTTAAAAGTGTCATAAATTCCAACGGAAAACGTATTAGATTCTATGCGGCAATGTTCACGTACAATTCAAATGTCGCGCGCAGGCTGGTGGCTGCAAGCCGATTGTAACTTGAACAGTAAATGCCAGAGCTTACTAGACAAACATATGGGACGACGTCCGTTACTCTTCACAATTGTTCTATGTGAGATTGGTGGTTTCAAAACTTCTGCAACGCTCTCTACTAGTACTGTTGAAGCGCATGCTTAGTTATGTCATGAAATCAGCACAGCTTTCTTAATTTGTAAGTTGTGCCAGGTTTAGTGCTTACGTGGTTCAAGCCAAACGTTATCCTTTGTTTGAGATTATAAAATACGGGACCGGACTCCCCCCCCCCCGAGGGTCAAAAATTGACAAGAAATTTGTTTAATCTCTTAATATTTAAGCTGTTTTTTTTTCATTTCTCAGCTGTATACGTTAATACAATAGTAACCGTTTTTTTTTAAATATAGGTCCACAAACCAGTTTATTACACAGCATTTGCGTATACGTTTGAAATATGGCATACAGAAAAATCAGTTAAGTCAATAAGTATCCTATAAACAATGTTTCACTGACGCTTATTTTTATTGTGTTATTATTTTATTGGGATTGATTTCAGTATGTTATTACATGTTTATCAGCCACTTTAAAGACTGTAATATAGATCAGTAATAATTTAGTATAACTGGGATTATGATAGTTGAACTTCTTTATCCTTGTCTTGATTGTCATCATCTTCTTTCACAGCACTACACTTTATCTAAAAATGAAACTTTTACTTGTGAACTTACTGTTTTTTTCTTCTCGTCGAACGTGTTTCAGCGTCGTATTCGCCTTCTTCAGCTTGGAGACAGACTGCCAGTATTTAGTAACGGTTGTTGTATGGAAGGTGTAGTGGGGGTGGTGCGTGGAGGAAGGGGATTGGCGCGGGGATTCAAATTAATGTTTGTTTTTTGTATAATTGTGTCAAAAAGTGTATGTGATTTATATTGTAATTGGTCGTTAACTATGTTGTTTGGTTGTGTTATGTGGTGTTTGTATATTTCGTATTGTTCAGCTGTGTTGAGTTTTCGACCTTTAGGTAAGTAATGTAAAATTTCAAGATTAGTGTCTATGTTGGTGTAACTGTGGTTTTGTGTGTGTATGTGTGTGGCAAACGCGGAGTGTATATTGTTGTTGGTTAAAGCTTTTAAGTGTTCAGAGTAACGGGATGAAAAAGATCTTCCCGTCTGGCCTATGTAGAAACTATTGCAGTTATTACAATTTAATTTGTAAACACCTGTTCTATTGTATTTGTCTATGTCCGTGTTTGTATCGTTGATGTGTTTTTTTATGGTATTGGTTGTTCTGTATGCTATTTTGTATTTGTGTTTTCTGAATGTGTTGGCGATTTTGTGTGTGTAGGAGTTGTGGTATGTGAGTGTGATGTATTTATTGTGCTGTGTGTTAATGGTATTTTGTGTTTTGTTGTTTTTGTTTTTGATGTGTTTGTGTAGCGTGTTTATTAAATTAGGGTTGTAACCGTTTTTGATTGCTATGTATTTTATTGTGTTGAGTTCGTCGGTGTAATCTTGCTTATTTAAGGGTATTTTAGTTAGTCTATGGAGCATATGGTTGAAGGCCGCATGTTTATGTTGTGTTGGGTGGTTTGATGTGTTGTGTATAACCATGTTAGTTGTGGTTGGTTTCCTGTATATTTTGTACGTGTGTGTATTGTTAGTTTTGTTAATTGTTAGGTCTAGAAAATTTATACTATTGTTTTGTTCAATTTCCAGTGTAAATTTTAATTTGTGGTTTTTATTTTATCCACCTACTCAACCAAAATTTGGAACCACCAGCCGCGACTGCAGATTATATTAATTATAAAAGACGGTGTTCTGATTACGATAACATCGCATGATCGTAAATCGCAATGTGAAATTTCATCGCCAAAGCCCCTCCCCCCAAGAGCAAAAAACCGTGATCCTTTTTCCTTTTTTTGGGGGGGGTGTAGGTTTTTTCGCTCTTTCATCAATACCTACACCCCAAGAGTAAAAAAACCGTGATTTCTGTATCAGTTAGGTCGCAAAATATTAAGTTACTCGTAACGTTTGCAATGCATTGAGAATCGATGTAGTTATGTGTAGGCAGAGTTCCTTACTGCCGACTACAATGGACTGAAGGAACAGAGCGTTTTGCATACATATGCCTAATTTATTCCAAACAGAATAGAAAGGCTTACTACCGATGATGAAGTGCGCTGCTCTACGAAACAGACCTCTCTCTATCTTCGCTTTTGTTTTGTTTTGTTATTCCTTATTTGTCGGGCGTAATCGATAGCACAATTAAATTTCTCGCGCGTCTGACGTTCAGCGTAGGAGACGTGATTAACGCCAGGTGTACATAGAAACGATTGTTTGTTCGTTTCTTTCTGTCATTGTACTAGGCAGTAAAATTTTGCTACGGTAAGGTAATCAGATCCTTTAATGGAGGAGCCGTTGCTGATGCGAAGGTCACACCGCCTCTTTGTCTTGCGTCTGAATTCCTATACGGGCGTGATTCCACTAAATAAAGCTAATGAGCAGATCAGTATCACTCTCGGGACAATCGAGTTCCGGTTACATTGTAATCATCTGTGCTGTATACGTTACGTGTTTGTATTACTTTTATGCAATAAATGTGAAGTGCAAGCTAGACTGCACATGTAAATTATTATTGGTATTTCCTTCACATGAGCAGTATTTAGGGAATACCTAAGGGTAAATTATTAGTGGGACACTTCTTCTTCTTCTTCTTCTTCTTCTTCTTCTTCTTCTTCTTCTTCTTCTTCTTCTTCTTCTTCTTCTTCTTCTTCTTCTTCTTCTTCTTCCTTCTCCTCCTCCTCCTCCTCCTCCTCCTCCTCCTCCTCCTCCTCCTTCTTCTTCTTCTTCTTCTTCTTCTTCTTCAGCCTAACGTGATCCCTGGCTTCCAACACCAATCTTCTCCGAAGTCTCCAGTCCATTGCCATCTCAGTGTAACCCCTCACATCAATTCTTCTGAGATCTTCCACTACATCATCCAACTATCTTATCCTAGGTCGGGGCCCCTCTTTCTTCTTTTATAGACCTGTGCCCTGAGAATTTTCTTTTGCATACGCTGATCCATCCGCTCTAGGTGGCCTAGCCATTGTATTCGTTGAACCTTTATGAATCTTACAATTTGTTCACGGTTCAGTAGCTCATCTGTCTCCTGGTTATTTCTTATTCTCCATTCGTCATCTTCTTTAACCGGGTCTTAAACACGTCTTACAATCTCTCTTTCAAACCTTCTTAGTGTTTCTTGTTCCTTTTGCCAATGTCCATGTCTCGCCTTCGTAAGTTACAATCGGTCTGATAAGTGTCTTATATATTTTTATTGTTGTGTTGCGACTAATGAGTTTGCTTCTGAATAGTATGCTGTTGGGATAATATCCCCTATTTCCTGTTTGTATTCTGTCATGTATTGTCGTGTTTATGGACCCTTCATTATCTGTCATGTTACCCAGGTATTTGAACTTACCAACCTTTATCAAATTAATTATCCTCTATGCATAAATTATATAGATTTCTTCTCCTTTCTGATGTAGAAATCATCATGTATTTAGTTTTGCTGATAGGCTATTTACATTCAGTCCCATTCCAGCGGATTTTTTATTCAGCTCCTTGTATAACTCAACTAGCTTCTGTCTTGATCTGGCTATTATCACTACATCGTCAGCGTGAGCACATATTTGTCATGTCTTATAGTGACACACTAGGCACCCTGAAAACGAAGCGTTTTCCCTGTCAATTGTTTATTCAATCTATACCACATTGTTATAGATTTTTATGTGCGGTCTGCTGTGTGATATTTGTTATTAAGTGGCAGAGTATAAAATGTTTACTCTCATTCATCGGGCTGAGCCTTTTGTAACATTACTACTAATAATTAACGTCTCATGGTATCTAAAACGGAATTCTTAATAATCGGATTTTTATTCACTCCATAGAACAACCAGCTGGCACAAGTTATGCCGACTACTGAACTTACGATTAAGAAAAGCTTTAATAGTTCATTAAAGTGTAAGAGTGGTTCAGTCGGGTCATATGTGGTGGATCATCATCATCATTTAAATGCCATGCCTTGTCGAGTACGATATTAAATCGCAGTACGATAGGAAGTTCATCTCCTTTCCCATGTCTTTGAAGAACGCTGCTCTTGGTCATCCTCTTGGGTTTCCCCCCACCACCTTTCGTTTAAGAATGTCATTTAAGAATTGATAGTGTCGTAACACGTGCCCGATCAAATTTGCCCTTCTTCTTCCAGTCATTTTTTAAAGTGATGTATGTTCGTTCACTTCTGCGAGGAGTGTCGTGGATTTTGCACAAAATATGATTCGTATGACAAGGCCAAAGTAACGGGTTTTCACAACAATTCAGAAATGGATTCTGTCGGTTCTTTTCCTTTCGTTCAAATAGCGCCACATATACAAAACAATTAGAGCGATAATCCCTTAAGTTAACTATACTCAATAAAAAACGATAATCCCTTAAGTGAAAAAACAGGGGTATACAAGGATTGCATGCAACGATTGTCAGTGTTTTTATATAGGCCAAACAGGGAGATCATTTAATAAAGTTGTAAAAAACATGTACCCGAAAAAGATATCCTAATAAAAAATTCGTATTTTGAACGATATTTAATGAATAATAATCATAATTACACTGACTTCGTTACAAATTTTGAATCTTTACACATATGTAACACAGGTAAATATATGTATGCTCTTGAAGAGTTTGAAATATAAAACATTTAAAACCAACCCAAATTACATATTAAATGATCGAATCAAGTTCAAATGTAATACTTTGTATGATACCGCGATGGGAAATCGTGTATAGCCCAGTGGTGCATCTAGAATTTGATTTGGGAGGGAGGCAGAGTCGAGTCGGCGCCATACAAAAGGAAAAAATACAAGTTATGACTAATCACGTTTACTATGTTTAAAGTGGTTGGAAAACGTGTGAGCCAACCTGCAATCAGTTCCATTAAAATAAACGGCAGTAACACAATAAAAATACGCGTCATTGAAACGATGTTTCTTCTTTTTCTTCTTTTGCTAGAAAGAAATAATGAAATATATTTAATGATATATTGATTTAAAATAAACGGCAGTAACACAATAAAAATACGCGTCATTGAAACAGTGTTCCTTCTTCTTCTTCTTTTGATAGAAAAAGAAATAATGAAATATGTTTAATGATATATTGATTTAAAATAAATGGCAGTAACACAATTAAAATACGCGTCATTGAAACGATGTTTCTTCTTCTTTTTCTTCTTTTGCTGGAAAGAAAGAATGAAATATGTTTAATGTTGTATTGATTTACTGTGTAAAAAGAAAGGAAAACATTTACAAAATACAGAAGAGGGACACTTAAAATATACGCGGGTTTTTGTACAACTTACCGATATATATATAATAAACGCTGGACGAGACGACAACAAAACTAGTGTGGCGAAACAAAATTCTATGGCCTTTGTCCAAGTTGCCATACTACAACAAGGAGTAACGCTGGTTAGTGAGCGCGGCATGAGCGAATGAGGAGACCACCGCACAGTGAAATATAAATTTATTGATGACTTTAATTTAATCCGCGCTCCGGATAAATACGTAGCCTAATACCACACACAACTCAATGTCAATTTAAGCACATCACTGAACACTCGCTCTATCCCCCTCCCCGTTTGCACCACGCGTTGACTATCATACAATCTGGCCTTGTGTTTTATTTATTTAAGAGACTTCTCCACCACTGTCTTCTTCTGATAGTTCCTAACCGTTTCTGATGTTGTATATTATACAGAGTATTTTAACTTTCTCCACTGCTGCACGGAATAAGTCAGTTGTATTTCGTGGCAAACCAGGTCCTTAAATTTCTCTGCCATGATATTCTCGGTCGCCCAACTCCTCTCTTTCCAAGTACTTTTCCCTGTAGTATGTACTGCAATAAGTTAAATCTCTGTTCATTTCTCGTGAGATGTCTCAGATACTGAAGCTTTCTGAAATGATGTTTATTAACTGAGTTGATTTCTCTGTGTTTTATATTTAAAACGTATACGCAAATGCTGTGTAATAAACCTGTTTGTATGTCTAAAAAATAGTTACTGCTATGTTAACATACACAGCTGACAAAATAATAAAATAACCTACAAATTAAGAGATTAACAAAATTCGTCAACTTTTTCGACCCTTTGGTAGGGGGGGTCCTGCCCGTTCCTCTCCCCCCCGTAAATACTACCCCCCTAGTATAGCAGATCCACGCCATATGTCGCGCGAACCGTTATTGTAAGTCAGTCGGTGTCAGTCCACACACAACATGGTGTACACAGTTCCAAGTAGCGTTTATGCAAAGTACTTTTTATTGTTGTAATTAACTGGAACAAGTTAGCAATTTTGAATACCTGGGCTACAGTGTGTCTTATAATGCATGCAACGACGTTGTCAATAAGTTGCATAAGTTCAACCTTATGTGCGGGACCATTAGGCGAACCCTTAAGTCAGCAAGTATAGGAACACATTTAAAGTTCTACAAGGTGATGGCTCTCTTCCCACACTTCTTTATAGGTCTGAGAACTGGAAAGTATCGAAAGGCCAGGACAGTCACATCCAAACGGCTGAAATGAGATTTCTCGGGCATGTAGCAAGGTATACCTACTCTCCACGATCATAGAAGAAATACAGATATACGGCAGGAACTGAATATTATGAGCATACTCGACAGGATCACCCAGTATCGGCTGAATTGGTGGGAACATCTTTGCCGAATGGATGACTGCCGCATCTCCAAACAACTCTGGAACTATAAGCAGGGTGACGGAGAGGTGTGGGAAGTCCGAGGAAGCGCTGGAGTGACCAGCTCTAATCTTTGCCTATTTGAGACCGGAACAAACCATCCTTGGTTTAATCCGTGAAGATGATAATGATGATGATTGTTGTAATTACAAATTTTAATTTTTTGCGATCTCTTATGTCTTACTAGTGTATGTCTGATAATGAAATGATCGTGTCATAGCTACTAAAAGTCACAAGAAATAAGGTAATATAATAATTTTCCGTAATATGATAATTAGTTATCAGTGTCTGTTTTTTTTCTGAATCGTATATAATTCATGGTTTTTCCCGCAAACATGGTTTATAGTGAAACACTAATTTTAATAACTGCATTTCTAGTTGGAACAGAATCTGCAGCAGTGCGTCACAGATCGTGGTAGCTTATGGGTTTGGTTCGACGTCTCTCGCTGCGCTCGATTTGGCCACGTTTGACACTTCCGTTGTCACGCCACGGTAAGTGACTCACAACCGGTTGTTTGCTAAAGGAAATATTAAAACGCGTTCTACCTTGTCCATTGCAACGCCACTCGCTGAATCGACGCGGCTGTTCACGTGAGAGAATACACCTCTAATGTTATAATTATTGTCTGTATTAGTCAGCCGGTACCCACGCCCGTAAATGTTTATGAGAGAGAGAGAGAGAGAGAGAGAGAGAGAGAGAGAGAGATATTGTGTGTTCAGAATCGTGTGGCGTGCATCCTGTTGTCTACATGCGCTGTGATTTGTGTTTTATTGTTTCTCGTTTACAAGCTTTTGTTTGCTATTTTTGTAAAGTGTATTCGCATGCAAATACTGAATATTATCTACAGTGAAAAACGAGTGTAAATTACTTGTTGATGAAAATCCGCCAAGATTTCTCACACACACGTTTTCTGTTTTATTTTTTGCACTGAGGTTTCTTATTTTTGTTCGCACGTGCATTTCCTGGTTCAGCGACTGAACTGTGCGAAATTAAATTCGTGTCTGTGGAGAAAATGCGAACCCTCGTTCTAAATCCTGTCTCGTTTGAATCATTTCTTGTCATTTACTGACCAACTCATCAAATATCGCACAGACACTCTGAAAAAATGAAAAAACTTGTCTCCGCCATCCCGTAATTTTCTACAGTAGTTATGGAATATCCGTTCAACAAAACGATTACGTTTGATGGGTTGAACAGCCCATATTCTTTTCTGTCGTTGTCGATTCGCGTAATTCAATCTTCCAAGAGCATTGCCAAATGAATGTGAGAGAACGTATACTGAGGTCGGCACCCGTACGACCACCAAATACGAGCAGTATTAGTCCTTATCGCGCGACAAGAATTTTGTACTGCGCGGCAGAAAACCTTGTCGCGTGACTGCACAAAAGAGGCCTTACAATTAAAAAATATCGATAAATATGTATACTGCTGTCATTACGTCCATTACTGATCTGGAATGCTATAGGTAGTACAAATCATATCGATATATTTCTGTCGTAGTATCAGTAATTATTAGTACAAATCGAATTTTTATATTGCAAGTCAGTAGATTAATTATATACGCCGTTAATGTCAGAATCATAGAATAAAAATCACAGTCTTTATATCGACCAGGTTTAGTCCATCGTTGTATCGTCAGACTATCTCTACAGTAGAACGTCACTAAATATCGGTATGGAGAACCATACATGACTTCCATGTTCTAAGATTTATATTTAAAATCATTTTCGAAACGAAATATTTCCATAGAAACTACTTCTTTCTTGAGGCTTAACCGCAGTACTGTGGTCACTAACGTATACCACCTCACGTTAGCGCACTCGATTTTCACTGATGATGGCAGTCGATAACACTACCGAAACGTCTGGTTTTGTAGAAAACATTGGACCACGCCAAACAACCCGGGAAGGAATTTCAACAGGAAACTACTTCTTTGTTGCCGATAACGTAGTATACATGATATATAATTAAAAATGACCCCTCCACTTCAACTATCATTTTCATTTATAGAAAATTACCCCCACCCCCTTCAACTAGCCTCTTTGTTTATAGATATTTCATCCACGTTTCTACAGTGGATTATTATGATCTTCTATCAGGATACTTTATTTATCAAAATTAAGTACTTTACTCTTCTTAAAACATATAAAACGTTGCAATCTTCACTTTCCCCCTTAAGCGATCTTCACCAAAATCAATAGGCCTTGAGTCCTCTACAATTGAGGGCTGTATGCAAAAAATTATTTGATTCAGTTTGAATTTGGGGTGTTATCGTTTGCTATAGAAAAAATTCTACACAGACAGACACAGACACAAACACTTTTCGAAAAATAACTTTTCTTCATGTTTTGAGGGTAGTACAATCAGAGTCAGCCCTTATCTCGAACACTATTTTTTCGCCATCACCATACTTCCATTTCCTTATGGGACATGGAATGTATAAAGGATTTTTAGTACTTACAAGTACACCTCTAGGTATTCCAGTCGGTGATTTTCTTAGTTTTTTATACGAGGTGCATTTCGGAACAGTTGTGTTCCATCTTCAATCGGAATCATTTAGTAAACTTACATATATAAAAAATTTCCACTTCCGATTCCGATTGAAGATGGAACACAACTGTTCTGAAATGTATCTCGGATGAAAACCTAAGAAAATCACCGACTGGAATACCTAGAGGTGTACCTGTAAGTACTAAAAATCCTTTATACATTATTAAAGGTATTCTTTGACTGTTTCATAAAGAGGGAACATGGAAGTAATAAATGTCAGCGTAGCGCGGAATTGAACTTAAAAAGTTTAGATTTTATACGGAACAGTTGGATTTAATTGTGCAAGTTAGGTCGTTTTGTTGTAACACACAAATCTTTTGACGCCGAAGTACGTAGACCCGACTGCAAGGATCGCGATTGTAGACACTTAAATTCCAGACATCTGGCACAGTCGAAAAAAATATTTGCCGGGTTGTTAGGCCGTGTCTACAGATAGAGAGGTGTCTACAGACTGCAATCAATCGCGTTGGTGTTTCATCGTACACTGGAACACGCAGAAGTAAATGAAAGATATTTCCAACTTTCATTCTATACGCGTTATCACGGGACAGATATTTGTTTGTTGACGACTTGGTCGTACTTCAAAATACAGAGTCTGATTTGCAGAAATCTGTTTTTAACCTTCATCAGGTGTGCAAACAATACAAATATGAAAATCACCACTATAAAAATAAAGGTAATCCCATTTCGAGGTAAGGAGTCAATAAGAACAAAAATAATGATTAGTGATCGAATTCTAGAACAGGTGAGCCACTTTAATTTTGTTGTAAAATTATATTGGCTATCATAGAAATTACGATATTGATATTAAGTTAGGTAAGTTCCAGACGATCTGTGGGGCAATCAACCTTATTTTTAGAAACAAGATACGTCGAGATACAAAATTAAGGTTCTACAAAGTTATGGCAGTCTCTGTACTGTCCTGTAGGTGTGAATTATGGACAACAACGAAAAAACTAGACAGTAAAACACAGGCCTCGGAAATGGCGTTCTTAAGAGGAGTTAAAAAGTATTCTAAACTTGTCTGTACAAATAATGAAGCCATAAGAGAAGAGTTACAGGTTTTTAACTTGAATGAAAAATTAAGAGATTACAAACAATGATGGGAAGTAGAAAGAATGTCAGATTCCAGACGGGCCAAACAAGTCTGTAAATACAAACCTACAGGACACAGGAAGAGATGGCTGGAGGACCTCTGAAGGCGGAACAGGCAGCACCTTGCCTACGCCGTGTTCTGAAGGTAGTGATACGCTTCCCTTCCCTATTAACATTTTGTTTGTCACTTTTAAAAGCTAAAAATAAGAAAGCGTCGTGTGCCGATAAATGAAAAACAAATAAACTTGTTTGCACTACTGTGCGCGTTTGCGCATGTTTCCGGCCAGTTGCCAAAATGTCGCTGTTCGGAATTAATCATTACAGACATAACTTGAATAAAGGAAGCGGGAAGAAGAAATAACGGGAAACTGTGTGTGTGTTTGCCAATAACATGTAAATCAGCGGAGGCCAACAACGGGGTCACTCGCCGCTGCAAATGACAGCTGTCATCTGCGCCGCCGTCACTGTTATTGTGCAAAATAATAACTCTTAAATAGTTTATAATAGAACCAAGCGTTGTATGTAATGGCGCTTTAATGTTGGCTGCATATGGAATGGTCGTTTAGAATGCGATTAATGGTTTAAATACGGACGGACCATCCGATGCAGATTAAAAATTGAGGTGACCGACCAATGGGGCGAATTGTTGTTGTATCCATCTCCCTCGGGGGTAAGTGAACGGCAATAAATTAAACACGCGCGCACAACGGGTAACAAACAAACGAGACACCTGATCTTTCGAAATGTAACCGAGAGACAGTCGGGATCCAATAAGCACACGAATCGTGTGGCTTTTGTTGTTACGTAAACAAATCTACTTTCAAAACGACATAAGCAGGGTCAGATTCAGAGAGCTGTTTTGCGGGAAGGAGCAAATAAGACTGTAGGGAGAAGGATTTTTTTTTCAAATTCCTTGTATGAGGAGATATGTTTTTTCTTTGAAAACAGTTTTTGACTATTCTGTATTTGGCTGTTTCGAAATTTTAAATATAAAACTATCAGCGCCAGATAAAAAAGGATTTTCTGTCAATACGATTGTAAAATGTTTTCCCAAGTTTGTTTTTGTAAGGTGGACGAATTTCTTTAATACGAGTAGTTTCATTAAAGCGAAAGAGTGTTATTAAATTTTATACAAAATGTTGCTCGTATGAGAAGGCCAAATTAATGGGTTTTCACAACAATTCAAAAATGAATTCCTTGGGTTCTTTTCCTTTCATATGGATAGCATTATGTATGCCAAAAAAACACAAATAATGTTTTTATACCAAAAAAGTTTGTAGTTTAGTGTCATCATGATCTTCACAACACGGCATAGGCAAGGTACTGGCTGTTCCGCCTTCAAAGGTCCTCCAGCCCTCTTCCTGGGTCTAACTACACATCCGTGTCCTATAGGTTTGCATTTCCAGAGTTGTTTGGCCAGTCTGGAATCTGACATTTTTTCTAAATGTTCTTCCCACTCTTATTTGTAATTATTGCAGCATTATGCACACACACACACACACGCGCGCGCGCGCGTTACAACTGGAATCTTCGAGATACTTATAGAACGTTTCGTATTACGTAACACGGTTTTCGCATTACGTAACAATATCGATGAGTAGTCCAGTTATTTTCTTCAAATCATCTTACGATTCTGACACCTCAAAGGTTCGGAGGAGAAACTTTTTCTTAACTATACGGGAATTAGTTTCCGTCACTAGAAGGAAAACCGAGTTGTTTTGGGTCCGTTTCTCATCTGAGAGTTAATGTATAACTTTTTAATAAATAACAGTTGTATCAACTCGTAATTATTGTTGATTTAGCAGTGCGTCGGAAAATTTCTGTAATTGGATTTCCAGATTTATCCGCAGCTGGAATACAGTCAGACAACCAGTGTATATTGCACACCTTCCTTTGGCCGTGTATAATATTCTCAAGGTATCGTTAACAAGGTTTACAGAAGATTCTCCCTGCGCGAGATTTATTGGACAAGTCGTATTCGCGCTGGCTTCAATTAAAACTTTTTAACACAAGCTGCTGCGAAACACCCCCCGCCCCGCATTTCAACAATTTATCTCTTAGATATTTATCTCTTAGATATTTATCTCTTAGATATTTTTCCGTTAAAATTAAAACATAAATTCCAACATCGCGTACAGATGAAGAGATTAACAATAAATATATCACGTTTAAGCAAGAAGTAATCAGAAGCTGCGTTGTTAATGTTTTAAAACAGCGACGTTGTTCAACGCGTGTCGAGTTCCAGGCTTTAAAATCTGATGCGAAGTAGACTCGAGTATCCCAATTATAACGGTGTAGTGTGACTAGAGAAACGCTTCTCATTCTAAACCAACCCGCATTCAAGCCAAAACTTAGGTTTGTTTCGTCACACAGGCAGATATATTTATAGAAAAATGCTGCTGATATGCGATTTATTACTTCCATATTCCGTAAAGAAATGGAAAGAAGTATGGTGATCGCGAAAAAATCGTGTTCGAGATAAGGGCTGATTCTGATTGTACTACCCTCAAAACATGAAGAAAAGTTATTTTCCAAAAAGTGTGTGCGTGTGTGTGTGTGTGTGTGAGGTCTGATTCTGATTATACTACCCTCAAAACATGAAGAAAAGTTATTTTCCAGTGTGTGTGTGTGTGTGTGTGTGTGTGTGTGTGTGTGTGTGTGTGTGTGTGTGTGTGTGTGTGTGTGTGTGTGTGTGTGTGTGTGTGTGTGTGTGTGTGTGTGTGTGTAATTTTTAACATTGAAAATGTTTATAAGGACGTGTCACACATTTGAAAACGACCGCTGGTGCGTGATCGAAAATGGGAACCGGTGAGTTTCCATAGAAACTACTTCTTTGTTGTCAATAACGTAGTAGACATATAAAACTTCGCTTATGAATGCGACTACATTTAACTTATAATCTGTACATTGGTAAATGAAGAATGAATTCATTGATTGGTGAATGAACATAAATATATATACTATATATATATTTATATTCATATATTTATATAAATTTATTTATATTTATATATATATATATATTTTAGATTTATTGAAGCATTTTCAATGCCTTTCTCTGTGCATTGCATTTGTGCAAATTTTTCTATGGCGAACAATAACTCCCTCAGATTCAATCAGAATCAAATAATTTTTTGCATATGTACCCGAGTTGTAGAGGACTCAAGGCATATTGAGTTTGGTGTTGATCGGTTAAGGGGGAGGAGTAGTTTACCTGCAACGTTTTACGTTGTAATAAGAGTAAACTACTTAAAAATGCATTTAAACTTGTTCAGACAATGGTAATTGTCAAAAATAAAATAATTTTTTTTTTCCAGGAACCAGGTTAGAGGGCACCTAACCCTCCATTGGTAGATTGGTGGATTGGTCCTCCTCTTGGTAGATTACCTGCATTGTTTTGTGTTTTAACAAGAGTAAAGTACTTAATTTTAATAAATAAGTGGCCCGAAAATAAAGTCATATTAAGCCACTGTAAAATGGTAAATGAGATAATTATAAATGAAGTGGGTAGTTGATGGGGGGGGGGTGATTTTTTTTTTTTTTTTTATTGCTGTGGAGAAATCAAGTAAAGTACGAATATTTAATTTTGAAGAATAAGATACCTTAGAAATTACATATGATAAAACTATTACTCTATCAAAGTGTAAATATCATTGATGGTGGGGGTCGGTTGAGGAGGAGGGATGATTATCTGTGTAGTTCAGTTTCTTTATAAGAATAAAATCTAATTTTTATAGATAAGGTGACTCGAAACAAACATTATATTAAAACGACTACCCCATAATAACAAAAATAACTATAAATAGTGAGAATAGTCTAATGGTGGGGGATATTTTTTTAGAAATTATCGAACCGATTTCAAGTAAATGATTTTAAATATAAATCTTAGAACATGGAAGTCATGTATGGTTCTCCAGACCGATATTTTGTATATAAAATTGTATTCAAAATATATAACGTTTTAAACGGACAATATGATCTAAAATCGTATTGTTTAGCGTGTACTGAAACAAGTTAGCAGTTTCATGTTACCGTGACACCTTAGTTTAGTACTTAGGTGTGTACTAACGCACCGACGGGAACATTGTGGTACAAAAGACACTTTCAGTTTTATGAAGTCCTGGCACTTTTATAGTAATTAATTTCATGTACTCTTAAAAGATTAAATGTAAGTTAGGTTAGACTAGGTTTATCGTTGGCGTTTACACTTTTAAAGTATTGTCTAATTCTCCAAACGTGACCGGAAAGTCTGGAGTAACACGACACGTTTAGCGGCCGGAGAAGGTCGTTCGTTGAACCGGCAGTGCTAAGTTGACCTGCCTAAACCCGTTGTGGATCGCGCGGGTGATCCAGTTCATACAACAGTATGCATGTTTAATGACAGTGATGACGCTGGTAGAAACGGTAGCAAGCGTTTTGACAAGAAAGACGAGAGAGAACGTTCGCATGTGTGTGTGTGTTTCGCATACAAACACGTCTTGTATAATTGTTATTCAAATGAAGTGTGAACATAATCGCCATGTGGTATTGTATAAACAAACACTGGAGTTGCTGTTTTCGCTCTCGATATTACGCCATATTATTTTTGTCTGTACGGCTTGTCTGGTTAATGTATGTACTGTATATTGTTTTGTTTTTCGACGCTTCACAGAGGCTCAGTTCATCCACTTTTGTAGTTGCCAGCTGTGTAAAAGTACGGATATGGGAATATATAAATACTTCTTGTGTGCTTGTTATAGTAATTCTTTTCTATTGTTATTCGCTTATCGGATAAGTTCCTACAATTTTAATTTTAATTGTTTTTTTTATTTAGTTATACCTGTAGAACAGTAAGACGACTATTGAAGAATAAAACGCAGAGGGAGACACAGCTAAAATGCTATAAGGTCGTGGCTGTGCCGACTTTAATGTATGGAGTGAAACATGGACTCTCGTGAAAAAAGATATTTCAAAAATACAGGCCTCAGCAATGAAATTCTTAAGAATAGTTAAGGGATGATGTTTGAGTGTTCATATACAAAACGATGACATAAGGAAAGACCTGAAGTTACAGTCTGTTCTGAATAGAATACAGGCAGAATTGGAAGTCCCATGCGGAACGCATAGTGGACACGCGTATTCCTAAACAAGCGTTTGAATATAGGCCAGTGGGAACGAGTGATCGTGGAAGACCGGGAAAAAATGGTCACAGACTCTGTGAAGTCGGAACGGACTTTAGCCCAAGCCATGTAGTGGAGAAGAAGAAGAAGAAGAAGAAGAAGAAGAAGAAGAAGAAAGTGGATTAACGGGGAAGGAGGGAAATCTAAGCATTCAGGTTTGGTTAATATCAGGGTACAGCAGTGACCGTCACCATTGATATCACAGAGGTCACGGTTGTATCATGTAGAGAAATAGACAGGCATAGATTTATGTAGACAAAATCTACCGAAAATTAGACTACGGTCGATGTGAGCAACTCGTAGCTTGTCTTGGCAATAATAGGGTACGAATATTGCATGTAATGCAAACACACTGGTTTAAATAACCGTAAAAAAGCCACACCGTGCAAAGTAACCATCCCGGCATTAGCTTGCTCCTGTGAAATATTATAATTAATTTACTACTTACAACCTTTTGTCACCCGAGAGAGATTTACTGACGGACGGGATTTTTACGAAATCCGAATTGATTTTTAATACACTGTCGCTTTGGCGCTCGGTCCTTGTGAAGTAGGGGAGGAGGATTTATAATGTTTTTCGGCGGATTAAGGGACGAGTGGCTGTTGTCAAACCCCTCATATCCCAGCTCCCGTCCCGTCGCAAGTATTATTTATTATTTTCGGTTAATCCCATTAACGCGTTGTTTTTAAACATATATAACCACCGCTTGTCAGTGGTATTTAAATTTATTACACTGGACCGGTATTATGTGTAGTTCATAGCGGAATCCGTGTTTTTTGTTTGGTCGTGTGTGTCTGTTGCTGGTAACTGCTTGCAGAGTATGCTTCCCGGCGTGAAATGTGCTGGTAACTGCTTGCAGAGTATGCTTTCCGGCGTGAAATGTGCTGCTAAACTGCTTGCAGAGTACGCTTCCCGCCGTGAAATGTACGTGTAATAAACAAATAAATAATGAATAATTTAAACATAGTAAATCAACCAAACCGAGTGACTACCGGAATAAGTAGTCTCCCGCTTGCCAGTCACCAGCTTCGGGTGGATGAACTGGCAAGCGGTAGGGCACCTCATTGTCTTGGGGTTGAGAAATCGGCCCCGAAGGCGGATGAACTACTTACTAGTCAACGACATTGGGATGTAGAAGGTAATGAGAAACCACTACCTTAAAGATCGCTTCGATATCTCTAGTAATATCATCATGTAAGGCAAATAACTAGTATCTGGTAGTTCAAGGCAACTAATTGGAAACTTTCGAAATGTGGCTTTACTGTAGAATACTGAGCGTTTCTTGGACAGCACATATAACTAATGTTGGAGTTCTTAGAAAGATGAAGAAAGACAGGGAAGTTATTAACACAGTGAAGATAAGAAAGCTTCAGTATCTGGGACATCTCATGAGAAGTAAACAGAGATTTTACTTATTGCAGTCCGTAATTACTACAGGGAAAAGTACTTGGAAAGAGAGGAGTTGGGCGACCGAGAATATCATGGTTGAGAAATTTAAGGACCTGGTTTAGCATTAATACAACTGACTTATTCCGTACAGCAGTGCAGAAAGTTAAAATAGCCTGTATGATATCCAAACATCCGGAACGGATAGGAACTATCAGAAGGAAGAAGAAATCAACCAACCGTTAAAGTGTGTACACGTATGCGTGTTCTACCGTAGAAACAACTATACGTGTGAGTGAAAGGCGTATTATCACTTGATGATATCCTCCGGTGAAACCCATATTTAAACCAGCGAAGTGAGTTCTTAGTTTTGACTCGACTGTTTTGCATTTGTCTGTCTGTCTGTCTGCTCACGATAACTTTTAAACACACCAACCGATTTTCGCAGTACTTGGTACACGTGTCCATTCTTTCACCCTACAAAACCTTGTTGTTTTGGAGATTGATCCCTCCACAAATAGGGGTGCTGTAAAAGTGTGGTAGCGGTCCAGTTTTGAAAAAAAAATCGTAAAAGTCTATGTGGGGTATCAAATTAAAGGGAATTTTAATCAAAATATGAATTTAGTGTTCAGTTTTGAAAATTTTGGGTCGTCGGGGGGGGGGAATTAAACGTGGGTTAAAATTTTGATAAAATCGCAAACATTCATATGGCGTATCAAATTAAACAGAATTTTAACTAAAACCTGAGTTTAGTGAAATTTTTTGAATTTTTCCCACTGGGGGATAAATGTTAATCAACACTACTATCTTTAAAGTGCCTGCAATACGTGTGATAACATCCTGAAATCAGTCCCATTAAAGTAAACGGTATGACAATACAATAAAAATACGCGTTACTGAAACATTGTGTAGAAGACACGTATTGACTGAATTGATTTTCCTATATTTCATACTTCGAACGTATATGCAAATTATGTGTAATAAGCTTGTTTGTACGTTTAAAAAAGAGTTACTAGCCGATAAATACAGATGAATGCACAATAAAAGAGCGTGAAAAATAAGACAGTAACAAAACTCGACAACTTTTTTCGTCCATCTGGGGGGAGGGGTCCGGTCCCGTTCGTCCCCTTCCAGTAAATACGAACATGATATACATGAAGGCGGAACAGGCTGAAGGTACTCGTTTTGATAAAAGTAAAACATCGACCTTGACGTGGTAGGGTACGTGAAGTACTGGAAGAAGTTATTGAAATAAGAAAGTGGTGTGGGCGTCATGACTCCACATGTAAGGCCCCTTTTATTCAGCCGATTTATATCGTACGATAAGTTTTGCATCCGATTTGACTCCGATTTCTGTCGCGCGTAAAAAATTTCGGAAGGGGGTGTGAACAAACTCTTTCAGCGCTGCCATCATCAGTGCTGAAATGGATCTGTGCGTGTTGTGCGCCGCTTATTGGTTCATTTTTACAATCTCCGGAAGCGGGATCTTGTTTTGGGTTTCCAATGAGCCTTTCAGTATTAATGTCTTCCGTATTAACAATACAAATTAAGAAAACCACACTACCACGTGAATACCACTGATTAGCTGACACAACTTCCTCGCGACGATAGGCAGGAATGTTGGCAGCACTGATGTCTGAAAGTCATACGATAAACAACTCGTGTTAGTGCATAAACGGAACCGTTACAGCCCATGTATCTAGACAACTAGTCCGATTTTTCATCGGATGCGTTTCCTAGGACGACTATATATTTTTGAGTTCGGGACCGTAAATTTATCGTACGACAGTGCATAAAGCGGCCAGTTTGTTTGTGTTGTTCTACATGTCGCACGTTATAAATCGTATGCATAAAAGTGACCTAAGGACAGCCATCACAAAACCTAAAACCTGGATGTACGGTCGACCAGTGTCCGAGAATCTCTGCAGTCTGGGGAAAATATTCGATTCGATTTATAAAGGAAGAATTCTCACCCAAAGGTGTGATAAACGATCCGACCTCAAACAAGTGAAACCTTACTTTGAGACCTTGCTTTCGCTATCCTTACATTAACGATTTGCATTTCAACTTTCATTTTCTTATAGACATTACGAATCGGTCCCCAACGCTAATGCGGAACTAATATTTACAAGATTACTAACGTTTCACAAACTTATTTATTGTAACGCCAAATAATAAATGAAGAACTAATTAGATCTTCAAATGAATAGTTACATTTTGATGATACACGGAATGCTCCTTGTAAAGCGTTCAGGTGTCAGTTTGAAGGCTCGCATGCGGAAATGTTATTGAGTAGGCCTACTTATTTTTCTGTACTCGCGTAGTAGTAACTTGATATAACACGAATTCTTTAACGTAATAGGTAATATGTCTCGTAACAGATTCCCGAACGTCCTAACTTCTCGGGAGGTATTTCATGAACATCTGGTACACATTTCAAAATAGAATATCAATTGATCAGTTTGAGTACTTCGTTGTTGTAATTTATTGTTATGAGTTTATTTCACATGTACTAAATATAGACACGGAAATCAAATGTGTTTTAAGTTTTGCATTGTTATTAATTACTTGCACATACATTTCTTTGGCGAATAATAAACCTATAATATGAAATGATAAAAGTAAGGAATGGTATGTCGGGGTAGTGTCGGCTTCATACAAAAAGAAAAACAAGTTAAGGTTAATCAACATTACTATCTTTACAGTGGCTGTAATCAGTCCCATTAAAGTAATCGGTAATAACACTGTATAAGTTATATAGTGTTATATACCCTTTCTTGGAACATTGTTTACAAGATACTTATTGACTAAATTGATTTTTTCTTTATTTCATGTTTCAGGCGTATACGCTAATGCTGTATAATTAACCTCTTTGTTTATTTGAAAAAGAGTTACTACTATGTTAGCGTAC
Source organism: Magicicada septendecula (assembly GCA_034769895.1). Lineage (NCBI taxonomy): Eukaryota > Metazoa > Arthropoda > Insecta > Hemiptera > Cicadidae > Magicicada > Magicicada septendecula. The sequence continues at coordinate 54,526,547 of CM068373.1, forward strand.
ACAACTGAAAAGAAAATAAATCAACCTAAAAATTAAGAGATTAACATAATTCAACTTTTTCGATCCTCCCCTTCGTCCCCAAGTAAATACGTCCCTGACGCGAGCGCGAATCCACTTCCACCACCACTTATGGACCACTTAAGGATTGTATAACTTTTGTTACAGGAAATCACTTTTTTTTTTAAAGTAGATTTTCGATATTGACAAGTGAAATTGTCTGTTTTGCGCTAGTTTCGAAATGCAGCTTCAGCCTGTGTTAACGTTGTTAGTTCGTGTACAACTTGTTTGCGGAACAGAGAGCGATTGTTTAACACGCGAAAGCGTTTATCTGCTGCGTGCAATAGTAGTCGTAGCCAACGCAATCGAGAGATGAAGAGAGAATATCGATCGATTCCCCGTACGTCTGAGGTAGAGTCGGTTGTGTGGCGCCCGTCACTACTCGAACGCCCGTGTTGTACTGTCTGTTTGTTTGCCTGTCCGTCATCCAGATGACACTGCGCTGTCTGGAGAGAGAAATAAGACACACAGTTGATAAATAATTAATAGTTATTAGCCGCCATAACAAGAGAGAACTAGATCTCTTCAAGAGCAATCGGACGTAATGTTTATAACTTTAACAAGTGTTTTGAGTTTTTTTTTGTGTGAATTAATGTAGACGGGTTTGTGCCTGTGCATGCAAGTTGGTAACTGAAAACGTAAGAGCCGCTATTAGTTATTTTAAACTTTATTAGTTAAGTTAAACTATCATAATTTTTTTAACTTAATTAAAAATTCAAATGTTGTGAAAACTGTATTAATATACAAAACGTTCCCATGTAATATCTTTAAATAAATACACTGCAAGTAGGTTTAATTTTCACCTGACGCACGTTTTACAGAAATTATTCTGTATCTTCAGAGGTTTGTTTGAATTGTAATTGATCTCATTAAGATATTACATGACAGACCTGCAGGAAACTCAACGAGTTACTTACAAAGGAATAAAACGTTCCCAGTACGAGAAAGTTGAAATATAGGCCTATGTTTAGCAGATTTGCGAAATTTGACACAAGTACTGAAGGGAAAAAGCTAAATATTCTTCTTTTCTCTTTAATATTTTGTCTTTTCTTTGATGACATAGCATTCATCAGTGAATTTCTAAGACTCTCACGCCGGCGTCAGTTCTGTTAATATTGTTCTCTGTAGGGCTATTAGGCCGTGGTCTAATACTGTTTTCAACAGACGTTTCGGCCCCACCATTGGAGCCCATCTTCAGCGTTTCGAACGGTTATCGTATATCTTGCCAGTTACTTCTATAGGCTGGTACCTTATAATGGGGAAGTAATTTAATTTACACTCGCAACTTCCAAAGAACACAGCCGGACGGAGATAATGAAAAAGAAGATTAATATTAAATTTTAAAAATTAATAATAAGTGTGCATTTAATCTTTTTCTTCTTCACTTCAAGGATTAGGCGGGTTACAGTCTGTTCTGTCTTCATAGCCACCGTTTTCTTGGTCTGCCTCTGTCTCGTTCTCCAAGAGGCTTATACTGGATTATCTTCTTTGGTATTCTCGAGTCACCCATTCTATTTATGTGTTGTATCCAGTTTTATTTGTTTTGTGTGTATTTTGTCGTTTATAGAGTATATATTCAGCTCTTGCCTTATGTCTGCATTTCTTATGTGATCTCTTAGGATGCATCTTTTGACTTTCCTTGAGAATTTCATTTCAGTAGCTTGAATTCGTTTTTCTGTTTTTGGGTGAGTGTCCACGATTCACTCCCGTACATCAATACTGGTGCCGCTATTTCTTTATAAAATTTAAATTCTGTATCTTTTCGTACTCTCTTTCCCAGAGTCTTACGATTGTGCCCCTCATCCTGTGGTATCTGTATATTTTATTATCGATATGGTCTTCATATTCATAGCTTACGTCGCATCCTAGATAGCTATAGTGGGATATTTGTCCAATAATTTTATTGTCTGTTACTGGGGATTTTACAGCTACTCCTGCAGCTACACCACTGTATATTAATATAGTAGTCCGCCAATTCGTCCGAACCTTTAAGCTTCTTCTTAGTGGCAGGAATGATGTGGCAATATCTACATCCTTATTTGAGGCAATTTAGTAGTTAATATGTCCCCTGGATATGTTACCAGCATATCCAGTAAAATATCCCTTTTAAGCGGCTGAAATGAGATTTCTCAGACACGTGGCAGGGTATACTCTCCATGACCATAGAAGAAACACAGATATACAGTAGGAACTAAATATTATGAGTACATTCGACAGGATCGCCCAGTATCGGCTGAATTGGTGGGAACATCTTTGCCGAATGGATGACTGCCGCATCCCCAAACAACTATGGAACTATTAAGCCGAGGGGACGGAGAGGTGTGGGACGTCCGAGGAAGTGCTGGAGTGACCAGCTGTTGTATTTGCCTATTTGAGACCGGAATAAACCATTCTTGGTTTAAACCTTGAGGATGATGATGATGATGATGATGATGACTGGGGGAGTTTCCTTTAAACGCCATTATTTTAGTCTTTATCATGAAAATTTTTAAATTATATTCGTGGCAAATTTTACTGAGTTGATACAATGCTTTTTGTAATTCATTTTCGTTTTCTTGAATGATAACTTGATCGTCAGCAAACAGCAAAGTGCTAATGGAGAAATTAACGGGAAAGTTAGTAGATTCCAGGGCTAATTCGTTGTTTCCATCGCCTTACAACATCGTCAGTATATAAAGAAATAATTTTATTTATAAAAATATCGTTAAAACTGTCACATATAAAACTAGTATTACAACAATGCTCTCCAATTACAGTTACGAACTTACGAGCTATTCCTACGTGTGCATTTAATATTAAAACATTTTTTGGAATTTGACGATAACCTGTTCGAGTTGAGATACGTTTAAATGTAGCAGGATAGGAAGTGGTACACGACCGTCTCTTTGCCAACGACTTCCCTTCCTGTTTCCTACATAGTAGCCAACACATTAGTTCCACACGCACGATCAATTCGTGCGTGGTGTTGCGTATTAGAAAGTGTGTGTACTACTTAGCGGGCGTCGACGACAATGGTATCGATTATTATCGTTGTTACCGTTATCGATTATTACTCAACGTACACCGGAGACACAGGACGGCTTACAGCGTGCGTGTTCGGGCTGAGTCATACACAACGAACCGATGACTTTTCCTCCGGCTTTGCTTCTTTTCCACCGGTCCGGGTTTTTACTTATTCCTGTTTCCGCTTCGTGTATATTATTTCACGGTTTAATTGCACAGGCATCCGTACTGCATTGTTGTTGTTGTTGTAGTAGACAATGGGGTTTGTAGACCACGGCGCGGATGTGACGCTGTTCTCGGATACGTGTTAATTTCTTCCGAAGGCTTCGCGCGCCCGGGTGGCTGCATGGTCACGTTCACTTTCTGCGCTGGTATTGATATACCACTCTCAAAGTCGAATGATAGGTAGTCAAGACGATAGATTCCGGGCGTACAGCCATCCGTACTGCATTGTTGTTGCAGTAGACATTGGGATTTGTAGACCACGGCGCGGATGTGACGCTGCTCTCGGATACGTGTTAATTTCTTCCGAAGGCTTCGCGCGCCCGGGTGGCTGCATGGTCACGTTCACCTTCTGCGCTGGTATTGATATACCGCTCTCAAAGTCGAATGATAGATAGTCAAGACGATAGATTCCGGGCTTACAGTAATCCGTTATAAATGACACTCGGTCGTCTGCTTCTGTCATGATTAATGTTGTTTCTTGGATTGGTCGTAGACGTTTTTCATTCCAGTACGTAACCTTTTATGTGTAACTGCATTTAGATATTTCTGTTTTTAAAACATTGTACAGGGTGGGGCAGTGAGAACACAACACTTTCTTTTAGCTCGTGTTTGGTTACTGGTTACTATGGCAACAGTAAATAAAAACAGATGGTTTTATAACCTCAATTAAACTATGCCAAATCAAGTACACATGGCTCAATGGCGAGTTGAACATCGTGCGGTTGTTGTAGAAACAACATTTTTTTAAAGTAATGATTCCCGTATAACAACACAAAGAATATTCAGAAATCATTTCAAAGCTGGAGACGTAGAAGAGTTCCAGATCGCTCAGCAATGCCCAACTGGGTAAGAATATTTAGTTAGATCCATGGCGTCGACTCGACGCCATGGATCTAAATATTCTTCAGTGGCGGCTGGTGGTTCCAAATTTTAGTGGTTGCAGTACTGTACGCACACCAGTTTTGCTGACGAGACGCCTGAGGAGCGGGGAGTCTACTGAATGATAGTGTGTGCTTGTGTTGGTGGGGTATTACTGGTTCTAAAAACATTGTTCATACGTATTTGGTTGTAATTTTGTGTCCGTATTAGATTGAACGTTCGTACATTATATGTAAGTGTAATTTATTGAATATTTTGTTGAAGTGTCTTTTTTTATTCGCTACAAGAAATTCCTTGTGAGAGACAGTCAAGTCACACCAATACTGTGTTAAACGTATTTTAAATGTGTAGTATTGCAGTGGTGCGTGCAGTGGAATGGCATACGTTACCACATTCCTTGTTCGGTTGCAAAGGCGAACTGCTGATAGTAGTTGGTTGAGTGGATGGGAGAGGGGTTAAAAGACATTAAACTATCATAATCATAGTTATATAAAATTATTACTATAATTTTATAACCTCAAACAACGGATAACGTATACTTTGAACCGACGTAAACACTAAACCTGACATAACTTATAAATCAAGAAGGCTGTGCTGATGTCATGACTCAAAGTTGCGCTACAGCGCTACTAGTGGAGCGTTGCAGGACATTTACAACCGCCAAGCTAACATTGGGAACATAGGGTGGTTGTGTATAGTAACGCACGTCCTCCCATATGTTTGTGTAGTAAGCTCTGCCATATACTGTTGAAGTTGCAAGCTGGATAAACACCCACCAGCCTGCGCGCCACTTTTGAATTGTTCGCGAACATTACCGCGTAAGGATCTAATACGCTCTCCGTTGAAATTTATGATACTTTTAGCTGCTTAATGTTTTCGTATATTATTTTGTTGTTTAGTTATTCTATATTGGTGGTTGTGCAACCATAACACCAGCCGCCACTGGCGTCGAGACAGAAAACAATTGAATAAAGTGTAAAAACAATGCGCACGCCAGAAAATGTGGAAGGGGTAGGAGCTGCTGTCACGCGTAGGCCAAAAAGTTCTGATGCTATGACGCTGCAGATTTCCAGTAGGTCTGCAACAAACGCACCATGTCCAACTCGCCATTGAGTCATGTTTACTGAAATGGCATAGTTTAATTAAGGTTATAGAATGTTTGTTCATTTTTTGTTGCCACAGTAACCAAACACGAGCTAACACAAATTGTTGTTCGCTTTGCCTCACCCTGCACAACTGACGACTCTATGATATGTGACATATCTTGATGAATATACATTAGTTGTTCCATAAAAGGATGTTAGAGAATATTCGCTTAGTTAACTAGCAATAAGGGGCACAATTAGGATTGCGTTTACGAAGCTCAGAAAATTAATTATTAAGTTTTCACTGAACTGCAAATAATCGAAAATCCACACATCAGGTAGAAAGCATGACAAGTGATAAAACAGGAGAAACCTATATGAATTTATACGTAGCTTCTGTTCAGAACCCAAGACGCTGTATGCGATTGTATGTTTGTCGTAAACAATTCATTATTACTCCTATTAAAGAGACGGGAAGACGCTTTCAGGTTTTAAAATGAATCACATCCGTATTGGACAAGCTTTACTGCTCTGTTAAGCCTTATATTACGACTTTATTGTAGTGTAACGTAACATATTGTTACAACGGTCTCCTGGTACAGTGGAAAACAAACTACAAGACACCAATTAAGTCACTAATCACCACCTTTAATTAATCTCAATTAACAGTTTGAAATCAACAAGTTATTCAACAAGATTATGCTCGTACAATAATTCAAGTTAATCTGTCCACACAAACAATAATGCCAACTATAAAGACTTCCGCACTATAATCACTTTCCACTAGTACACCGCTTGAGACGCACTGTGCAAATCGCACGATATAAAACTGAAAACTAACCGGCAGGTGTGGGCTACTTATAGTCTGCAGGGTTCCATAATATACGTCCTTAACAAGCACTTGAAACTCTAGAGGATGCGCTAGTGCGGTCTTGGCAGAAACACGCACCTTTGGGCTAGTTGAGAAGCTTGTCGACCAACACTATCGGATGTACGAGAATGTTCCGTATTACGTAATACTGCCTAGCGTGTTAAGTGTCACGTACGCACACAAACATTACAGCTGCGCTCTGCTGAGAAACATATAGAACGTGTGTAATGTCGTAACAGTATACTCAGTTTCTAGCAAGTAGGCTATTTATTTATATTTTTGTTGTGAATGCATTTTACATTGTCGTATTTATTTGTACATTCTCATATTACATGAATTATATTTATTTATATATCGTCGTTACATATGCCGATTGTTAACAACCGATTTGGCAGTATACTAATCTGTGTATCCTCCAACATTAACGTATAGTTGCGAGTCATGGACTGTGAATGGCAGACATAAAAAGAGAGTACAACCAATGTAGATGAGGTTCCTGAGGAGAATTGAGAAGAGTCCTCGTAGTGATAGGGTGAGAAACGTTAACATCAGGATGAGTTTGAAGATATTCTCTTTAAATGATAAAATTCAAAGCTTCCAACTGCGTTGTTGGTTTGGCGACGTCTGTAGGATGAATGAGGAAACGTACCCGAAACGAGCATGGGAGGAAAAACCAGAAGGCAGAAGAGGAAAAGGACGACCCATAATCAAATGGCAGGATAACATCAAGAAGAGTGTAGCAGGCAGAGGAGCACTTTTGGGTCCGTGGGAGGGTTTTGGCACTGGACAGGATGAGGTGGAGAGCTCTCTCTAAAACCTCGATACCCGACGAGTAGAAGAGGATGACTAAAAAGAAGAACAACCATCGTCGTTAGAAATACAAAAATTTAAATACAGAACGTTTAATGCTTTACTTTATACGATCATCAAAATACATATCATTGAATTTACAATATTTTTGTTGTGACTGGAAGAAATGATTGAGAAGGAAGTGGTTACCATTGAGAAATTCATATGATATTCGTTGGTTTACGGAAAGCATATCATACCAGTGTTGTCGTATATAAATTGGTTAAGTCGTGTGACTGTCGGATACTGACAACCGTTTGAAGAACGTTTTACCGAATCTTTACGAAGAGTCAAACTCACATACCAACACTAGCAAGTAGGCTTGCCGGAACGATCGCTGTGACCAGGGGATTGAGACAAAGTTGCTGCCTATCACGGACATTGTTTAAACTTTCCATTGTAACAGTTTCTAGAACAACAGAAAATTGTGCGGCGTGTGAATGAAACTCAATACCTTACAATTCGCTGAGGACTGGACGGTTATTACCAATAACAATAACGATATGGAATATATGATGCGAAAGTAATAGAGCATATAATAATTGGGGGCTTTCAGTAAATACCCAATAAATATAACGTCAAAATTGAATGAGACTCAATTTTTACAAGAAATTATTATTATTAAATAGATATCAACACAAATATGTAAAGAATAACTAGAGAATACCGTTAGAAGATATCAGAGCGGTGTTTTTTCAAAAGAACGCACCCTTGTCTTGGCGACAGCTAGACGGCTAAAAGTACGAAAAAGTCACGTACGGGACAGAGAGCCATATAATTGTATTATATTTAAAAAACAGCAAAAAATAGGTGAAAGCTTGTGAAAGCTGAGTGCTTACAACAATAGATACCGTTATTTTAAACAGAGAGCGTTAGACAGAGAAGCGTAAGGATAGGGTCACTTCCCACCATAGCTCGAAAGATTTGCACGCGCTGTTAGTTAACGAATAAGAGAAAGCGTAATTTTTTTAGCGGGTAAATTCTATAGTTGGGTTGGATAAAATCAAACATCGCGGTACTCTAATCCAATGGGAATGTGTTTTGTAAATATTAAGTGAGGGTAGAATTAGTTAGGGTATAAAAAACGTAGTTTGGAAATTTGTAGTCAGTCAACGAAGCTATTACAACTAAAAGACTCGTAATTTGCGTATTAGTAAAATCGTAACAGTAATTTAGGTAATCGGAAATATTATAATTATAATACTCGTAATCGGCGTGTAATAATTAGTCTATTAATTCAATGAAGATATTGTAACAGTTATACCAGTATTCATTATTTTAATAAAACTAAATAATAGTAAGTTTGGAAGAAATTGTCAGAGAAGTTATAAGCGTAAAGTGTAATCGATAAGTTAATCAACGGGAACAGTTAATATTCAATCCAAAGTGATTAGTCTTTGTAGAAGCTACTGTAATTCGGCTGAGACAGTATCAATGTTCATGTCGGAAGTAAACGTGAATCGGAGAATTACCACAGCCTGAGTCGGAAAATTAGTAAATCGTCTGACGGTATCGACCTGAACGATCCGTGTTGCTAGCACTTAGCTTAATTTAATATACACGTAAGGGTGTTAAATATAGTGCCTAATACAACATATTCTTGCTTTAAATAATGTATTAGCTGTGAATTGTGTATGGTGAAAGTGATTCCTATGTATATCTAAGTGTTGTAATCAACGAGTGCCACCAGCAAGGATCTACTGTCGCAACAGAGGACATCAGAACTCCAGGACAGCACACTTCGAGCGGATAACGTTCAGCGCAGACTGGAATTCGACAATCAAGTAACCCATAATTGAACATTCAAATTTATATTATATTTCATGTCAAATCTATCATATTCATATTGGCAATTCAATCCGTCTTAAAGAATCCACTATCAAAAGAGACAATTGCTAAGAAAGCTGAATTTTCAATATTGTAATCATATAAAAATCTTGTGTACTTGTAATAAGTAAATGCAAAGAAATTATTAAATTTATGCTATTTAAAATTGTGTTAATAAGTTATTTCATGCCCTGAGGTAATTCCTAAGAGTCGCTACAAAAGGAAGAGTTGAAAGTATAGCATTTAATACACAACAGATTTTAGCATATTAATATTAGCATATAATAGCATAATAACTCCTCTCTTGTGTAAGGTAGTAGCCTATATGTATCCAAATATCTATTGCATATTTAGTAAATACGCAGTGTGTGTAAAATACTTGGCTGTTACATTTGACCAGTCAGGAAATGACAATCAATATTCCATTTCTAATTTGGAATTAAAATTCCAAAAATTATACAAGCAAAATGGACTGTAGCTTATTTGAACAGAATTCTGTTTATTAAAACCATTATAAAAAGGGCCAAATTCAACATATACGAAATGTTGATTAAAGACGCCTTCTTTATAGAACAGAAATACTGAAGATTATAGTATGATAACAGGTTTGAAGCAATGGATATGGATGCTAATAAGGCATCACTGGGAATGTCAGGGATTGATAAAATTAGAAATGGGATTATAAAACATTGAATGGTTATACAAGGAACAATATTAGCAACATAAAGATAAAACCAAACCAGCGAGACTCCAACTATGCCGTTCGGAGCCAGCGTTAAACTGTAGGTACCATATACCTGTGAGAGACTCCCGTACCACACGCACCACGGGTATATGCGGGGAGGATACAAGACTGACGACTCCAGGAGGAGGAAAGAGAAAACAGATAATCTGATTTTGGACGCGTAAACAGAATGGGAATGAAAAGCTTCCTAATTAGTCACTGTTGTGCAAAAGAATGGAAGCACGGAAGACCTAAACAGAATTGGAAGATGTAAGGAAAGCAGTTCGTCTTAGAAACGTATGGGGGCCAAGTATTCAATAAGAAAGAATGGCGTTTGGATATAAGGTAATGTCATAATCTCCGAAACCCGAGTATATTAAAAAAAAAAAAAAACCTCTGCTCAACAGTCCGTAAAGGACCAAGGCTTACCGCACGGCTTTTGTGTTTAGTGTGACGATTGCATGGCCAGTAAGTTCATTCCTTCTCTTTCTTCTGTTTCTGCTTCTCCTTCTCCTCCTTCCCCTTCTCCTCCTCCTTTTCAAGGATTAGGTTATATAAACCTGTTCCGGCACCCATCTCATCCTCGGACGATCCACGTCTCCTGCGGTCCTTACTCCGAGGCTGCTGTGGATGGTACAAGTATTTCAAAAGTTTTACATGAACAGGTTACTGGCTTGTTGCACAACCCCCTACCAGGAGGACCAGAGACTCTTCTGTCAGGGTTACCACACCTTAGCCGAAAGGCCCCTGTTTTGAGGCGCAGGAGATTCGCCCTCACCCTTCTCTTTCTAAAATAGGATTTGGTGGCTTTGTATCAGTTATTCTGATACTGAAAGTTTCTTAGCATTTCCAGTGCTCACCTTTCGGCATCAGTGAGCTCTCTAAGATCCTAAGCCACCTAAAATTAAGAAATTAGAATTGAAAAAGGAAGACACCCTAGCCCTCGATTACTCAATAGCGTCGGGGTCAGAAAAGTGGTATAGTTGATAAACTGATTAGACAGAAACTTTTCAACCATCGAAATACGTATAAGTTCATTCTAAAAAATTAAAATAAGTGCATGCTTTCTGTAATCTAAGTGCCCATTCTATTTACGGAAATAAAAACCTTATTTGAGAGGAAAGGCGAGTAGATTATCTCGATAATCTAATTACTGCCCTACGTAGCTCGAAAAAGCGTCTCAGAACTGAGCATGTAGAAGGACAGTTTGTTGAAACTGACAACGTGCTACTGTATACTGAAATCTATATTGCAGGTGACGTAACTTTGGACACAAACGTCAGAAAAACGTGATCTAAGATACAGTCAGTGATTATTTTTTCGTCCTTACTGAATGCCGTGACCTCACTTTTCTTTACGTATATTATTTTAAACGCGTGATGATAAATCATTGTTAATTTATAGATATGATATAACGCTTCTTTGAAACTCCGCCTCTACACATTCCTGTAGTATGCCCCATAGATTCTCTCAAAGGCGGTCATCATCATCATCTAAAGGCCATGCCTTGTCGAGTTAGCCACGTCTCTCTCTCCATCATTGTCCTCTTTAAATTCCAGTACGATAGGAAGTTCATCTCCTTTCCCATGTCTTTGAAGAACACTACTCTTGGTCGACGTATTGGTCTTCCCCCCCCCACACCTTTCCTTCAAAAATGTTACTTAAGAATTGATTCCGTCGTAATATGTGCCTGATAGATTTTGCCCTTCCAATAATTTTTAAAAGTGATATATCTTCGTTTACTTCTGCGAGGACTTGCTCATTAATGTTTTTATCCATCCAACTCGTCCTTGTCATTCGCCTCCAGACCCACATTTCCATTGCTTCCAGCTTCCTCCTTTCTATTTTGCGGAGGGTCCACGCCTCACCCATAAGTTAAGACACTCCACGCAAATGTATTTGCGAACCTTATTCTTATCTCCATACTTAACAGATTATTTGTAAGTAAATTCCTTTGTTCTGAAACGCCTACTTTGCTAGAGCTATTCTTCTCGTAATCTCTGTCCCATATCTATTTTCACAAGTGATGGTTCTCCCCAGGTAGTAACAATTTTCAGCCTGTTCCAAGAATGTACGGAACTGAAATTAACTCCGATTCCAACACCGGCTAAGTAGGATGGTTTTATTAAGCAGCTGTGTACAGCTGAAAGCAGACGGTCATCCGGCATCCGCTTGTGTGTCTGTAACTGCTTTTTGACCTCAGAAATCTAAAAAAATACCACTGCCGGTGCCAAGCCCGGATAAAGGAGGAGGGTTGGTGGACAAAGTTTCCCAACTATCCACTGGAAATATATGGATAGCTCAAAGAAGCAACGGCTAGCCTCGTAATTGGGCGAATGATACGGTAATGACCATAGCGTGGATAGACTACTTAGGTACAAGGCTTACGAATAACAGTAGGGCAGATGAAGATATAGAATAGCAATTGATGAAAGCAAGAAGAATTGCTGGATGCATGAATAACCTTTATGGCATAATAAATACCTCACACAAAAAACAAAAATTATGGTCTACAAAAGCACAATACGTCCAGTAATCCTGTGCATCAGAGACCAAGCCAGATACAGCAACAATTCAAAGAAAACTTACAAACTATAAAAATTAATATATTACAGAGGGTACTAGGAAAGCTCGGTACGATAGGTTGCCGAACAATAGTATAAGAGAAACGTGTAATGTAACAGATATTACGGAAGAAGAAGGATACGGAATGAACACATACCAAGAATGGATGACACAAGGCTAGTGAAAAAGGCAAGAGATAGCCAACCAAACACGAAGAGGACCATTGGTCGGTAAAGGAAGATGTGGAGTGACAGCATGTAGGACCGTTGTTGTAGACAGGACAGAGTCCTAACTACCTATCTCGTATAGGTAGGTGAACAAGAAGAAAATTAACCATACATTTTGTTTTAATATGTAATCATATTTTTATGTTGTTATATGTTGTTTTTTAATGTTTAAAAAAATTTTTTTTTAGGTAAGTACCCAGCCTCATCAGTGGTGACCAGTATTCATTTTGAGAATAGTTTCACGACTTCTGTTGTAAGTAATTTAATGATAATAAGTAAAATAAAGTCAAATATTTCGCTTTAATTCGTTTCTGGTCGCGCGTGCAGGCCAACATTTTTTACTACCATGTTCCATAAGAAAATGGAAGTATGGTGATTGCGAAAAAAATCATGTTCGAGATAAGAGCTGATTGTACTGCCCTCAAAACATGAAGAACAGTCGTTTTCCGAAAAGTGTGTATCTGTGTGCAGATTTTTTTCTATGGCGAACGATAAGTGCCGCAAATTCAAACAGAATTAAATTATTTTGTGAATATATGCCTGAGATGCAGAAGACTCAAGGCCTATTGATTTTGGTGGAGATCGGCTAAGGGGAAGGGGTAGTTTACCTGCAACGTTTTATTTTTTAGGGAGAGTAAAGTACTTAATTTTGATAAATAAATTATCCTGAAAAGAAGGTTATAATAATCCACTATAGAAAGGTAGATGAAATATCTATAAACGAAAAGGGTAGTTGAAGGGGGAGGGGGTAATTTTCTATAAATAAAAATGATAGTTAAGGGGGAGGGGTAATTTTTAATATATATATATATATATATATATATACTACGTTATCGGCAACAAAGAAGTAGTTTGTTGTTAAAATTCCTTCCCGGGCTGTTTGGTCGTGGTCCGATACCAGACGTTTCAGCAGTGCCGTCGACTGCCATCATCAGTGAAAATCGAGTGCGCTAGCGTGAGGTGGTATACGTTAGTGATCACAGTACCGTGGTTAAGGCTGAAGCAAGAATTAGTTTCTATGGAAATATTTCATTTCGAAAATGATTGTAGACTAAATATAAATCTTAGAACATGGAAGTCATGTATGGTTCTCCATACCGATATTTAATTTACTTATACAATCTGTTTACTAGGAAACAATAAAGATATATAGACCTAATTATTGAATATTGACGTGAAGAAAACGTAAAGTGACGTGACTTGAAGAACTAATTTAGTTATTAGACCCACACGTAATTAGTACAACTTTTCAAGATTTTTTTTTACATTTGTAATGTGTTGTTCTTAACGAGTAAACTCTAATCCAGTGGATTTATGATTTTCAGTCTTCGAGGCTACAGATACATATTTGTGTTTGTATTTGAGTCCTAACTAGCAAGTTAAAGAAGAGAAGAAGAAAATCTAAAAAGAAAATATTTTCTTTTTATCGTTATGGGTAATTCGTATAAAGTCAAACTTGACAGTGTTTTAATTGTTTTTTTTCTCTGCATGTATACCAAATTGTTGATAATTTACAAGAGTGTACAGATTTTATATCGATTTTTATTGGACAACGAAATACTGCCCACTGAGGTGTGAAAAGTCCGCACGGTCAAGATTTTTATGTAGAGGTTACTCCTAAAAATACCAAAAACGGTTAAATTTTTGTTATAACTGTGGAAAAAAACTTTTAATAAACACACAAAGAAAGCATATAAATTTTTGTGTAACTTAGACTGTCGTTGATCCGTCCAAATATATTTGGTAGGCCATACGTTTAAATTTCAGTAGGGCCAATTACCGAGTTTATTAGTAAGTTTTGTATCATAACAATAAACAATATATATACATCTTACTCGAGATAACTGAAATTAAGTTCAAGTTCAGTTGTTTTGTTGTTTATTAAAATTTTAGTTCTGAAAGGTTTGTGTTAGATGAGCGTACGCTGCTGGATGTCGCTAGTGTGGGGTGTCACAGAAGAGAGAGAATGACCATGTCTGGAGTAGATAATGACCGCGGAGGCGTTTGAAGTCTGTTACACAACACATTACATTGTGGTGATGACGATTATCACATATGTGTATCAAATATGTGAGGAAATTATAGTTCTCAAATAATGTGTAGGTCATAGATTTTAAAACGCGGCAGTGGTCCTTGTACAGGTTTAGTAATTTTTCGCGGGTCTGGTCCGATGGTTGTCACCTCCACTGAAGTCGGTAACATACGGTGACTCAAGTCCACACGACGGATGTCGCGCGGTCGCTGTGCAGAAAATTTGTATTTTTATATATACACGCAGCGCGCATACACCAACAACGCTGAATAACAGGAAGAGCGTTTCATTATTATCGCTACCACGTCCGCATTAAATATATTACGTAACTGCTTATCCTGTCCACGTTGATTCTGTAGATTATTTTCTATCGGTTGTGTTGGGTAACGACATCGCTATGGAGTGACGCTTACCGGTACGTGAAGTGACGAGTACTGTGTTTGTACGTGCCTCGATTCCTTCGTCGTGTCGCAGTACTCGATAAAGCGTTAGAGAAGGAAGTTTTCCCTCCGTGAACGCTTTAAGTCGAATAAAGGAAACGTGTTCAGTACAGATAGGCCAACCCCAACGGTCGACAGCCTAAGTATAGTTCTACGTTCAGGTGATTTCATGCCAAGTAACCTTGTAGATTACTGTATATAATTTTCCTTTTAAAGCCTATTTCTTAATCTTGGTCTACTCAAAACAATTTAGTAGATTTTTATGTGTCTGGAAAATTCCCCGTACGGTTTCAGCGCGTTGAACTCGTAGGGGCTATGTAGTGGCCTTGGCCGCATGCATTAACATACCCCCTACGATCTCAGCCGCTGACTCACCTCTCCCCCATGCATTTGTTTTAGTTAATTTTCTTAATTTTTTTTTTAGTTTAAATAGATCAGATTAAGATATGCTTGCAATGAGTGTGTGCTTCCTTTTGTTTTATGCGTAAGTATTGTGTAGAAATGAAAAATGTTGAGGCGTGTTTTGTGGCAGTTTTTAATAGAAAATAATAAGAGAGGGTGCTTAAAATGAACATCTACAGAATTAAAGAACATTCTTAGGAACGGAAGATAAAACCAACCTCTCCTGCCACCAGTAAACCGTAGGCGAGAGAGAAGGGGAACCGCTTAGATTTTAAAAGTTCAGTGGCCGTTTAGTTCAAGATGAACAAAAATGTCTTCTTAAAAAGTATTCTTAAGCTGTATAAAAATAATCTGTGGTAATTCAGACAACAATATTAATTTTGGTTATTAAAAATTAATAGGGACTTAAAAGACTCAATAGAATATTTTGTCGAAAAGAAAAGTCTAATGGTTGAAATTGATGACCGTTCAAGTTCACATATAATGATCAGCAAAACTGACATTTGGTTCAATGTCTAATGACATACGCCGCCTAATGTCTAAGTGCTAGGCAGACACTACTAGTAGCTGAGTGAGGCCGTTGGGGGAATATAGAAACGGGTGGAAGATTTGCGCGCCAACCATTACGTACCCCAACTGGTTTCAGCCACCGGCTGAACTTGTATGGGAAATGTAAATACGCGTCTGGGACTGAATTCCATTGAAATATGAGACTGAATTTGTTTTAATTTATTTTCACTTCCATGTTCCGTAAGGAAATTAAAGTATGGTGATCCCGAAAAAATCGTGTTTGAGATAAGGGCTGATTCTGATTGTGCTACCCTCAAAACATGAAGAAAAGTCATTTTTCGAAATGTGTGTGTGTGTGGGGGGGGGGGATTTTTTCTATGATGAACGATAACTGCCATCAATTATTTGATTCTGTTTGAATTTGCGGCAGTTATCGCTCGCCATAGAAAAAATTCAACGTACAGACACACACACACACACACACATTTCGTAAAATGAATTTTCTTCATGTTTTGAAGGTACTACAATCAAAATTAGTCCTTATCTCGAATACGATTTTTTTTCGCGATCACCATATTTCCATTTCCTTACGGAACATGGAAGTAAAAATTAAACATCAACTTTTACTAGTAATAATAGTTATTAGTTAAAATTACTAGTAACTTTTAAAATTAATCAGAAGAGTAAGCTTGACGACGTATTAACGGATTACATTTTCAAGTTATGACTATTAAACTACTCGACTGAACACAGAAAATATTTTACAACCGTTTTAATTTAGATGTCACTACCGGACCCCACGAAGATACAAAATTTACAGAAACCCTTTTTTGTATTTCCGAATGTAGGGCCTACTCAGGCTTGAAAAATGTACACAATTTTCTAAAAAACTCAACAATTAGGTTTTAATTGTTTTCGTATGTCTCGAATATTGTAAAAATTGTTTATTTAGCAAATAAGTTTTTTTTCTCAAAAACGATTCGTAATTTTCCATAACTAGCTACACGAAACTTACTTGACCGATCGCTAGTTGTACGCTTTCTTTTAATCTAAAATGTTTCTGTAAAAGGGGAGACATAAAAAAATATCTGAATTAACTAACCAGACCAAACGTACCTAGCCTTTCTTGTTTGTTTTCTTTTTTGTAGTATCTGCATAATAAGCTTTTCCTTTAACCAGCACAGGAGTTTGGATATTTTATTGTTTTCTGACGATGCAGTCTTAGTAGAGAAAACAGGATGAGTTCCAGTATTCTTTACTTCGTTTAAATCATATTTATAAATAGTATGATTTTCAAATATCTAAGCAGAAAACAAAAATCATGGCTTTTGGGGGGAAGTATCCAGTCAGACCAAAATTGTTCTTGAGGTAACTGTTTTCGAACAAGTCTCTGACTTCAATTGCTTGGGTTTTCGCAATGATGATATTAGAGCAGAGCGACAGGTATTCTCCATAAATGATAAAATCTAAGCGTAGCGTAGGGAATGGTTACAACATCTTGACAGAACGGAGGATGGACCCGTTACCTAACCCGCCGCCCGGGCCCGTTGCCCGTTACCTAAGGTTGCGTTTCGATATAGACACTTTGGTATAAGAGATGTAGGAAGACCGAGAGCGAGATGAAGAGATAAAACTCTGTGAAGACGGAACAGGCAAATTGGCTACTCCTTGAAGTGCAGAAGAAAACGAAGCTTTTCCTAAAGTGTATTTTTTTGAAAACCGCACTAGATATTTACATCACTTTGGTTTCTGTATATTATGTTCCTTTTTTGGGAGGGCAGTAGGAACTACTAAAACAAAAAAAAGATTATAAGGGTTATTGATGTAAATGTGCATAGAATTTGTGCAGTGATTATATTCAAAACTACACTGTAATGTACTTTTTAATCATTTAAAATACACTGCAACATCTAACAATGTTATTTTATCGCAACGTGCTAATAAAAACAGCGAACCAGCTGTTGTAGTTTTTAGACCTGCAGGATACAGGAGAATGCAAAAAAACGCCGCTTTTCTTAATTTAATTACTACCAGGAACAAGGCAGTGACATCACACTTCGAAGGTTTTAAATGTATGCGAATCCTATATCTGAATACAACTTACCAATTATGGCTACTTGCCTGTACGCGTGGTGTAATTCAGACATGTACAACACCTTATCCTGGATATTACAACATCCAATAAATTACGTCTACAAAAAGAGCGAGTGAAAAATAAATCTTCCTCCTTTTCTGTGTACGCTGGGCGATGCATGCATCCCTTCGCGAGAAGGAGGTGGAGGTAGTAGCCTCGTTTGCATTTTGCATTTTATTACAGAGAAACAAGCAGCACGGCCATAAATATCAATTGAAAACATTTATTATAGTATTCAGAGCGACTCACAACTGCTCACTTACATTTTATGAAACGGTAATATATTTTCCCTGTAACTTGTATAATTTCTCATCTGGTCGCAGTTCTGATGCGCGTTGTTATTAAATCACTCAGCAAAGAGATATAGAACAACAATCCGGATAATATCCTCGTTGTTGTGTACACTCTTTTTCAATAAATATCTGCAGAACGTTTAACGGTCTCAAACAGATTAAATGAAAAAAAAACTTTACTGTGTAAAAGAAGAAGAAAAAACGTACCGGGGGAAATAGAGCGACGTTTCCAAAAAAGAATTTTCCGACTACATATAAACTTAACAACTATCGGCCGTAATACTAGCCACGACTAGCGCGGAAAACTTGTGAACGTGTTTTCTGTGTGTTCAGCACACAAAGTTACGTAATTAGAAGGGAGCGACGACCAAACGGGGGGGGAGGGGGTGGTCGGGATGGGAAAGCTTACAAAATACGACTGTTTTTACGGTAAAATCGATACACGCGGGGCGACCATTATCATGACATAGGGCAGAACTGCACCGAAACGAAGCAGCACAGATAATAAAAATAAATCGTGAAGGTCAGTTTGGGTTGGCTCGTTACATACGTTCTTGCATTCGCTGCGGGTGGATTTATGATCGGCGAAACATTACAATCGATAGCCCAGCAAGCGCCTGCTACTTACACCAAATGTCGATACTCGTTAATTACTTGGTATTTACTAAGTTAACGCGCAGAGAACCGATCGAACGTACGTTCAAGCCATGCGGTCGATACTTTCCCGAATATGAGAATATCAGACACAGACGAACGACACTTAAGAATCTAATTCTGTCTGATGCTTTCACGGCCGGCCTCAGTGTTATGAGAACTTCGGCTTGACTCGACGGGCTGTAAGGCCGTGGTCCTTTTTTTTTTTTCGACGGACATCATTGCAGAAGCTGGAAAGCACACTGCTAAAGGTTTCGTAGTCAGTGACCACTGAACAGTGGTTAAGGCTAGTGGCTGTGAGTAGTGCACCCATATCTATAAACTATTGGTGTTACGACCTGCGGTACATACGGAAATACAAAAATGGGTTTCTGTAAATTTTGTATCTAAGTAACATCTAAATTAAAACTGTTTCAAAATATTTTCGGATCGGGTTTCATGAAATTACGAAGCTGCATTGATAAAATTTTCACTGTTAAGCAGATTAAAGAGACAAGGAGAGAACAAATTTTAGAGACGCATCTACCTATTCGTAGATGTTTGCAAAGCTTTTTGACAAAGTACCAAGGTCGATACTGTGGAGTGTTTTAGAAAATAGAGGCATTCCATTACACTTAATACAAGTGATCAAGAGCATGTATCTACCAGGACCAGGATACAAATAAAGCAACTGAACCACGTCAAGATAAATGCAGGCGTTAGACAAGGTTGCCCTTTATCAATCGCTCTTTTTAACCTGTTTTTGCATGGAATTGGTAGAATTCGGCTTAACAGTGTACATGGAGGAATCAGAGTTGCGAGTAAAATGCTTAAGATTCTGATGTTTGCAGATGATCAGATTTTATTGCCCACAAATGAAGATTACCTGCAAAGGATGCTCCAACTCTTAAATAATATTGCTAAGGAACTTAATATGGAAATATCTGACAAAAAAAATTTATGTCTTTTAAATGAACATGGTCAGTTAGATCTAAAATTGTTTTGGAAAGTAAAATTATGGAATAAATATCAGAATTTAACTATTTAGGGTGGAAGCTCTCATATAAAAACGAAGAAGATGTTAATGGGAAAATTAATAAATTTAACCAGATAACAGGAACTCTCCGACGTGCTCTAAAACATAAGGCAAGGTAAAGCGTCCATAATAAAATTATAAGAATCCGTGGCAGTTCCTACCCTTACTTATGGCTCAGAAACATGCACAATGTCTGCTAGACAGATATCAAGAATTCAGACTACGGAAATGAAATTTTTGCGTTCCATAGCTGGGTTCACGATATTAGATATGAAAAGAAGCAGTCAGAAAAGAGAGGAACTGAAAGTTGAAGAAGTAAACGGAATCATCAATAAGTATAGAGATAGCTGGAGACAACACATTATCAAAATGGGCAGTGATATATTCCTCAAGGTAGCCTTATTGTATCAGCCGAAAGGAAAGAAAAGCCAGGGAAGACCCGAGAAGAGATGGTCCGACACCAGTTTGGAGCCGGGGTGGACTGAACAGTCTAAGCAGTGAAGAAGAAGAAAAAGACACCAAGTTTACCAGGTAGGTAAACGTTTTCTCAAAATATGTGAATTCTATCGACCTATGGGAGGGCTATTTACTCTGTTTGTTAGACAAAGAGAGAGGAAAGCGACAACCCATTTTCAGATGAAACCGACATCAATAAAAATAAAGTTAATTCAGTATACGTGAAACGATAAATATAATTACGGTCAGTAAGGTTTGACGCTTTCAACAATTCGTGCAACAGATGAGTAAGCAATGCAGTGTAGAAGGTTTATGTGATGGATTAAAACACTCACTTTTGCTTTATTCAACATTTGCGTTCGTTGTCACGAGAAGTCAATAAAATATCGGTATGGAAAACCATACATAACTTCCATGTTCTAATAATGATTTAAAATCATTTTCGAAATGGAATATTTCCATAGAAACTATTTCTTTCTACTTATTGCTCAGCCTTAACCACAGTACTGTGGTCACTAACGTATACCACCTCACGTTAATGGAATATTTCCATAGAAACTATTTCTTTCTACTTATTGCTCAGCCTTAACCACAGTACTGTGGTCACTAACGTATACCATCTCACGTTATCGCACTCGATTTTCACTGATGATGGCAGTCGATGACACTGCCGAAACGTCTGGTTTTGCAGAAAACATTGGACTACGGCCAAACAGCCCGGGAAGGAATTTTAACAACAAACTACTTCTTTGTTGCCGATAACGTAGTACACATATAAAAAATTATACCCTCCCCTTTCAACTATAATTTTCATTTATAGATAATTACCCCCACCCCGTTCAACTAGCCTCTTCATTTATAGATATTTCATCTACTACGTTTCTACAGTGAATTATTATGATCATCTTATCAGGATACTTTATTTACCAAAATTAAGTACTTTACTCTTGTTAAAACATAAAACGTTGCAGGTAAACTACCCTTTCCCCGTAACCGATCTTCACCAAAATCAATAGGCCTTTTGTCCTCTACAACTCAGGCAGATATGTAAAAAATTATTTGATTATGTTTGAATGTGCGGCAGTTATCGTTCGTCATAGAAAAAATTACTCTTGTTAAAACATAAAACGTTGCAGGTAAACTACCCCTTTCCCTTAACCGATCTTTACCAAAATCAATAGGCCTTGCGTCCATTACAATTCAGGAACGTATGCAAAAACTTTTTGATTCTGTTTGAATGTGCGGCAGTTATCGTTCATCATAGAAAAAATTACCCTTGTTAAAACATAAAACGTTGCAGGTAAACTACCACTTTCCCTTAACCAAGCTTCACCAAAAATACTATGCCTTGAGTACTCTACAATTCAGGGTTGTATGCACAAAAATATTTTATTCTGTGGGAATTTGCGGCTATTATCGTTTGCCATAGAAAATTTTTTACACAGAGACACATAGACACACACACACACACACACACACACACACACACACACACACTTTTCGAAAAATGACTTTTCTTCATGTTTTGAGGGTAGTACAATCAGAATCAGCCGTTATCTCGAACACGATTTTTTCCGTAATGACCGTACTTCCATTTCCTTACGGAACATGGAAGCAACATTAACACATACGTTTCACAGGTAAGGGTATAACAGTGCAGCTCTCTCTGAAAAATCGGATAAAAATCCTCACAGCTCGGAAGAAGGAGAAGAAGAAGAAAATATTTTCGGTGTTCCGTCGAGTGGTTTTATTAATAGTCATAACTTGAAAATGTAATCCCTAAACGCGTCGTCAAGCTTGAATGTTACTCATATGGTATACCAACTTATTTTTATGATAAATTTTAATAGTTACTAGTAATTTTAACTAGTAACTATTACTATTATGTGAGACGTATCATAATAAGCTTCGAGGCCACTGCGGTATTGCCAGTGTTTCCAACAGACCTCCCCTCCCCGCCCTTGCTTAAAACCAAGTGTAACGTGCGACAACGCTGGAGGGAGAGGGGCGGGGAAGAGCTGTTACTATTGCGTAACCTCGAAGCTTATAATGGCAAGTCCCGTACTATAGTAAAAGCTGATAATGATTAAATTTTGAATTGTTATGTTACGACCTTCTTACGTGAATCGTTGTATAATTGCATCGTGGTTACAGGCTGCTGCTGTTTTGAATAGAACAGCAGCGAGACACGTACTTAATATTTTAGAACCGCCGGTATTATTTTGTGGCACACAACGTAACGTTTGTACATAAAGTACTAAAAGAGAGCTGTATACAGGTCACTGTCTCCACGACACTGACGGGAGAGGCGCCTGTGTACGTAGGACTGTAGACTGACTACGGACTGAGACGTGTCCGTGTCCGTGTCCGTTAGATCGTGAACTTTCGACCCTTCTACAAACTCCGACGGTCACAAATGCCGACTGTGTGATGCACCCATTGCACATTCTTGCTGCTTTTTCAAGCCTTTTACTTGTCAGCTGGACAGTAACTTCGAGGTACAATGAAGGTCTGAAGAAATTTGGGGCCTAGTATTCTTGGCTAATATCATCTGCAAGTCTGTGGGACGTCTGTTTGTTTTTATGCAACAAGTTCTAGACGTGACTAATGACGCTGAAAAATAATTACTGTCAAAATCTGAATTATGATTGTTTTGTATCCGTAGTTAAAATTAAATGAGACTTTTATAAGGGCCAAAACAACAGCACAGCCAGAGCATATTTTAAGGAATAAACTAGGCGGCACTAGTGCCGGTGCCTGAAAGTTATACTGAATCCATTTGAGTGTTTGTGTTGTTGTTATTTTTTTAATTTTCCTAATGTCTAAAGCAAGCATTTGTGTCTATTTTTACAGTTAAAAATCACTAGTAAAGAATGAACATGATCATGATCAAGTTAAATTCAAATTACATAATTTTCAATGTTATATAAAAATCATAATCATAATCATGTTTTGTTGAAAACATGACACAATTTTCAAAGCACTCAACATCGAAAATACACAAAATACTAATACATGCACCACAATCACACACAATAGTACCAATTTAAAGTACCAGAGGCCAACAGGAAACCACAATAACAACCAACCAACACACAAGTACTTCACTAGACTCAAAATCAGGAAGGCTGAAGATGGGAACACAATGCTTCCCGAAACATGTTCCAAATAAGGAGAAAATATCTTGAGGTAAATTCATTATAAATATTAAATATATTATACACATCAAGAAGCAGACTGTAGCAAAAAGTGTTTGAAAATATGTTTATATATATTTTGGCCTGTGTTCCCATCTTCAGCCTTCCTAATTTTGAGCCTTGTGAGGTATTTGTGTGTTGGTTCCTGGTTGTTACTGTGGTTTCCTGTTGGTCTCTGGTGCTTTAAATTGGTGTTATTGTGTGTGATTGTGGTGTATATATTAGAATTTTGTGTATTTTCTATGTTGAGTGCTTTGAAAATTTTGTCATGTTTTCAACAAAGCGCTCATATTTATTATATTTATTATCCTGTTGTCTTCTGGTACTATAAATTGGTATTATTGTGTGTGATTTTGGTGTATGTATTAGTATTTTGTGTATTTTTGATGTTGAGTGCTTTGTTGAAAACATGACACAATTTTCAAAGCACTCAACATAGAAAATACATAAACTACTAATCACAATCACACACAATAATACCAATTTAAAGCACCACAGACCAACAGGAAACCAAAGCAACAACAAGGAATCAACACACAAACACCTCACAAGGCTCAAAATTAGGAAGGCTGAAGATGGGAACACAAGGCTTCCCGAAACATATTCCAAATAGGGAGAAAACATCTTGAGGTAAAGTCATTATAAAATATAACACATACACACGCACGCACACACACACACACACACACACATACATACATTGGTTGGTTTAGTGCCGCCTAGTGCAAATTCCTTAAATTATGCTCTGACATTAGCTCTAGAAAGAGTTAACTATCTCCGTCCGTCCTTCACAAAGGTGAAAGAACAGCACGCGGCCAACAACCCGAATCAATATGAAGCATATATGTTTATTAATTAAAAATTAATTTACATGTTTGAGAAGCACTGAAAAAATTATTGTTTCTACCAACAGTTTCATTAATCTCTCTCTCTCTCTCTCTCTCTCTCTCTCTCTCTCTCTCTCTCTCTCTCTCTCTCTCTCTCTCTCTCTCTCTCTCTCACACACACACACACACACAAATCATGTAATCAATCCGTATGTCGACAATTCAATTGGTGTTCGGGTCGCAACTTTCACCTGCATTGTTAACATATTTTTAAAATTTACTTTAAACGTGTAATCAGTGCGTTAACAGTGTACTGAGCTGTTGTTACGTAAGTCCAACCGCTGTACAAACCTTCACTACAAAATTGCTTAGCCCTTAGATTGGTATGCTTGCTACCTGTTTGGGTTCATTTTATTAACCTACTTGTTGGTCACTTCTGCATGGCGAGACAAACGGGTAGCTGCTGCATTCAACGACTCCTGGTAGCAAGTCTAAGAATTACATCTGGGGGGGGACTAGTCAGTAGGATGATGATCATCATCATCATCTTCACAACACGGCATAGACAAAATGCTGCCTGTTCCGCCTTCAAAGATCCTCCAGCCATGTCTTCCTGGGTCTACCCACACACCTGTGTCCTATAGGTTTATATTTCCAGACTTCTTTGGTCGGTCTGGAATCTGACATTATTTCTAAGTGTTCTTTCCACCGTTGTTTGAAACATTTTAATTTGTCATTCAAGTTAAAAACTTGTTACTCTTCCCTTATGCCTCTTTTCTAATAGGGTCAAATTTAGAACACCTTTTAACTCCTCTTAAGAATGTCCTTTCCGAGCCTGTTTTTTTTTTTCGTCACACCCATAGGACAGTACAGGGGCTGCCATAACTTTGTAGAACTTTAAATTTTGTATCTCGACGTACCTTGTTTCTAAAATTACGATTGATTGTCCCGTCGATCATCTGGGACTTACCTAACTTAGCTTCAACTTAACGTATTATTATTCAAAGGTTTTAAAAATATACAAACACTTGGTAAGTTTCACAGATATTATTTACCTCCGACAGCTGTTTCAGCTTATTAAGCTATTCTCAAAGAGTTGTTCATTGATCTCTTTGAGAATAGCTTAATAAGCTGAAACAGCTGTCAGAGGTAAATAATAAACTGTGAAACTTACCAAGTGTTTGTATATATTTAAAACCTTTGTATTAATATGTTTCACCAAGTGCCCAGCGAGTCTTCAATCAATATTGTGTATTATTATTCTCCTAATATTTAGTTAATTGAATGTTTTCTTTACACGTTTCGCCGTTTCAGTGTCGTTCTTGTTCTGTTATTTCAATTTGCTCCTCTTCTATCTTTGCTATTTCGGAACAGTACGTTTCTCGTATTCCTGAGATAAGATTATATCTATGTTTGCTAGCTAAAGTCATTTTTAACTTTTGTTAGTTTTATTAGCAGCCATCTTAACAGCAACTTTGTCACTACCTGTTGCCACACTGCTAAATACTTCGTTCTTAACGAGGCCTTTCGGTCAAGAACCGAAAGGCCATAAACACTTCGTTTAAGACCTGAAGATTGTGGAGACACCGAAAGGCCTCGTTAAGAACGAAGTAAGGTATTTAGCAATGTGGCAATAAGTATCTGTGACAAAGTTAGTCATTTTACATGCACGTTATTTATCCGTTGACAGTGGAAAGCTGTTACCACTTTTTACGCGGTAGTTGTTAACTGAGTGACCCCGTCACTGAGTGTTACGGAACTAAGTGATTCATCGAAGGTCAGCGGATAGGTGTAATGTAAAACTTGCGAAAGCCATGAGCAGGCGGGTGTAATTTGTGTGTGTCACCGTCCCGGTCGGTGTAAATTACGGCTAAGTGCCGGTGCCGCGGACTCCATTGTACGTGACTCATATTTCTGTAAATGTGTGCAGAGAAGTATCTACGGTCCCCATCGATGTATACTATATGGATCGCGTGCTGGATTCACTGAATTCGGTCCGACCGCTGCACCAGTGGTGGGCAAGAACACTGCGTATGCTATATACTATACCTGTACAAAGTCTGACTTTTCTGCTTTGTTATAGCTTTTGTTGCTTTAGCGGAGCACATTAAGCGTTAAATGATATAGCTATGTCATTTTAACAATTAATGACTCATTAATTATTTTTTAATAAGTTCTTTCCAAAATAAACACGTATGTTTCACTGTAAGATTTCAGTGTTCTGACACATTATTTCAGTTTGTCGGTAAGTTCTGTGGCGTTCATAAACAGTTCTGTTGCCTTCTTATTTATGAGCATTTAATGTTGAAGCCAGACGAATAAAGATAAGAATAAGGGAAACAAAGAATAAAAGACGTGAGCCGTAAACTTTAAAATGTTTATTGCGTAAAAGACGCTAGCATATACGCTCGCCATGGTCGTTAAAGTGTTCAATTAGCAATGTTAATTTACATTAAATTTTTTTATTTAATTTAATTAACTACGTATTAATTGTATAAAAATTGTTTACATTAAACTTTACTAAATAATACAAATTTATTTAACTTCTGGCAGACACCAAGCTTAGAGAAGGTACTTGCATCGGTTCTTTCCTTAGCAATACCATAGCACAAGATTTTATAAAATAATGTCCCTATTAATTTGATAACTTTCACTTCACGGTTGTCTTAAGAAAAATCATTGTTCGAAATATGTTTTCTAAACACTGTGCCGGCAAAGTTTTTGCATGCTGATATAATCGTTTTTTTGGTATTAAGTTTCCTGTCAGATATAATCAATAAATTATACATATATTTTGCAATCTTTAAAACATCTGATGACGCTCTAATTAATTTTCCGCGTGACACAATGTCAGTGAAATGAGTGTAAACGCTCAACTTATTTTCATCTGTTATCAGTCAGGCAAAAATAAATACAAACTGTTATAATAATAAAATCTTCATAACCGCAAATTTTCAGTAGAACTGTCTCAAATGTAACAATTGTAAGGTGTCAAAACAAGTGCGTTACTGACTGAATGACTCGTTTAATACATACACGTTTTAACTTAGCGCCAAACGCTTTATTGTCCACCGCTGTGTGGGAAGCTGTATGTGCTTCGGACCGTTTTCTGCTGTTCACTTTGCCTGTCAGCACGCGGTCCATATAGTATACATCGATGACGGGCCCAACGAACAAAGCGAAACGTGACTGTCTCGCGTTTGGCAACGGTTTAGACATAGCTATGTCGGTACATTCAAATGTTATTGACACTGTTCAAGATAACAGGTTACGTAATACAGTACGCGGTAACGTAAAAATAAATTCTTGAACCTTGTTATTTCTTGTAAAACGTCTCGGATTTATAATAAATTTTGAACGCTTTCTTTTTACTATATTGTAAATTAGGCCTGTGAGTATACTCAAAACACGAAAACCCAGAGGCATATTTACATCGCGGGGGACGTATACAAATATTAATTTAATATCTTCAAATAAATACACTCCAAGTAGGTTTATCTTCACCTGACGCACGTTTCACAGAAATTATTCTGTATCTTCAGGGGTTTGTTTGAATTGTAATTGAATGTTTCCCTCACAATACAGCTAACGGATAATCGAATTTGCTTGCATTCTTTTTTCGATTGTTTTAATGTTTATGTAGTAGCTATTTATTACAAAACAAGATGATTTATTTAAAACCATACATTTATTAGAATAATAGAATAAACATTAAATATATAATAAATAGCTACTACATAAACATTAAGACAATCGAAAATAGAATCGAACCAAATTCGATTATCCTTAGCTGTATTGTAAGGCTGGGTTTACACATTGGGTTTTTCGACGGCCGTTGCTGCGGTAGGGCCAACGGCCGTTGATTTTTCTTTTTGTTCCCACATACTGCGGTACCGCAGTCCGGTGGGAGAAACCTCTCCCTGCCTAGTCTCGTCTTACAATCAGTCAGTCTGTACATTCCTGTGCTTTCGCTTGAATGGAGTTATGAACGCGTATAGAAAATGCTTATTAGTAGTGTACATAGCAGAGACATCAGGTTTCCTAGATGAACCACGGCCAGTAAGAAGAATGCAGGCAATTCTTCCCATTTTTCCGCAAGTCCTCCAGCTACTTCCAACCAGCACTTTTCTTTTACAGTTAGGTCTTTAAAAAGGTTGTGGCTTTTGTCTCAAAGCGGAGGTTGGTCTTGCACTAATGCTATTAATTTGTCACAGTCCATGGCGAACAAACGTTTAAAGTGCGTAGGAAGTGTGTCACCGACTAAGTACTGTGGGACCGGCTCCGTCTGAATCTTTGTGTTCTGCCCTTCCGTTCAACGGTGGCGTTGACGTTGACGCCGCAACAAGCTCCGTTGGAAACACCGCACCGGTGTATGCGGGAACCGCCACTCTACAATAAACGTGTTGACTCTTCTGCTCCGTTACCGCACCGCAGCAACGGCCGTCGACAAACGCAATGTGTAAACCCAGCCTAAGGGAAACACTTAATTACAATTCAAACAAACCTCTCAAGATACAGAATAATTTCTGTAAAAAGTGCGTCAGGTGAAAATAAACCTACTTGCAGTGTATTTATTTGAAGATATTACATGGGAGATCTGCAGGAAACTCAACGAGTTACAAAGAAATATTAATTTGTATTTGCGTAGTCATGCAGTACTCAACGTCCTGTCTGTATGTCTGTCGCCCCCCCTTCTCTATGAAAGTTACATCGGTTGTGTAGTCTCGTTGTTGCCGAAATTTATCTGATAGATTTAAAGATAAAACGTTTACATCCTGCAGAAATAGACTACTCTCCGTTTATCCGTAAACATAAAAATTAATGAAGTAAATAGAAAATGCGTGCTCTGTAGGGGTTCAGATGTTTTTGCCGCTCGGGACTGTTTGGATACTGGTGTTTGTCAGTGGCGTATTTACGGGGGGGGGGAGGCGAATGGGCTCGGACCTCCCCCTCAGAGGGTACAAAAGTTGACAAGAAATTCTGTTAATCTCTTAATTTTTAAGCCGGTTTATTAATTTCTTAGCTGTATACGCTAATAATGTTGTAACCCTTTTTTAAATTTAGGTCTACAAACAAGTTTATTACACAGCATTTGCGTGTACGTTTAAAATATGAAATTTGAAAACCAGTGAAGTCAGTATCTTATAAACAATATTTCGGTAGCGCTTATTACTTCCATATTCCTTAAGGAATGGAAGTATGGTGATGGCAAAAAAAATCGTGTTCGAGATTATTGCAGATTCTGATTCTACTACACTCAAAACATGAAAAAAACTCGTTTTCCGAAAAGTGTCTGTGTGTGTGTCTGTCTGTCTGTCTGTGCGTGTGTCTGTAGATTTTTTTTCTATGGCAAACGATAACAGCCGCAAATTCAAACAGAATCAAATAATTTTTAGCATACAGCCCTGATTTGTAGAGTACTCGCGACCTATTGTTTTTGGTGAAGATCGGTTGAGGGTAAGGGGTAGTTTACCTGCAACGGTTTTTTTTTATCAAGGGTAATTTTGTTTGTTTGGCAAACGATAACAGCCGCAAATTCAAACAGAATCAAATAATGTTTCGCATACAGCCCTGAATTGTAGAGTTCTCACGATCTGTTGATTTTGGTAAAGATCGGTTAAGGGAAAGGGGTAGTTTACCGGTACCGTTTTATGTTTTAACAATGGTATTTACTATGGCAAACGATAACAGCCGCAAATTCAAACATAATCAAATAATGTTTTGCATACTGCCCTAAATTGTAGAGTTCTCAAGACCTTTTGTTTTTGGTGAAGATCGGTTAAGGGAAAGGGGTTGTTTACCTACAACGTTTTTTTAACAAGGGTATTTTCTATGGCAAACGATAACAGCCGCAAATTCAAACAGAATCAAATAATTTTCTGCATACAGCCCTGTTTTGTAGAGTACTCAAGACCTATTGTTTTTGGTGAAGATCGGTTGAGGGGAAGGGGTAGTTTACCGGCAACGTTTTTTATCAAGCGTATTTTCTATGGCAAACGATAACTGCCGCAAATTCAAACAGAATCAAATAATTTTTTGCATACGTCCCTGAATTGTAGAGGTCTCAAGGACTTTCGAGTTTGGTGAAGATCGGTTAAGGGGAAGGGGTAGTTTACCTGCAACCTTTTACGTTTTAACAAGAGTAAAGTACTTGAAAATTTATTTAAACTTTTTCAAACAATGGTAATTGTTAAAAATAAAATAATTTTGTTGCCAAGCAATAAAATTAAAATTTTTTCATTTTAATGTACATCATGTATAAGAGAAAATATATCGCGCTTGGCAGGCGATATTAAGATTTAAATATAAATCTTAGAATATGGAAGTCATGTATGGTTCTCCATACCGATATTTTATTGTGTAACTACTTTAATGGGATTGATTTCAGTATGTTATTACACGTTCGTCAGCCACTTTAAAGATTGTAATATTGATTGGTGCTAACTTGTTTTGTCTTTTGTATGAAGCCGACTCGATCGGACCCCCCCCCCCCCCAAGGCCAAATTCTAGATGCGCTACTGTGAATACTGTTCTACAAAGTATTATTTGGAGTAGGTTGTGGTAACCTGGAATCTTCCGAGAAGTGCGATTAAAAATTCAACACAAACTTCTTGTGTGCCTAATCCATGAAACTAGAAATCTTTTTTTATGTTATGTAAATCTAACAAAATACTGTTGTGCGTGTTATCTTTCATGATATACGTACTTTAAACGATTTATACAACTTATAACTTTCCCTAAAGCTTTCACGGCCGGTGTCAACAAAGCTGGAAACTTTGTTTGCCGGGCTGTCAGGCCGTCCGTCGTGGGCTGTCGTTTGTGCGGACACAGAGGTTTCGGCCTCACCATGGGAGGTCATCTTCATTGTCGGAAACAATCGGCACGGTGTCCTCCGATTCACCCCGATGATATGGTAGAGACTGCATTCGTCAGTCTACTTGGTTTGAGCCGCCAAAAGAATGGAAAATTATTCTGGAACCTCTGGGCGACCTATATAAGCAACAGCGGCCGCCTTAGAAGTTAAGTTACACCTGGCGATATTGTCGAGTGCGGACAAGTGATTGTTGCGAATTAGTGGAAGGTGATTATTGTGTTAATTAGTGCGGTATTTTAATAAGGTGACACTATTATTATTGCGTGTGGACAAATTTAACTTGAATTATTGTACGAGAGTACCTTGTTGATTACAAATTGTTATTTGCGACTAATTAAAGCTGGTAATTATTGACTTCATTGGTGTCTGTGCTTTGTTTTCACTGTAGGCTACAATACGACGGTCCGCGAGACCGTCGCAACAATGAATATAAGAAATTTACGTCTAGTTTTTTTTTCCATTGTAGTGTATTTATTGTTCATAGCCTAAAGGTACCATACATACGATTTGCAATACAATTTTTTATTACTCACATTATTAAAAACGATTGATTTCGGTCGCAGACCATCGTCAGGTCATACACAGCACATTTGCGGTCACAATATATTAAAACATGTTTTATTATATTGAATATATTAATATGTTATGTTTTTGAATATTTTAATATACTGTGACCGCAAGTGTGCTGTGTATGACCTGACAATGGTCTGTGACCGAAATCAATCGTTTTTAATAATGTGAGTAATAAAACATTTTATTGCAAATCGTATGTATGGTACCTTTAGGCTATGAACAATAAATACAATACAATAGAAAATTGAGATTATAGGTACAATTAGTAAACAATAAGTGTGTGTATATATTATAAATACATCACATTATCATTAATATAAATTTACGTCTAGAGCTACAGATATACAGAATCAGCGTGTACTAGCGTAAGTGCGAGTATTTGATTGAGAGAGAGAGAGAGAGAGAGAGAGAGAGAGAGAGAGAGAGAGAGAGAGAGAGAGAGAGAGTGTGTGTGTGTGAAAGGAAAATTTTATTACATTTAATTAATGCTTTACGTAATTCGGTTTAAGATAATTATCTTAAGGAACTGACGGTACAGATATTAGTCCACGTGTTGCTAGAAAATGTCTTTATCAAACATTTTCAAATTCTGTTACAGTAAGAAAGAAACTGCAAACAGAATTGTTCACAAACTGCACCCTTAATATAAATCAAAAGCCAGTTGAACGTGTAAGCCAATTTACATGTCTTGGCCAATTTACAGTCACGATTTAACAATTATCACAGAGATTGGACTTTGACTGAAGCCAGAACTAACAAATTGGAATCTTTCGAAATGTGGCTTTACCGTAGAATACTGAGCATTTCATGGATAGCACATATGACTAATGTTGAAGTTCTTAGAAACATAAAGAAAGATGGGGAAGTTATTAACACAATGAAGATAAGAAAGCTTCAGTATTTGGGACATCTCATGAGAAATGAACAGAGATGTTACTTATTATAGTCCATACTACAGGGAAAGTACTTGGAAAGAGAGGAGTTGGGCGACCGAGAATATCATGGCTGAGAAATGTTAGGACCTGGTTTGGCATGAATACAACTGACTTATTCCGTGCAGCAGTACAGAAAGTTAAAGTAGTCTGTATGATATCCAACATCCGGAACGGATAGGAACTATCAGAAGAAGAAGAAGAAGAAGAAAGAAAGACCTGAAATATAGGGTCGTACACTTGGAATACATAGCGACGATGGAGTTGCCAGGTAAAACACGCTTAGACTATAATCTGGATGTCTGAGTATAAAATAGAGAAATTTTATCCCTTACAATAAAACGAATGGAATTATTTAACAGTTTAACAGTGTATTACGATGGCGGGCGTGTGCATGTGTGTGTGCGTGCGTGCGTGCGTGCGTGCGTGCGTGCGTGCGTGTGTGTGAGAGAGAGAGAGAGAGAGAGAGAGAGAGAGAGAGAGAGAGAGAGAGAGAGAGAGAGAGAGACAAAAGTATTCAACGTTTGTATTACATACTACATTATGTATTAATACTTTTAATGGGCTTGTCTGAGTCTGTGAAGAAGGTGTAATAAGTTTCTAATGCTTTCTTGTAATTTGTAAATGGATGAAAAATTATCACCTGGGGAATACGGGCCGATAAGGTACTGCTCATACCGACCGACTGTAGGAACATTAATCATAAAAGCAGTGAATTCCTACCTCTCCCTCCTCACGTACGTACGCATTGTCGTGTTTTCTGAATTGTTAAGAAAAGTAAAAGAGGAAAAAATACTGTCATTAAGTTAATGGCTTACTTATACCAGCTGCGCTTGGTATGTGCGTCGTGTGTTGTTTCCCGACTGTGATAAAGGAGGGTAATGTTTTTCGCGCGTATGTACGTGTGCGAGTTCCCTACCTAGAATCTAAACGACGATCGGATCAGTTTTCATGGGTTCGGAACGGACTTTGCTTTGTAGAGAAGAGAAGATATGCTCTTTGAAGAGAAGATATCAAAACAGTTTTTAATTTATTTAAGTATTATACGAATTCATTACTTACATTATTAGTTACACTAAATTGCGTTAATGATTTTAAACGAATGTTGTAACAAACTTTTGTTAGACCTTAACTCATGAACAGGCCTGCGATAAAAATGTTCGTCATAACCAAGTATCTAATGCGTTCCTAGTCGTTGAAAGAGAGTTTAATTATCATTATTAAGATACAAAACCAAACAAATCTCGTACTTTTGCTCGTTACATCCGAGTTCTCGTTATAAGCGAGCTCGTTATTCGCGAGTCCCACTGTATATATAATATATAAATCCTGCAAGAAACATCAAGAGTTAACTAAGCTGAGTCACACAGCAAGTCTTAGTTTCAAAGTCGAAAAAGTGCGACTTATGGCGGAAAAGTTTGGCCACCACTACTTGGAAAAAAAAACAATACAGTATTCAAACCATCATCTTTATAGAACATTGTGTCATCGCAGTCGTAATTAATATTATTCCATTATAACTGAATATTTATCTATTCAAGAATTCGAATAGGTCAGTTAAAATATCAAATTTGTAAAAATGGGAAACAAGACAAAGAAATACAATTCAGAATTAATTTGGGAATGATGGCTATATCTACATTAAATTGAATCCTGTGAGATAAGCAGATTACAGCAGAAACTAAAACTAAAATATTTAAAACCATTGTTAAAAGTATTATGACTTACGGCTCAGAAGTTTGGACTACTAATAAACGCACAAGAACAAAATTAATGACAGCCGAGATGGACTTTTGGAGACGTTCGGCAGAAGTATCCAGACGTGAGAAAATTAGAAATGAAGTTATTAAGGACAGAATGAATGTGAAAAATTCAATTGTTGATTTTATCCAAACAAAATAATTTCAGTGGTATGGACACACGAAAAGAATGGCATAGGAAAGATTGTCAAAGAGAGTTATGGAATAGACCCTACCAGGAAGAAGGAAAAGAGGAAGTAACCTATCAACTGGATAGAAGAAATTCAGACTATATTGAGGGAACGAGAAATTGAAGAAGATCTTTGGATGGACAAGCAGCAGTGGAAGATGAGAATTCGGTCACATCTGTAATCTTTGGTTCTGGAAAATGTGTAAACATTGTACAGATGGAAATAATAATAAAATAAAATTTCAAATTTGTTTTGAGCTTCGGGCCTTTCTCGAGCCTCTCCACATTTCAGGCGTTGTCTTGGTGGTCGCACCCCACGGGTCAGAGCAATGTACAGTAAGATATACTGTAGTTGACCAGAGAGATCAGAAGGGCGGCTAAAATAGTTACAATAACCAAGTTGTATCGGTTGTGCGTATGCGGTGGGACCATATACCTAACTTTCTCTTCGACTGAGTAGCCGTGAAGCAACTTTGGAGGTAAGCAATAAAATCTCTCCTACTGTACTCGAGGGCACAATATGCATATTACTGTACTTGTCGGCCACTACGAGTCGTGTATTGCGTCTTTACATACTGGTTGTATTGGTTGATCTGATTGCGCCAAACGTTAGTTTTCTGTTTCAGCAATTAGGTTTAAGTCGCGACTTTTTTTTTGTATCTTATTAATGTAAACTATATCTAAAGACGTGTACCTAATTCCATAACAGTTCCCTATCACCGTGTGACTTCTTCTTCAGCACTACAGTCCAGTGTGAGCCCTGGCTTCCAACACCAACATTCTCCATAGTCTTCCATCCTTTGCCATCTCAGTGTAACCCTTCACATCCATTCTTCTGAGATTTTCTACCACATCATCCATCTTATCCTAGGTCGGCCCCTATTTCTGTTTATGGACTTGCGCCCTCAGGGTTTTCTTTAGCATACGATGATCGTGATCATCCATGCGCTCATTTTATTCGTTGAGCCTTTATGAATTACAGTGTGTTCGCGATTCAGTAGCTATCTCCTGGTTATTCTCCATTTGTTATCTTCTTTAACCGGGCCATAAACACGCCTTGTGATCTTTCTTTCAAACCTTAGTATTTATTGTTCTTTTTTTGTGAATGTCCATGTCCCACCTCCATAAGTAATAACTGGTCTGATAAGTGTCTTATATATTTTTATTTTTGTGTTACGACTAATGAGTTTGCTTCTCAATAGTCTACTGTTGGCATTAGATGACCTATTTGTATCCTGTAATGTATTATCGTGTTTATGGACCCTTCATTATGTTATCCAGGTATCTGAACTTGTTTAGTGCGTTCGATGAATTATCCTCTGCGCATAAATTATATAAGTTTATTCTCCTTTGTGATGCAGAAATCAGCATGTATTTACATCGAGTCCCATTCTAGCGGATTTTTGATTCAGCTTCTTGTATACTCCAACTAGCCGTCGCCTACCACCGTCTAACTTGAGGAATAATAATTATATGGTTTTTACACGAGGAATTCGTGCAGATTTTCGTAATCAATAACGGTCGCTCCAGTCTGTTTTACAGTATGCAGTCTATGTAATCACCTCGGAGCAGGAACAGTGTGTGGCCGGATCGGTAAGAGAAAATGTTGGCCCGATCATCAGAATGTGCTCTGTGGAAAGAATATGTCAATAGAAGTCTGCTAAAAAGAAAGATCCTCAGTTGCTAAGTTAAAAAAAATAAATAAAAAAATTGATCGAGCATCAGCTTCTTGTTTGCTACGTTTCCCGTTTTACGATTGAGTTTGTAAGAAGTACCACAGTAGCCTTAAAGTATCCCGTCGTACTTTGCCGGCATTACGAACAATTGCCATGAATGATTAATAATGTTAAGTGAAGCGCACTTACCCCCGTAATGGTTATGTTAACACGAGAGTTTGCGAGCAACAGAAAACGTGGAAAGCCCACAACAGACCTCTACTCACTACTCAGTGTAACATTACGGCAGTATTTAGAAATCAACATGGTCATTTGGAAAAGGCTTGAACTGCTGTGACCGCTGTTCGAAATTGTGTTTACTTTGTCAGTTAGTAAATAAATTGCGATTAAGAGAAATCAAAAACCTTTAGTCAACAAACTGAGGCAAACCTTTAGGTAGGAAAATTTATCACAATGAATATACACTTGATCAACAGTATACATGTTTAGGAGAGTATGTGTATCTTCTTCTTCTTCTCCTCCTCCTTCTTCTTCTCCTTGGCGATCGATGTCCATCGTTTTATTTTAAGCAAAGTATCAGCATCCCTCGCCACTCCGTCAATCCAGCGATGCTTGGGTGTTCCGACAGGCCTTCTACCCTCGATTTGACTAAACAGTACCTACCTTCCTAGGTATTCGGTTGGCTTCCATCCTAATGATGCATTCTGCCCATTGCAATCTATGCAGTCGGATGGTGGTGGCCAGGTCATTGTCTTTATATAGCTTGTACAGTTCCTCATCGTGACGCATTCTCCATACCCCATTGACTTGGATTCGTCCATGTATTCTCCTCAAATTCTCCTTTGAAAGGTATTGACTATGTTAGCGGCTTGTTTGTTCAGAGTCCGAGTCTCGCTGCCATGTTATCCCGGTCTAATCATAACTTCATATAATGTGGCCTTGGACTGACGGTGGATGTTCCTTGTCTTGAATATAATTGTCAACGAAGCATATGCTCTATTTGCGCCCTGTATCCTTATTTCGTTTATTTCTTCATTACCTTCTGCCAACCAACATCCCAAATATTTAAACTGATTCACTATTCCGAGTTTAGTGGTTCAATTTCAAACTGTTCAGGTTTCCTGGTTTTCTTCTGAGTGGAACAAATATCACTAAACATTATTAAAACGTAATTCTTGTTTGACAATTTATAGAACGCTGTTGAAAACCAATACAAAAATAGACTGGACATTTTTTTTACACAAAACGTCTATTGAAAGACGGCGGTGACGTCAGAGACTAAAAATACCACGTTCGGGAACTTCCGGTTCTTGTAGTCGGTCGCATATGGGAGGTGAAACCACGGCCGGCCTTTCCTCACAGGATATCGTTACCGCAGGTCTAACCCTTCGTACATATTAATGAATTTCTGTTGGCTCATATATATGCTGAGGCAGACGCGGGACCAGACGCGAGCATTCGATGCGCCCAATCACGCAGTCTATTTTTGTGCGGTGCTCACCTAGTTCCGAACGAGCGCGTGTGTAGATGGTGACATGCTTCAGTGATATTGCCTGATATATGCGTCTGAGAAGACTTCCATTTATTATTAGAGTGCTATCTAATACGTAACTTCTTCTTGTTGTTCTTTTACTTCCATGTTCCGTAAGGAAATGGAACTGCCCTCAAAACATGAAGAAAAGTCATTTTCCGAAAAGTGTCTGTGTGTAGAATTTGTCCTATGTTAAAAAACGATAACTGCCGCAAATTCAAAGAGAATCAAATACTTTCTTGCATATGTGCCTGAGTTGTAGAGGCGTTCTATTGATTTTGGTGAAGATCGGTTAAGGGGAAGGGGTAGTTTACCTGCAACGTTTTACGTTTTAACAAGAGTAAAGTACTTAATTTTGATAAATGAAGTATCATGAAAAGAAGCCTACAATAATCGACTGTAGAGAGGTAGATGAGATATCTATAAATGAAAAGGGTTGTTAAATAGTGAGGGGTAATTTTCTATAAATGAAAATGATAGTTGAAGGGGATAATTTTTTATATGTGTACTACATTATCGGCGACAAACAGGTAGTTTGTTGTTAAAATTCCTGCCCGGGCTGTTTGGCCGTGGTCCAATGTTTTCTGCAAAACCAGACGTTTTGGAAGTACCATCGCTTGCCATCATCAGTTAAAACCGAGTGCGCTAATGTGAGATGGAATACGTTAGTAACCACAAAACTGTGGCTAAGGTTGCAGAAAGAAGTAGTTTCTATGGAAATATTTCATTTCGAACATGATTTTAAATATAAATTTTAGAACATGGAAGTCATATATGGTTCTCCATACCGATCTTTTTATCTGGTCCTTCTGCTCTCAGCGTCGGGTAGTTAGTTTTATTTCAGGAGTTCATAGCAGTGGGGTATCTACAGTGTGGTCTTTGGGGGGGGGGGGTTAGAGTCGGCTTTGTACAAAAGAAAAAGCAAGTGAAGACTAAACAACATTACTATCTTTAAAGTTGTTGAAAAACCTCTAATACGGTAATACCCTGAAGTCAGTCCTATTAAAATAAATGGTAATAATACAATAAAATTATGCATTATTGAAACATAGTTTTGAAGATACTTATTTACTGGATTGATTTTCCTATATTTTATAGTTCAAACGTGAAATAAAATAGTGTGTAATAAATCTGATTGTACATTTAAAAATGATTTTCTACTATATTAGCGTATACAGATGAAAATATAATAAAATAGTCTTAAAAATTAAGAGATTAATAAAATACGTCAATTTTTTCGACCCTCGGGGCGGGGGGGTCCAGTCCCGTTCGTCCCTCTCCGTAAATACGCCTCTGGTTCATAGTATTTGATAGGAAATTTCCTGTTGTCACGAAAGGATATAAAGTTAACTGAAATTTTACACGGTCATCACAGGCTGTAATTGTTTAAGGAAAATTAAGAAACTGTAAAAGAAAAGACTACAAACATTAGTGCGCCCGCTGTGTGCTTATATAACAGTAGCGTGGCGTCCATGTAACCGTTGTTTCCGGCGGCAACAGTACTGTAAATAAGAGAAAATAATAGTCTATTAATTATATCATAGAACAAATACTTTAGCTATTGAATAATTTGAAGTCCGAACAATATTAGTAAGGAAACTTGAAGAAAAGCGTAGCATTGCTTTGCTTTCGAACTACTGGGCACTTGTGTCTTCTTGTGTTGCCGGCTTAGATATCGGCAATGTTTTACTACGTACGGTCATTGACCTCGTAGTAGTTGTCACTGTACAAGCTGTGGAGGGGGACACACACATTCATCCACCCGATGTGTTGCCGCTGTATAAGCCGGCAAAACGCTCAGTTAGCAGCTATGTTCGTTTTCGGAACTGACGTGCAGCAGATACTGCGTACCTGTTGCTGTTTTGTTCGTTTAGTCATGCGTTTCTCTGTTTGTTTTTATTATTATCTCCCAGCGAATGATAGAAAATGATCTAAAAAGAACACTTGGTACAAGAATAAATTCGAATTAACTTTAGGTTAAGTTTTTGGCCTCTCACAACCGGCAACAGGTGTTATGTAACCACGCCACGCCACTGACACAATAAAAATGTGCGTTATTGAATCAGTGTTTAGAAGATACTTTTTGGCTGCATTGATTTTCCTATATTTCATATTTCAAACGTATACGCAGATGGTGTGTAATAAATCTGGTTGTATATTTGAAAAACATTTACTAATGTATTAGCGTACACACATGAATAAATTATAAAAATTAAGAGATTAACAAAATTCGTCAAATTTTTTCGACTCTCTGGGGTGGCGAGTCCGGTACCGTTCATCCCCCCTGCGTAAATACGTTTGGTTCATAGTATTTGGTAGGGAAAATGTCCTGTTGCCATGAGAGAATATAAAGTTAATTGAAATTTTCCACGGTCATCACAAGCTGTAATTGGTTAAGGAAAATTACAAAAAAAAAAAACAGCGAAACTAAAAGACGCTACAAAAACTAGTTGTGGTGTGTGTGTGTATGTGTGTTCCAACGAGGCAAGCAAAGAATCAAAAGCCAAAGGCCAGAAGACGGCACGGATGTCAAATAAAATCCTTTTAGGGAGAAAAAGTTGAATTTCACGCGATATTCAATACGACGTAATATCACAATAATTATACAGATGTATCGTAAAAGGCGTGTTCACTATACATATTCGGATTATACTCATCAATATAAGAATGAAAGTTCCCATAAACGTAGGTTGAGAAACGTCTCGTTTTCCGTCTGGCCGCCATTTTGTGTTTTCTAAAGGAAAGTTTATAATTTAAGTAAAGCTTTATAAAGATTCTTAAGTATGGTTATTATGCCACACGTTGGTTGCGTCAAATATCACCACTCGTGAAGCGCGCGTAATTTTCGAATGTTGTATAAATAATTTATTAAAGACAGTATTGCATGTAATCGGTAATTACATTAATTTATTGTGTTACAAATTATATTTAGATATATTTATTACTGAATACTTTCACTCATTTTTGTATTATTGGTTAATTTGCTTGGGCGCCAGAGCAGAGTATCTCAGGATTGTTATGAAATAATAACACTTCGTTCAGATACTAAGATTTATATTATTATATTCTTATTACATAAGACATCTGAGAATTAATCATTAATATCATCTTTCAAATCTATACTCATTAATATTCTTTATAACTAATAACAAAATTATTAATATCTCTAGCTTACGGATTCTTCAAAATCATATTAATCAAGTATTATTCAAATGAGCAATCAGTAGATTGAAATTTACTCCCTTAACACATTTAAATCTTCAATATATTAATCAAAACATATATGTATCATAAATTCTTAACTACTATGAACTTCTATAATCTTCAATAGATTTAATTATTCAACTTCGTTACCATTTTTATAATTATTATAATTTGTTTCCTTACTTTACTATACAGTAACTCTCCTAACATGTCATATAGCATAAATTGTAATAGTTAGTATCTGAACTCGTGGGTCTTTTGAGAATGAGATGAGTTATTTTTTAGATGCAAATTCTATGTTAAGTTATTGAGTAGTGAATCATAAATGATATACTGTTATTTGTTGCTGGATTCCAAGTAAAAGAATGATGAACTGTAATCCTGCGTTGAACATCGCACTACACTTTGCACTAATCACGCTTGATTAAACCTTCTTTATTTACTTCACTCGCTCGCGTTAGTACTAAACGTCGCGCACATATAAATAAGTATACTTCTTGCTGCAATCTATGCGCACAAGTTAAACATCTGGTCCGTACATACTATCGCGCACACATATAAAATAAACTTCTTGATGACTGTAATTCTTTCTCAACTATTTAACCGAGTTAATCTATTGATTTGAACTTAGAATTATAGTATTAAAATGCTCACATCGAGTGACGCAGGTTTCCCGTGTTTTGCGTGAAAATTAAACTTAGACTTCACCTTTCGTTTGCTTCACTTTTTTTTAATAGTTTTCCGAGTCCTTCCCTCACTACAGCTCTTGTTGATCATACATCCATTGGCCTGAATTTGAAATATTTGCCGGTAAATTCGAATGTACCCATTCCGGTGCTGTATCTTTTTCCGCGCTCACTACCGACGCTATCCGTGATTGGTTGCCAGAGAGCGGGCGATAGACTTACGCGGACTCCTACAAAGTGACGCTACTTTCTAAAATAGTCATAATTATTGGCGTGTCATCTATTGTCTGTTGAAGGACACAGTACCGTTAACCTAACGGTACATGGGCGTTTTTTGCTGTATTTACTCTACAAAACATTTTATGCTTTTTGACATGTAAGGGTGTTTTTGGGTCTGTTGTAACTTATTTTGTCGGCGCCTGACTGTCGCGTAGTCGAGCCTCTTTTGATTCAAATTTTCATTTATATATTACTTACATCTATGTACATTACAATGCTTTATATTATTATATATTGTTATAGTTACCATTAATAGTTGATTTATTATTATACGTGTTTTATATACATATTAAATTAATACACAGGTTCACAGTAACGTTTCAGCTTTATTTACAACTTTATTTTATTTGTAAATCGTCTATATGCATTAGTGGGTTCAGTTATAATACGTGTAGTTTAACTAAATAATATCGTCAGTTTTTTTGTTTTTTTAAGACAACTCTTATATTCATTTTATTGTTTTTCTTTATTTATATTTTATCATGTAATTGTCGAGAATGGCTCTGACAGTTTTGCTGAAATATCAGATAGCCTATTCGTCTTGCGTATGAACTTTCAAACTACAAATCAAAACCTCCCATTCTCTCATTTTCTCCAAATTCCAAATCATTTTAATTCTTGTGATTCAGAATATGATTTCTAAATAGTTTAAGTTAAATTTTTTAAACGTTATTAATTTAATTGAAAAGCGATCCGTTACTTTGTTATAAATTACTATTATTGACTTAATTTGATAAAAAAGTAATAACTGTAAATACATTTTCCGTTACTGAACTGAAGACGGGCACAAAAAATCATGTAGTCAGAATGTTTATGTAGGCGGGTTTTCGTCGTAACTCTGTTGGATTTGAAACAAATAACCATAAATATTTCATTGAGTTCTCAATAGCATGCTTAACATTTTACTTAATAAACCATAATTTGATAAAATTCAAATTTACAAAGCTATTAATGATCGAAAAATTAAAGTAGCCGCCATTTTGAATTTTCAAATCAAAATAACCGTGATTTTTTAATTTATTTTTTAAAAAGTTAATGCATTTAAAATGCATTGCCTAGTTAATGGAGCCTACCCTGCTTACTCCTAAGCTACTTCGGTGGTACACATGGGAGCCATTATTATTATATTAATGTAAACAGGTGCACCAGATTTTATTAAGGTACCTAAAATCCTTTATGGGATAGGCCTATAACGTTTTCCTTAAAAAACGTAAAAATGGCGGCCAGATGGAAAAGGAGACGTTTCCGGACGTTTCTATACGTTGCGGAACGTATTCAGACAGATACGTTTAATAAAAACTTGTGTCCTTATCTTCCGCATCTAGTTGCAAAAAACAAAAAGTGATTTAAAAAAATTATTGTAACCAGAGTTAATCACGTCTTTTCAATAACATCATGCGGTTGTTTGTAGACGGGTGCACGAGTGAGAGAGAGAGAGAGAGAGAGAGAGAGAGAGAGAGAGAGAGAGAGAGAGAGAGACGGACAGAGAGGTTTTTCCTTCATAACAAACAACTCTTTGTTTTTAACATGATAATGTTTTTAGGCTGGGGGCCATTCCACAAAAATGTAACGTCATCGAAAAACGTGACGTTTCCACACTTTCGATTCCCCACAGTCTAGAAATTTGATTTATGTAAACGCATCAAG
The DNA here is from genome assembly GCA_034769895.1 of Magicicada septendecula. NCBI lineage: Eukaryota > Metazoa > Arthropoda > Insecta > Hemiptera > Cicadidae > Magicicada > Magicicada septendecula. The sequence goes on from CM068373.1 coordinate 54,570,150, forward strand.
ACAGAAATAATCGCTGCTGACATTGAGTTTAGCAAACGTTGTAGTGAGAATAAATTTGGTTTTACATGCTTTGTTTGTGATCGTCTGTGGTTTGGAAATGATTTACGTAATCCACCAAACGTAATCCACATTATACGTTTCAAAAGCCTAAAAACATTATCATGCTTCGATGTTTCGGTATCGTCTAAATTCTTTGAATGCTTAGGTGCATAAATAGAGAGAGGGAGTGAGGGAGAGAGAGAGAGAGAGAGAGAGAGAGAGAGAGAGAGAGAGAGAGAGAGAGAGAGAGAGAGAGAGAGAGAGAGTTTTTTTAGTTATTTAAAATTAATTATCAGTGTATTGTATTCTTTTTAATTTGAAGTTTATATTGTAATGCAGCTTAATGTCATTTCTAATCAGAAGAAATTGAACGGAGCAAAGCAGCGTACTTCGTAATGCACGTTTCCACTCAGATGTAATCCTTGATTAAACGTACAACGAATTGAATTGAATCCAAGACGGACTGAGTTGGAAAAACTTGTGTTTTTTTTGTACGTGTCATCTTCTTCAGACGATTCAGAATTAATTAAGCGGAAATCTGTCCTCATTTCGTTCTTTAAACGTTGGCTGCACTCTGCTTCGGTTTTAGCACTCGTGCGTGGTGACTGTTGAAATTCCACCGAATAATTCAATTAGTCGGGGAATAGCCTTTTTACTTCCATGTTCCATAAGGAAATGGAAGTATGGTGATGGCAAAAAAATCGTGTTCGAGGTAATTGCAGATTCTGATTGTACTACCCTCAAAACATGAAAAAAGTCATTTTTAGAAAAGTTTCTGTGCATGTGTCTGTGTGTAGATTTTTTTTTCTATGGCAAATGATAAGAGCCGCAAATTCAAACCGAATCAAATAATTTTTTGCACACAGCCCTGAATTGTTAAGTACTCAAGATCTGTTCATTTTGGTGAAGATCGGTTAAGGAAAAGGTGTAGTTTACCAGCAACACTTTATTAAAATCGTATTGAAAACAATCTGTTAATTCAGTTTTCTTCATGAAGGAGAGTAAAATTGTTACAGGAAATGGATAAAGAATAGGTGTACGCGCTATAGAAGGAATTGCCGACGTGTTGTGCGACAGTGGAACGTTGATATTTCGAACTGCGGTAGTCGGAAGTTTCGATAATCTGAGAACCGTCAGTAAATTTTACTAAACTTACAAGGAATAACAAATAAAATTGAAAAACAGGCACGTACGAAGCAGTGAAGAAAATCTGATAGCATTTATGCCGAATTAAATCAATTAGGTGCTATTCCAACGATGTAGAGATGTACACTGTGATGTTTCTGCATGTGTCATCGATTACCAGAAGGCCTTTGACCGAGTCCAACATCAGAAAATGATGGATATCCTGAAAAATATTGGGTTAAACGGAAAAGACCTAAGGATAATAGCTACACTATATTGTAACAAATCTGCAGTGGTTAGAGTAGATAAAGAGAAAACTGAAGAGATACAGATTCTGCGTGGAGTAAGACGGATGTATACTATCTCCGCTTTTATTCAACATCTACTCGGAAAGTATTTGTAGAGAAGCTTTAGATCAATGTGATGTATAAATCCCACTGAACGGTGAAAGAATAAATAACATACGCCATACGTTATGCGGATGATACCGTCATATTCGCAGATAGCTTAGAGGGGCTGTGACAGCTAATAAATAGAGTGACAGAAAGCAGCCGTAGATACGGTCTGTAACCAACCTTGCATGAGTTCAAATTTGTTGTGTGTTATAATGTATATTAAATCTATATGATCAGGTTTACCAACCTATGGTGGGGGGGGGGTTCCGACTTGATGCATTATAGTGTATATATTAAATATATGATCAGGGTTACCAACCTTGCATGAGTTCAAATTTGTTGTGTGTTATAATGTATATTAAATCTATATGATCAGGTTTACCAACCTATGTATGGGTTCAAACTTGATATGTGTGTGTATTATAGTGTATATTAAAATATATGATCAGGGTTACCAATCCTGCATTATTGTGTGTGTATAGAACAGATCTGCCAACATTTTTCTTCGGTGGGAAATTCAAACTATATTATAGTAAATTGTTGACGACTTCGATATCAACTCTCTCTCCCCTCTTCTCTCTTTGTCTCTAGACACAGTTGTCGATCACGATATAAACTCTCTCTTTATGTCATCAGTTTTACATAAGCGTCGTGCTACTTATGGATTATTGTAAGTAGCGATACTAAAATGTAATCACCAGGAAATATATATATTTATCACCTACCTCGTTGCGTCCTACTTATAATTTTTTTTTGACACATGACAGTCATTGACCACGATTTAGAAATTAATATACTGCCAAGTCTGTGTGTGTGTGGTAAAGTGTTACGCATAAAAAAAAAATCTCCTTGAAATAAGGTATTTTCAAAAGTTTTGTGTACACATACACACATTGTGTATGTCTCTCTCTCTCTCGCTGCAAACGTTGACAAGAATTCCCTTATTCAAACGATGTGTACACGAACTTAAATATAGTTTACAGACGATTGTAATTTTAAAAATTCATTTTTTGCATTAAATATATATATCGTAAACAATGAAATAATAATATTTCGTCATTGTAAGATTTTAATAAAACAATTATCAGTTTAAATAATAATTTTCATGATTGTAAGATACAACCTACAAATCATTAAAATGTGTCTCTCACACACATTTCTGATTACTATACAAATAATTGCATGCATATTCGGAGGTTTATAACGAAATAAATTAAAATAAACCATAATTTGTTTTAAATAATTAAATATATATATTTACAACACTGTACACAAACTTAAAATATAGTTTACAAACCGCTATAATACAATTATTAAAAAAAAATACATTTTACATTGATTAAATATATATATATCACAAACAAACATTGTTATATATAAAATAAATACAATATTAATAATAATGTTTTAAATGATTAAATATATATTTACAGCACTGTACACAAACTTAAAATATAGTTTACAAACCGTTATAATACAATTATTCAAAATACATTTTACATTGATTAAATATACATATATCACAAACAAACATTGTTATATAAAATAAATACAATATTAATAATAATTTTTGACATTGTAAGATTTTTAAATAATAATTTCACGGCTGTAGATACAGTTCACAAGGAAGTTTATCTGTAACATAACAATACAGTCGATATTAGAATCACTGATACGATAATATTCAATTATCACATGCACACGTACAGTTAGTGGAAAGAATCAAATGCGTTAAGTAAGTAAACTTTTTCAAGTATATGTCATTTTTCATAAGTTAATGTACTTTCAAATAATTTCTAATCAAACCAAACCAAATATTATTCACTGGAAATTTGTAAATACTGCTTAGAATCAATGATACATTTATCGCATAAGTTAATGTACTTTCAAATAATTTCTAATCGAACCAACTATTATTCAACGAAACTTGTAGAATCAATGATACATTTATCATGTACATACAAATTCAATTATTAAAGTGTTAAGTACAGAGAGTTGAAACTACACACACACACACACACACACACACACACACACATCAATAAATTGTTTGTTAACACGATTGCTACTTACGACGTTAGGACTCAATCTCTACTTGTGTTGTTTGATTTCTCGTCCCTCGATACACTAAATGTAGTTCTTTAGGTTTGATATGTCTGAGCTCCTCATTCGTGAAGACACCTGCATACCTCTTGGGAAGATAGACACGATACTGGCGGTCGCCATCCTCCAACGTAGCAAGCACAGAGTTCCCATACTTCGTGTCCACATTTGTTAAGACCATGATGGGATATTTTTTATTCACTGTCAATTCTGAACATCGTTTGTACTCGATAGCACTTACAGCATTAAACTTTACAAGAAACGACATTATTAGAAGACACTAGTGAACACGTCTGTATCAAGCGAGAGAGAACCAAACAATGACAGAATATTCGACACAAAAGGACAGTACAATGTGATAGTGGTGGTGGTGGTAACGTCGGTGTCCCACTTTCATTTGCATGTATGAACATGTCCCACAGACGAAATTAGAGACACCAAAAATATAACAATGTCATTAGGAAATTCCATTTTCATAAGAAAATAGTCACTGCTTACAGCTATGCATGTATGTACATGTCCACAACAGAATGAGAGAGAGATATAAATGTCATCATTCGCTGTGACCTACTTTCTAAATTTGTTACATTAAAAATGTTTGTTTAAAGCAAAAATCATGAATCATCCATTCCCGAATAGCATGCACCTTATAGTTGGCACAACGGTCAGAAGAATTGAAATGTCTAAGACATTCTGTTCCATGAAATATATACGGTATGTTTTTAGGACAACCAAAGTCATCGAGATTGATGATATTATTGTGTATTATCTTTGATTGCAAAAACGTTTTTTCTCAAAACCCTTCACAAACACATATTTATATATACGTGTATATGATGTTAACAATGAAACAAGATTGTCGTATGGTGTCTCTCCTTCGCTCCATCTAAGTCTATGATAATTTGGCGTTAACCAGTGGTTTGTCCTAACGTATTTGGGATTCGTAACGGATGTAGCAGGCGGAGTCAAAATCCAATGTCTACCAGCAAATCTCAGAACGTCCATGATTGACAGTTCCTTCACAATATATTTTCCGTTGTCGTCGAAAAAGCACTGGAAGTCAATTATAACCGCAGTGTTATCCATAATACTGTAAGACAAAGGAACCACACATTACAAACTCTATATATATATTATGTTTAAACATACAAATATCGTTGCGATATTAATATGTGAACTTACGTTTACAGACGTCTGGACTGAAGCACCGAGAGACGTCAACTGACGAAAGAAACAAGTGTTGAGGGGGGTTACTATACATGGAGACGAATTTTTTTAGTAGGTGGGGAGGTGTCGTCGTCGTCGTTCTCCATGTTGATGCGTTGTCGTATTCGATAATGACCGTATGCAAGCGTATCATGACCATTGTCTAATATATAGCGCTTATCATCATACGGTGACAACGCTTGCTTATTTACACGCATCGTGTACAGCGTATGATGATCGCTACGTAAACAAAGCGCACTGGTAGAAAACTGACAATGATCAGTGAGACACTTCCGATACATATCGTGTCGCAGACTCCTCTTAATCGCAACTCGAGGCAAACCTTTACATACACGTTTTTGACACTCTTGGGTGGGATCTTCGTGGGCCACAAGGAACGAATAACATTTCGCTCGGAGACCCACGAATTCTCTAATAGGACGACCACACGTTTCATCCTTGAACAGTCCGACAACCTTTTTGTTCTTAAGGCTATAACAAGGATGAGACGTAGGGTAATCCGATGTGTCAAAAACGTGTAGGTCCTTCTTCATGTCTGCATACAAGTCTGATGTTTGAATGCTATACATCAGACTGTCTGTATCTGTCATTAACAATTTAACGTTGCGGCCGTACTTGGCGACAGCATAACGATAATGAAAGTCGTACATTATCGTTTTGCTAACGTAAAGCACCGTGAAGCCGACATACACGGGACGGGAAAGAACAATGGATTTTTTACGGAGTGAGAGCCCCACCAGATCGTTCGTATAACGAATCATACGTTTTAGCCTAGGTGTGGAAACTAGTTTTTGAAGCCGTCGTTCATTCGAGACTAGTTCAAAGTCTATATGTTTCCGTACGTTCTCCAGCGACTTACCGTATACGGCGTTGTTCATCAGTTTGAAAAGGTCTTTTTCAAAGCTGTTGACGGCTGCTTGCCTCTTGCGGGTGTTGAAATCGATAAACGGTTTCAACCAAGCGCTTTGCTTAAAACACAACACCCTATGAGTCGCTTTCAGCTCTAAGCCAAGACTTAAATACAATTTCAAATTTCGATAATGGAGAACGTAATTTTGTTTGTCCTCCAAAGTTGTTAACAACTTCTCTACGGATGACCCTGATTCGTTATACGATGATCTGTATATACTCTCGTGTAAACGTTTGGAAAAGGGAGAAAGGATATCGGGTGTTACGCGCTGGCGCACAGGTGCAAGCGGGTAGTCGGAATGCAGGTCGTGTAAGGTATCGGGATAGTGTAGGTCGACTTCGAGGATGTACCCGATGTCGGAATCATCACTCACATTACGTACGTCCAAGGACTCGATTTCGTTACGATCGAGCCATCGGAAGTCTGCGTAAGGGAGTGGTTGCGACATGGCTGCACCGTATAAATTATTACACCCCGTATACAGAATGAAGGAGGTCGGTTTCGATACATCGTACTGATCTGGAATCAAAGGATTGTTAGCGACTGCGTGACGGTTGGATATCATCGCGCAGCCTCCGCGGACCCCAGACTCGACGAACAGATGCAGATTTATCTCTGTTAACAGCTCTAATTCGACCCCTGTCATTTTTAGCATCGCGTTCCAAGCGAGTCCGGGAAGCGAGTAAGAATGACACGGGTCCAAACAGTAATCGCGTAAGGCCATGTCTCGGAAACTTTCAAAGACATCGGCCAGCAGCATTACGTCTGTCAACAAATACAAATCGTGGTAATCTCCAAACGTACGCAGATTGAATGCACTCCACACGTTTTGTGCGTGCTCGTAATCTGCGTCCGAAATAGTCGATTCCAACAACCGGTTATCAAAGTGTTCACGAGCGGGTAGACTTGTTTCGTTGAACCGATCAATTCTGTCAACATACTCGTAAGGGTATACCCCCTTGCGTACGAGCAGATTGGTCTGTTCATCGAAACCCCGTCTAAGCATTTCCTCTCTGAGCAAAGGAAATTGGCTCCCGGACGTGGACAGATTGGTAACGAGTGTGTCCAGAGAACGATTAAGAAATTGAAAGGAGTCTACGAAACGCAAGGGACCCAGGGAGAACGACACGTAACGCTCACTGGATGTTGCAATGCAGGATACGTGTTGGTCCTTATATTTTCCTAAACCCTGCATTAAATGGTGACAGTCGTAGCCACGAAGGTTGTGAAAGAAGACGGGGATATGACGAGGCATCTTGTAGCTTAGATTACAGCTATTGTGGGCTGCTCCCAAGAATTTCCCCGTAAGATGACAATGATTGCGTACCTTGTCATCGTCTGTCAAAAGGCGCTCACACAAATGACAAACGGTGGCGTTAGTGAATGCAACATTGTCATCATCGGACATAATTATTTGTACGTTATGTCGTACTACCTTCATCATATCCTCGGCGTCTTTCATCAACCACGAGAAGAAAGTGTCTACGACGTTTTCACCTCGATAAACTTTAGCCTCTCTCCAGAGTCTGTGTGTATGATCGACGATAGCATAGGAGAAACCTGACGGAATATGCATCGCTTCGTATGATGTGGACGATACAGGGGGAGAAGTTATTTTCTGACGGGCACCGTTGCTATCAACTGAGTAGAATTCACCTAACTCGTGCACTGTCGTCGGGACGTTGTTACCAGGTGAACACGATTGAAGCGGAGTGATGAGGGACTCGAAGTCGGCGTAGACGGTAAAGGGTACTTTAAGACAGTGCGCGTAATTTTTAAATGACATAAACTTCTCCTCCTCTGTGGGCATTTTGGTTTTCTGCTCGCCGTGAGGTGTGCAGTAGGGGAGATGATCGGACAGACCATGTTCTGTGGTGAAACGATGCAGGCAGTAGTCGCAGTAAAATGATTTATGCTCGTGTTTTGTAAGGGATGATAACAATCTACTCATGTTACTGATAAGACAGTAATGTTTTCGGGTATTTGTATCGGACAGAAGCAAAAGATTAACATGATGTAATCTGTCCTTATTGGGGGTAATTCTTAACGGATAAACCTCATTTTTTGATTCGTTTCTGATATTGTCGTCTATATCATAGCCGAAAACGTTTATAGAAATGTTGGGATTCTGTGTTTCAAATTTAGAAAGTGAATTTATAGAAACAGGGTACTCGATACCGGACATATTTATTGTGTTTTTGAATAAGAGGTATTTTGAAACACGTTCTTTATTACGTTCTTGAGGGTGTATGTGAGCTAGTACGGACCATAGAAAACACATTTCATCTTGGGAGTTATTGATGTTGACTACTGCCCTGGTGACTGCAAGTTTTCGCGGGGTTGGAAGGTAGGAGGACGATGCTAGAGGCCGGTACCGTCCAACAACTAGTTCCAGCTTCAGTACAGCATCCACCGACCATCCGCTCCCGTCACGGGTAAAATTGGATATGCTATTCATGATTTTATCGTAGGATTCATCGAGTAGACAGTTCAACTCGTCGTTGTCGTCCGTGAGCAACGTACGACAACGTCCGTGGAAGACGGCGTCTTTGGTTACCACTTTTTCTTCGCCGCTGTCACCATCTAACACAGTTTTAGTGAAACGTATCCTGCACGCAATATGCCATTTGATACTGCGTAAACGTGCTTGTTCTGCCAGAATATCCTTGCACAATAAAGGTCGCACCTCGGTCATTATCGGTACTATATCTTGATCTTCTTCTGTGTCCGTGTACACGGGCAGATAATTAAACGTTATGAGGGATCCTCTAATACTACTGTTTCGCACGATATAAAATCGTGTCATATCTGAAACAATAGAAACACATGTATTAGCTAATAGGAATGATGAATAACACACACACACACACACACACACACAAATTCATGTTTGAGGTAAATAGATAGTACACGTTAGTAATACGTTAGTTTATTGCAAACTGTGAAGATGGCAGCTACTCCTGATTTTAGCATTGAAAGTGAAAGAAGAAAATCGTTCAAGTATTGGGAAGTGACGTTTGTCAGCCCCGACGAGTTAGCGTTTGCCGGGTTTTACTACTATCCGCTAAATTATGATGTTTGTGGACATAGTATGTCATTCATAGACGATAGAGTTAAATGCTTTTGTTGTGGAATTGAATTAGTTCATTGGAGAGAAGGTGACATACCTATGGTGGAACATGAAAAATTTTCTCCGTCATGTCAATTTCTAAACGATGAATTGAAGGGTCTACACGACTTGTACCAGGCAGATCTTGTGGAGATGATACCATACGCTCGAGTGAACAAAGGGTACAAGTACATGATGACAGTGATCAATGCGTTTAGCAAGTACGCGTACGCTGTACCATTGAAAACAAAGACAGGAAAAGAAGTAAAGCATGCACTAGAGCCTATACTAACTGCTAATCGAATGAAATATTTACAGACAGACAACGGGAAGGAGTATTACAACAGCACAGTACAAGCGTTGCTAAAAAAGTATAATGTGAAACATTACTCAACCTACAGTGAGAAAAAAGCTTCCATAGTGGAACGTTTTAATCGCACACTGAAGACACACATGTATCGAGCTTTCAGCGAACAAGGACACTACCGCTGGTTGGATCTACTACCTACATTACTGAAATCGTACAACAATACCACACACAGAACCATTGGTATGAAACCTTGTGAAGTGAATGATGCCAACGAACATATAGTGTTGGAACGAATAAGGAAGAACACAGCGCCTAAAATCAGTCCAACGAAACCACCCAAATTTAAAGTCGGTGACCGTGTTCGTATAAGTAAGCACAAAATGACGTTCGCCAAAGGTTATACGCCAAATTGGACTAACGAAATATTCACTGTGGATAAAGTACAATCCACTACTATCCCCGTCACTTATCTGCTAAAAGATCATCTAAACAAAGTGTTGAAAGGTGGTTTTTACGAGCACGAGATTAGTAAGTCCAAAGTCGGCGACGTATACCTAGTGGAAAAGGTGTTACAACGCAAAGGTGACAGAGTGCGTGTTCGTTGGCTCGGTTTCGCTGGTAAACACGATGCATGGATACATAAGAAAGATCTAATATAAAAAAGGTGACAGCACGTGCTGAAAACAGTATGCTTTCGGTATTCACAAAGATGAAGATTGTACAGCAAGCAAACAAATTACCAATAAAGGATATGGACTTTTTGGCTGGTGACGAAGGTAGTGCTAAGCGTAAACCAGGCCCGCTATTACCGAACAGTATTCGCTGTATCGTTACAGGCCCAAGTTCCTGCGGGAAATCAAATGTGCTATTCAACCTACTGTTTGATGCCAACGGACTACGTTTCCGCAACGTATACGTGTTTTCAAAATCATTATTTCAACCAAAATACAGAATGCTAGAAACAGTGATGAAATCACTCGCTGATGAAGGTTTAGGTTATCATGCATACAGCGAGAACGAAGAAGTCCCGCTACCGAGTGAAATCACTGGTCTCGACTCTGTTATCGTATTCGATGATGTATCGTGTGAAAGACAAAACAATATTCGAAAGTATTTTGCTATGGGGAGACATAGCGGTGTGGACACATTCTATCTATGCCAGACATATAGCCAGATACCGAAAAAATTGGTACGTGACAACGCTAACTTGGTGATATTGTTCAAACAAGACGATCTAAATTTACGACATGCATACAATGATCACGTTAACATAGATATGAAATATGATGCTTTCAAAGACGTCTGCATGGAAGCGTGGAAGGATCGTTATGGATTTCTAGTCATAGACAAAGACTCGCCAATAAATGAAGGTAGATATAGAATCGGCTTTGATCGATTCATAATTGTTTCCGACGAAGTATAAAAGTGGTTGCACTGTAGTAGTGTAATCAGTCCTCTTGCTAACACACGATGGCAATGAATAAGGAGGAACGACTCGCGTATGATATAGACACGATAAGCGACAACATAAGGAAAAAATATCATGCATTACAACACGGTATCAGAGAAAGCGACGAGGCGTTTAGAAAAAATTACAGACCGATTCTGGAACCGTTAGAAGTTATTTCACGAAAGTTAAGTGGTGACATGATGGAGGAGGAGGAGGAGGAGGAGAAGCAGCAGATAAAACAAGAAGAGCCTACACAACACGTAATAACAGAAAACGAAAGTGGTATGCAAAGTCATAACGCTTCTCATTTCAGTGAAGAGGACGCCTGGAACCCTAACGCTTCACATTTCAGCAAGGATTCATTAGCAAACAAATATATGCGTTTGTGTGATTCGGCGGACTGTAAACGGATTATAGATCGCATGTATGGTGTTCGATACGAAGGTGGTAAATTTATGATAGGTGATTCAAATGTAAAAATCGATGATAACGACAACTTTCATGTCAAAGGAAAAATTTACGAGGGTACACCTGGTCTGTATGAACTTTTGTTTATGAAACTACCGAAAAAATACAATAAGGACGATATGAGGAAATATAAGTCTATACTACTACTAGCAACCAACGGACACAAACAAAAATATAAACACAATACGCAAATAAACAGTAACAGTGGCGTCAAGTACCGACTAGTAATATCTAAATTGTTTGCATCGAGTGCACGAAAACGTACAGGGAGTGGCTATATGGAGATGAAACCGAACACTGCAATCGATTACGTGCATTGGGATGATCCTAACGAGTTGGTTAATAGATTGAGACTGTTAATGGCGTCTCAAAATAGCGGCCATACTGGTCATAGGAATGAAATCGTTTCGATATTGGAAGAATTACGTGAAACCGGTATTATCATATAAAAGCAGACGCACCGTTCTATAACCATCAGTTCTTCTTCATAAATATGAGTGTAGACAAGTTCGGTAGACACGACAGCGCTGTAAGAGTGCGAAAAGAAACTCATCGAAGTCTGCGTGAGGATATCGGTTTAGGAGTGACTAACGACGGTCACTTTGATGTGAAAAACAAAAAGATATGCAACTTGGGTGATCCTGAAGAGTTGCACGATGTTGTTTCTTTACAGTACGTAAAGGACACATGCTTACGGTACAAGAACGACGACGATGCTACCGTAGACGCAAAAGATCATCGAATAATAAGGCTAAACGTTCCGCTTAAATCAAGAGATGCAGCCACAAAACGATACGTAGACGAGAAGAGTTTGAAAAAAGATCGTGCAGGTAACGTAATCGTTAATGACTGTCGACTAACACGTGTGCAAGCGCCTGTTGACTTCAAAGACGCAGTGAATTTGGAATTTTTACACGCACACACAATCAGTTTGCAAAACGATACTTTCTACGCTGCCGGAAGAAAAATTACGAATATAGCGAACGGTGTCAATGACAAAGACGCAGTCACTATACGACAAATGCACGCATTAAAATTACATATAAAGACCGAATTGTACAAGGTCACTCAGGTATTTCACGCTCATATAATCAATCTAATAAAGTTTGTCTATAAGTATCAAGACAGCACGACACAGCGTTCAGTCCTGTCTGAATATATTGAAGAGGTGGGGCGTTTAATAGACGTTCTCGATACGGAAACGGAAATCAAGGATTGGAGATCTGTTTACAAGAATGCACGTACTTCGTAAGAAAAGAATGGGGCGTGGTGTAATTGGAAAAATACTTAAAAACACTGTGCCCGCTATCGTTTCGTCAGTACCTACTTTGATTAATCGAGCGGTGGACGCATTACCAGTAGAATTACACCTACCGGGCTACCGATTCTGTGGACCTGGAACAAAACTCAAAGAGAGATTGGCACGTGGCGAGCGCGGAATCAACGAGTTGGACGAAGCCTGTCGCGAACACGATATCGCTTACGCTAAGTACAAGGACAACGAACGAAGACGCGTAGCGGATCGTGTGCTAGCCGGCAAGGCGTGGGATCGAGTGAAAGCTTTGAATTCAGGCATCAGCGAAAGAGCGTACGCGGCGGCCGTAGCGGCAGCGATGAAGGCGAAATCGGCAGTGGGTGGAGGGAGCTCGCGTAGTGGTTGCAGAAAAAACAAGAAGAAGAAGGGTTCAGGAATTAAACGTCAATCCGTGAACAAACGCAAAACGACCTGCAAACGCAAAACAGTCTCAAGACATAAACGTAACAATAAAAAAATAGCGTCAGGTCTATACCTACGTCCTTACAGACAAAAAAACTAATTTGCATACCAGTGCGTGCATTGTCTGACATTGATTTGTATGTGTACGCAAAACTTTTGAAAATACCTTATTTCAGAGGAGTTTTTATGCGTAACACTTTACCACACACACGACCATGGAAGAATGAGAGTGCAGTTGTTAATCTAGACAGTGCAGAAGGACCTGGTACGCACTGGGTTTGCTACAAGAAGCGAAACAAACAAGTTTACTACTATGATGCGTATGGTAATATGCAGCCACCTCTTGAGCTGACACAGTATTTTGGAACCGACACTGACATTTACTACAATTACGAACGTGAACAGCCACCACACACAGTCATCTGCGGGCATTTATGTTTGGACTTCTTAACGCGCGAGTGATCAGTAAGCGACAAGATGTCTTCGCTGTCGGTCACCTTAACAGGTACGAATGCTGCTGCTCTTGTATGTGACTTTTTCCCGCCTCTCGAACTAACAAACGGCGAATGGTATGTAGGTCTATTGGACTTTACTACATACAACAGTATACCGAACGTGATTGAAGGAAAAAACAACGTGTTTCCAGTACTACGAGACGGAACAACGTGGGACTTGATAACTTTACTTACAGGTGCTTATGAAATCGGTGACATAGAAGCCTTCCTCAAAAAGCAGTTAGGAGACTCAAAGATTAGTCTACGTCCTAACAACAATACACTGAAATGTGAGCTGACTTGTGCACTGGATATTGACTTTCAACAAACAGTGTACGGTATCGGTGATATGTTGGGTTTCAAGGGAAAGCGTCTGCTTGAAGCGAATAAAACTCACACGTCTGACGCTACAGTTAACATTATAAAAGTGAACAGTATACTGATAAGGTGTAATATAGCGCAAGGATCATACAAGAACGGTAAAACCGAGCACACACTGCACTCGTTCTATCCGTCAGTCGAACCAGGATTCAAAATAATTGAATCGCCTACAAACGTCATATACCTACCTGTGAATGTGAGTCGTTTGGACAACATAACATTATCTTTACACGATCAGGACGGTGACGTAATAGATTTTCGCGGAGAAGTCATCACTGTGCGTTTACATCTAAAACGACTATAGACATGGGCTTGTACTTTGTTTCTTCGCCACCGCTGCTACCACAGTCGTCAGTAATAAAAAAAGAAGAAGAAGAAAGATCAGTTAGGAAACGCATCAGTACTCGTTCGAAACTGAAACGATTAACATCAGTTAACCGCCGTTTCCTGATTTCACTGGGTTTTGTTGTTGTAAACAAGTAACATGGCGAGTGGAATATTATCAGTGGAGCAGCAACCGTTCTTTGAAGACAGTATCACACACTTTTCATTTCACTCACACGCACCGTACGCAACAACAAGATATGGAAACAATGATGAAATACGTGTGCCAATACAACAACAGGACGTCTTTACACTGCCGTCAGAAAGTTTCCTCTACATCGAAGGCAAGTTGGTTAAAAACCCTAGTGCGGCTGCACATACTGCACTGAATGTGGAACTGGTGAACAATGCTATAGCATTTCTCTTTGAAGAGATTCGTTACGAGTTGGCCGGAGTGGTAGTGGACCATACCAGAAACGTCGGTGTTACGTCAACTATTAAAACTTTTCTATCACTCAACAACAACACACGTAACGCAATGGAAAACGCAGGTTGGGTGGCGCCGACCACGAACATATTAAAAGTGAATGATGACGGAGAATTCAACTTTTGTATACCACTGAAAATGCTAATGGGATTCGCAGAAGACTATACACGCATCGTGCTGAACGTGAAACAAGAACTTATACTCCTACGTACATCTACCGACATAAATGCTATGGTTTTAGTAAGCGGACAAACTACTGCTAATTGTGTTCTTGAACTAGATAAAGTTTACTGGAAAATGCCTTATGTACATGTAGCTAATGCGTACAGATTACCACTGTTACGACTCATAGAGAAAGACCACCCGATAACTATGCCTTTTAGGACCTGGGAGTTGCACGAGTATCCTGCCTTACCACAGACTAAAAGGCAGAATTGGATTGTCAAGACCTCGAGTCAGCTAGAGAAACCACGCTTTGTTGTGTTAGCGTTTCAGACAGCAAGAAAAAATGTACTGACAGCACGCGCCGATGAATTTGATCACTGTAATGTGATCAATGCGAGACTGTTTCTAAACGACAAGTATTATCCTTACAATAATTTAAACTTGGATATTGGGAAAGACCGTTTTGCATTATTGTACAATATGTACGCCAGTTTTCAAAGTTCGTATTACCACCGTTTAGACGGTAGCCCAGTACTGACACCGGAATTATTCAAATCAAAAGCCCCGCTGTTTGTATTCGATTGTAGCAAACAGGACGATACGCTTAAGTCTTCAGCAGTTGATGTACGTTTAGAATTTGAATCGTCAATGAATTTTCCTAGACAGACGACTGCCTACTGTATGATACTACATGATTCGCTTGTAGAATATACACCATTGTCCAACACAGTACATAGACGTGTTTAAGTCTTATTTTATACATATTTTGTAAATACTAGTTTTAAATATACATATTTGTAACATTATAATATTGGAGCTGTGTGTGTATGTATTTTTAATTGTAAAACTAGTTTAGATATATTTTCATACTTGTAACAATATAATCTTGGAGCTGTGTATGTATTTTTAATTGTAAAAACTGTTTAATATAATCTTGGAGCTGTGTGTATGTATTTTAATAAATGTATATATTACACACACTTTATTATTATTTGTATAACCCACTCCATAATGTATACGCATAATAATTTGATCATACACATACGCGCACACATACACACACACACACACATGTATTAAATTCAATAAATAATAATGCGCTTGATGATGTTTTAATGCAAATAATTTAGGAAAGTCTACATTCCACTTTCATAAGGAAATGGTCACCGCTTACAGCTATGCATGTCCACAACAGAATTAGAGAGATATAAATGTCATCATTCGCTGTGACCTGCTTTCTAAATTTGTTACATTAAAAAAATGTTTGTTTAAAGCAATATTTCAGAGAATTTGATCACACACACACACACACACACACACACACACACACATACACACACACACACACATGTATTAAATAATGCGCTTGATAATGTTTTTACGTTTAAATAAATCTGTACACTCACCAACTAGTATGTGTGTTGTCTATACACCCTTAATGATGAAAGTTGTGTGTGTATACTACAACAGTCTTTCAACTATTTAAAAAAATGCAGTGATAGCTTTCACGCAGGCAGTCAAATGCGAAATTGCCACTATAAAAAAAAAACAAATACGGTAAGAATATATTTCAGACAATTGTACCAGACATAATAATTTGATCATACACACACACACACACATGTATTAAATTCAATAAATAATGTGCTTGATAATGCAAATAATTTTTACGTTTAAATAAAATCGGTACATACAATAAAATTAATATAAAAATACATTA
Organism: Magicicada septendecula; assembly: GCA_034769895.1. Taxonomy (NCBI): domain Eukaryota; kingdom Metazoa; phylum Arthropoda; class Insecta; order Hemiptera; family Cicadidae; genus Magicicada; species Magicicada septendecula. Next base: position 54,586,574 of record CM068373.1, read on the forward strand.
AGAATATATTTCAGAAAATTGTAGCAGACATAATAATTTGATCACACACACACACACACACACACACACACACACACACACACACACACACACATATGTATTAAATTCAATAAATAATGCGCTTGATAATGTTTTTACGTTTAAATAAATCTGTACACTCACCAACTAGTATGTGTGTTGTCTATACACCCTTAATGATGAAAGTTGTGTGTGTGTATACTACAACAGTCTTTCAACTATTTAAAAAAATGCAGTGATAGCTTTCACGCAGGCAGTCAAAGCCGAAATTGCCACTATAAAAAAAACAAATACGGTAAGAATATATTTCAGACAATTGTACCAGACATAATTTGATCATACACACACACACACACACACATGTATTAAATTCAATAAATAATGTGCTTGATAATGCAAATAATTTTTACGTTTAAATAAAATCGGTACATACAATAAAATTAATATAAAAATACATTAAGAATATATTTCAGAAAATTGTAGCAGACATAATAATTTGATCACACACACACACACACACACACACACACACACACACACACACACACATGTATTAAATTCAATAAATTATGCACTTGATAATTTTTACGTTTAAATAAAATCTGTACACTTACCAAAGACGATGTGAAGACACGTAAGACGTACAGTATCAGCATGCGCTGGCAGACGAATGAGAAATTATCGCTAATTTACTTTGCGTATATATATTGTACACTGTAGTGGGGAAAGCTGGTAATTACTGTCAGCGGTGCTAATGCATGACAGGTGTCAAATTAGAAAGTAGAGTTGTCCGTTTTTAGAGTAAATACTTTATAATCCATAATTAATCCTAATTACTGTCACCGCTGCTAATGACTGACAGGTGTCAAATTAGAAAGTAGGACGTCGTACACAAGGTTAATGACCTCTGGTTTAAGTTAGCGAATAATAACTATATCTAATTCAGTATCGTTGTGTGTGTGTGTGTGTGTGTGTGTGTGTGTGTGTGTGTGCATAGACTTGTTTCGTTGAACCGATCAATGCTGTCAACGTACTCCGAATATGTATGCAATTATTTGTATAGTAATCAGAAATGTGTGTGAGAGAGACATTTTAATAATTTGTAGGTTGTATCTTACAATCATGAAAATTATTATTTAAACTGATAATTGTTTTATTAAAATCTTACAATGACGAAATATTATTATTTCATTGTTTACGATATATATGTATTTAATGCAAAATGAATTTTTAAAATTACAATCGTCTGTAAACTATATTTAAGTTCGTGTACACATCGTTTGAATAAGGGAATTCTTGTCAACGTTTGCAGCGAGAGAGAGAGACATATACAATGTGTGTATGTGTACACAAAACTTTTGAAAATACCTTATTTCAAGGAGATTTTTTTTTTATGCGTAACACTCACAGACTTGGCAGTATATTAATTTCTAAATCGTGGTCAATGACTGTCATGTGTCAAAAAAAATTATAAGTAGGACGCAACGAGGTAGGTGATAAATATATATATTTCCTGGTGATTACATTTTAGTATCGCTACTTACAATAATCCATAAGTAGCACGACGCTTATGTAAAACTGATGACATAAAGAGAGAGTTTATATCGTGATCGACAACTGTGTCTAGAGACAAAGAGAGAGGAGGGGAGAGAGAGTTGATATCGAAGTCGTCAACAATTTACTATAATATAGTTTGAATTTCCCACCGAAGAAAAATGTTGGCAGATCTGTTCTATACACACACAATAATGCAGGATTGGTAACCCTGATCATATATTTTAATATACACTATAATACACACACATATCAAGTTTGAACCCATACATAGGTTGGTAAACCTGATCATATAGATTTAATATACATTATAACACACAACAAATTTGAACTCATGCAAGGTTGGTAACCCTGATCATATATTTAATATATGCACTATAATGCATCAAGTCGGACCCCCCCCCCCCACCATAGGTTGGTAAACCTGATCATATAGATTTAATATACATTATAACACACAACAAATTTGAACTCATGCAAGGTTGGTAACCCTGATCATATATTTAATATATACACTATAATGCATCAAGTGATAGAAAGTGAAAGTGATCTAAGCTCGCGAAAGGCGGCATATAAAAAAATAACGCGGATGCTGTGGTCCAGTACTTGACATCAGTGTTAATAAAACGAAGCTAATGATTGTATCTAAAAACAAGTTCACAAACTGCACCCTTAATTTAAACCAAAGGCCAGTTGAACGTGTAATCCAATTTACATATCTTGGTACTATAGGCAATGAACAATGGGACCACTCTCAAGAAATAAAGAGCAGAATTGAAAAGGCAAGAGCAGTGTACACTAGAATGAGCAGTTTATTCAAAAGTCACGGTTTTACAATATACACAAAGATAAGAGTTCTACGCTGCTACGTATTCTTGGTCCTCTTCTACGGTGTAGAATTTTGGACTTTCAAGCCACAACTAAAAAATTTGAATGTTTCAAAATGTGGCTTTTCCATAGAATACTGAGCATTTCATGGACAGCACATGTAACTAATGTTGAAGTTCTTAGAAAGATGACGAAAGATAGGGAAGTTATTAACACAGTGAAGATAAGAAAGCTTCAGTATCTGAACATCTCATGAGACATGGACAGAAATTGTACTTATTACAGTCCATACTACAGAGAAAAGTACTTGCAAAGAGACGAGGTAGGCGATCGAGAATATCATGGCTGAGAAATTTAAGGACCTGGTTTGGCATGAATTCAACTGACATATTCCGTGCAGCAGTGCAGAAAGTTAAAATAGTCTGTATGATATCCCCAATCCGAAAAGGATATGAACTAACAGAAGAAGAGAAAATATCAAAACAGTTTTTATTTATTCAAATATTATACGAATTCATTACTTACATTATTAGTTACACTAAATTGGTTACACTAATAATTCTTCTTCTTCAGCAATTCTGACTTCTTATCCTTTTCTTGTTCGCATCGAGTCTTTAGCTTGTTGCGTCCATACATCACTACTGTGCTGATGTGTCCTTCCATCTAAATTTTGTTCGTCCTAAACCCGTTTATCCATCTGATGCAGTCTGTAAGCCTCTTGACTAACCTGGTATCCTGTCGATTGGTTCAGTCGTTCCAGTAATGTCTGCTCATTACCCGATTGTTTTGCAGGTTGAATTTTCAAATTTTCAGTTGAAAATTCAAATTCAAAGCTGTAATTATGGCACTTTTGGCTCTATAAATCTTAGCGAATTTTGTTGTAAGTTTCCTTAAATTCCTCGTTTCTGCTGATTAACGAATCGGTCTGTTACCGTGGATCCACACAATAACTCCCAATATTAGTTTATTTAGCATTAGCTTGATACCTGTAGCTTATCGTGTCCGCGGTAGCGTGCCTACCAGCAGAACGTTCCGTGCGTCACACTAAAAGAGGTATCCGCCGTCGAGAGAGAGAGAGAGAGAGAGAGAGAGAGAGAGAGAGAGAGAGAGGAGAGAGAGAGAGAGAGAGAGAGAGAGAGAGAGAGAGAGAGAGAGAGAGAGAGAGAGAGAGGCGTATCTTTCTTTCTTACAAGACGTAAAAATCTACGTAACGAGGGTCAGTGAAAATTTCGCGGAGCGACATCTATACATCAGTGGTAGAACTAAAAAACTAAAATCTTTCGTGTGCTGCAAGACATATTTAGAAACCGTTGGTTTTTAAGTTGCAGCATCTCCTGACACCTACACAATTTCGTTTTGAATCTCCGTTGGCGCTAAACAATTTTTAACAAAGATCCACACCACGATGTTTGATTTTGTCCGTTTTTCAAAACACGCATGACACGTCAATTTTAAACAGCTTGTAAATAATGAATAAATTGATAGATAGATTTAGAAATTAACAGGAGTTCACATAAAATACAAATCATGCAGCACACGAAAAAGTTTAGTTTTACCGCTAAACTACAGATGTCGCTCCGCGAACTTTTCAACTGCCCTTCGTACTGATATCCGTTCAAAAGAGTAGTCATACGGACAGTCATTTACTTCTGTTTTCAAAATCACTTTTGTAACTGTATAACTCTGTTATGTGACAGTGACAACAGTCAGCACTTCTTGATACATCTGAGCCTATCTGAGTTTTTAAGTCATAAGGAAACCAGTTCCAAGAATACACGATATTTCTCTGCTTGCTGTACAAGGAAACAGTCTCTTCTGTTTGGATAAAGTAGTTAAATTATTTTTCGTGCCGTCTCAGTGTCCCAAGCTGACGCTGCTGCTGCTGTTGAAGAGTGTCTTTTGACACTTCACACTCTCGTGGGCGTCAAAGAGATATGTGTCAGATTAACTGTAACTGTGATAAATCGCACTGCTCGGTCACAACCCATTCGACGAATCATCGTTATTTTATTTAGTTTTTTCCCTACTACGACATACGTCAGCAAATCGCACAGAAAAGTCTGTTCGATCCAACAACAACGAACTAAAATGTATTTCGCGTTTACGTTTTCAGCGTCTGCTCGGTTCTCAGACACTGTCTTGTTTCTTCTGGGCCATTTTTATGTGTACAAATACTTGTTAATTTAGGGTGATTCCATACTGAACATAGCTATTGTATTACCTGCTATTTTCGTCAAAACAGTGCTGGATTAATCGTACTCAGTGCGACACTATGCCTTTGTGGTGTACGTGGCTTCATAAAATAAAACTACGTGTAACTTGTCAGTTCTTTCTGTAATGTTTGTTGCCTGTTGTCTCTTGATATCTTCATTACCAACTGCCTCGAGCCTAAGCATCCCGCACAGAACCTTCTGCAGACGTAATTCCCGCTGCTTGTTGCCTCCTGATATCTTCATTAAGAACTGCCTCGAGCCTAAGCATCCCTCACAGAACCTTCTGCAGAAGTAATTCCTGCTGTTTGTTGCCACCTGATATCTTCATTACCAACTGCCTCGAGCCTAAGCATCCCGCACAGAACCTTCTGCAGACGTAATTCCCGCTGCTTGTTGCCACCAGATATCTTCATTACCAACCGCGTGGAGCCTAAGCATCCCGCACAGAAACTTCTGCAGAAGTAATTCCCGCTGCTTGTTGCCACCTGATATCTTCATTACCAACGGCGTGGAGCCTAAGCATCCCGCACAGAATCTTCTGCAGAAGTAATTCCCGCTGCTTGTTGCCACCTGATATCTTCATTACCAACGGCCTGGAGCCTAAGCATCCCGCACAGAACGTTCTGCAGAAGTAATTCCCGCAGCTTGTTGTCTCCTGATATCTTCATTACCAACGGCGTGGAGCCTAAGCACCCCGCACAGAACCTTCTGCAGACGTAATTCCCGCTGCTTTTTGCCTCCTGATATCTTCATTACCAACGGCCTAGAGCCTAAGCATCCCGCACAGAACCTTCTGCAGAAGTAATTCCCGCTGCTTGTTGCCTCCTGATATCTTCATTACCAACGGCCTAGATCCTAACCTTCCCGCACAGAACCTTGTGCAGAAGTAATTCCCGCTGCTTGTTGCCTCCTGATATCTTCATTAACAACTGCCTCGAGCCTAAGCATCTCGCACAGAACCTTCTGCAGACGTAATTCCCGCTGCTTGTTGCCACCAGATATCTTCATTACCAACCGCGTGGAGCCTAAGCATCCCGCACAGAACCTTCTGCAGAAGTAATTCCCGCTGCTTGTTGCCACCTGATATCTTCATTACCAACGGCCTGGAGCCTAAGCATCCCGCACAGAACGTTCTGTAGAAGTAATTCCCGCTGCTTGTTGTCTCCTGATATCTTCATTACCAACGGCGTGGAGGCCTAAGCATCCCGCAAAGCACCTTCTGCAGAAGTAATTCCCGCTGCTTGTTGCCTCCTGATATCTTCATTACCAACGGCGTCGAGCCTAAGCACCCCGCATAGAACCTTCTGCAGACGTAATTCCCGCTGCTTTTTGCCTCCTGATATCTTCATTACCAACAGCCTAGAGCCTAAGCATCCCGCACAGAACCTTCTGCAGAAGTAATTCCCGCTGCTTGTTGCCTCCTGATATCTTCATTACCAACGGCCTAGATCCTAAGCTTCCCGCACAGAACCTTGTGCAGAAGTAATTCCCGCTGCTTGTTGCCTCCTGATATCTTCATTAAACAACTGCCTCGAGCCTAAGGATCCCGCACAGAACCTTCTGCAGAAGTAATTCCCGCTGCTTGTTGCCATCTGATATCTTCATTACCAACGGCCTGGAGCCTAAGCATCCCGCACAGAACCTTGTGCAGAAGTAATTCCCGCTGCTTGTTGCCTCCTGATATCTTCATTACCAACGGCCTAGAGCCTAAGCATCCCGCACAGAATCTTCTGCAGAAGTAATTCCCGCTGCTTGTTGCCACCTGATATCTTCATTACCAACGGCCTGGAGCCTAAGCATCCCGCACAGAACGTTCTGCAGAAGTAATTCCCGCTGCTTGTTGTCTCCTGATATCTTCATTACCAACGGCCTAGAGCCTAAGCATCCCGCACAGAACCTTCTGCAGAAGTAATTCCCGCTGCTTGTTGCCACCTGATATCTTCATTACCAACGGCGTGGAGCCTAAGCATCCCGCAAAGAACCTTCTGCAGAAGTAATTCCCGCTGCTTGTTGCCTCCTGATATCTTCATTACCAACGGCGTGGAGCCTAAGCACCCCGCACAGAACCTTCTGCAGACGTAATTCCCGCTGCTTTTTGCCTCCTGATATCTTCATTACCAACAGCCTAGAGCCTAAGCATCCCGCACAGAACCTTCTGCAGAAGTAATTCCCGCTGCTTGTTGCCTCCTGATATCTTCATTACCAACGGCCTAGATCCTAAGCTTCCCGCACAGAACCTTGTGCAGAAGTAATTCCCGCTGCTTGTTGCCTCCTGATATCTTCATTAACAACTGCCTCGAGCCTAAGGATCCCGCACAGAACCTTCTGCAGAAGTAATTCCTGCTGCTTGTTGCCATCTGATATCTTCATTACCAACGGCCTGGAGCCTAAGCATCCCGCACAGAACCTTGTGCAGAAGTAATTCCCGCTGCTTGTTGCCTCCTGATATCTTCATTACCAACTGCCTCGAGCCTAAGCATCTCGCACAGAACCTTCTGCAGACGTAATTCCCGGTGCTTGTTGCCACCTGATATCTTCATTACCAACAGCCTGGAGCCTATGTATCCCGCACAGAACCTTTTGCAGAAGTCATTTACACTGCTTGGAACCTTCGAGAATTACTTTCGTTTATCTCCTAAGTTTCAGAGCGATTGAGAGTATACTTTCGGGTTAGTTTCCCCAATGCAAAGCACAAAATTCAACTGCTCTGAATCTGTAATTGTAAATAATTAAAAAACTTACTGCACTGAAATAATTAATTCTGTTTGAATAGAAACGTGTAAGATATTTAACACATTAATTTCGTATTAAATTTAGAAATTAATTTATTATTATTAGTAATAAGTAACATTTTTCTGACATGAATATCTTACATACTTTTTTAATATTTTACAGTGTTTAGATAGTTCAAACTATCATCATCAGAATATTACAAATTAATAAAGTTTTTAAAGTCAATCATTAATAACAGCTGTTTTATATGTAGACTATATTTAATGTATGTTTTTTATATATGTGTATAAAACATTAGTTATATAACTTAGTGTAAAATATAATATAAATATGTATTATTTTATTAAGTTAGTAATTTTAAAAATACTTTCATTTGTGGTATTAATCTGGATTTTTTCAGATATTAATTTGTTATTTATTTTATGCTTAAATATTTCTAGATTTTCCCAAAAGGTCATTTTTTGACCTTTGGAAATGTGTTTTAATAAGGTGATAATTATTTATTACTGTAATAAAAGTGTTATTTATTATTAATATTAATAACAAAACATATACGACAATAATGTGAGAAAATATGAATGTAAATAATTAAATTGCAATTTAAAACATTAAATTTTTGAAGAAACCAACGTTTACTGTATAGAAAAAAACCGATTTCCCGAATTCCGTTACACGCAGGTTCGTTTCCGAGTAAACATCTACCGGGTGTATGTCGTCGAATTTAAAATGTTAACGGTTATTCAGTTGGTTGTGGTTTAAATAAAACAAACAGATTAACAACAAAAGCTAAAGGATTGGAATCAAGATTGGAGTATTTGTTTGACGAATACGGTAGGATTCAGGTAATTAACAGCTGGTGTCAATCACCGTAACAGGCAGAAACAGGTTCACAGCAACCGTCGCTGACATTTGACTTAATATTATGTCAGATCTGCTGCAGTGTGCTGTACGTTGAGAGGAGAGAAAAACTGTGCCTTCGAGTACGTAATTTGATTACACTGATTGACAAACGTCTTGTCTACTGAATATGTAATCATCAGTCATAAATATTCATCGAGCGTTTTGATGCAGTTTGACAAGTGTGGTGCTGCCTTTTACGTAAACGTAGAACATGTACTGTGTTGTATTGTATGTATTGTGCTTGTATTGTGTATTGTTCATAACTGTTAATTACTTTGTGTTGTAGGTAAGTACCGGTCGTTTTAACCAGTCTCACAGCTTGTGCCTTGTGCAGTAAGTAATAATAACAAGAATTTCAATGTGAATTTCAAACAGTTATTCCTAGTTGCACATAATATGTCCCTTTATTGTATATGATTGCTGTAGTTTGTAGTTTGCGTGTGTAAAACGTTTTTCAGGGATTGTGTTGTTAAAAAATAATAAGGAAGGATAAACAAATTTATCACATACACGTGTATGAATCGGTTATATGAAAAGGTCTGAGTTCACAAAACCAGATTTTCGGAAAACAATAAAAAAATTAATTTGCAGACAAAACGCGAAAGAATACATAGTATTTTCTTCGAATAAACTGTAGTTGAATTAAAGTTAAAAACAAACAAAAAACATCAGTTTCAGTTTTTTGTTTGCCTTCAAATTTTTTTTTTGAAATCTGTCGACTCATGAACTTTTAAATAAACCAAACAGATTAACAAGAGTTAAAGGATTGGAATCAAGAGAGCATTTTTTGTTTTACGAATATGGTTGGATTCGGATAATTAACACCGGGTGTCAATCACCGTAATTATATTAACAGGCTGAAACTATCCTAAGAACGTACTACATTGGAAAATGACATGTAAAGATTTGGTACAGTGATTCCTTAAGTGATAAGGCAGTTGTTATGGTGCTGAAAATAATAATATAATATAATAATAATAATATAATAATCTCATGTGCAACAACTGTGTTAACAGATTATCATCATCATCAGTAGCTCCACAGCCCACAGTGGGCCTCAACTTCCCTCAGGATTTTCCTCGAGACTTCCCTATCCTTAGCCAATGTTCATCAATTTTCACTCCAAGTACTTTCACGTGTTGTAGGATTCCATCAATCCATCGTATTCTGGGTCTTCCACGTCCTCTCTTTCCTTCTGGTGTGCATTTCATAACTCTCATAAGAACATCCCCCTCATTCATTCTCTGTACATGTCCTGCGCATCTCAGCCTAGCTATCTAATTGATGTCACAATATCAGGCGATCTAAATAACTAATAGAGCTCTCTGTTGTACCGTATTATCCACTCTCCACCTTCCCTAATGGGTCCATAAATTGTCCTTAGTATTTTCCTTTCAAATGTTAACAGATAGCCAGTTAAAATCTCTTGATACAATGATTTGTCCTCTTATGGAATGTATTGTTCCAATTTTTTGATAGCACTCAATTTATAAACATTCGTATCACACCTACTCTCATGTGCATTTTGTACAGAAAGAACCATTGATACCAGCGGCTTGAGTAGATTGAACTATTTGTGTTCAATCATTGATATATACTGACAGATGACTACAACACCAGGCTTATGTGTGTCATATTGGTACATACAATATTGTGAAACCACAAAATTTACTTCCTGTTATGTTTCTACAGTTTTCACTAATGATTTAATGGATACAACTGTTCTGGAAAATATTGCTTCGTTTTTTCAAACTTTTGTTTGAAACCCTGCAAGTGCCTATAAACGCATCTTATACCGGAATACAGGGCAGTATTTGTTACTACCCTTTCTTTTCTTATTCTCAATGTCATTTCTACTTCAACACTAATATTATCTTCTATCATACACGATGAACGAAATGATAAAATCTATCACCTTCTATTTAGTATAATCAAAACACATCTAAAAAATAGTAAAGAATAATTATAAGTAAAGGCCATTTTAGATTATAACTGCTGATTTTTGGTGTAGATTTCATATTATTGTGGCCAGCAAGCTTTAATAAGCTATTTATTTTTAAAAGATCATCTGTTGAGTTATGATGTGTGGTACGAAAAAGTCATCAGTCGTGGACTCGTAACCTTTTCAACTTAACTCTATTTTTACTTCCACGTTCCATAAGGAAATGGAAGTATGGTGATGGCGAAAAAAGTCATGTTAGAGATAAGGCCTGATTCCGATTGTACTACTCTCAAAACATAAAGAAAAATCGTTTTCCGAAAAGTCTCTCTGTGTAGAATTTTTTTCTGTGGCGAACGATAAATGCCGCAAATTCAAACAGAATCAAATATTTTGTTTGCATATGTGCCTGAGTTGTAGAAAACTCAAGGCCTATTGATTTTGGTGAAGATCGGTTAACGGGAAGGGGTAGGTAGTTTACCTGCAACGTTTATGTTTTAACAAGAGTAAAGTACTTAATTTTGATAAATAAAGTATCCTGAAAAGGAGGTCATAATAATCCATTGTAGAAATGTAGATGAAATATCTATAAATTAAAAGGGTATTTGATGGGGAGGGGGTAATTTTCTATAAATGAAAATGATATTTGAAGGGAGAGGGGATAATTTTTTATATGTGTACTACGTTATCGGCAACAAAGAAGTAGTTTGTTGTTAAAATTCCCTCCCGGGCTGTGGTCCAATGTTTTCTGCAAAACCAGACGTTTCGGCATTGCTATCGACTGTCATCATCAGTGAAAATCGAGTGCGCTAACGTGAGGTGCTGTACGTTAGTGACCACAGTACTGTGGTTAAGGCTGAAGAAAGAAGTAGTTCCTATGCAAATCTTTCATTTCGAAATTATTTTAAATATAAAGCTTAGAACATGGAAGTCATGTATGGTTCTCCATACCGACATTTTAAAATGCAATATTTTCCTATGGAGACATGGGGACTCATGCGTTTGTCATACAAAACTTTGTGTTTACAGACATATAACGATGCTAGATAAAAAACTCATTTTATGAAACAATGTAACTCGTGACATTTTCATAATACTGATTCATACATTGACGTCGTTTACATAAAAATCCTGAATACACAGGGATTAGCATTTAGAGTTTCGTGTGTTTTATAACCACATGTATATGTCTATATGTTTTTGCATAAAACTTCTTATATACGTTCGGTTTAATCGTACCAAGTATGGGAAATTTATCATGGAATGGTACAGTCTTTCTCCGCGATGTAACGAGTTATGTGTGTCGAGTTTGATGGTGGTTGTTTTAACCCGCTTGTGACCTCATTGAAGCTACGAATGTTATTTTAATTGCGGTGCAGCGTTACTTGTTATGTTTGCATTACGTGTTTCGTTAATTAATGCAAAAGTTGGTTCAGTTGTAAATATATAAATGGTTTGTTGAGCGCCCTTCTAGTTATTCAGGTAATTCAACTACGGAGTGCTGGAGCGCATGTTAAACTTTTCAAATTCTTGTGTGATAAGTGTTATTAACACCGTGATAATTGTCAACAGTGTAATTACCTTAACGAGTATTTAGTATAAATACTGTAGTTATAAAAACTTCTATTGGGCAAGATTAGTCGAGAGCGTATAATCGAGGGTTTACTGACGCTCGAGACTGCGTAAGGCGTGTAGATTCCAGCCCGTGATTACCTAATATTTGCTTGTAATGCGTTTTGTGTTAACCTCAGTTGAATAAGAATCGGATACAAAAGAGTCTGTTTCATTCTGTTTTCGTCAGTACATAACGGATACACGGTCTCGGCACCACCTCACTATATAACTCAGTATTAAAATATTACTTTGTACAATGCTTACCTTGGAAGATGGAAGTTTTTTCTGTGAATGGCTCTCGCCCATTTTCGTCGCAAGTCTTCATCTTTTGGAAATGAAAAAACAGATACACGTCGACCGTTGTCATAGTTCCCACGACAATTTAGGAACACAGCATCTAAATCCCATCTTTTAAGTTATAATTAAATATAATTATTAAGTTAGAAAACTTTGAAAACACACAAAAGTATGCTACCAGTGGTAACAAACAACGCTACACAAATCAACAGTAGGCATATGGCGGTCTAGATGTGTTACGTCAGAGGATGTGTTGATGACCTAGTTATTGGGCCTGTTATACAATGAGGTGGTGGTCTCGGTCAGTTGCGGCGAAACGACATTTTTACCTGTTCTTACCCGGTCAATTGCGCCCCAGCACTTTCACTTACTGGCCGAATCTGTGGCAACTAATAGAAACGTTCCTGTTTCAGACGTCGGCGAGGTTCCAGTTCTGTAAATTCTTCATTTGTGCGAGTAACCTCTTTCTTGCAATATTTTTGTAAGTTAGGTTGGGGTAGGTTACGTTAGGTTAGGCTAGGCTAGGCATGAATACAGTTATAATGGTAATTTCTGTATTATTATAGGAATAACGTGAAAATATTATTAACGATTGGCACCGCCTTATGACAGCGTAAAATTCACTCTACGATAGCACGGAGAAAGCTGTTTAGTCGTTAACAGTATGGGAAACTGTCGTAGCGCATTACCATTCCAGGCGTGAGTCTTCGTCTGTTCACACGGCTTTGATGGACGCAGTCTATATCTGTAGTTTATTGGACGATATTTTCGATCGTAATTGGGCAGGTTGCAATTGGCCAGTTTCGAGTTTCCACCTCGGTCGCGAACCGACCGGGTTTCATACGATTGGGTTGCAACTGACCGCGGTTGCAATCATTCAGTTCCGTAACACTCAGTGACGGGGTCACTCAGTTAACAACTTATTTACTGCGTACAAAGTAATAGCTTCCCACTGTTAACTGATAAATAACGTGCACGTAAAATGACTTTAGCTAGCAAACGTGGATATATTATCTTAGGAAAACGAGAAACGTACTGTTCCGAAATAGCAAAGAAAGAAGAGGAGCTAATTGAAATAACAGAACAAGAACGACATTGAAACGGTGAAACGTGTAAAGAAAACATTCAATTAACTAAATATTAGGAGAATAAAAATACGTTAAGGTGACGTTAAGTTAGGTGAGTTCCAGATGATCAACGGGACAATCAACCGTATTTTTAGAAAACTAGGTACGTCGAGATACAAAATTTAAAGTTTTAAAAAGTTATAGCAGTCCCTGTACTGTGCTATGAGTGTGAATTATGAACAACCAAAAAACAAGACAGTAAAATAGAGGCCTTGAAAATGGCATTCTTAAGATGAGTTAAACGGTGTTCTAAACTTGACCGCATAAAGAATGAAGCCCTAAGAGAAGAGTTAAACGCTTTTAACTCGAGTGAAAAATTAGAGATTACAAACACCGGTGAAAAGAACACTTAGACAGAATGTCAGATTCCAGACTGGCCAAACAAGTCTGACAATACAAACTTACAGGACACAGGTATGTGGGATAGACCCAGGAAGAGATGGCTGGAGGATTTTTGAAGGCGGAACAGGCAGCAACTTGCATATTCTGTCTTGTGCTGATGATGATGATGGTGTTGATAATGATGATGATGATGATGTTATTGTTGATCCTAAATATCTTGCAGACAACTAAGAAATCATTTTTTGCTGAATTTGCCGATTACGAGTTCTATTAGAAATTTATCAGAATAATTAAAAGCGTTTAAACGGAAACTATGCCAGATGTCCTGATTATACAATATAGGCACATTGGGGGGAGAGAGAGAGAGAGAGAGAGAGATATGCATCGTGATTTATTATTGTATAAAACAAGCGATGTGTTTGAAACTGAAGCTGATGTGCAAAGACGCACAAGCAACTTGCGTAAGGTTAACACTATAAGTTGTTTGTCCGATTTGGAATGTTGTTTCTGCTTTTCCAGAAGTCGGCTTGCGTCACACACACACACACACACACACACACACACACACACACACAAGGACAACGTATTCTCTCATCTTCTTGTTTTGCACGTGTCCCGGAGTTGTTTATCCGGTAACGCGAGTTAAACAAAGAACCTTACTGGTCCGTATAATACCTTACTACCTTACTGGTACAAAGAACCTCCGCGCCGCCACGATCAGAGAGCATCATCATCGCAGCTTGCGGCGAAGCTGATTTGTTGCCATTAACCGCAGAATGTTTCGCTTACTGAGTTTTTACTCAAATGCTGACTAAAGGAAAATGTGAGATACATTTAGAATTTAACAAAATATCAACCCGTTAAATATCGTACGGTTTGTCACTTCAGTATAGTGCCATTTAGGCGTACAGAAACGAACATTCTAATTTTATCTTAGTGAAGACTGTATGTTGATACTAAATGAGTTTTGTATTAGGTCAGGGTGGAAATTCTCATGCACTATAGAAGTAACCGTTTACTTTGAAATAGTGCTGCATTTACTTATTAATGAAATTATTAACTATACTTGATGCTTCGTGTAAATAATAGGCCTACTGTTACCGTAACCATGTACTGTAGTCGTATCATTACTGTACGATAGTTGGAAACACTATTAGCCGGGCTGTTAAGCCGTGGTCGCTGACAGACCAGTCTGTCTATCTCATGACTTGGGTAAATTGGTGGACACCGTGCCAGCTGTTACCGACACTGAGGGTGGCATCCGATGGTGAGGCCGAAACGTCTTGTAACCGCCACTTACACCGTTACGTAAAATTTACAACTAGACCACTTGGCCTAGACGAAGCAAAAAATGTGCTCTTGTAACCAGTAACAATTTTTATTAGTGCTATTTTAGTTACAGCCTTCAAAAGATTGAACTCTAGTTTTATTTACATTACAAATTTAAATTATGTCAAAAGTTTAATTACAGCCTTCAAAAGATTGAATCTCAGTTTGATTTACATTACAAATTTAAATTATGACAAACGTTTAACTGGGCTTCTGGTACCCTTAAGAGCATGTATTTGCATTGATATAAAATGTCATTTAGACTTGATCTAAAACCGGTGGAGTGGTTGTCGACTGGTTTAGTAATTGGAATGCTCCCACCTGTACTTTTGAAGAACTGACATGATATTCCGTAGACCAGTCTGCGATTGGTGTTGGTGGTGGTGTTTGAAGAGTCCAGAAGTTCCAGCTAGTTTATTCTGGACAGATGTCTCTTGGGGCTCTGTAGGCGTAGTATTTCTGTACTTGACGGCTTCGGGGAGCTTCGTGCTAAACTGCTCTGCAGATGGTGACAGATGTCGGTGTCACCATCTTCGCATCCCCCTCTCTCCCGGCTGTGCGGGGATTCTGAAACGCTTTACGAGGTTAAGAAATCATATTAAGAACTCAACTAGACACAAATCAAGTAGGTACTCACCTGGGCCGTCGTCAGACTAGCACACCCTGTTGGAAGGTTGGAGACGTAATGAGAACGAAGCCCGTATTCTTCGTTCCCCATGGTACAGAAATTCAACTTGTTTCGAGTTGTCGAACATAACCTTCGGCAAGCAACGCATCAGCTGTTACGGTTGGCTGGCATACTAGATCGCGTCGCCGTGGCTCAGACACGGCCTTACCAATCGCGTTAGCTGTCTCGCCCAGCGGCCACGCGCTTTGGCGGCACAGATCGTTCATATCACGCGGGGAAAATTCAAACCCCGGCACAGTCTGTCAGCATAAACTCTAGACTACGACTTAACAGCCGGCTAATAATTTTTCCAACTATCGTAAAGTAATGATGCGACTACATGGTTACGGTAACAGTAGGCCTATTTACACGGATGCTTAATTTTACAAGTGAGTTTGGATTTGTCAAATTGAATCATGTTTTTTTTTAATTTAATATGTGTTCACCTAAAACAATTCTCCTTTTTTATTATTTCTTTTGCCATAATTCAGTTTTTAGCATTGTATTCAGCATGTCTGAGAAGAAGTCATGGTAAAAGTATTTACAATTACATTATAAATCAAAGTACATTATCATCTTGTCAAAGGCGGTGTGCACGTCATGAAGCTCGCTCCTCAGAACAAAGACCAAGAAGCTGTGTAAATTGTGTTCGTGAGGCCACTGATTGAAAGAGACAATACGCGAGCATTGAATATATTGAATTGAATCCTAATTTTTATATGTAATACGAGGTTTGATCAAAAAGTTGCAATTTTGCAATTTCCACCGCTACAAGTGTCCGATTAAAAACTTGTTTTATGTGATGTTGGTACACATGTTAGTGACAATCGTCTAAAATTTTAGCCCTACTTGATGCATAGTTTAGATTTCACAGCTAATTGAGTAAGTCGTCCTTAGGTGTATTAGGTGGTTTTTGTCGTTATACAATGGAACATTGAAGGACATGGATTAAATTTTGTGTAAACTGTGAGATAAACTGCTCGGTACTGGTAAACGTGTTCATAAGGCTTCTGGCGAGACTGCCGCGGTTTACAAGCTTCAAAAACTGTCGTCAAAGATCGTGGTTGTCAGGTGAAGATATGTTTTTGTGTTTAACGAAATTTCATCGCTAAGCACAGTGGTAAATAAAGAGTACTATTCGGACATTTTACGCCATTTGTGTGAAGCTATTCGTAGAAAACTGCCAGATTTACGGAAGAATAATTTATGAAAATTGCAGCCAGATAATGCGCCTGGGCGCTCGTCATTACTTGTTGACACTTTTGCCAGGTTAGACAAAAGAAAAATGTCATAATGATGACACGGCAACTGCCGTATTCACCAGATGTGTCCCAACGAGATCTCTCCTCTCCAAATAGTGATAATTTCCACGAGAGGACAACGTTTCGTGACCGTTGAAGACGTAAGACGAAAATCGCTAAGCGTGCTCAAGGCTGTACCAAAAGTGCATGCTTGAAATATATTGAAGACGTAATCGTGTTACATTCAACTGAAACTACTTTGAAGGGGGCAGTATAAGTGTCGATGAATGGAGGCATAAAGTAAACAAGAACTGCATGAACGTTTTGATCAAACCTCATACATGTTCACCTAGGTACTAATTAATTTATTTCTCTTCGTTTTGTCAGAATACAGTTTTTGGTTCTGTGTCCAACATGTTTAAAAATAATAGTAGGACAAGCTTTTACAATTACAAGATAGATAAGGAGTACAAACTCGAGTCGGCCAGTGAGTAGAGGAAGAAATCCACATGTAATGACAATACATGAACGTAATTTTTAATACAACTTTTTCATCTATCACGACAAGTATTGTGTTATAAATGACTTTCGAAGAAGAGTTTACTCAACCGTAATTAACATAAAACACGATCATATTCAGACTGGATCACATAGATGACGTCTGTTTGAGCGAAACCTAGCCAGTCAAAGTAACTGTGTGACTAATGATAATTCAATTTGTGAGTGATTTATTTTTATTTTTTTTTACGAAAACTCGTGACGATCGTGTGCAGAACTGACTTTCAGGAATTGTTTAAATGTTTAAAGATCGTTAGCCCCGTGACTCAGAAAGAGCATTTCCGGGGCGCGCATTGTATAAAATAATTTGAAAGTGTGAAGAAGCTAGGAACACTAACCATATGTCTCAGTAACGCAGTCGGCTGTTTACTTTCTCTGTTAATTTTGAAAACAGTCAGTAGCTATTTATATCGACTGGAAATTACGCACGATAGAAACCGCCGAGCGTTCGAACCCCCTCAAAGGTTTAATTTATCCGAGTCCAGTAATTTAATATCCGTTTTATAAATACCATTAAAATAAAGGAAACGCTAACGCTTTCTTGTAATAGTGGAGGTGGTGGTGGTAGTGGTAAATATTGATAATTACCTGTATTACGTTTCCGTCTTATCACTTCGTGTCTTGTTTAACTAAAACGACGTGTTTCGAAAAGATAAATTTTCGGGTCTTATTAAAGAAGATCAGTCACTCAAGGAAGACTTTGGTTCCACCACATCGCTGCCGACAATTAACCGGATGTGCGCGTTGTTTTCCGCGATCATTACTTTTTTTCACAACACGGCATAGGCAAGGTGCTGCCTATTTCGCTTTCGAAGACCCTGCAGCCATCTCTTCCTGGGTCTAACCACACACGTGTGTCTTATAGGTTTGTATTTCCAGACTTGTTTGGCCAGTCCGGAATCTGACATTCTTTCTGAGTGTTCTTTCCACTGTTGCTAGTTATCTTTTGTGTTGCAGTCGTTTACCATTGTCTCCGACCGGCTGTGTTCTTTGAAATATCTAAGTAAATTGAATTAATTTCCCCATTATAGGGCACCAACCTATAGATGGGTAAGTCGTGTGGAGGGGCTGCCCCCTTACGGGGCATGCTTTCGGGTAATTTTTATTCAGGGTTGTCTTTCCCAGGCCTTTCATGCCCCAAACTCAACTGCAAGGCAGAAGCAAAATATACTCCTATAACAATAGGTTAGAACCTATTAAATCCAACTAGATTTCCGTCTCTAATACCCAAAGGTAAGCCGGTCCAGGTTCATTTCCCTTACGCCATAACTTGATACTGGTGGCTACTACTGCCCCTCCGCCAGGAATATTTATCGACCTTCCGGTCTAGATCCGTACTGTTCCGCATCAACAGGGTCACTTTTTTGTACGATGTGGCAATTCGCCATGCAGTACGGTCTTGGCTGGAGAGAGGTTAAGGGTCTTTTGGGAGTAACATCGCTTCATCCAACCCTGGGAATCTGTGAGGACCAGTGCCTAGTCAACCCGGTACAATGGTACTACCTCTCCAAATTCCCCGATTTTATTTTCTTAAATCTGCGAAAGACACCACCCATTGTAGTTTGGCTGAGTATGAATTTGGTTGAGAGGTTACTGTCTCTCTCTCTCGTTTCTAGTGTGGTAATTTCCAAGCTTCTTGAATCATGCAGGTGTTTAATGTCCATATTACTCTCCCGTACACATATTGCAGGAATCATACAATTTTTCATTGTTTACAAATTGTTTACTGATTTTTGTTTTAAATCCCAAGAAGAGTTTGTCACTCTTCATCGTACAGCTCGTCTTTTCGGAGGCAACACACTCTGACCTAAGTCCGCTGCTCACTGTTTCTTATTATTTCACCCAATAATATTTCACTTCAGAGCAGTTACACTCTTGTCACCAGTTCTCAACGTGTTCAACAGCCAGTACGGTCTTGACTGGAGAGAGGCTAACGGCTCATTTGGGAGCTAATGTCAATCCAACCCTGGGAACTCGTGAGGACCAGTGCCCAGTCACTCCGGTACAATGGTACTGCTTCTCGAAATCCCCTCGACTCCCGATCATTACTTCGTGTACGAATGTCCGACATTTACACATTAGTGTTTTAAACGTGGTTAGTAGATGCATGGAAGTTTATCATTAAGCAATCATTCTCTTTCCAACTTTGAATCCTTATTTATCCGATATTCCTCTGTACCGTTAATATATACTCCTCTTTTATAAATTAAAAAGCCGCCTTAATACTTGTGTAAATGTGTAAATATGTATAGCCGCTATTGTATGAAAGTATGTGATGAGCAATCTAGTCAGAAATAATTATCCTCCTTGACACTCCAAAATCACTTCGACGTTACAAAAATGTTCCTGTGTTATTATATTATTATTATAGTTTCAGAGTCTCCAATCGGCTGGGTCATGGCCGGCTCTAGTAGAAGGCCGGAATATTAAACGTGGCAACGGTGCGTCTAAGGACTATAAGCATAGTGTAATAAAGTAGCTAAAGTGAACATGTTATATTTTGATTTAATTTCATAGCATTACTAAAATTAGCTTGTTGGTACATCCTCTTCATTCACTTATTATATATATATATATATATATATATATATATATATTAACACTTTTACTGTGAACTTACTTTTAGGTTTTGATTACCCAGACGTTTCGACGTGGTATTCGTCTTTCTCAGTGGGTTTTAAATACTGAATGTCTGTACAGTAACGGTTATGGGATGTAGGTGTGAAGGTGTGTGTGGTGGGGGTTGCTGGTGGGAGGGAATTGGCGCTGGGTACTTACTTACTAAAATCGTGATTAGGCCTATTTATAGCTAAATCTAAATTATAGATCTGTGCGCACTTAGTACTATACGTTTAAGTTGAAGAAATTAGTGAATTAGTATTTGGCATAATGAATTAATTTTGTTCGAATTATTGAATTCGTATCATGCGAATGAGTAAATTAGTATATTTCTTAAATAATGTACCAGTATTTTACATAATACAGTATACCTTTAATTTTCCAAATATGATGAATTATAAAACAGTTGTTAACCGGCAATTAAAAATAACGCGATTTGATTAATGAAATTATAAATTAAGAGATCGTCTAGTCGGCCTCAAATATCAGCTGGTTCCAGTCTTCCCACATATAATATTCCGGCCTTCTACTAGAGCCGGCCATGGCTGGGCACTTGGAAAGAGTGACCGGTCAAAGTCCAAGTGGCTACACGCCGAGTACGAGAAGACCGCGGGCACGATTGGAGCATATTATGAACACGGATGGCCTGGAGATGCTCGGAGTGATCAATTTGGATACGGCTACGAAGGATACAAACGTTTAGAGGTGTGTAGGCTGAGGCTCAGTCACGACTGTAATAGCACTAGACGAAGAAAATTGTATTATTGTTCTTTAGGTAGCCTATTCCTAACAATGTGTAATTTACTCGTGCCCTTGAAGCCAAGAAGTAAAATAGTACGTATGTTCTTGAAAAAAAAATCTGGATATATGAAAATTGTTTAATGGAGTTATCGACCGAAGTGGTTTAAAGACCACTTGCCCCAGACCACAGATTACCACGACATACAGTGAAATTCGCGAATAACGAGAACTCGGATGTAACGAGCAAAAGTACGAGATTTGTTTGGTTTTGTACCTTAGTAATGATAATTAAACTCGCTTTTAACGAGTAGGAACACATTAGAAACTTGGTTATAACGAGCATATTGTCGCACTCGTGTTCATGGATTGAGGTCTAAAAACGTTCGTTACAATACAGGATTTTAAACATTCGTTTAAAATTATTAACGCAATTTAGTAGAACTAATAATGTAAGTGATGAATTCGTGAAATATTTTAATAAATTACAAAACTGTTTTGATATCTACAGATAGAAAATAACTAAACAAAAAAAAATAGATGACTTTTTTAAGGTTAATTAAGTTCTGCGTGAGAAATATAATTTTGACGATTCCATTTAGAATGAAGAATAAAAAGACAAATAAATTAGAGCGAAATTTCTTGTAATTTAAAATAAATATTGTACGTGTGGCATGGAAAGTTTTGCGTTTTTTTCCCAGATAGCCGGTTGATTTTTGGTTAATTGTTTACTACACAGTTACTTTTACCATATTTTGCGAATGCACTACACGCCAATATTCAGCAAAAAATGTTAGCGTATAAAAAATGTTGAAAGTCTAAATTTCACTTTTAAGCGTAGAATGTAAAACATGTCAAAATTGTAGTGTGCAAAGCCTCTTCTATAGTAGATTTTTGTTGTTGTGCGTTCGGTAATCGAGGTATAAAAATTTAGGGTTGTGAGTGGACAACTCGGATGTAGCGAGCACCCGGTTTTAACGAGCACATTTGTTCGGTCCGTTGAATCTCGTTATATAAGCAAGTTCCACTGTATTTTGTTTTTAATTAAGAAAGTTGTGTTAGTGGTTATAATCACAAACAGAATTATCACTGTTTCGCACCACTATAGAAAAATTATTCCGATTAGCGCTTTCAAGCTTCACAGCTCATCGTCAGATCGGAAATATTCCGATTTCCGATCTGACGATGAGGTGTGAAACTTGAAAGCGCTAATCGGAATAAGTTTTCTATAGTGGTGTGCAACAGTGATAATTCCATTTATTTTGTTTTTAGGTTTCTCAACCTTACGTAAATACGTCGCTATATAAACAGCGACCGCTATTAAATTAACGCCACGTATTATTAACTAACAACTTAATACGGCGAGTCGACTCGACGGTTCGCACAGGTAGATACTGTATGTAGATAGATATAACAGGTGAAACGGACAACCTTGACACGGTAGGCGTTTTAGTCGAGTCCACACCCGTGCAACCCCAACACGGTTAACCATAAAAAAATGTAATCCCGTGCCATTGATTAAATTATAAATTGATTACAGAATTCAATTACCGATTTTAAGAGCTCCTAATAGAGCACACACACACACACACACAGAATTATCTGTCTACTTGGATTTTTTTTAAATATTAGTGTATGTAAACACGTTTGGGCCCCACCTTCGGAGACCATCATTATTAGTGTCTAAGATCGTTATCGGCTAAAATTCAATAGCATTTGTGCTGTATACGCGTCAGTGGGTGCGCACTTCTGTGTATTTGGCCGACCTCTTACGAGGGATAGTTTAACATCTGACGATGAAGCATATGCTGCGAAACGCCTCGCCGATATAAAACAGAAGTCACAAGGCGGCTTGCAAAAGGTTATCTGTACCAAAGGTTTTTACGGCCCGTGTCAACTCTGTTGAAATTTAATTGCCTCCTCACCGGGCTATTAGGCCGTGGTGTACTGCTGTCGCATAGAACAGACGTTTCGCCCCCAACCGTTGGAGGATGTGATTTTATTGCCACAGTACTGTGGTTAACTGGTGAAGATCCATGCCAGTTGTCGAGCAGTTTTAGCACGGAAGGTAATTGCCTCCAACGGTGGGGGGCGAAACGTCTGTTCATTTCGACAGTACCGGACCACGGCCTAATAGACCGGTGAGAAGGCAATTACATTTGAACAGAGTGAAAAAGGTTAGTTTCTCTATTCGTACATGTGGCTTGGGTACCATACATGGATGCTAAACTGTTGAGTCTGTATGTGTTTCAAACAGAGTCCGCAATTATTTGACAGAGTCTCGTAGTTTGACAAGTTTTCCTCATTATAACTGATATTTGGTATCGTGTGGCCGTCAATATGGAACTTTCAATAAATAAACATCCCCGCCCACGTCGTGTTTGCTTTCGGGATTCATGAGTTAAGTTGTTTATTTTTCCTTGTTTATTTTCATCGATTGCTACGATGTCATTTGAATAAAGTAAACATGTTCGTTAGTTTCATTAGATTTTTCTGTCTTTCTTTGTATTAAAGTCAACGAATGTTTATTTTACATTACCGCTGATATTTTTAATTTATATTTTGTGAATGTTTAATCTCAGTCCGGCTGTGCTCTTTGAAAGTTCCGAGTAAATTAGTTTCCCCATAATAGGGTAGAATTTTTGGATCAAATCTCAAAACTGCGAACATTCAGTTTTTATTTGAAATAAGTCATCGTCATCTTCACAAACGCAACATGGCATATACAAGGTGGTGCTTGTTCCGCCTTCAACGATCCTCCGGCCATCTATTCCTCGGTCTACCCACGCACCTGTGTCCTGTAGGTTTGTACTTCCAGACTTGTTTGGCCAGTCTGGAATCTCTGTATGTGTTCTTTGAAAATTGTGAGTAAATTAAATTAGTTTTCCCTTTGTAGAGTACCAGGCGATAGATGGATTAAGTCATGTGGAGGTGCTGCCCCCTTACGGGCCGTGACTTCCGCTAATTTTTATTCAGGGTTGTCTTCCCCTAGCCTTTGATGCCTCATCACCCAACTACAAGGTTTAATTCAATACTCCTGGCCTATGGGTGTGAATTGTGAACAAGAAACAAGACAGTAAAATACAGGCCTCGGAAATGGCGTTCTTAAGACGAGTTAAAAGGTGTTCTAAACTTGATCGTATAAAGAATGAAGTCATAAGAGAAGAGTTACAAGCTATTGACTGGAATGAAAAATTAAAAGATTACAAACAACGGTGGAAAGAACACTTAGAAAGGATGTCAGATTCCAAACTGGCCAAACAAGTCTGGCAATACAAACCCATAGGACACAGGTGTGTGTAGATCCAGGAAGAGATGGGTGGAGGATCTTTGAAGGCGGTTCAGATAGCACCTTGCCTATGCCGTGTTGTGAAGACGATGGCGATGAATTTTTAGTGTAATCTGAAATGGGCGCGCGTTTATCTTGATAAGTCAATTTATAAATAGAACGTACAATACCTACAGACGATAACAATTAGTAGAAGTGGACATTAGCGTTCTTTGTTGTTAACGTAACGGTGTTAATAATCCGGAAACATTCTTTGGGAAATTTCCCAACCGCATATGTGTATACGCGTGGTATTCAATAAGGGAAAGGAAAGAATTAATAACTGGTATTTTGTTGTGATGGTTTTGTGTTGTTCACTGCAGAAACATATATTCAGCCTGTAGTTCGATTCTACGGCTGTAGAAATTTGGTAAACGAGAACAGCTGTTATAATTTAAAAAACAGCTGTTCTACTTTCTATTATCGTACCCTTTATTTTGCGCAACTCAGATTTATCAGCTGTTTAATTTAGGTTCATATTCCTGTATGACGCTACTTAATGTAACATATATTTACACTTATTTATTTATTGTTTTTTAATAAAGCGCTCAGTCACATGCGTAATCTAATTGTAGTCTAGTCCCCAGATACATTTTTTTTTAATATAATCTAGTACTATAATGTTTAATTTTTTATACGTAATTCTGAATTTACGTTTCCAAAGGTTACACGTCTTGTCAAGTATATGTTTCAAGAATTCCATCTGCGGGTTGTATACGATTTATATCCTACTTAGAAACAATCCACGTCTGTGGACGGCCATACGGTTGTGGAATTTTAACAAGCGACACTAATAAATTTGAAATTTTGATATTTCGTGTCCATAACAGGTTAATTACAGCCATGTTCCGCAGGCAGTGAAAGTATGGGCGTTAGACAATCGCGATCCACATAACTGCAAATTCGTAACGTATGGATGCCAGTAAAATAACGTAACAACAGTAATAATAAGTTTATTCGCCTCAGCGATAATATATGTAATTTTTCATATAATCATGTCAGTTTTTATAATATATGGTAAAGTTTGTACGGCGGAGCCCAGTGGTAGATAACTTAATGATATTGTATGAATGAAGTTCGAATCTTTCTTCAAACAAATATCCACACTTAACTTAATCGTCAGCGAACTGGTAAGTCAGCAAGTAAAGAAACACACCTAAAATTCTACAAGGTGATGGCCCTTCCCACACTTCTTTATGGGTCTGAGAATTGTACTTTAGCGAAAGGTCAGGCCAGTCGCATCCAAGCGGCTGAAGTGAGAATCCACGTATGACGATTTGGATTCGTTGGCCTTGATTTGGATTCAACTGTCGTAGCCATTGTCCAGTGAAATTGAGGTGCCCTTAAAGATTGAAAGAGGATCTTCATTAGTTGAAAAGATGGCTCGATTCCCATGAAAACAAAACTGTAGATGGTTGGCTCTGTGAGTCTCCCCCGACTCATTGCATGGCAGATCTGGGTCCCTCTTCAAGACCTGAGGGGAAAGAGTGAAGTCCATACACTGACACATTTCTGACTTCAAAACCATCCCCAAGACGTAACACTGGGAGCGTACGTCACTGTAGAACACAGATGTCTACTTAGTTTTGTCTCCTGCCTTAAAAAGCGCTAGAACTTTATAGGAACACGACCTTATAGAACTTTAGCTGTGTCTCCCTCTGCGTTTTATTCTTCAATAGTCGTCTTATTGCTCCACAGGTGTAACTAAATTTATTTAACATTCTCTCGATATCGTTGTCCTTCATGTATGAGTTATCACATCCCAAATAATTAAAAGTTGGTACTTGCTCCAAAACACTATTATCAATTACAATTTTTGCTCTAACAGAGTTCTTCCTAGGAATGCCATTGTTTTTGTTTTAGTGTTTGAAATCTTGAAGTTGTATTTCTGGCAGACTGTATGCAAGGTATAAATAGACCTTTGTAACTCATTTTCACTCTTCCCTATAATTATTTGGTCATCTGCGTATAGTAATGTGCTAAGTGATCCCTTATCCGAGATTCGTATACCTACAGGACAGACGTTCATCCATTCTCACAAAATTTCGTCAATATACATATTAAATAAACTTGGAGAGAGGCTACAGCCTTGTCTAACACCTTGATTTTTTGGTAATTTCTTGAGACAATCTTCCCTTACATAAATCTATACGAATAGTCGTCCTTGCAGACTCTGAATAGCGCGGACGAGGTGAAGTGCAAAGCCTCTACGTATTAAAATATCCCACAACCTACGTCTACACAGGTTATCAAAGGCTTTCTCATAACCTATAAAAGCCGCATTTGTCTGTAAATTCATGGCGCGTAGTTTTGTCTCCTGCGTTAAAAAGCGATACAACTCTTTCGTTTTGAAAAGTTAATAAATGTTATGCCTTTTGGCATATTATGCAATATTTGGGAAGGATTATTTCAGAAGATGGAACAACAAAAAATGACATCAAAAATAGGACACAACAGGGAAAAAAGGCTATTCGTTTTATCACGGAAAATTGTATTCTTAACAATTTTACGGGGACAAAGTCATATGGTACCCAGGGAGAAATGTAAATTTATAGAAAGCGGTGGTTTTCTTTAGAAGTAAGAAAACATTAAAATATGTAGTAAAGAGCGATAGATATTCAAAAGACGACCTTGCGTTGACGCCAGTAAGTCGGCTAAGAATTTATATTTTGTCACGGACGGGTCGGACCGTCATAAAACTGTATTGTTTGCTAGGATGTAAGAAACATTTACTAAGGTTGTAAAAGTTAAGTGCGCCTAACAATAGGGAGCTATATTTTGGAGAGAGAGTATGTGTGAAAGGGAAGGTGACGCGAAGTTTCATACCACGTGTTCACGCGCATTTTGTGGACGAATAGCGGATAGCGTCATTTTTTGCGCGGGCTGTTCCGTTAAACAGATTGGGTAGTTTTGAATTTAGCGGTAAGTCAGACCAATAGGCGTGTAGTTTGTCGATATTGAGTGAGGGTAGTTTTAGCGAAATATAAAAATACGTAGTGTAAGAAGTTAGGGCAGTCAACGGAGAGATTACAGATATTAGACTCGTATTAGTTGCAATAATAATTTCTCAGTAATTTGATTAAGTATATTTCAATCGCCACGTAAGTCAGTCACGGTAACGCGATATTAAGTATTTTGAAAGCTACATATTATAAACATTTAATAATCGTTTACAAGAATAACGTGCAGAGAAATTAGAGAAGATAAGTTAAAATCGGGTAACATATCCAAGTTTTACTTAACACAGCATCAATCGTTAAATCGAAATACATTGCGATTTAAATGTGTCAACGTCATGGTGCGGGACGGTCGATCAATAAGCAGTTATTAATCTGGTGTTAGACGCACTTAGCTTTTTAAAAGAATATACTGTGTATTCAACAAGTGTATTAGCATACGGCACATGTGTAGTTATCACTAAGTTGTCAAAGTGAATGGTGTTTAATACCTGTGAAACAAGTGTATCAATTAGTGCAAAACTAACAAGGATAAGGGCTCAACGATTAACGTCGGCTACCCGCCTGGAACGTGTAGAATTGATTACATCGCGGCGCAGAGTGGATTCAACATGCAAGTAAATAATAAAATGAACACTTATTGTACTATTGTATATTAAATTTAAATGTATGTAACTCATACTTGGTGACTCAATTAGTCAAAGAATTCATAGCCAAGAAATAAGCACAAACAAATTTTATAGCAAACTTATTAAAGGTAATGATCTACAAATTTTGTAATATGTAAATACAAATTAGTTATTAAAAACTTAATTAATAACAGTCAAATTGTGTTTATTTATTACTGGCGCCCTGGGATAATTTTTAAGAGTCGGTACACTAAAGTAATTGTTACATTCTGTTGCTGATAATTAGTATGTTATAAATATTAATATTGTCATTGGGTAAATTAGCTTGATAAACTCTTACTTTTCACATGCTCGTAGGCCGAGTGTAGTATGTATAATAGTAACGTGAACTTTTATTAAGGCCTATTTAAAAGTGTATTACAGTTTGCTAAACTCGTTACTTTGGTCGAACAAAATGAAATTTCAAACTAAACTGACAATCTACACAACTATAGTGGAGCCCATTATAACTTATGGCTGCGAATGCTGCCAACTTTCAGATAAAGAGAAAAAGATGATAGAAACTGTGTAAATGGACTTCGTAAGAAGAGCGTGTAATATTTCTAGAATGCAACATGTTACAACAGCAAAAAGAATAGAAACCAGACAGTTGCTATGGTATGGTCACGTAATGAGGATGCAGGAGAAGCCATGGCCAAAGAAAGCATTGATTTACTCACCACAAAACATGAGAAGAAAAGGAAGACTGATAACACAATGGAGAACGGGAATTAGGAAAAGCATGAGAGATCGAGGTATTGAAGATGATGACTGGAAGGATAGGGAGAAATGGCGATCGAAATGCGGGATGCGGCATAGACTGTAGGATCCCCGCTATTAAACAAAAAATTTGTGCTCAATACTATCTTAACGCTGTTGTTCGTTATAAACGAGTAAACCTCAGCACACGCGACATGCTCGTAGATCGTTCTAAATTATTTAGCGTTTACACTGCAGCAATGGTGGCAGTTAAAATCTGATCCGACTGGTCTAGCCAGTAAACGTTAGCAAGTTACACTGCACTATATTGTTCGCGATAATGAATACATAACGCTCAGTACCAGAACTTCGTAGTTCTTAACTTTACAACCATCTACAACATTTCATAATGTTAGTAGTTTCCGTTACCGTAAGTGAATTATATATGAGAGGAGGAACGGCACCTGACTACAAAATTCGAAATTGAGTTTTAACTGTACTTAAAATAGTTATCTTTCTTAATGAGGCAGAGTAGACGGATTTTTGTTTTGTTGGGATTGTTACGTCTCTGTGCAACAACATAGCATATTTTGGTATCAGCTTTATTAAATACTACAAGAATTTGTTTAATCCAAAAGACACAATGATTCAACATGAAAAATTACGGTCATCGATTTCGGTTAACTGAAGGTTACGAAATCGATCACTATAATTTTTTGATTTTGAATTAACTGCGTTGTTTAGACGCAAGGAATACTTACGGTATTTACGCTTAAATAAACGTGTGTTTATATATATATATATATATATATATATATTACTTGTGTAGTGATGAGGCCTTTAACAGACAAAAACCACAATGTTTTTATCAATTAGATTTCTTTGTTTGCCGTGTTTCCCATCCGACTTCCGAGGCTCGTATGAGTACCTCGTAAGTACATATAATTTTTACTTAAGCAGGTTACTGGCCTGTTGTAAAACCCCCAACCTGGAGGACCAGGAACTTTGATTTCTGGCTGCTCTTCCAATAGAGACTTGCTTTCATCTTAGCTGATGAACTTCTCTGCCCGATCGCAGTAGACTAACTAACTCAGACCATGTGTGCAGTCGTTGGCGTACTGTAGGTTCCTCCGCCTCCACATTAGATGTACACCCTGCTGCCGATGTGCACCATCCTGCCAGGCCAAGACTCAGGATACCCCCAGGCTGTCCTGACAGAACCCCCATCTCTCGTATTCAAAATTTCTAAGAGGGGCGCAAAGTTGTTCTCTGTTGGACCGGAGAAGGAACGAGGATATTAGACGCGATTTAAACATTGTATCATTGCACCCGAAGATTGAAGACCACAGAAGGAGATGGTGTGAACACTGACTTAATCGCATGCCTGATATCCGTCTACCTGTGGCTGCCTTGGGTTATCACCCTACTGGGAAGAGAGATGTCGGTAGACCGAGGAGGAGATGGGTTCCAGAACAGGTCTATCGAATTGTTAAATCAAATCGACTGCAATATTTCCTCTTCTATTTCGTCTCGACTACATTAGCACAAATATTTCAAAAATAAGTATCAATAGGTATCAGTTTTTTCATGTAATACATTATACATCGAAGAAGCGGCTGTAAATAGAAAAAGAAGAGAGAACGTATCACCCACACGCTCGTTTGTGTGTGTAAAAAAAAACGAGTGAGTAATTACCGCAATTTAGTCTGTTGGTAGGAATGAACTTCTCCTCCTCTCTATCTCTTTCTCGTTCGTAGAGACTGGTTTGGTCTGGTCAGTGGCAGACGTTGTAGTGATCTGTTTTTTGATAATTGGCATTGTCATTTATACGAAGGACAAGCAGCGGCCGACAGTACTCTGAACTAACTGGATTGTCTGATTCTCTCTCTCTCTCTCTCTCTCTCTCTCTCTCTCTCTCTCTCTCTCTCTCTCTCTCTCTCTCTCTCTCTCTCTGTGTGCGCTGGAGCTGCTTGTTATAATAAATAGACTGGATCTGATTGTTTGAAAAGCAGTAGCAGAGACGACGGCGGACGAAATGAAGTTTGCTCCGTTTTATAGTAAAGCTCTTCATTTCAGTGTCTGTATGGAAGGGGATATTTAAAACCGTCAATATCGTAGTTGCTGATACTGTACAGTTTTAATTGTTTTCTTTATTACATCTTTGTTACAGTAAGGGGAATAAATCTTAATCCGGTTTCCAAGGGAATAGTCACACGTATTCAGAACTCACGAGTTCGTTAAAACCATTTTACGTTATGTGTGCGTACCCGAAATCCAAAACAAGAAATTCGTGTAATAATCTTCTTCTGATAGTTCCTAGGCGTTTCGGATGTTGGATATCATACAGACTATTTTAACTTTCTGTACTGCTGCACGGAATAAGTCAGTTGTATTCATGCCAAATCAGGTCCTTAAATTTCTCAGCCATGATATTCTCGGTCGTCCAGCTCCTCTCTTTCCAAGTACTTTTCTCTGTAGTGTGGACTGCAATAAGTAAAATCTCTGTTCATTTCTCATGAGATGTCCCAGATACTGAAGCTTTATTATCTTCACTGCGTTAATAACTTCCCTTTCTTTCTTCATCTTTCTAAGAACTTCAACATTAGTTATAAGTGCTGTCCATGAAATGCTCAGTATTCTACGGTAAAGCCACATTTCGAAGGATCAAATTTTTTAGTTGTGGTTTCAGTCAAAGTCCAAGATTCTACACTGTAGAAGAGGACAGAGAATACGTAGCAGCGTAAAAGTCTCATCTTTGTGTTTATTGTTAAATCGGGACTTTTGAATAAACTGCTCATTCTAGTACACACTGCTCTTGCCTTTTCAATTCTGTTCTGTATTTCTTGAGAGCGGTCCCATTGTTCAGTGACTATAGTACCAAGATATGTAAATTGGATTACACGTTTAACTGGCCTTTGGTTTATAATAAAGGTTAAGTTTGTGAACTTATTCTTAGTACAATCATTAGCTTCTTTTTATTAACAATGATGTCTAGACCATATGTACGGCTGCTTTCTGTCACTCTGTTCATTAGTTGTTGCAGCCCCTCTAAGCTATCTGCGAATATGATGGTATCATCCGCATAACTTATGTTATTTATTCTTTCACCGTTCAGAGAGACTCCCACATTACATTCATCTAAAAATTCTCTCAAAATACCTTCCTAGTAGATGTTGAATAAAAGCGGATATAGTATACATCCTTGTCTTACTCCATGCAGAATCTGTATCTCTTCAGTTTTCTCTTTATCTAACTTACTCTAACCACAGCAGATTTGTTCCAATACAGTGTACACAGAATACACTGTATCGTCTAATAATAGAAATTTAAAATTTTGAGAGCAAACTATATCGGATAATGAATCCATAATTTAGAACTGACCGTCGATCAATAAATTTTAACTACGGAAGGTTTAGTGAGGATCTGTCAATAAGTATAAAATAAATTTTACGTTATTTGTGACGACGTTTCGACAGTATTTACTGTCATCATGAGAACTTTTGTAAGGATACAAGAGAAATTATGAAACGCAGCAAGATCAATTAACTAAGTGAATGTGTGTGCGCGTGTGTGAGTTGAGACAGTTTGTTTTACAACATAAATTTCACATTCCTTATGTATTAATTTACTTACATGTTTATACATAGTCAAAATTATAATCGTTCAGAACATAGAATAGCGACAACCAGCTAACTTAACATTAATATTCAAGACAACTGCAAACAGAAAACAAATTATAGATACTGACTGCATGGAACGTAACGTGTGCGCAGCGACACTCCAATAGGCCTACTACTGTGTCACAGTCAACACTTTTCAATCTTCAACTGTCTTGCATTTTTCCCTCCACCCTTTCCTATCGTGTTCAATTTTTTTTAAGCGCTTCCCATTCGATCTTCTTCAGCACTACTGTCCAACGTGAGCCCTGGCTTCCAACACCCGTCTTCTCCGAAGTCTACTGCCCACTGCCATCTCAGTGTAACCCGTCACATCCATTCTTCTGAGACCTTCCATCCGTCTTATCCTAGGTCGGCTCCTCTTTCTGCTTTTATAGATTTCCGCCTTCAGAATTTTCTTTGGCATAAGCTGATCGCTGTAGGTGGCCTAGCCATTATATTCGTTGAGCCATTATGAATCAAATTATGGTTCAATAGCTCATCTATCTCCTGGTTATTTCTTATCCTCTATTCGTCATCTTTAACCGGGCCTTAAACACGTCTTATGCTCTTTCTTTCAAACCTTTTTAGCGTTTCTTGTTGTTTTCTTTTGTTTATGTTCATGTCTCGCGTCTATTAGTAACAAGTGTCTTATATGTATTTTTATTTTTGTGTTAACTAATGAGTTTGCTTCTCAATATTTTACTGTTGGCATAATATACCCTATTTCCTATTTATATCCTGTCGTGTTTATGGACCTATCTATCATGTTACCCAGGTATTTGTACTTATTGACTGCATCAAATGAATTATCCTATATACATAGATTATATAGATTTCTTCTTATTTCTGATGTATTCTTCATTCGTCATCTTCTTTAACCGGGCCATGAACGTGTTCAGTGGAACATTCAGCCAAAAACTCTAGCTTAAAAATGCTCCTCGTTAAATTTTCCGACAAATTATATTCCTGTAAGTCACACAAACTGGATGAAAGTCGAAATCAACAACATTGTTGGTTAGAAAATTCCTGTACACTGTACATACTACAGCAGTGGTTCCCAAAGTGGGGTCCGCGACAATGTTTCAGGGGGTCCGCAGACACTTTTAAGAAAAATTAGAATATACCGTAATTTTCTGCGATTTTGTATGCTCTAAAATCTAAATTTTAGAATCTTAAAACAATTAGTAGAAGATTCCAGTATTTTTGTTTTGGGTTCAAACTAATTGTAATTGTAAAAGTAATTTCGAACTAATGGCTGTAATCGTTTCTTAAAATTATGTGTAGCAGATCTGTTTGTCAGCCGAACTGACTAGACCTCTCTCTTACACTACAAAAAGAAGATTCATTAGCAGAACTTTCAACTTGCAGTTCATTAAAATTACAGTTTTCGCAATTACAGCTAGCGGACTTCTGGTTAGATGTAATGACTAACCATCCTGAACTCGCAAAAAAAAAGCTTTGAAGCGTTTAACTGTTTCCCTCTACTTGTTTGTGTGAAACCGCATTCTCCCTGCTCACGTACTTGAAGTCAAGAGTTAAGAAATAAACTTGATGTCGAGAATGACTTAATATTGAAATTATAAGACATTAAACCCAATATTGCAGAGCTAATTGTTCAAAAAAGCAGATTAATTGTTCACATTAAATTATGTTTGATATAATTAATATTATAATTTTGCAAGTTAAGAGATTTTGATTTTAATACAATTTCAATTAAAATATTTTGTATCATATTTACTGTTTGTTTTATTTCAGAACTCAGACGGGGTCCGTGAATCTTTAAATTATTTGGGGGAGGGGGGAGGTACGCGGACTGAAAAGTTTGGGAACCACTGTACTACAGTATTAACTGTAAGTCAGCGTAGAACAAGCGTTACATGTGCGTGGCTGTACACAATGAAATGGATGCGTTTAACTGAAGTAGACTTCAGACTGTCTACTGTCTAATGTTTGTTACATTTAATTGGAATAATCCGAAACAAGAGACTTAATAACGTAAATTGGACGAGTGGAGGAAACGCCTTGACGTCGTATACTTACTTAACGTAAATAATTTAAATTACGTACTCGTCGTAACAGGAAATGCCACTGTGTTGGTCGTCTGAAATCAGGTCAGTATAATGGCAGCACTGCAGTTATGTAATAGACAAAGTAACATTAATTACGGAAGAATTCGTATACAAAAATTCCATTCCTTAACCCCGAACAGCACTAATGCTTTTGTTTTAATGTGTTGTGGACTTCCCGTTTTTTTTTTTTCGCGTCTGATGACTGGCAGCGTAAGGAAGTGAAATCAGAGTAGTGTACAATTTTACATATTCCGCATTATTTCGATGTTCGTTTAATAATAGTAGTTTATTATTATTCCAGGTGGTCTAGTGGCTAACGCGGGCGATTGATGCGCTCGTGGTCCCGGGTTCAATTCCCGGCGGAGGTTCCGTACGGCGTGCACTCAGCGTCGTGAGGCAAACTGAGTAGGCGCTGAGAACACACAGCGCCGCCTCCTGGCTGTGAATACCGCAACTAGCGGCTGGCGGCGCGTAGTACTAGCCATACACCGTCACACTAACACAAAAGCCGCGCGGTACGCCTTGGTCCTTAACGGACTGTTGAGCGGAGGTAATAGTAGTTTAACTAATGTTAAACTTGTGCTGCTACCACTAATACTCACTTACATTTCCATGAGCGCTTTCAAGCCTCTCGGTTGTGAAGAACATCTTCAGGTTGTGTCCAACCCTACCCCTGGGGGTAGAAAACGCGAATCTGAAGATGAGCCGAGAGGCTTGAAAACGCTCATGGAAATGTAAGTGAGTAGCCTATTAGCGGTAGCAACACAATTTTAGCTTTAGTTAGACTTAACCACTAAATTGTAGGCCTATTTATCGTTTAATAGTAGTTTATGTTAATATTAGTTTGACTACTTTCAGGACTATTAGGCCGTGGTCCTGTGCTGCCGCATGAAACAAACGTTTCGGCTCCACCATTGGAGGCCATCTTCTGTGTAACGACTTAAATGCTGGTACTTTAAAGCTATACTGCTGGTACGCTCTTCGGCAGTTTTCCACAGTACTGTGGCAAAAGAATCTTGTTGCTGTGTCATAAGAGTGTACCAGTTGTCGCTCAAATTTTTACAATGAAGATGACCTCCAACGGTGGGGCCGAAACGTATGTTTTATGCGGCAGCGTTGAACCACGGCCTGAGAATTGTGAAACGAATATCAACAGAGTTGAGGCCGGCCGTGAAAGCCAAAGATACCAAGTACGAGTAGTTTATGTGTTAAGGCCCTTTGTGAAATGTATTAGGCTAAAATATTTCTAATAATGGGTCGCTCTGGACTATTTCCAGCGTAGTACTGTGTCACTGTATTACACTCAACTCTCTGTTATGCGGATACATAGGAAAGGGTCGAAAGTCACAATTAATCGAAAACCCCAGTCAGTCCGCGAACATTTTGCTAATAACCATATACTGTGAAAGTTAAGCGATTGTTGAAAGACTTATGTTATTTAAAGGCACTAAACCTTATACGTTAAGTTTATGTAAGTAATTAATTAATAAATATATGTTACTTACATTCACTGATGACGGTATTAGTTATTTTCAGAGAAGCTTTCATTTCACTCAAATCAACGTCCAATCGCGTAGGATAATAATAAGTAAACACCTACACATTGAATTACACTGAAATGAGGAAGGAAATTACAGTTTGTAGCCACATAGTCTAATACGGTTTCATTATTCATATAATTCGCTGTTAATCGTCTCCTTGTGACTGACCTTTCGTCTGTAGAGGTCTCCTGCCACCGATCACGACATATATCCAGGTTTTTGTACTACCAAATGTGATACTTGACTTATAAAGCGAAGCCACGATGCTATAACCACGACCGTACCGTTGGGGTCATATTGTAAAACACTAGAGTAGCATGTAATTTGTGTGAAGTAATATACCTTCAATTTTTGTGTCACTGTTTTCCTTTTTTGATCAGAAAACTTTGATCTATATACTACTAGTATATAGAGTACCTGCTATATAACTAACGAGTCCCGACGCGTAGAATATTGTAAATAAAACTTAAAAATTTGTAATGACCAAGAATTTTAATTTTTTAAAATTTTGATCGAAAATACGTTGCAAGCAGCCAAGACACCCCAACACGAGCCAGAAGCGATAAATAAGGAAACGATTTAACGAAGTGTCAACTGAACGTTTGGTAGGAACAATACGAGTACGCTTCACATAACTTTACAACAGGCAGTAAGGTTGGCGTGTGACAGACTTGACTCAACCGAGATTTACAGCCCACAACAAGCCGGACAAAGGGAAACTAGGACAGTAGCACTTTACGGAGAAATTGTAACGAGCACACACTGCAAGGTTAATTTGAAGTGTGCCAGCAGTAAAAAAGGGTGTAGTTGCACAATGGTACTTACCCTGTACGAGAACAGAAAACGATATCTAATGAATAGGATCGAGTCTACGCACAGCGGGAGGACATCTTACTGGCGACAACTGATATTTACGACAGGGAGAAGGAGTGCCGTCTTGGAAACGACGACACGCTGTGTCCGGATAGCTAACGGAAAAGGGTCATGGATAGTCAGACAATAACAAAATACGACACATTGTTCGCGGGAGAACAGCAGCAGAGTTCCGGAGCACACTTAGACAAAGACTTGATCGACAGCCGAGGAATTGCTCTTGTTCCAGGAAAAGGGTACGGAGGCCTTCGACGCGAACTTGGAGGGAGACAAGATACCCAACCAGAATCCAGCATCTACCCAGAGTACAGGTGGAGAGGACCGTCGTCATCATAGCAACGCGAACAACGAATGAGAAGTGGAGAACCATAATCTTGCATAAGGGTAGGAGTTCATCTGACCTATCATGGTTGACCAGAGGCGTGTTTGCTAGGAGATTGCATTGTGGTAAACGATGCTTAATAAAAACTGTTTACAGAGCACGCGAGAGGGTAGTCTTCATAAATTTTTCAATCATACTTTGGTAGTCTTCATCAAATTTTCAAACTTATTCTTTGAACAGTCTTCACGGAACTTAAATCTTAATTTTTCTCAGTCTTAATTCAGTTCAGTTAACATACGTATAGCAGTTGGACTTTGAAACTCTGTTAAGCGGTATTTTGATCAGTTGACTTAAACATTTCGATATTGGCGAGTTATTCGGTAATAGTGTATCTACAGCCAGTGATTAATAACTCTCAAGTACTTTATCTTACTCAGCTACCGCTTATTAAAAATTAAACTAATCAATCGCAGTTTTGTCAATAACAGACTCGCCGAACTTGTGTTAATACTTTACCGAACAACGAAATCGTAGCGTTGTACAGTGCGAAGCGATACAATACCAATTGGAACAATACACCACGTTATCAAAGACACGATACATTAATGTACATAAGAAGAAGTTCAATAATAGACAGTCAGATATATACACACTAGTTAACGATGAACTTACTCACACGACACATGATTTCATAGACTCTAACAGTTACGGTCGACATCAACAGAAAACACACACAGCGCGAGTGAATCTGATCCGCGTGTGTTGAGTGTTAGTGACATCACGGCTACGCAACTTCGTACATATGGACCACCAGCGGGAAGGAGTTACGCCGATGGAAATATTGGATAATCCACTTTACAAGTAATCTTTATGTTATTCTTGTCATAAGAACTCTACTGTCCTGTCTCTTTTCAAGAAAACATCCTTGAGAATTTAGATTAAACATGGTAAATTTAAATAACGCTATTCATCTGAGGCAAGAAATGAACGCATTAGTATAAGATTTATATGTTGACTATTCATGTTTTTATATGTTGATTGTGTTATATATGTATGTGTATGTTTTTCAGCAAACAACGTACTGGATTCGTATTGTCATTTGATATATATACATGTGTTTTTTATGAATGTATTTACAGGCAATCATTTATATTTATATATATTGAAGTTTCTTTACTTGAATGATGTTAATAAATAAGTGTTTATTTTACTCAGAATATATTCGTTCATTATTGTCAAAGTTACATCAGAACAGATATTAACGTCACTTGAATGATTTATAGTAGATTTTATTAATTTATACAATAATTAGAGTCTCAGTGCAGTAATCATGCTAACATCAAATAACTAATGTATCACGTAGCTTCAAACAGTTTGGTATAACTAGCCTAATTGGGTGATTACATGATCACATTCTAAAAATTAGTATAATTACATAATTAATTATGCAAACTTAATTTGCATACTCAAACAAAATTGCATTTGGCTCCCAAAGAACGAGGGGCACTACAAACATCAATTACACCCATTTAATTAATCACACCCCCTAATAATTGTATTGGCGCTCCAAGATCGTGGGGCACGGCAATCACAATTACATATTTAATTGCCAATTCCATTTAATTAATTAAACCCCTAATTAACACATATTATTGTAAATTATGTTCCATAAGGAAATGGAAGTATGGTGATGGCGAAAAAAATCGTGTTCCAGATAAGGGCTGATTCTGATTGTACCACCCTCAAAACATGAAGACAAGTCATTTTCCGAAAAGTGTCTGTATGTAGAATTTTTTCTATTGTGAACGATAACTGCCGCAAATCCAAACAGAGTCAAATAATTTTTGCATTATGTGACTGAGTTGTAGAGGACTCAAGAAGTATTGATTTTGGTGAAGATCGGTTAAGGGGAAGGGCTAGTTTACCTCCAACGTGTTATATTTTAACAAGAGTAAAGTACTTAATTTTGATAAATAAAGTATCCTGAAAAGAAAGTAGGGTAATAATAATCCACTGTAGAAAGGTAGATGAAATATCTATAAATGAAAAGAGTAGTTGACGAGGGAGGGAGTAATTTTCTATAAATGAAAATGATAGTTTAAGGGGGAGAGGATAATTTTTTATATGTGTACTACGTTATCGGCAACAAAGAAGTAGTTTGTTGTTAAAATTCCTTCCCGGGCTGTTTGGCCGTGGTCCAATGTTTTCTGCAAAACCAGACGTTTCGGCAGTACCGTCGACTGCCACCATCAGTGAAAATCGAGTGCACTAACGTGAGGTGGTGTATACGTTAGTGACCACAGTACTGTGGTTAAGGCTGAAGCAAGAAGTAGAAAGAAGTAGTTTCTATGGAAATATTTCATTTCGAAAATGATTTTAAATATAAATCTTAGAACATGGAAGTCATGTATGGTTCTCCATACCGATATTTTGAATATTTAATACTATAAAACCGTTGCGGTTTCTATTCTGAAAGTTACTAAGAAAACGTTTCGTAGCGCCCATAGAGTGTTGTCTTTCGTCTCGTTGAGGGTCCACTGTTCTTTATGCGCACAGCTGCTTGTTTATAACGCAAACAAATGATCTGAATAACAAACACAATCCAGTGCTTGAGCTGCGAGCTACACATGTACTGTGTAGTGCGAACGATTGCGACAAAAAAGCAACAACATCGCTCGCGTGGGAAACAAACTCGTTCGTTCCTTGTGTCGATTTATACTGGCACAGAAATTTTGACAACACAGCGCACATTTGGCCGAATTACTGATGAAATACGCTTCTTCTATGCAGCACCGGCCCGGCCCGGCCCTTTGATGTTGTAAATTGATCCATTTTAGAGGCGTCACTCTGTGCGACGTTCTTATACACCCTTAGGCTGTGTGTGCGCGCGCGCATTTGGTGGGTGATGCGAATAGATTTTGAGGGTGAACGGATATCGAGTCCAGTTATTCAGCCAGGCGTAAAGGCTTTTAAATTTTCGAGAAATCCGGGACACCGGTCGTCGTATTTCCTGCGCTTTGGCTTTTACGATTTGTTTGAAGGATTTCCAGGGATAGTAACCGTCCAAAAAAAAAAAATCCGAGTAAAAACGAACGCTCATATTTAGGCAAATTAGTGACATGGGGAGCGCCCCCTTTGATGTAATAATAAATTCGGCTATTTCAGAGACGTCCTGTTTGATGTTTTCATCATAAGCTAACGTAATTATGCGTAATGGAAGCCATTTGGACGGCGGGAGAGGGTTAAACGCGAGTCTGGCTGTTAATTCGAGCATAAAATTTTTATGAATTTCTTGCTAACTCGAGAGTAGAGCCACATTCTTACCGAGAACAGTTGTACGTGTCTGTATGTATGGAGAAGGGATTTTTTTGATTTGAAGAGGGGCGAAGAATTTACTCTGGAATTAGTAAATGCCTTTGTGCAGCCACGTAGGCGTCCCTCACACGAGCACAGGTGCGTGCTTGAGTACTGAAGTTCGTACATATCACTTAATTTTTTTCCTTTCTTCTATTTTTCGTTTCAACCATCTGTAACCTGCGATTACTTTACGTCCTTCACTTTTTGAAGTTGTTTTCTTCTTCGCCAGTATTCATCCATTCTCTGGCACGTTCTTCTTCCGATAATACCCTTTTGGTTCTCTTTGTGTTCTCTTCGGACAGATCTTTCACCTACCCCACAACTCCCCTTCTAAACACTTCTCCGTTTCCAATATCGTCTTCCTGATTCCACATTTTTCTACATTCTTGTGGACTTCTTTCGTGCATGGTAATGCACTGTCCATGTTGTTGTACAGAGATACGTTGAAGACATAAATGCAGTACACTCCACCACTGAATCCACCTTTGTAAACCACCTCATTGAGGCAGACCACACATACATAAACATTAACAGCAACATGAAAATCCTACATGTACACCCAAAAGGCCAAAAAGCAACTACATGTACCCTTCAGCAACTAGAAATATACAAACAGAAAAACGCATAGAAACAACATCCTAAACGAAGACACAGTTTAAATCACACATACTTTTGATCACACACACACACACCGGCGCCGTCACGAAAAGCAGGACGTAAAGCGCTCCTAGCGGCAGCCTCTGGCGAAGCTCTAACAGAGCGAAAACTGGTTTAGGCTATCAGGTAAAAGTTTTATCATTTTTACCAATAAAAATTTGTGATCCCAGTCGGTAGTGTTATATATGTATAGGCCAATGAATGAAAATTTTCTAACATCGAAATTTATGTACTAATAAATGTACTATGATCGAAATAGTGAGTGAGTTCTGCAGCTCAGGGAACTAGTAAGATATATTTAAATAATAAATTATAGTTGAAACAGTTTTTTCAAAGTTTGTGTAAATGGCGTTGACTCACATTATAGCGTAATCAATACGGAATGGAGCAGTGTAAACGCTGAATAACGCATTTATTGTGAAATTCTCAGACATCTATATTATTTCAAAATCATAATTGAAATATGAGTCGCTGTGAAGAAGAGCTAATTTAGTCGTTTATCGCGTCGGTGTTGAGTTGGCGGTGAAATAACCCGCGGTTGTACTGAAAATTGGTATTTATGGAGACCGAACGTCGGTAGTTCAATTATTGTACCACCGGAGGGCGGTACAACACAAAAACACCGGATCAGGTTTTTACAACCGCGTCACGGGTCCGTGTTTTACGGTCGGTGTTGTTTTTAATTCTATTATTATTGACATACGTAATGACTTTCCTCCCTCAGTCGTTAATGTCTTAAGCCGTGACTGCTGTAAACGATTAATATGGACAGATTTATTTGTTAACGCTGTGTGTTCTGCTAATAATAAAATAAAAAATATTTTTAAACGTTTCTGGCTTTAAACATTTATCGGTGTAGAAATCTTGTCTAGCTTCTAGTTTTATATAACGCGCCTGTCAAGAGTGGTGTTATGGTGTTAAAAAAAATAGTCGGGTGGTTATTTATAGGACAAAAGTCGTATGATGAACGAGGCAAGGAAGAAGTGAGACGTCTTTGTGTGTGTGTGTGTGTGTGTGTGTGTGTGTTCGTCGTAATACAGAGAACTGCTATCATGTGTTGTTATCGCAGCCTGCGAGAAAGAAGGATCGCAGCTGTATCGCAATAGCGAGGGTCCCAACCGACTGCTAAGTGTTGTTTATTTAAAGAACACAAGAGGCGCAGTGTTGTTTAGCCGCTGTTGCTCAGCTTCGCCTCGTTCTCCGTCAGGACGCACTAAATTAAAGAGTACGCGCGCGCGTCTTATTGATTTTATCCGAGACTAAATACCGTGGCATTGAAAATCTGTAAACCAACAGAAAGCGATCGTATCGGGGAAGGGCTGGAGCAGAATTTGGCGCGGACATTGGGAGACGACCAATCAATCTCCCACCCTCTGTCGCACGGTGTTTCAGTTATCCCTTTTTACGCGTTTTTACCAAACGTTTGTCATTCACGGTGCGACCTGATACTCATCAACACAATTCATTTTCCTTTTTTTTACACGAACAGGCCAGCCGTGAACCACGCGAATATCATTTCCTTTTCTTCTCCCGCCAAAAGGCCCTCAATCGCACACTATGTGCCACCTTCCTTTCCACTGTCCACCCCTTTCTCTTCTTCTTCTCACCAGAGAGAACCACAAGATTTTGAATTTAGTTTCTGTATATGTATTTCTATCCACACAGTCGTTCAAAGAGATGCCCAGTTTCATCATTTCCTCCTTGAGTTGTTTGGTGTATCCGTTCAGACTGGAAAGTTGCCAAATATATAGTTGAAAATTTGTTTATTTAATCTGGACCGATCCGTCCTAACCATATGTCTCTCGGAAAGCCGTTTCCAGATCCCTATACAGCTCTTCTTTGGGTCTATGCCTGTACCCATCTTCGGTTTTCTTGGGGCCATAAATTTTCCGAAGAATTCTTCGTTCAGTTTTAAAGAAGAGGTTCCAGATTTTGAGAGCACATTGTTTCCACTCCATACATGATCACCGGCCTGGTCACAGTGCTATAATGGCGGACTTTCACACTTCTGGAAAGGTTTCTTTTTCATTTTCCCTTTTATAAAATAAAGTTAAAAAATAATGTAAGTTTAAAATAATTAAAAAATTATGAATGGTGGTAAGTATAAAAAGTAAATAAGTATCAGATGATGTGTGGTACAATACAACGACCACTAAGAAACTAAACAAGAACTGATACTAAAATGAAGTTCTATAAAGTAATGGCAATATCTGTTCTTACATATGCTAGTGAAACATGGATGATAACTGGGAAAGAAAAGCAGTGTATACAAACTGCTGAGATGATTTTTTAAGGCAAGTGAGTGGTATCGTCTAAGGAATCGAATGCGTAATGAACATGTAAGGGCTGAACTGGGTATATTCTCTATCAATGATAAGATACAAGAACGAAAGCAGCAGTGGATTGGAGCACGTCTACAGAATGGACCAACAGAGGGTAATACGGCGCGGTGTAGACTACAAAGCAGTTGGCAGAAGATCTGCGGGTAGGCCCTGGAAGAGATGTCTGCAGAGAAGACGGAACAGGCTATAAGCCTACACCGTGAAGTGACGACGACGATGATAAAATAAAATTAGTAGCTGCTACTAATACTACTACTACTAACTCCTGTCGCTCTCTGTAGAGCATAGGGCATATGCCAACGGACTCTATTTTGGGCGAGGACTCTGTGCTCTCCAAAGGACTATCCCTCCTTTTCTGCTTCCACCTCTACAGTTCTCCTCCACGAGATTCTTGGTCTTCCTCGTCTTCTTCTTCCTTGAAGGTTCCAAAAGACGGCTTGTCGGTCAATTGCATTTTGGTTCTTCCGCAAGGTATCCACCTCCATTTTCTCCGTTTGATCTGGGTCGCAATGGGTTTCTCGTTTGTCCTCCTCCAGAGGTCTTCATTTGAAACAATGTTTGGCCAGAAAATCTGAAGTATTTTCCTCAGGCACCTATTGCTGAAGACCCGGCACACACCTCCCATACATCCAATCCTCCTCAGGCACCTATTGATGCAGACCCGGC
The DNA here is from genome assembly GCA_034769895.1 of Magicicada septendecula. Lineage (NCBI taxonomy): Eukaryota > Metazoa > Arthropoda > Insecta > Hemiptera > Cicadidae > Magicicada > Magicicada septendecula. The sequence continues at coordinate 54,630,429 of CM068373.1, forward strand.
ACGCACCTCCCATACATCCAATCCCTCCTCAGGCACCTATTGATGCAGACCCGGCACGCACCTCCCATACATCCAATCCCTCCTCAGGCACCAAGACCCGGCACGCACCTCCCATACATCCAATCCTCCTCAGGCACCTATTGATGCAGACCCGGCACACACCTCCCATACATCCAATCCCTCCTCAGGCACCAAGACCCGGCACACACCTCCCATACATCCGATCCTCCTCAGGCACCTATTGGTGAAGACCCGGCACACACCTCCCATACATCCGATCCTCCTCAGGCACCTATTGATGAAGACCCGGCACACACCTCCCATACATCCAACCCCTGTTGAGAGTTACGTAATTGTTGTAGCAATAGGTTTCTTTTTAAGATGCCTGCAAATTTTCGTGAAAACAAATCGTGCCTTTGTATTAGCCAATCGACGAACGACTTATTTCACGTGGTTGTACTCACTGGACACTAGATTTTACGAAATAAATCGAATTCACTTTATTTTAAGTTGACCGTAGAATAATGTATGTTTTAGATAGTGGTGGTGCGTTAGTGTGGAAGGTATTCATCATCCACGTGTGGTGGGTGACCTTTGTACACTGTTCAGCTGTTACAAATAGCCGCCATTGTTCAGGGATTATAAATTCCTGTGTGACGTTCACACGTTAAATACCTGAAATAATTAACGGAATATATTGTGCTACGTATGCAAAGATTGTGACCGTTGTATTGTTAATGTAAAATACATGTGTGCGTGTGTGTTTCGGTTGGATCATTACATTATGATTACAGAGTATACAGTGGTTTGGTTAGTAACGTTTAGTTTAGCCACCGTCTTCAAAATGAATAATGTAAACCAAGCAGTAGTGTGTCAAAGGGTACATAGAATAGTGCTGCGCTGGAATTTGTGAAAGGGAAGATAAGCATAAGCGGTGGCGGTGTTCGACGCGACTTTGTAGACGGTAAGACGATAATGTATAATTTGTATTGATTGACCCCTGTGCAATAATTATTACTTACCTCACTAAGTGTGTGCTGGGCTGCGTATACCCCAGCCCGCCCGTCCGCCGTAGATAAGCGGCTTACACCTGAGTCGAGAGTCGACCACGTCTTATACCCCCCTCCCCGCTCCGCTCTTCTCTACCCGTAGTATTTATTGTACCTGTATTAACGAGTATTAATATAATTTAGTATCTTAAAATTTAAAAAAAAATCTTTTAATGCATTGTGCGTTTTAAACCAGCTTACACTTTAACCTTGCAATGTCATTTTGTGTACCAATAACCAGATTTTTCGCTTTCGTCGATTAACTGCTTTTTGAGGTTAAAAAACGCGGCCAAGAGCACAGCCTTAGTGCCTCCAGACGTAGAAGGCTCCCTGACAAACTGTACGTAGGCGATATTCCTCTGCCCTGGTAACGGGAAGTTAAGTACCCCGGGCTCCATCCGGAACGTCGTCTCACCTGGCGGACACACTCCGAGCAAGTAGCCCGCAAGACCGCCCATCGTCTGTATCAACTCCGTCCCCTGCTTTGTACCAAATCTATGACCCGCCCCCTAGGGAAACTCATCCGTCACCACATATGTGGTGCCGATGGTTGGGCCTCATAAGCGAAAGCTCCAGTCTCTCCTGGGCCGAGGATTGCGCTGGACGTGCAAAGCCCACTACCTGACATCTAATAAAATCATCCGAGAATCCCTACGCGTCCGTTCCCTGGACGCCGCTACGCGGACACTTCCCCCAAAGTTCTATCCCCTCACTGTCCGCTTCCACGCTAATCACCTTATTAGCGGTTTTGGTCGAAACCTATCTGTGTCTGGTGATGTTGAACCCGGCCTCGGCGTACACTAGTAATTAACTAATTGATTCCCACGGCCTGTAGCAGGCCACACCCAGAGTTTCTAACGGACCCTGCGGCAGGAACTCGGAACGTAGCAAACGAGTTGGCGACGGGCTTGCCCTTCGTTCCGCACAACCCTCTTTCGGCGAGGTTAAAGCCCCGTACCTCACTATTTTGGCCTATAGCGGTCGAGGTGCGTACTCCGTCATTTCCTACGGTATTCTATCTAAAGGCACGCGCATGATATAATTCTTGTCTTGATCTTAGGCTATGTATCACGGTCGGCGTCAGCATTATTCAGATTATCGTCAGCCGGGCTGTTAGGCCGTGGTTTATGAATGTTGAGTGCAGACGTTTCGGCGTGTCGCCATCGGACGCCATCTTCAGTGGAAAATTTGTTTTGGCAGTTGTTCGCCAAGTAACCCCAGTACTGAATTAGTGTACCTCTCAGTACTGGATTATTTGGCGAACAGCTGTTAAAACACATTTTGCACTGAAGATGGTCTCCGATGGCGACGCCGAAACGTCTGCACTCAACGTCCGTAGACCACGGCCTCATATCTCGGCAAACAATACTTTAAAAAATAATTCTTCTCTGTTTGTTTTGTCACGACGTCTTAATTTCCCGTGATGCGGAATCTATCAACTGAAAGTCTACTGTATCTTCCGAAGAGAAGTCACTTTCTTCCTTAAAGAATATTCGAACGTCCAACATTACATTCCTGGACCAGCATTATTCCTGATATTAGCATTATTTGGATACTAGGCTTTGATACACGTTTGTCGGCCACCAACAGGCATATGCTGTCAGTCTTCCAAAACCACACCCTCAGATTCCTGTCGTTACCCCGTGGTTTGTCAGAAATGACGCTCTCCACCGGGGTCTTCGAGTTCCCATCCTGGAGGTCTTCGTTTGATCCCGTGGCGACAAATTTGTTCGCAAACGTGAGCGAATCCTCCTGCCCGCATGTCCGTCTCCTGGGCAGTATGGACAATGCCCCCTCCCTCTAGCGCTGTTAGACGATCCCCCATAGTAATTTCTCAGGAACCCCTCTGAACCGTCGCCACCACCTTACTGAGCTCCTTACATCCTGCCTGGGTTGCAACAGGCACATTCCTAGGCTGTGGCTTGTCGACGCTGGGGTTGCAGACAGCGTCCGCCATAGACAGCACACCCAGTCAGCACCTGCTTCATCGTCTCGGCTGGGCTGAACTCAGAGCATAGGAAACCGTGAAGTGTGGAATTGCCTAATTACTGGAGTCATTCGCCCTGTAATGGCAACCCATCGTTACGGACGACTCGCCTTCGGGCAGTCGAGCCTATTGACCATACCAGCGCGTCTCTATGCTCCTATGGGCGATGCCTTAAGGGGGCCATGCAGACTCACCTCACGCCTGGCGACTGGTTGGAGCAATCTACCCCATGACATACACGCTCATCGTGTGTTCGTGGACCGCACCTTTAGACCTTGTGCCGAAAGAACAACCGAGTTGCATTGTATGAAACTGGCGTTCATCCAATGAACTCCGCCGTGGCCAACGCAACAAACCAGGGCCCGAGACGTCCGTGCATCTTCTGTGTGTCTATCCGATACACGTTCGTTCACTTTTCTGTCTCTTCTCTTTCAGACTTTAATGGTCTAATAAAATGTTAAATGTTTAATGGTCAACAAAATGTTACTTTCCTTACCGTTTAAATGTGTGTTATCCTACGGCATACTGTCTTTATATAAGATTGAGGATGCTGAAAAACAAAACATGGTATTTCTTGGGTTTATTTGGTCGGTTTTAGAAGCCAAACATTCAGGTCTTCTTCTTCTTCTTCTTCTTTCTATGGCACTACAGCCCTTGTTGGGCCCTGGCCTCCTTCAATTCCCCCCCCCCATTCTCCTCTGTCAGCAGCCACCCTCCTCCAGGAACGCACTTTCAATATCTCTCTTGCATCCTCATCCACCGCATCCCCCCATCTTCTCCTTGGTCTTCCCACTGGTCTTTTTCCATGGATTCTGGTATACAATAGTTTTTGTGGTATCCTTTCTTCTCCCATCCGGCTACATGACCAGCCCACCTTAGACGCTGTAGTTTTTTGTACCGTGTTAACGGTGGTTCTTTATACATTTGATACAATTCATAGTTATATCTTATTAGAAAAACAAAACATGATATTTCTTGGATTTATTTGGTCGGTTTTAGAAGCCAAACATTAAGGTGCGGATGTGTAAATTTGTTTTCCTCTCGAACGCTACGTCATCCTTGAAGTTCACTTTCTAAATTGTTTTAACGAGTAATTATCGGGCCAAAGCGGACGTGCAAAGTGTCACGAAGCATTATTGTCATCAAGGGTTCGCGTTTGCTTTGCAGTTGGAGTCACTAGAGAATTGAGTCATTCAATTAATTAATCGAATTAATATGAGTGACGTGTTACCTACATCGCCGGAAGTCACGAGGTGTAGTGACTCTGGTGCGTGAAGCGTGTCATGATCGAATCCGTGGACTCGTGGCGATTCGTGTCGAGAGGAATATGGCGATCAAGTTCACTCATACAGTGTTTATAGAACAGTTTTTCTACACTCTCTTTACCAAACGGAAAACAGAAATAGCTCGTAAGTTTGTAATTGTAATTGGAGAGCATTGTTGTAATTCTTCTTCTGATAGTTCCTATCCGTTTCGGATGTTGGATATCACACAGACTATTTTAACTTTCTGTACTGCTGCACGGAATAAGTCAGTTGTATTCATGCCTTAAAATTCTCAGCCATGATATTCTCGGTCGCCCAACTCCTCTCTTTCCAAGTACTTTCCCCTGCAGTATGGACTGCAATAAGTACAATCTCTGTTCATTTCTCATGAGATGTCCCAGATACTGAAGCTGTCTTATCTTTACTGTGTTATAACTTCCCTTTCTTTCTTCATCTTTCTAAGAACTTCAACATTAGTTATATGTGCTGTCCATGAAATGCTCAGTATTCTACGGTAAAGCCACATTTCGAAAGATTCCAATTTTTTAGTTGTGGCTTCAGTCAAAGTCCAAGATTCTACACCGTAGAAGAGGACCGAGAATACGTAGCAGCGTAGAAGTCTCATCTTTGTGTTTATTGTTTTATTGTTAAATCGTGACTTTTGAATAAACTGCTCATTCTAGTGTACACCGCTCTTGCCTTTTCAATTCTGCTCTTTATTTCTTGAGAGTGGTCCCATTGTTCATTAACTATAGTACCAAGATATGGAAATTTGCTTACACGTACAACTAGCCTTTGGTTTATATTGTTGTAATAATAGTTTTATATGTGACACTTTTAACGATACTTTTATAAATAAAATTATTTCTTTATATATTGACGATGTTGTAAGGCAATGGAAACAACGAACTGGTCCTGGAATCTACTTACTTCCCGATAATTTCTCCATTAACACTCTGCTGTTTGCTGTCAATCAATTTATCCTACAAGAAAACGAAAATTGGATTACAAAAAGCAGTGTATCAACTCAGTAAAATTTGCCATGAATATAATTAGAAAAAAATGTCCACGACAAAGATTAAAATAATGGCGTTTAAAGGAAAATTCCCAGTACTCTCCAAAATAGTAGTAGACAATAAAATTATTGGACAAATATCCCACTGCAGCTATCTAGGGTGCGACGTAAGCTATGAATGTGAAGACGAGAAGACGATATCGATAATAAAATAAACAGATACCAGAGGATATGTGGCACAATTCATAAGACTCTGGGAAAGAAAGTACGAAAAGATACGGAATTGAAATTTTATAAAGGAATGGCGGCACCAGTATTGAGGTACGGGAGTGAATCGTGGACACTCACCCAAAATCAGAGAAAACGAATTGAAGCTGCTGAAATTAATTTCTAAGGAGAGTCAAAGAGTGTACCCTAAGAGATCACATAAGAAATGCAGATATAAGGCAAGAGGTGAATATATTACTCGATAAACGATAAAATTAAACAAAATAAAGAAAACTGGATACAGCACATAAATAGAATGAGTGATTCGAGAATACTAAAAACGAAAATCCAGTATAAGCCTCTTGACGAACGAGATAGAGGCCGACCAAGGAAACGGTGGCTGTGAAGACGGAACAGGCTTCAAGCCTAATCCTTGAAGTGAAGAAAAAGAAGAAATTATTTCTTATATATTCTGTTGTTTTTTTTTTTGTATCTTTCTGTTTTTCTCTCTCCTATCCTGGATTCCTTCCATTTTTAATACTTTTGCCCGGAAAACTTCTCTTTCAATTGCTTTTTCTGAGTTTATATTATTTTTTTCTAAATCCTTTTGGACTTCTTTAATCCAAGTTGATGTTGACTTCTTCCCCCACAGATATTTGAAGATCTGCTTTGTTAACCTATTGTCATCCATTCTATATAAATGTCCAAAAAATAATGGTCTTCTTTTTCTCATCGTTTCTGTCGTATTTTCTATACTTTGATATATTTCATAATTACTTCTTAATTTCCAACTTTCTGAAGTTTTTCGTGGACCTAATATTTTCCTAATAATTTGTTTTTCCAATATTTCTAGTTTGTCTAAATTATAATTCAGTGCTAGACATTCACTTGCATATAGGCATTCTGGCCTCACTACTGTACTGTAATGCCTTATCTTCGAATTTTTACATATGCACTTTTTATTGTAAATATCGTTAGTATAGTTTTATTTTTAACGTCTTTCATGTGCGTCGGTTGTAAATGAAAATGTTTCACAACATTCGAAATACGTATATGTGTGCCAACGCAGTATATAGGGATTCTATGAAGTGGTGTCAGATAAAAATAATAATTCATATCTCTGTGTAAATGATAAGCTTGTAAACTGACAGTATTGGCGGAGAAAGAGAAACTTTCTTTGATGTTGCATGTTCGTGTGACGACCGATTTATAAATGTACTCTGGCGCCAGCCCTGACACTGCATTTCGTCAGTAATACACCGGTGACTCACTGCACTGTATTTCAGTTGTATGATGTGCGTAATGTGGTGCAAGTCGGATTAATCTTTGCTGCAGTGGAATTGATGACTTGGCCTCGCTGTCATCCGCCCTCCAGCACGTAAACATATTTAGATAGTGCGTCGTTTGTGCCTCCATGCTTTGACTCTGTGCCGTCCCAAGACGTCACTGCAACATTCTTCATGAGGTTGTTTGGATTAATTTGACCAAACAACCTTTGTTTGGGTCGAAGAAATCTGTTATTCGTCCCGCATTGTAAACGCTCGTCCCAGTGTCCCAGGAATGATCTGCTGTTTTGTCCCCGAGTTTAAAAATGTTGTAAAACCTGAGTTTTTCTTTTCACGATGAAGTTGAGACAAACATGAAGATTGGAAACAAAACAAAAAATCACTCATGAAACGTGGGTAGTTTTATTTTTCAGTGGTGAGGGTAAAAAAGAGTACTCTGATCTTCTGAAACACAGTAACTGTGTCTTTTTCGATACCTGCGATCGACTGCGTATGATTTTATAATTAACTATATTCTGAAAAAAAAAAGAACTCTAAAAGCCACTGATGCTCGTAAAAAGTACTAATGGTTGAAGCCTTTAACATCAGAAGCGTTAAACTTGATTACACTCTGCGTGCCTGTGTGTGTATGTATGTGTGTGCGCTCGCGCGCGCCCGTGGGGTAGTAAATTTAACAACAATAAAATAATAATAATAACAGTTTAATAATAATAATAATAATAATACTGATAGTTGAACAGTTGAACAATGTGTGTAATATATTTATGTTGAAAAATTTCTGCAAAAAATTAATTCTCCAAAACTTTCCTGGATTTTGGCTTAAATAATTTTCTTCGGCCTAATTTTCACGGTTCAAGTAAATCGAGCAAACTGTCGTATTTTCATTATATGCCAGCCATTTGATTAATATTTTTTGTATGACAGTATTCAATTCTCCATGTTCTTTCGGCCGTCTCTCGGAGTTTTCCTAATGTGGAAATTTTTGAAAAAAAAAAAAGATGGCGAGGAACCACTTTTCCTAACAAATCAATCGCCGGGTGTTTTCGCATAATGTGATGTGGCATTATCAATACTTACACCGAGATCATCTATGCTTTGGGTAATAAGTACTGTTTGCTAAGGTGCTTATCATTTTGATTACGGTGCTGTTAAGCTGATCGTGAGAGTGAACTTCTGTCTAGATCGTATCGTTTCGTATGAGTGAAATCGCTTTCTGTTTCTACAATTCCTTTCTCTTATTGTAAAGAGCGCAATAAAATATAACGAATGACCTTTCCCGAGCTGTTGCAGTTGGGTGAGTAAGAAACGGTGTTCCATAATAGAATCACATTTGTTTTCCATACGTTTGGCTATATTTCCCTGCCACTTGGTTTGCCGAGTTTGTTTTCCGCGTCATTATGAAATCACGGTGGAAAATTATTGAACTGAATGTGTATATAGCAGCCTTAGGCAACTTTTGAATTTATAGAGGCGCGTATATAAACTGAGGCCCAGTTCGATGAGCGCACCCCTCCCCACCCCATCAGTGGAAAATAGAAAAGTGCGGAGCTGGACGTTGGACATCAGTGGTCAACAGCTGGACGTTACAAACATTAACTGTCGTGGAAAATTACAAAAATTAGCGACGTGGAACACCGAATCGAAAAACGTTTTGCAGTATTGTGAAAATTTTTCACATTAGGAGTAGATCATCACAATCTGTCATCATACACACGCACGTCAAAACTAACAAAACTTTGAACGAAAAAATTGCTTAAACAGGAAAACATTTTAATAAAAGTAAATTAACGAACTTACCACAATAACACTGTTTATTTTTAATAAATTGCACATAAATTAAAACTTGAAAAAATCACATTTAAAACGTAAATGAAGGTTTCAGTTCCTTTTCTTGAAAAAACTAACTTACAGTAATTATTGTATCAGAAAAAAGTAAAATTTTAAAGGGCTTGTAGTATTTTATAATAAAGTACTTCGAAGCAGGTACAATGTGGGTGCGTCCCTTCGTTGAGAAGAAAATACAATTACAAATTGGTTGGCGGGAGCGTCAAACCTTATAGACGGGTGCAGGGTTGCCGACTCCTGTTATATAGTATTCAGGTTATGTACTATACATTATAATCAAATTATAACTCCTGGCGTTATCCGTCTTCAGACTCTGCAGCCATCCTTTCTACGTCATTCCAATACCTTCTGCCTATCGGTATATAGTTGAGGATTAAGTTGGGAAGTTAGGACGAGGGTATCCTCTCCTTGTGCTGCAACCACATGTTCCGGTAAGCTATTATCCTCCTGTCGACCATAACTTATAGTAAATCCTTTGTATCTCCGATTCCCCTTACATGATCTAGTCTCGAACAGCTGCGCACTCATCTGAGGAATTTGGTTTCCGATTATTGTTTTCTAGAAGGACACTGAGTGGAAAGGTCAGAAGAGACACTCTTTTGAAATGTTATGACGTGATGGCAGTTGCATGCGGCCTTTATGGCAGTGAGACTTGGACACTGAACCCAAGGAACAGGCTAGTGAAATGAGATTTTGACGGTCAGTCCTAGGAGTATCACGGAGGGACCGGCTGAGAAATTATGATGTACCGATACGGAACATCCTTGGAATATACAACCTAAACGAAAGGATAAAGCAATACAGACAGGATTGGTCAGACCATGTCGGAAGGATGCGTAAGAACAGGATACAAAAACAAATTTATAATCCAAAAGGACGGCGCAATATTGGAAGACCAAAGAAGAGATGGTCGGACCAAGGAGTGCGCAACGGATCGTAAGGTCCACGGCCTGGTGAAGAAGGAGAAGAAGGATTCTTTTCTACTCTCTAGCGTTTTAATCATCTTCACATCACGGCACAGGTAAGATGTTGCCTGTTCCGCCTTCAAAGATCCTCCTGGTATCTCTTTCTGGGCCTTCACATATACCTACGAATGTTATATAGGGTTATATTTTTAGATTTTTTTTTTGCCAGTCTTCAATCTGACATCCGTTCTAGTAACTGTTCATATTCTCTGCCATACTACAGCAACCGTCAGATCATAAAATGTCATTTTATTTCATTCCTTACTTTGTTGCCCAGTGCTGTACGTAACATACCAACACATATTACTTTAATTACTGTTATTATATTTACGTATTACTATTACTTTTACTACTATTATTATGATTGTGTAATAAAACTGTAAGTAATTACTACGAGTACATAGGTATAATAACGTCACACATTATTATAGTAGAAGCGAAATAATGTTTACGGTAACCTAAACGAAACATTTACGTCTCTCTTGTATGAAAGTACTCTTTAATTACTGTTGTAAGGTTCGAAGATTGTTTGGAAGTTGTTTTCATTGAGAGTTGTTAGGTTTTTTTATTGTCTGTCCAGTACACAAAATAAATGGTTGTCACCGGGATTAATTATTTCACAAAGAGTTTTCCTGTACGAAGAGCGAGTGAGACGCCGCGCGATTGCTGCGCAGTTGCGAACCTGAGGATTGAAAGAGTTGACGAATTCTGTTAATATCTTAGTGTTTCGGATGTTTTATTTTTTCCAGCTATGAACGTTAATATAGTAGTAGCTCTTTTTAAATATACTGGTACGCTATTGCAGAACATTCTGCATGTTTCTCTACTATCCCAGCAGAGTCCAGCTGTAATGTGTGTGTGTGCGTACACGTTGCTGCTACTTTGAGATGAAAGCCAATTACGTGACACTTGTCATGCGCCAACAATCGAGACTGTTCCAGACGTCGCCGGTCCGCGCGCGCACGTTCAAGGCCGCAACCAATTACGCTCTAGTGTTTTCTAGTAGTGTTAAAGCGTATTCTGGATTATTCTGGAACACTTGTGCTATCTATTTAAATAACGACAGCTGCCGCTTAGTTTCAGTTTAAGTGGCGATTTGTTCCAGTGAGGTTTGTGTTTTATGTCGGGCGATTTACACAGTGCGTCTGAAGTGCTGTATTAGTGAAAAGTGATTATAGTGCGGAATGCTTTATAGTTGTCATTATTATTTGTGTGGACAGATTAACTTGAATTGTTGTACGAGTATAATCTTGTTGAATAACTTGTTGATTACAAACTGTTAATTGTGATAATTAAAACTGGTTGTTAGTGATTGCATTGGTATCTTGAATGTTGTTTTCCACTGTACCATACAACGGTCAGAGTGGCACCGTCGCGTCGTGTCGTAACAATACAAACAGGTTTATTACACAGCGTTAGGGTATACATTTGAAATATGAAATATAGGAAAATCAATAAGTATCTTTTCAATAACGCGTATTTTTATTATTACCGTTTACTTTAATGGTTCTGATTTCAGATGTTATCACGCCTTTTATCAGCCACTTTAAAGATAGAAATGAACGCAATTGTTTGTGCATTTCACTTATTATTTTTCCCGTGTATTATTATTGTTCTCAATTCCGTGTACCCAATATCCATGATTAGTTCCTTGCTTTCTATAATAATGTCGCCAGCAACAGTCCGACGGAATTGCATTATCTTCAAATTAACGATAAACGGCAAGCTTAGATGCTTGTGCCGTTGATCCTTACGCCACACTGACCAATATGAATACTTTTCGGCCATCTTTCCTCCCGCATTGTCTACACTTGCCTTCAGGGGCGCATTTACGGGGGGAACGAACGGGACAGGACTCCCCACCCGCAGATTGTCGAAAAAGTTTACGATTTTATTTAATCTCTTAATTTTTAGGCTCTTTTATTACTTTTTCAACTGCGTTTTTCAGCTAGTAACTCTTTTTTAAATATTCAAACAGGTTTATGATAGGCTACAGCATTTTCGTGTACGCTTGAAATATGAACTATACGAAAATCAATTCAATCAGTGTTTCATTAATGCGTATTTTTATTGTTTTATTACCGTTTACTGTAATGGGACTGATTTCATGTTATCACACATTGTTCAGCCACTTTAAAGATAGTAATCTTGATTAGTCTTAGCTTGTTTTTTCTTTTGTACGATACCGACCCGACCCAGGACCCCCCCCCCAGCCAAATTCTAGATGCTGTTACGCCATTACACAACGTTCTACAAGTATCTCGCCTATCCCAGCAGAGCCCGGTTGTAATGTGCGTGTGCGTACATATTTCTGCTGTTTTGAGATGAAAGACAATTACGTGACATTTGTCATGCGTCAACCATCGACTCTGTTCCAGACCGCGCGGTCAACGTACTGAGTTCAAGTTCAAGGACACTGTTTCTAGTGGATTCGAGACCGCTTGTTTGTTTAACACGTCGTCCAAAGTGACACGTTATTCTGGAATCTCAGCGGGGTATAAATATAAGGATTCAGTTACGCTTAGTTTCAGTTTACGTCGGCGATTACTCAGTGCGTTCAAGTGGCGATTTATTCAAGTGAGGTTCGGGAAGTATTAAGGCTAAGTGTTATTGTGTGATTATTGTGCGGGACTCTATTAGATGACATTATTATTGCGTGTGGACAAATTGAAGTTTAATTATTATACGAGTATAATCTTGTTGAATAACGTGTTGATTACAAACTGTAAATTGTGATAATTAAAGCTGGTGACTTCATTGGTGTCTTGTATTTTGTTGTCCACTGTAGCATACGACTCTCAGTTAGACCGTCGTATCAATACGCTACCGACGGCGTCGGTTGGAGTAAACATAGTCGTGATTCACAATGTTTTTAGATTAGCGTTTGGCTGTTTTACTTCCATATTCCTTAAGGAATGGAAGTATGGTGATGGCAAAAAAAATCGTGTTCGAGATTATTGCAGATTCTGATTCTACTACACTCAAAACATGAAAAAAAGTCGTTTTCCGAAAAGTGTCTGTGTGTGTGTCTGTCTGTCTGTCTGTGTGTCTGTCTGTCTGTCTGTCTGTAGATTTTTTTTCTATGGCAAACGATAACTGCCGCAAATTCAAACAGAATCAAATAATTTTTTGCATGCAGCCCTGATTTGCAGAGTAGTCGCGACCTATTGTTTTTGGTGAAGATCGGTTTAGGGAAAGGGGTAGTTTACCTGCAACGGTTTTTTTTTAGCAAGGGTAATTTTGTTTGTTTGGCAAACGATAACAGCCGCAAATTCAAACAGAATCATATAATGTTTCGCATACAGCCCTGAATTGTAGAGTTCTCAAGATCTGTTGATTTTGGTGAAGATCGGTTAAGGGAAAGGGGTAGTTTACCTGTAACGTTTTATGTTTTAACAAGGGTATTTCCTATGGCAAACGATAACAGCCGCAAATTCAAACAGAATCATAAGATTATTTGCATACAGCCCTAAATTGTAGAGTTCTCAAGACCTATTGTTTTTGGTGAAGATCGGTTGAGGGAAAGGGGTAGTTTACCGGCAACGTTTTTTTAACAAGGGTATTTTCTATGGCAAACGATAACAGCCGCAAATTCAAACAGAATCAAATAATGTTTTGCATACAGCCCTGATTTGTAGAGTACTCAAGACCTATTGTTTTTGGTGAAGATCGGTTAAGGGAAAGGGGTAGTTTACCTGTAACGTTTTATGTTTTAACAAGGGTATTTCCTATGGCAAACGATAACAGCCGCAAATTCAAACAGAATCAAAAGATTATTTGCATACAGCCCTAAATTTTAGAGTTCTCAAGACCTATTGTTTTTGGTGAAGATCGGTTGAGGGAAAGGGGTAGTTTACCTGCAACGTTTTTTTAACAAGGGTATTTTCTATGGCAAACGATAACAGCCACAAATTCAAACAGAATCAAATAATGTTTTGCATACAGCCCTGATTTGTAGAGTACTCAAGACCTGTTGTTCTTGGTGAAGATCGGTTAAGGGGAAGGGGTAGTTTACCAGCAACGTTTTTTTATCAAGCGTATTTTCTATGGCAAACGATAACAGCCGCAAATTCAAACAGAATCAAATAATTTTTTGCATACGTCCCTGAATTGTAGAGGTCTCAATGACTTTCGATTTTGGTGAAGATCGGTTAAGGGGAAGGGGTAGTTTACCAGCAACCTTTTACGTTTTAACAAGAGTAAAGTACTTGAAAATTTATTTAAACTTTTTGAAACAATGGTAATTGTTAAAAATAAAATAATTTTGTTGCCAGGCAATAAAATTATAATTTTTTCATTTTAATGCAATATAATATTTTTCATTTAATACAGCAATAAAAAGGCAGGTAAGACACAGCCTGGCTGTTTGGCTGAAAATGATTTTAAATATAAATCTTAGAATATGGAAGTCATGTATGGTTCTCCATACCGATATTTTACTTCCATATTCCTTAAGGAATGGAAGTATGGTGATGGCAAAAAAAATCGTGTTCGAGATTATTGCAGATTCTGATTCTACTACACTCAAAACATGAAAAAAAGTCGTTTTCCGAAAAGTGTCTGTGTGTCTGTCTGTCTGTCTGTCTGTCTGTCTGTCTGTCTGTCTGTGTGTCTGTCTGTCTGTCTGTCTGTAGATTTTTTTTCTATGGCAAACGATAACTGCCGCAAATTCAAACAGAATCAAATAATTTTTTGCATGCAGCCCTGATTTGCAGAGTACTCGCGACCTATTGTTTTTGGTGAAGATCGGTTGAGGGAAAGGGGTAGTTTACCTGCAACGGTTTTTTTTTAGCAAGGGTAATTTTGTTTGTTTGGCAAACGATAACAGCCGCAAATTCAAACAGAATCAAATAATGTTTCGCATACAGCCCTTCATTGTAGAGTTCTCAAGATCTGTTGATTTTGGTGAAGATCGGTTAAGGGAAAGGGGTAGTTTACCTGTAACGTTTTATGTTTTAACAAGGGTATTTCCTATGGCAAACGATAACAGCCGCAAATTCAAACAGAATCAAAAGATTATTTGCATACAGCCCTAAATTGTAGAGTTCTCAAGACCTATTGTTTTTGGTGAAGTTCGGTTGAGGGAAAGGGGTAGTTTACCTGCAACGTTTTTTTAACAAGGGTATTTTCTATGCATACAGCCCTAAATTTTAGAGTTCTCAAGACCTATTGTTTTTGGTGAAGATCGGTTGAGGGAAAGGGGTAGTTTACCTGCAACGTTTTTTTAACAAGGGTATTTTCTATGGCAAACAATAACAGCCGCAAATTCAAACAGAATCAAATAATGTTTTGCATACAACCCTGATTTGTAGAGTACTCAAGACCTATTGTTTTTGGTGAAGATCGGTTAAGGGGAAGGGGTAGTTTACCTTCAACGTTTTTTTATCAAGCGTATTTTCTATGGCAAACGATAACAGCCGCAAATTCAAACAGAATCAAATAATTTTTTGCATACGTCCCTGAATTGTAGAGTACTCAAGACCTATTGTTTTTGGTGAAGATCGGTTAAGGGGAAGGGGTAGTTTACCTCCATCATTTTATATTTTAACAAGAGTAAAGTACTTGCAAATTTATTTAAACTTTTTGAAACAATGGTAATTGTTAAAAATAAAATAATTTTGTTGCCAGGCAATAAAATTAAAATTTTTTAATTTTAATGTAATATAATATTTTTCATTTAATACGGCAATAAAAAGGCAGGTAAGACACAAACACACACACACACACACACACAATTCACGTTATTTCTGGCCTCACTCATGTTTATTTTCTTACGTTTGCACGCTTTTTAAATGGAAAGTGCCGAAACCCACACCAACATAACGCGTGCAAGCCGAAAAAATGGACATCAATTTGCTTACTGGCGAAGCTAGTAGTTAATGAATGGGTAGGCAAAAATCTTATCTTAAATTTTTTTTAAGGAATCACTAAAAGGACGGTGGGTCAAATCGGACGCTGAGGTAGAGTTTGCTGTAACCGAATGGTTCCACAAACAGCCGTAAGAATTTTACTAGCAGGGAATCTACAGGTTAGCGCAGCAGTGGAACTCATGTCTTAATGTTATTGGAGACTTCTTTTAAAATCGTTGAATAAAAAATGCTTTACAGCTCTATACGTGTGTCTATTGAACAATCCTTGTATTAGTCATACACAATAATACAACTGATTGAACTTCAAATTTTTAAACTTGATTAGTTTCTATATATATGTTTAATGTTACAAATAATTCAAATAACAATCTTGATCATCTGTTAGTTCAGCGGAATAACAGTGACACTTTTAATAACCGCATAAAATAAACACTTAGAAACAACACAGGCGCTTTAACTTAACTGTTTGGACCACAGAATTGAGGCATGCCTCAACACTCTGTGTGTACAGCGCGGGACAATCCCCCCTCCCTACACTTCCCTATCACACCACTACATTGCTTACATACGATGTATACAAAAAACGCTGAGGCAAGTTCAGGTTGCCTCATTCGCTTTAAACGAACTATGCCGAATCTCACCTGTCACCATCTAGCGGTCGCTCAATAAAGCACGTTTCGGTTTAATAAATTTGACAGTCGCAGTAACAATGTATAATCTTTACGTTATGTAGTTCATACGTATTTATAATTTTTATTCTACAGAATTTTTTAGGGTAGGCATTGCCTCAATTGCCTCCATGTAACTTCGCCACTGATATATATGTGTACAACGTTATCGGCAACAAAGAAGTAGTTTTTATTAAAATTCCTTCCCGGGATATTTGGCCGTAGTCCAATGTTTTCTACAAAACCAGACATTTCGGCAGTGCCATCGACTTCCATCATCAGTGAAAATCGAGTGCGATAACGTGAGGTGGTATACATTAGTGACCACAGTACTGTGGTTAAGGCTGAAGCAGTAAGTAGAAAGAAGTAGTTTCTATGGTAATATTTCATTTCGAAAATGATTTTAAATATAAATCTTAGAATATGGAAGTCATGTATGGTTCTCCATACCGATATTTTTCTATGGCAAACGATAACAGCCGCAAATTCAAACAGAATAAAATAATGTTTTGCATACAGCCCTGATTTGTAGAGTACTCAAGACCTATTGTTTTTGGTGAAGATCGGTTAAGGGAAAGGGGTAGTTTACCTGTAACATTTTATGTTTTAACAAGGGTATTTCCTATGGCAAACGATAACAGCCGCAAATTCAAACAGAATCAAAAGATTATTTGCATACAGCCCTAAATTGTAGAGTTCTCAAGACCTATTGTTTTTGGTGAAGATCGGTTGAGGGAAAGGGGTAGTTTACCTGCAACGTTTTTTTAACAAGGGTATTTTCTATGGCAAACGATAACAGCCGCAAATTCAAACAGAATCAAATAATGTTTTGCATACAGCCCTGATTTGCAGAGTACTCAAGACCTATTGTTTTTGGTGAAGATCGGTTAAGGGGAAGGGGTAGTTTACCTGCAACGTTTTTTTATCAAGCGTATTTTCTATGGCAAACGATAACAGCCGCAAATTCAAACAGAATCAAATAATTTTTTGCATACGTCCCTGAATTGTAGAGGTCTCAATGACTTTCGATTTTGGTGAAGATCGGTTAAGGGGAAGGGGTAGTTTACCTGCAACCTTTTACGTTTTAACAAGAGTAAAGTACTTGAAAATTTATTTAAACTTTTTGAAACAATGGTAATTGTTAAAGATAAAATAATTTTGTTGCCAGGCAATAAAATTATAATTTTTTCATTTTAATGTAATATAATATTTTTCATTTAATACAGCAATAAAAAGGCAGGTAAGACACAGCCTGGCTGTTTGGCTGAAAATGATTTTAAATATAAATCTTAGAATATGGAAGTCATGTATGGTTCTCCATACCGATATTTCTTTCAAGTCACAGAGCGGCAGGAACAAAATGTTTAACGATGAAGCAATACGATTAGTGTCACAGCATAGACATGTCATGTCGCGCTGATTTGCGGACAGTTTCTGGTGCGGGCGGCGGTGACATAACAAACGCAATGTCCTTTGCAAACAAACCCACCTGTACAGGTGCCGCGCTCGCACCGCTCACATAATTAATTCAACGTGTGTTTAGTTTAATTAAAACTGTGTCACAGGGGAATGTCTAGCCAGCCACGCCAGTGGTACTCATATCGGTTGATACGAAACAGATAAGATGGTGACGGAAACAGAAATGTCGCACTCACAACAAATAACGTCTCGTATTTAATGTAATTACTGGTAGTCACGCGTTTATTTGTGCACATGTGCGATAATAATATTTTTGTTAGTATATTGTTATTATGTTATAGTTATTATTATTAGCAGCAGCAGCGGCAGGAGGAGTAGTAGTAGTAGTAGTAGTATACTGCTACGGAATTACGTAACAGTCTCGAAAAGTCGGCAAGTGCAGTTAAGTGAAACGTTCTACACGTTTCTCGGTCAGTCGAGCAGGTGCAACGTCTGGATCAAGGTCGCGCAAAAAGTACCCTCTAGACTGTTCGAGTGTTTGTAAATACGCAAATTATGCTGTCACGCCGGCAAAAGAATGGAAAATTATTCTGAAACATCTGCGGTTCCTATATAAGCAAAGCGGCCGCGTTAGAAGTTGGTGAGAAACCTGACGATAGAAATTGAACAGTGGCTTAGAGATGCGCAGTGTACAAACACATCGTTCCGAGGCTAACAAAATTTTCATTTATTTTGCACATGCGCACAACAGTCTTGTACAGTGTTTCATAGTGTGAACATCGGCTGCAATAAGATTGGCAAGAACAATATAAGTATATGTGCGACAGAGAGGAAGATAATATGGAAGGGGGACAGTGAACAGTTATCGAGTCGTCTCCCTTGTGTTCTCTCTACATAACTTAACTATATTTTAAAGTGGGGGTAGGCCTAAATCATGCATTGAGCCGGCGCAGTTGACTGTTCAGGAATGAATGTCGGGCCTATACACCTGGCGAAATTGTATAGAGTGCGGATCAAGTGGTTGTTGCGGATTTCGGATGTAGCGATTATTGTGTTATAGTTAGTGCATAACTCTAATAGTTGGCATTGTTATTGCGTGTGGACAGATTTAACTAGAATTATTGTATGAGAGTGCCTTGTTCATTTCAAGTTGTTATTTGTGACTGCTTACAGTTGGTAATTAGTATTTTGTTTCCACTGTACACACGACGATCCGTGAGACCGGCTAACAATATTATTGTTAGGTTAGGTCTGTGACTGGATGAGCGAAGCGAGACTTTTAATTCGACCGTTTGACATTTGTCTATCCGTCTGTCTCATGACAACGTTTTGAATGCATTAACTGATTTTCGTAAAACTTGGCGTGTATGTTTAACCCACAGACACTCATTGTGTTTCAGATTGATCCCTCCCCCCACATAGGAAATTTAGGATTAAAATTTAAAGAAAATCGCAAAAAATCGATATGGTGTATCAAATGAAAAAGAATTCAGGTTTTGAAATTTCAGAATTTTAGGACTCCAGGGTCCTAAAAAGTATGAAACATTTTTTAACATTATAAACATCCATTACGCGTATCAGACTAAAGTGTTTTAAACAAAATCCGAATGTAGTGTCAAGTATAAAAATGATTTAACTTTAGAGGCACCATGGACGAAACATTGAAGACAAAATTTTTGTATGAAATTGAAAAGTTTATTGAGACTTCAAGTTTGAAAAAAAAACATAGAGTAATCAGTGTTTTCGTAATTTTTGAGGTAATTAAAAAAATCTAATATTGAAATTTACTCAATAAAAAACAAAAAGATACAGTACCGTTTACCAAATTGTAAAAGCTTAAGAGCATGATAATGTCTTTCAGCCGCCAGCTAAACGCAACATTATTATGGTTACCGAGTGACTGATTGTTTCTTTTGCGCAAATGCGACGTATCTAAACAAACCTTTATTTACAACGGTCCCAATAACGTCATCCAACGATGACGTCACGCAATGATGACGTCATACAGCGTGTAGGTAAATAAAATGTTACAGAAAGTTTCAAACGATGCCCAGCTAAAAGACATTATCATGTCAATAGTGAGAAAGTTTAGAAACTCGGGAAGCTTACTGTAAATTGCAAAATGTAGACAACCTGATTTATGGCGGTAAAACTTTCAAGAATTTTCTGACATGTTATAACTGTTTTCCCTCTTTCATTGTTTTTTAACATGATAATGTTTTTAGGCTGGGGGTCATTCCACAAAAATGTAACGTCATCGAAAAACGTGACGCTTCCACACTTTCGATTCCCCACAATCTAGAAATTTGATATGTAAACGCATCAATACAGAAATAATCGCTGCTGACATTGAGTTTAGCAAACGTTTTAGTGAGAATAAATTTGGTTTTACAGCTCTGTTTGTGATCGTCTATGGTTTGGAAATGATTTACGTAATCCACCAAACGTAATCCACATTATACGTTTCAAAAGCCTAAAAACATTATCATGCTTAGATGTTTCGGTTTCGTCGAAATTCTTTGAATGCTTAGGTGCATAAATAGAGAGAGAGAGAGAGAGAGAGAGAGAGAGAGAGATTTTTTTCTTACCGGCTACCTAGTTGCTTAAGCAATGTTATTCAAGTTAGTGTATGTATAGTTTTTAACTGTAGCGTATGGGGGCCTATGAGTTTTACACAGGGAAAATACACATTCTTAAATTTAACTTGTAAGCGTGCGCGCGCGCGCGCGTGTGTGTGATAAGTAAGTAGCTGAAGTATAGCAGCGCACCCTACCACGATACGTTGCCGCCACAAGTAACAAGGGAAATCGTGCAGTATTTGCTCGGCGTGAGGTACATATATTGTTGTACATTCCTGTATTGAATTCTGCTGCATTCCAGTGCATCTTTGCCTCGTGTGCTCTCGTTCAGCCACATACTAAAATGTATTTTGTATTAAACGACTAGGGTAAAAGTGCATTCAAAATAATATTATATAACAAAGGGTAACCAAATTCGAAGAAACAGTAACGAATAGACTATAGTTACTAAAATTAAACGATTACGTGTAGGCCTACTATAAAAGGAACTTTTTTTCCTATTTTAATCGACCATCTGACGACCACAAGCCAACTTTAATTCTTTATTCCTTGTCCTTTTCTTTTTCTCCAATATTCTTTCTTCACTCCACTTTGACTCTGCGTTTTTCTCTCTCCTACCTTGGACTCATTCCATTTTTAACACTTTTGCCCGAAAAACGTCTCTTTCAATAAAAATCATGTTTGAGTTCAAGTATGTAAACAACCGTTTTTCACTAAGGGTAACAGTGCCTATCCCAAAAAATGTTCACCTTTTACATTAGAAATGTAAAAAAGATTTGTCGCTGAGCAAGCGGTCCGTGGCAGTCCACCAAGCCGAAAGCTTCTTTTAATCGGTTTGTAAGTGTGTTACATAAAACATTAGAGACCACTTCATTATACTAGACTGATGCGTTTTCCTGCCTATTTCGCCCTGAGTGCAGTTTATGGAATAAATATGAAATGATTTGCTTCAAGCGAATACAACTGACCGACGCGCCGCGCGCACGTTGAATAAACCCTTGGTAAGGACCCACTGACCGCCACGCGCACCTAGGAAAACCCCAAAGGTGTAGGCAATGCAGGAAGAAAGATGGCAAGATGGCCGAAAACTATTCACATCGGTTAGTGTAACGTAAGGATGAAGAGCATGAGCATATTGTTACGTAATGCGGAATGTTCTACTGTCGCAGCAACACCTTTGCTACCGAGCATGGAATGTGGTGACGTATGCCATTCAACTGCACGCATCACTGTAATACTGCACATTTAAAATACGTTTAACACAGTTTCTATGTGACTTGACTGTCTCTCACGCGGTATTTCTTGTAGCGCGTAAGAAAACTGACTTTAACAAAATATTCAATAAATTACACTGGCATATAATGTACGAACGCTCAATCTAATACGCACTGAACATTACAACTATAAATACATCTTCTGAACGTCTGAAGAATGTTTTCAGAACCAGTAATACCCCATCAACACAAGCATGCACTATCATTCAGAAGACCCCCCCCCCGCTCCTCAGGCGTCTCGGCAGCAAAACTGGTGCGCGTACAGTACAAGTATCTCGGCTATCCCAGCTGTAATGTGTGTGTGTGTGTGTGTGCGCGCGCGCGCGCGCGCGTACATATTGCTGCTACTTTGAGATGGAAGTGAATTACGCGTCAACTATCGAGTCTATACCAGACCGTTCAAGGAGACTGTTTCTAGTGGATTCTCGAGAGCGCCCGTTTGTTTAACACGTCATCCAAAGTGACAGATTATTCTGGCATATCAGCGGGGTATAAATATAGGCATTCAGCGACGGTCAGTTTAGTTTAAGTGGCGGTTTATTCAAATGAGGTTCGCGTTATTGTCGGACGATTTTCAAGTGGTGTATTAAGCGATTGTAGTGCGGAATTCTTTATAGTAATTGACATTATTATTTGTGTGGACAGATTAACTTGAATTGTTGTACGAGAATAATCTTGTTCAATAACTTGTTGATTAAAAACTGTTAATTGTGATAATTAAAGGTGGTTTTTAGTGACTTCATTGGTGTCTTGTATTTTGTTTTCCACTGTACCATACGACGATCAAGAAGACCGTCATAACAATCTAGGTTTGCCGTTTGTCGTAAGTTTGAAGACAATGCAATTCTGTCGCGATGTTGCTAGCGAACGTTATTATAGAAAGCAAGGAACTAAATATGAAATTGAGAAAAATAACGTTTTCCTAAAGAAACAAAGTGAAACCCACAAAAACTTGTGTTATGGATTTAGAGACAAAATGAAAGGATAGTCTATACAATTTTTCTCGCACCTGTAAACAACACGCGAGTGGTACAGTGCGACGGCATGAAATATTTAAAAACAAAATAATTAAAAAGTATTGTACGTACCGTATGTGTGATATACAAATATAGGATATGATTTTCATTTTTGTCAAAATAGAACAACAACGTATGTGTGACGCGTTTCCGTTTGAAGCCGCAGCTTTGTTTACTTTGCAGAAGGAAATAGAATGTGACAACCTGCAACAACAAAAACGCGACCGAGGGTGGTTTCCTGTATATTATGCTTGTTGTTGTCAATATTAAAACCGACCCCAAACCAAGGCGCAACCCCCAACCCCGGGTGCTGTTGACATAGTCAAGATTGTCTGCTCTCTCGTTTTTTGTGTGCGGCGGCAGCAGCAGAACGCTCCCCCCCCCCCATTCGCTTTCACATTGTGGGCTCGCTTTATTACATTTTCCACCGGAGGTAACTCTTACGAAATATTATGTCTCTCTCAAACAAGAGCGGCATGCAGTGCACTTGATAATATCACTGAATTAATGAATACCTGAAGGCAACTAACGTGCAATATTGTACGTAAAAGTCCGGTTTTCTCTCGTTCCGAATTTTGTCATTGACTACCTAGTGTTCGGGCGGGTTCAAACTATTGCTTTGAATCCTTCTCGAAGTAGATAATCTATCATGATGGGATGCTCAGTTTTCTTTGAACGTTTTCTTCGGCTATTTTATTAACTAAATAATTAATACCGCCCGGACATAAGCTAACGAGATACGGGTTTATTTATTTGTGTGCACTCTTATTTATGTTGTGCAACAGTAAGGCAAGTAAATCATTACATTTGAAAATGTTTAGAAGGTGTTAAAACAGATGGTTTTACATCATCGCCAACTCCTTCACATATACACGGATACACCACACGCACGCGCGCGCGCGCACACACACACGTTCACTCAAATAATTGATACGGTGTGGTTGACATTTTCTCTTGTATTCATACACAGGTCCTGATGACGACAATAAATATTGTCGAAACGTCGATATAAATAATTTAAAAATTTGTGTTATATTTTTTGACCGATCCTCACAAAACCTTCATCGGAAAAATTCAATGATTTACGGTCACTACGAATTTAAGGATGTATTTAACAGAGTTGATTTTTTTTTAACGATGACAACTTTAAAAAAATATCTGCCTGTTTTGCGATAGTTTCCTTCTCTTTCACTCCTTCCGTAATAGTAGCATCGGATATTAAAAAAATTATCGCCTCTTCGTTATACCTAATGAACAGGGACAAGTTTGAAGATAACATGAAATAGAGGAAGTAGAATACGACCAATACCCAAAATAAACCCCATAGGAAGAAAACAAAAACCCCAAAAGAAAGTAAATGTCACTATAGAAAGTATAACACCCCAAAAAACTCATGTAAAATAAATAAAAACAAAAGTGTTTAAAGTGCTAAGTAGAAGTGCACCCAAGAAAGTTATTGTATAATTAATAAAGACAAATCTTAACAGTTCCCCCATGATTAAACAATTTGATATTATAAAACTATGAAAATGACTAGTGATAGTATCAAGAAATAACAGGGGACAAGTGCAAGTTATTAGATTATCATAAATAAACTTTGAGAAAGTACATTAAATACTGTACCTTTAAATAACTTTAAGTGTTTTAATATAGTATCATGAGTGCTATTTAATAAAATAGTATGGTGAAAAAGCAATAACTACTCTTTCTAATAAAATGCCACTATTTGTGTGATAACATTCAATGGAGTGAATAATATAAATAGAGAGCTGGGAGTTAATCCATAAAGTGACAACGGATACATCCCTAAAGTTAAGGAAAACCAGATAAGACTGTACCCAAATAGTTTTATGTAAGTGTTAAAAATTAATGGAACAGACATGTTAGGTTCCAATTACTATATATGAACTCTATGCATAAGGTTTGGAAATAGAGATTAATTCTTATATTTATAAAATGTTATTGTGTTTAATAGTTTGAATTAGGAATGCAATGTCTGAATGTGGATACCATTCTTATATAATAAAATGTTTTTTAGGAGTTACTGTAAGTAATCAGTACAAAAAAAGGGTATGAATTTAAATACCATATTTAATGTCAAATAATTGTTATGTTTTAATTGTTTAAAGTCAATACTAAATGTTATTGTAGTAAAAGAAGGAATTATTAATGAATATTATATTAGAATAGAAGGTCAGAAAAGGGTATAAACTAACTGTATTATTAAAAACTTTGTAGGTAACAACAGATAAAATCTAGGCCAAATAGTAAATCTAAACTTACATTATAATTGACAAATCTAGTCCTATAAACCAACTAAACTGATGAAATTTATGCAAGATAAACCCATCACATAGTAATACAATGTAATTTATACTTTAAAAAGGTATTGCCACAAGATAGGTAAAATTATAAATAAAAATGCAAAAGTATTAACTAAAATTTCAGAGGAGGAGTCATAGATAAATGAATTATATTTAAAAACAACAATTAATGGACAAAATTGCAAGAAATTAAGTAAAGATAAACAATTATATCAATCTGAGATTCAGTATAATAATAATTATATCAGATAAAATGCCTAATATTTGGACAAGGACAGGAAACAAAAATTTAAGCCTACTTTTCCAAAATGAAAGAAATATAACTTTTTTAAATAAAATCTTTGTAAAACTATATTAATTAGTATCAAAATAAGCAAAATAGATTAAAGAAACCGAATATGTATTTAGTATTTCATAAAATTAAATAATAACGAAAATATTTTCAGTGATATAATGTATTTAATAAAGATGTATCGGAAGCCAAGGCAATTTGAAACAATGTATGTTGTATATTAAATTGGCTAAGAATTTCAGGAGACGAAGGAAATGAGAACAGTTAATTATTATCCGTTGAAGCGAACACTTGAACGAGGTTTTGCTCCGTTTAACCTATATAAGAATCATAAATGGCGTGCGAGATATAAATCGAGTTCAGTGAAAATTTGTAACTTTTTTAATTTTGACTTTTAACTTTAGAAGCAGTGAGCACAAACAATAAAACAATTAAACTACAATAAAACAGAACCACATACGCCTAAATTATTGAATTAACACCACCACAAATAATTATTACGGACGAAACAAAAAGGGTTAAGTACGACATATTTAACCAAAGTGAAGTAGACATAATCACACACATTTAAACAAAGTGAACTAAGAAACACTGCACCAGGAACACTCAATTAACTCCAGAACGAATATCCACAATTGCTGGACGACGAGGAAACGGCGAAAAGGCATCTTTATTGCAAGAAATATTTGTCGAGGTGACTGACGTTAACCTACGCAGTCTTCAGTCGGCCATTTTGTTTTCCCATCGTCCTATGCGAATTGGCACAAATGAACATCGAGTCTTCACTGGTTCGAATATTATAATATATCAACTTTCAATATTGATTAATAACCTTGTAATTGTTAGTTTTAAGACTTTTAATTGTAAGTGTTATACTTTGATGGCCCTACCCTTCTCTGGCTATTTATAAAATAACCGTTAAAAGAACAAAATATTATATACACTATTCATGTAAATTTTTTATCGACCGGCCCTGAGTAACGAGTCGATACTGTTGTCAATAATCGATTAACCTTCGATCTTTCTAATAAATTGTTAATAAATAATATAATTCTGCAAATTGGTTGAAATTTAATTTAAATATAATTAAAAATAAGTTAATTCAAGATCACGGACTATCCGAAAGGCGGTATTTACCAAGGAATAAGGAGCAAATTGAAGAAGAAGAAGAACCGTCTATCGACTAGTACCGGAGTTAACTATATTAACGCAGGAGCTATTCAGAGAAAGTGACACAACAACATAAACAACCATAAAATAATTAAAATTTTTACACAATACAGTTACGAAAATTATTTATTAAATACATACAACAAAAAAAACACGAAAACAAATATTTTTTAGAAAACAAAATTTTTGTTGGAAATAAACATTTTTTTTATTTCAAATTTATATTACTATAATTATTTTGTAATAAGAAACGTTACAAATATTATTTAATCAAATCTTATTTGAAATATAAGAATCGACTAAATTGATGGAAAGCATGAACTTTTTTGTAGAAAACTAATTTGCACTTTAAAAATAATCAGGCGCCTTTGGGAGCAGCGTATGTATTGTATAGCTGCCTCGGCAAAAAGGATGACTGCGTTCTGAATTCCGCGGCACTTCCCGACACTGTCTCTGTGCACCAATCAAAACGCTGCGCTGCCACAATTATTAATCAACCGCTGCTTATCACATTCAATGGAACCGACCTCTCATGTTGTCGTCGTTCTCCTGTCGGTATAGCCAGTGTTTAATGATGTGCAGAAACATGGCGACTACGTAGCTACACTGATGCGAGATATAAAATTAACTAAGGCTGATAATAACAGTTGCTGTGACGCCGACCGTCAGCTTTTTGGCCGAGGAAGCTATATATTTGGAAGCCTGTTCTTACAAATGTTAGAGGAGAGACTATGTATATATTTATTAACAGTCTAAACAGTGTGTGACTTCAGTGACTTGTTACTGGTCTTCTTCTTCTTCTTCTTCTTCTCCTTTCGTCATTTTCTTTAATTGGGCCATAAACACGTCTTACGATCTTTCTTTTAAACCTTCTTAGTGTTACTTGTACCTTTTTTTGTCAGTGTTTATGTCTCGCCTTCATAAGTAACAACCGGTCTTATATATTTTTACTTTTGTGTTACGACTAATGAGTTTGCTTCTCAATAGTCTGCTACTGCCATAATATGCTCTATTCTTTACTTGTATGCTGTTATGTATCTTCGTGTTTACGGACCCTCCATTATCTGTCATGTTACTCAGGTATCTGAACTTATTAACTGCATGAAATGAATTGTCCAACTTTTTACTGATAGACAATATTATTTTGTAAAATTTATTTTAAAACATGTGTATTGTTTGTTCCAGGTAAGTGTCAGCTGAATAGTTCTGCGTAAGCTATGAATGTTATTGTTCACATCCCGTGGTTCACATCCCGTGACTTCTGTTGTGTAAGTATCTTACGAAAATTATAAATTAATATAGGCGTATTTAAACTGTTTGTCGTAAGCTCACACGGCCGGAGTCAGTATTCCCAGAAATGATTTGAAACCGGGCGGTTGCCGTATAACAAAGACATTGTCGGCAACGTTTCGAATCCCACCCTCGGGGATCTTCTTCAGACCGCAAAAAGCGACAGAATGTTGTGAAACAGTTACGGCCCGTAGTTCTTATCCGGGCGGTTGCTCTTACCCGAAAAAGTTGTCGGGTATCGTACGGCTAAAATCCGCCGTAACTGTTTCACAACATTCTGTCGCTATAGTTGTTTTGATTGTTCATCATCTTTTTTTCACAGCACTACACTTTATATAATAATGAAACTTTCAACTTGTGAAACTTACTTGTCTTTTCTTCTCGTACGCGTTTCGGCGTGGTGTTCGGCTTCGTCAGCTTTGAGACAGACTGCCATTAATTTGTAACGGTTTTTATTTGGAAGGTATAGTGGGGGTGGTGTGTGGAGGAAGGGGATTGGCGCGGGGATCCAAATTATTGTTGGTTTTTTGTATAATTGTGTCAAAAAGTGTATGTTATTTATACTGTAATTGGTCGTTAAGTATGTTGTTTGGTTGTGTTGTGTGGTGTTTGTATATTTCATATTGTTCTGCTGTGTTAAGTTTTCGACCTTTGGGTAAGTAGTGTAATAATTCAAGATTAGTATCTGTGTTGGTGTAGCTGTGGTTTTTTGTGTGTATGTGTGTGTGCAAACGCGGAATGTATATTGTTGTTGGATAAAGCTTTTAGGTGTTCAGAGTAACGGGATGAAAAAGATCTTCCCGTCTGGCCTATGTAGAAACTATTGCAGTTATTACAATTTAATTTGTAAATTAATTTAATTCTGTCGCTTTTTGCGGTCTGAAGAAGATCCCCGATGGTGAGATTCGAAACGTTGCCGGCGATGTCGCTGTTATACAGCAACCGACCACGCCTTAACAGCCCCGCTGTTATACAGCAACCGACCACGCCTTAACAGTCCCGCTGTTATACAGCACCGGACCACGCCTTAACAGCCCCGCTGTTATACAGCAACCGACCACGCCTTAACAGCCCCGCTGTTATACAGCAGCCGACCACGCCTTAACAGCCCCGCTGTTATACAGCACCGGACCACGCCTTAACAGCCCCGCTGTTATACAGCACCGGACCACGCCTTAACAGCCCCGCTGTTATACAGCAACCGACCACGCCTTAACAGCCCGGTTTTTAATCATTTGTGATAATATACTCGTATTTTTGCTCTACGCTGTGCGGATAGAACTGGAAAGTACGAGGATTGTTCAATAGAAACACGTTTGATCTGCGCAGCCGTGACTTCGTGGCAAAGGAATTCATTTGTTTATACTGTCTGTACTAGTGAACCGTCTGTCAAAAATATTTGCAGTTTGCTCTTTTCTAAGCGTTGTGACTGGGTTGAAAAATGGCATCTATGATAGAAAATCCGTCCAGAGATAATCTGCGTGCCGTTATTAGGTTGTTAGCCTCTGAGCAGCGTCAGCCAATGGAAATTTAAAAAAGAATGAAATCTATAGAGAAATATGGTGACTATAGTTCATACGGCAGTGTTTGAATAGTGCAATAAATTTCGACAAGGAAGAGAATCCACTAAAGATTTGGCCCGTCCCGGACCTGCACGTGTTGCATCAATAATGAACGTCCCGGGAAGCTCACAAATGGAGTCATTCTTCTGCATGATAATGCTCGACCCCGTGTACCCCAGGCGATTCAAAATCTGCGTGGTCGTATGAAGTGGGAAGTCTTACAACATCCACCTTACAGTCCCGACTTGTCCCCGTGCGATTATCATGCTTTTGGCCCGTTAAAGAAATTACTAAAAGGACGGCGGTTCAAATCGGACGCTGAGGTAGAGTTTGCTGTTAGCGAATGGTTCCGCAAACAGCCGCAAGAATTTTACCAGCAGGGAATTTACAGATTAGTGCAACAGTGGGACTCATCCCTCAACGTTAATGGAGATTTCTTTTAAAATTGTTGAATAAAAAATGCTTTACAGCCTCTAAACGTGTTTCTATTGAACAATCCTCGTATAATAAGGCCAACAGAGTTGTCATTGTACCGGCAAATATTCACAGACGATCACTACGACGACTACAGGCATGGCCGGATCTAGTAGAAGGCCGGAATATTAAACGTGGCAACGATGCGTCTGAGGCCTAGAAGCATAGTGTAATAAAATAGCTAAAGTGAACATGTTATATTTTGATTTAACTTCATAGCATTACTAAAATTATGAGTAGGCCTATATATAGCTAAATCCAAATTATAGGTCTGTGCGCACTTAGTAATGAGTTAATTATTATATTTCTTAAAAATTCAAACACTTTGCTACAGTCTATTTCTTGATGCATATATAATTTATTTAATATTTATAAATGCTTTACCTCAAAATGTTTTTTCCTTTATTTGGTACATGTTTCGGTAATCGTATTGTTCCCATCCTCAGCCTTTCTGAATTTATATCTTGTGGAGTATTTTTGTTTTGGTTGGTTGTTTTATGGTTTCCTGTTAGTTTTTGGCATTTTATACTGTTGTTATTGTGTGTGATTGTGGTGTATATATTACCTTTTTGATATTTTCAATATTTCTAAATAATATAATAGTATTTTTCATAATAAACTTTTAATTTGCAAAAAACAAAGAATTATAAAATTGCTGTTAACCGGCAATTAAAAATGACGCGATTTGATTATAATTGAAGTACATAAATTAAGAGATCGTCTAGTCAGCCTCAAATATCAGCTTGTTCCAATGTTGGCACGTTTAATATTCCGGCCTTCTACTAGAGATGGCCATGCTACAGACGATGACTATAAGGATCGATAGTTGCGAAATCGAAACAATTTGTGACAACGAAAAGCCGTGTTGTCGAGTCTGAACGAGACATATATAACTGAACAGTGTAATAAGATCACCAGTTTGCACTACGAAATAGACGCTGTAAGGATCGATAGTCGTGAGATCGAAGCAGAATTTGTGACAACGAAAAGCCGTGTTGTCGAGTCTGAACGAAACATAGGCTATACGCCTCCGCCGCCGCCGGCTGGAAAACTAAATCGCGGCGCGGGTCGCAGGTGTGTCACTTGTGACAGTACATTAACGTACATTAGCTGTGATGTATTCTATTTATACGTGTCTTTTGTACGCACCACGCTTACGGCCGTCTCGTTTGACTTTATTAAAATAGATTGTTATTAATAAGTAAATGTCTGTCAAGAGCATAAGTACTTGTGAGTGAGAACAAACGTCTTTGATGGTGCAGGAACAGACTGAGAATGGAATAAAGACCATGACTGTGTGTCTCACTTCAAAGGACTCGGTGACTCCAGCATTATATTTTAACATGATGATGTTTTTAGGCTGGGGGTCATTCCACAAAATGCGTGATGGAAAATGTGTAACGTCATCGAAAAATGTAACGCTCCAGGTGATGTTAACACTATATTTTTTCCACACTTTCGATTCCCCACAGTCTAGAAATCTTATTTTTAAAGCATAAAAACGTTATCATACTTCGATGTTTCGGTTTCGTCGAAATTCTTTCTTTTTATCTCCCACGTTGTCTCATATTTGATGTTCAAAATACAATATATTTTTAACAACATATAAAGCATTAAACATAATAACCGTCAAAGGATAATACCAAATCAATTTTACTAAATATATTGTAAAACAAATTAGTGTAAAAAATGCTACTTTGGATATTCCTTTTTTTCTCTTATCGATGAAACCTGAAGAAGCAGTTGGGTTCAGTTTTTTTTCGGTTTCTTTTACGACGAGTCCATTGTCAGTCATACTGTATCGGTGTTGTGAAGATGTTGAGTCGGTGCAGGTCTCAAACAGCAGGCGGGTAACTCTGTAAACAGTACGGCTAGGATCGATAACGTATCGCTTTACGTGATAGTGTTTGCTGTTTAGGCGTTTGAAGTAAATGCCAATTTGGTGCGGTGTTCCGGCCCGGCAGTATCAGTAAACCTACCCCTGCATCTACGGAATTCCGACAAACACCGTTTTCAGTAAGAAATACAGTAGGCTATATACTCCCTATTATCCGCAGCAACCCGCGACTGTACGCTCTTGTATACGTAGCGATATGTTTATTATCATTGTTATCTACAGTGATAGTCCTGTTATTTAACAGTTACAAGATAAATAAAACGAAATTGAATGATAGTCATAAGTACGTACTTTCCACGCTTTAACAATTCGTCCACACTCTAATTCTATACATTTTAAACACAACTTCGCAGCAACGATATTGCTGTATTTGTTTGTCTAGTTATAGGTACGTATGTAAAGTTTGTAGTATAGTTCGCTTTTACGAGTTTCCAATTGTGATATAAAATTTGTAATATCCGATTGAGTTTTATTTCAGTCGTTTAAAACTATAGATAGAGTACTGTGTGTGTGTGTGTGTGTGTGTGTGTGTGTGTGTGTGTGTGTGTGTGTGTGTGTGTGTGTGTGTGTGTGTGTGTGTGTGTGTGTGTGTGTGTGTGTGCTGGGTATTGATTAGCAACAAGTTCTCCCAAAATCCTGAGAGCTTTACTTTACGAGCCGAGCGGTCCCCCGTCTCTCAGTTTATACTGTACTACAACGTTAAGATACATTTAGTATGCAGGTACAGTTCCATTTTGCAGCGAAACCTGCCATCGTAAGCCTATTATATATAGGGACAGCATAAGCATTACCCGTTTTTATGTTCCGTCACATTTTCGTACGCTACCAAAACCAAGAAATGTTTGAAAGTAATTTTTTCCATCTAAGGATTAGGCCTACGTGTTGTGGCTTCGCGTTTGAGGCTAAGAGCAAGGGGCTTAGCATCCATTCCGCTCAGCCTTCCCCGTACATTTTCAGGTATGTAAAGAGAAAGGTGGGGCGCATCTAAAGTCTGAAACACTGAATATATACAGCCAGATGGAGTGTGACGGCTGTGTGAAATTTACCACTCTCAGCTGTGTGACGCGAAAATAATTATTGGTTCATTTTTATTTCCATGTTCCGCAAGGAAATGGAAGTATGGTGATGGCGAAAAAAATCGTGTCCGAGACAAGTGGAAATTCTGATTGTACTACCCTCAAAACATGAAGAAAAGTCATTTTTCGAAAAGTGTCTGCAAGTAGAATTTTTTCTATGATGAACGATAACTGCCGCAAATTCAAACAGAATCGAATAGTTTTTTGCATATGTGCCTGAGTTGTAGAGTACTAAAGGTCTATTGATTTTGGAGAAGATCGGATGGGGGGAAGAGGTAGTTTAACTGCAACGTTTTACGTTTTAACAAGAGTAAAGTACTTAATTTTGATAAATAAAGTATCCTGAAAAGAAGGTCGTGATAATCCACTGTAGAAAGATAGATGAAATATCTATAAATGAAAAGGGTAGTTGAAGGGAAGGGGGTAATTTTCTATAAATGAAAATGATAGTTGAAGAGGGGATAATTTTTTATATATGTACTACGTTATCGGTAATAATGAAGTAGTTTATTGTTAAAATTTCTTCCCGGGCTGTTTGGCCGTAGTCCGATGTTTTCTGCAAAACCAGACGTTTCGGCAGTGCCATCGATTCCATTATCAGTGAAAATCGAGTGCGCTAACGTGAGGTGGTATACGCTAGTGACGACGGTACTGTGGTTAAAGCTGAAGAAAAAAGTAGTTTCTATGGAAACATTTCATTTCGAAAGTAATTTAAAATATAAGTCTTAGAACATGGAAGTCATGTATGGTTCTCCATACCGATATTTTGGCGTCTCAGCAACAGGCCCACAAAGACGCGCAGATTTAGTAGACTTGTTTTGCTTGGTTTGGTGTTTCCTGTTTAGATTTTAAACGACTTCAATAGGAAACTATTCGTATATAACAAGAACCAAACAAGTTTGATCTTGTTGTCAAAGATTTTGGCCTTGTGGCCGTCTTTATAATCAAATGTGTGGAATTTGCAAATAAAAAATATTTTGTTCGTTTAGTGTGCGCGTATTTTCCTGCGTACATTTGAAGGCCTGTACGGAAATGAAGCATAATTCAAGAACAAGGTTCAATTTCAATTCAACGTAAATCAGGAATTGTATTCATTAATAGGATTTCGATTAATTAAATTCAATATACGTCTCAACACAAAAGTATGGGTTATTAATAGAATTTAAACTTTAGCATTTATGATATTATGTAACCTACTACAAGTTTTAGTGCTGCGCCCAGCGGTAATGTGGCCTAAGACCAAGGAAGATATGGTCAGACGAAGAAGTGCGCAACGGATCGTAAGGTCCACAGCCTGAAGAAGAAGAAGAAGAACTTGACCGTGTAAAGACTGAGGCATTAAGAGACGAAGTACAAGTTTTTAACTCGTAAAATTAACAGATTCCAGACTGGCCAAACAAGTCTGGAAATACAAACGTATAGGACAAGGGTGTGTGGGTAGACCCAGGAAGGAGGATTTTTGACGGCGGAACAGGCAGCGTCTTTTGCCTATGCCGTGTTGTGAAGACGATGGTGATATTTGCCTGGGTATTGACTTTCCGTGTAGACAATACGTCAGCGAATGTTTTCAAACCGTATTTCGAATGGGGTGTCGAAAACCGCATGATAAATACAAAATAGTGGGCTTTACCATGTAACTGATACCACGACTGATACAGCCTAATTGTTTTGACGTAGTAGGTATTGCCGCAGCAGGAGCTTTGCTACCGAACAAGGAATGTGGTGACGTATGCCATTCCACTGCACGCATCACTGTAATACTACACATTTAAAATACGTTTAACACAGTTTCGGTGTAACTTGACTGTCTCTCACAAGGTATTTCTTGTAGCGAATAAAAAACACACTTTAACAAAATATTCAATAAATTACACTGAGATATAATGTACGAACGCTCAGTCTAATACGCACACAAAATCACAAGTATTATGAACAACTGAACAATGTTTACAGAACCAGTAATACCTCACCAACACAAGCACACACTATCATTCAGTAGACCCCCCGCTCCTCAGGCGTCTCAGCAGCAAAACTGGTGCGAGTACAGTACTAGATTGTTTACCATACGTGTCATAAAATTTAAGTTGTGTAGCCTACTATCAACTCCGAGAAGAGATGTAGGAGAATTTTCGTAAGATGTAGGTGAATGTATTCTGGAGAATTTTTGAAGGCGGATCAGGCAGCACCTTGTCTATGTTTCCGTATTGCTATGGGTACGAACATGCCGACGCAGCATTGCTGGTAGACTGCAGCTTACTGTGAGTCATTATTGTACTGTGATACATCCTTACTGTGAGACATCGCGACAAGTGAGCTGACAAACAGTTCACTTCGTTGTCAAAAAGAAAATGTTTTCGAATAGTGGAATATGTGTCACTGCAGTTATTAGATTATAGTTCAAAATTGTCAAACGTTTTTCTTCATTATAGTTCGTTGTTTGCCTAGTTTAGATTTTATAAAACAAACCGACAAATTAATCTCTTCTACTCAAAGGTTGATATATCTGGCTTTCATAAAAGGAAATCGCCTTAAACTTCAAGCGAAGCTTTCGCCTGACTTATGACTTTTAAAACTTAAAGACATGATTTGATGATTATACTTAATGATATGGCCATTATACTTAAATATATTTATAATGAGAGACAAAGAAACTAAGTCTATCAAATCGTCTTTCGTTTATAATTAAACATCAAAATATTAACTATGAAGCCAGAATCACAACCAAAAACGCTATGAACTGACGAACTCAGCTGCACTATGCAGTGAGGGAAGTCATATGATTCAGTGAACCATAGGGTTGCCAACCATACTTTATAATAAAGTATCCTACTTTATTTTTGGTGAATATACTTTATACTTTTAAAATATATGAATATGTGAATATACTATAAAAATAAAGTATGCGAAAATACTTTATTTTGAGTCTTTACTGTAATGCACGAAACGAAACACTCTCATACGTAATTTCCGAACGATTTATCGATGCCTAAGATAAAACAGAACGGAACACACGATTAACAATGATTATTTATTATTGAACGAAACGGCAGATGGCAGTCCATATCGGTTTCCTTTCTAGATCATTATTTATACGTTGTTGTAAAAAAGATTAAATATTAAAATGGATGATTTATATTCCGAGTCAATAAGACTTAAAGAAATCCAAAGACAATCAACAAATAATGACAAAGAATTTTCAGAAAAAAATACTGCTGAAAAGTGGCAATATATACTTAAGAATGCGTGTGATAACTTACCAAATATAAAAAAAATTATTTCTTATCTGCTCTCTGTTCCCGCAACCTCAGCTTTCACTGAAAGAGTTTTTTCGGTGATGAATGTAAAGTGGCGAGAAGAGAGAAACAGAGCGTCCATAAATTTAATAAAAAATGAGTTATTTATCTATTTAAATCTAGATTTAGATTGTAATACTAGCTATCAAACTCTCAAAGATAACCAAAAATTGTTAGCTTGTGCTAAAAGCACAAAAAAAATATGTATTTAAGGCAATAGAAACTTAAATTTAAATAATACTTTTTTTCTTACAAATACTTTTTTTTCCTCTTCCAACAGACAAGTTACGTTATTTTCCTCAAAAGAAGTTGGCAACCCTAGTGAACCAATCAGGTAGCGGGCCACCTTACTACATTGGTGTATTCCGTGAGGCAAAAAAAAAATAAACGGTTCTTGCCTCACTCTTAACAGTAGCTGCACAGTACAGTAATGTCGCACAGTAAGCTGCTGTCTACCAGTAATGCTGCGTCGGCATGTTCGTACCATTGACCAGCGGTTCCCAAACTGTGCTCCGCGGAGCACTTGGTGCTCCGCGAAACATCTCCTAGTGCTCCTTGAAAAATTTGGAAGAATAAAGAAATGACCAGGTCTTAAAAATGTTACTTAAGATATTCGGCTCCAGCTGTCCCAAATTCAACCAGATATAGCTAAGTTATGTAAATCAATTCAGTCTCATCCCTCTCATTAGAATAGTTCTTTTACGGTCCCAAGTAGCATTTTTGGTTTTGCAACATTAAAAATGGTTTTATGTACCAGATCTATGAGGATATATTATGGATTTACAATACTTGCTTTTAGTTCGTTTTAAAATGTGTTGCCTTAATATGTTTTTTGTTTGTTTGTTTTGTAATGTTAGAAATTAATTAGTGAAATTAGAGTTGAAAATATTTTTTTGTAATGAAATAAACTAATAAAGCCTGTTTCATATGTCTAATTTTCTAAATTCTGAATGTTTACCTTCTATCCTCAAATAGTATGGTCATATAAGTGCTAGGTGAAAATTAGTGCTCCGTGATGAACTTTTCTACTGAAAAGTGCCCCATGACCTAAAAAGTTTGGGAACCACTGCCATAGACTATGAATTAATAATTTAACGCACTGCAAGATAGGGACTACGTACCGCATGACGTCACAGCGCGCGTATTATGTACTTTCACTTAGCGTAGTCCGTTATGTCGTAAGGACGTTATGAGCAAGCAGGCGGCGCGGACGGTGAAAGCGTTCCGCGTTGTGGTGGTGGCCTTGACAGCGACGCATGTAAATAAATCTTCATTACTAGGGAACCGCGAAACACGTCTGCACGTGCGTATCATGACGGCAATCTAAACGACACGAATTCCTGACCCTCAGGAAGCTACCCTTGCCTTGTACACGCATTTGTTCTGTTTGCCGAAACACCGTCCACGTACTAATAGGTTATTCAGAAAGTAGGCCTACTCGCACTTAATGAATTATAATAATTTTTGTCTACACAGGAAAGTGGCGTGGCGTGGGTACATAACAGCTGTTGCCGGTTGCGATAGGCCTAAAACTTAATCTAAAAATTAATTCGAATTTTTTCTTGTACCAAGTGTTCTTTTTCGAGCGTTTATATCATTCGCTGGCAGAAGGAAGAAGAGGGTTCCGGTTCAACGGGACATGACTCTCATTATACTTTCACAGAATAAATCAGAACACAAATAATCGAATTAAAAATAATAAACACAGAGGAACACATGACTAAACGAACAAAACACAAATAGGTACGTAGTATCTGCTGCACGCCAGTTCCGAAAAACGAACATAACTGCTAACTGAGCGTTTTGCCGATTTATACAGCGGCAACACATTGGGTAGACGAATGTGTCCGTCCCTCCCACTCCACAGTTTGTACAGTGACAACTACCATTAATATGATTTTAACAATATTTAACAACACTCGCGGTTAATGAATTACGATAACATTTATCTACACACAGTGGCGTGGAGTCCATGTATAACCGCTGTCGCCGGCGACAACAGTCCTGGAAACGAAAGAAAATGATATTAATTATATCACAGAATAAATAGGTTAATTATGGAATACATTGAAATCCGAACAATATTAGTAGCCAAAGTTGAAGAAAAGCATAGCATTGCTTTCGAACTGGTGGGCACTTGCACCGTCTTGTTGTTGTCGGTTCTGACATTGGCAATGTTTTACTGCGCACGGTCATTGACCTCGTAGTAGTTGTTACTGTACAATCTGAGGAGGGGGGGGGACAGATTCGTCCACCAATGTGTTGTCGCTGTATAAACCGTGGTACAGGTGTGTGTGGGTAGACCCAGGAAGAGACGTGCTGCCAGAGCTGTTGGGATGCGCGTCGTGAGACGTCCCAATGGGTTCCTAGTACCGAGCCTCCGGTAGGGGCTCCTGCCTAGTGGTTCTGTCCAGACGGAATCATAATTAATTAATTAGTGGCCGCTACAACGGCATGCTCGTACTAAGCCATCCTAGTACAGTATTTGCCGAGGCCGTTTCCAAGCATCACCTGGACGTGTTCGGTACGGTACTTGCCAAGGGCAGCTATGAGAGGGTTTGTCTGGGTCCTCGCACCTCGGACGTAAAATTTACGTGCAAGTCGCCTTAGGGTGTCATCCAAGGAGCGGACACCGAGTCCTCTTCTCAAAAGTCGAGAAGGGAACCGATCGGCCGCTAGCCGAAGTCCCCTGTCGAGAACCCTTTGCAACTTTCTTTTATGAACGGTTGCGAGGTAACCCCAGACGGGAATAGCGTAGGTAATGATCGGTAAGAGGTACGCGTTGACAATCAACTTACCCAGCTTGCGGGTCATAGCCTTGTTGACGAGTATCGGAAACAGTTGCGCGAGACGAGCGGACGCTCTCTTTTGCATCGTCTCAGCGTGGGCACGCCAGGTGAGCCGACAATCAAGGTGGACACTGAGGTATTTACCCTCTCTCGAGCAGGGCAAATACGTTCTACCGAGTCTCACTCGTCCTCGTGGTTTTTTCCGGTGCTTTGAGAATAGCACGGCGGAGCTCTTGGTTTCGTTGACGGCAACTTTCCAGCTTTCCGTCCACGTCATATACGCATCGAGTGCGCGCTGGAGTCGTATGATAGCCCAGTCAGCGTTCCGATCGGCGGTATAGACCGCCGTGTCATCGGCAAACATGGCCATTTGGACTCCAGGCTCTCTGGGTGCGTCGTTGACGAACACGGAGGACAGGAGAGGCCCTAGCACGCTACCTTGAGGTACCCCGGCTGTAATGCGTCTCTCGGAAGAGGCGTGGTCGTCTATTCTCACGCAGAAAGTCCTCTCCGTCAGAAAGCTAGCAATCAAGCGAAGGTAGCAATCTGGGAGCTGGATTTCCCGGAGCTTGAACAAGAGCCCGTCGTGCCAGACACTATCAAAGGCCTTCTCCACATCTAGGAAACAGGCGACTGTCTGCTCATTCCGACAGCCGGCGCCCGTGATGTATTCCACCAGTCTCATCAGCTGATGAGTGGTGGAATGCCCCACACGGAAACCGAACTGTTCGGGGACCAGTACATCGAAGTTTCCTAGATGGTCTAGGACTCGCCGTTGTACAAGACGTTCGAGGACCTTTGACGTGGCTGACAGTAGACTAATGGGCCGGAGGTTGCCGGGACGGGATGCGTCCTTTCCCTGCTTCGGGATCACTATAACCGTCGCCTTTCGCCATTTCTGGGGAAAATAGGCGAGTCTTAGACACGCGTTGAACAGCGCAACCAAGAAAAGTATTCCTTGCTCCGGGAGTCGAGTTAGAGCGGCGTTCGAGACGCCGTCCGAGCCAGGAGCTTTTCTCGGTACGAGTTCAACGAGCCGATCTGAGACCTCTTCCGTAGTAATGGGTTTGGGCTCCGCAGTGATCGGAAGAGACAGAAGTCTTCCACTTCGTTCTCGACTTCTTCATCGAAGTCCCAGTCCATGAGCGGGTTTGGAGCGAACTGACGCTCGAAACACGCGCCCAAGTACTCGGCCTTCGCCTCCGGGCGAGCCAGGATTTGACCGAAATGTCCAGCAATGGCTGGGATACGAGGTCCCAGGAAGAGATGGTTGGAGGATCTTTGAAGGGGGAACTGGCACCACCTTGTCTGAAGATGATGACGTTGATATTTTACTTTCCACCGCAAGACGGTTTGCCACCCACGTCGTCTCCCTACAGTTTGAGTCGGAATAGGTTGCATTTGTCGGCGGTGCCCTGGAGACACCTGTACCATCGATGTATACTATATGGATCGCGTGCTGCCAGGCAAAGTGAACGGCAGAAAACGGTCCGAAGAACGTACAGCTTCCCCCCACCATCGGTAGAATAAAGCGTTTGGCGCTAAGTTACCAGGTGTACTAAACGAGTCATTCAGTCAGTAATGTACTTGTTTTGACACCTTACAATTATTACATTTGGGACAGTTCTACTGATAATTTGTGCTTAAGAAGATTTTATTATTATAACAGTTTGTTTTTTACTTTTGCCCAACTGATAACAGATGACAATAACTTGAGCGTTTGCACTCATTTTACTGACTTTGTATCAAGCGGAAAATTAGTTAGAGCGTCGTGAGACGTTTTAAAAATTGTAAAATATATGTGTATTTTATTGATTATATCTGACATTAAACTTATTAGCAAAAAATGATTATATCAGCTTGCAAAAACTTTGCCGGCACAGTGTTTAGAAAACATATTTCAAACAATGATTTTTCTGAAGACAGCCATGAAGTGAAACTTATAAAATTAATATGGCCATTATTTTATAAAATCTTGTGCTATAATACTGCTAAGGAAAGAACCGCTGCAGCTACCTTCTCTAAGCTTGGTGTCCGCCAAAAGTTAAATTATTGTATTATTTAGTAATGTTTAATGTAAACAATTTTTATACAGTTAACACGTAGCTAATTAAATCAAATAAAAAAATTAATGTAAATTAGCATTGCTTATTGAACACTTTAACGACCATGGCGAGCGTATACGCCAGCTTCTATTCGCAATAAACATTTTAAATTTTACGGCTCACGTCTTTTATTCTTTGTTTCCCTTATTCTTATATTTATTCGTCTGGCTTCAATATTAAATGTTCATAAATAAGAACGCAACAGAACTGTTTATGAACGCAACAGAACTTAAGCGATAAACCGAAATAATGTGTCAGAATACCTGAAATCTTACAGTGAAACAAATGTGGTTTAATTTGGAAAAGAACTTATTAAAAACCTCCCACTTTGGAGTCATTAATTGTTAAAATAACATAACTATAGCATTTAACGCAAAACGTGCTCCCCTAAAGCAACAAAAGCTATAACAAAGCAGAAAAGTCAGATTTTGTAAAGGTACAGTATATAGCATACGCAGTGTTATTGCCCCCCATTGGTGTAGCGGTCGGACCGAATTCAGTGAATGCAGCACGGGATCCATATAGTATACATCGATGGTCTGATATTATATTACCGTTTAAGCACTCACAGTTTTCCTACATAACTAACGTTTTCTTTGTTCTCTGGTCATGTCTGTATTGATTAGAGGGGAAGCAGCAGCTGCGGTGGAGTAGTAGTGGTGGTAGTAGTAATAGTAGTAGCAGCAATAGTAGTAGTAGTAATAGTGAGCGCAAACTTTCAAAATTACAAAGCCACTCCAAAGTTGTCTAACTAACTCCACACTTACTACGGCTTGATAAGTGAGTTAAGGTAAATTGTTAAGTGTTGTAATGCGTTAACTTGGTTTGAGTGAAAACTCTCGACTTCCCCATTTCACTTTCTCACTGCGTCCCGCCCGTCTGTAAGAATATTTGTAACTGTATGGGTGGCGGGTGGGGGTTGTTCTACAGTTTTGGCAGTTATTTCTCGTTTACCCTCCTCGCTTTACGTCGCATTCGGTTCCTAACTCCCCCCCCCCCCCAGTATGTGCCGACGGAATCCCGTTCTCGAAAAGTTTTTTGCTTTCCTTTTAACGGTGTGCGGAGAAAATGTTTTTGTACCTTGACGCACTTCTTGTTACATTAGGTTCAAACGGGAGAATGTTAGAGCTGAGAACAGTTTGCCCTCTTTCCACAGTGGATTTGACTAAGTAGTTTAAATCCGTCTCGTTACAGAACACTGCCCCCACGCTTTACTACAATGAGTATCTGGGTTCATGTATAAGTTCTAGTTGAGAAACGAAGTTAAAGCAATATAGAGCTACTAATATTATCTTTATTATTCGTACTGAATTGTAATGGAAGTTACTAACACAGTGAAGATAAGAAAGCTTCAGTGTCTGCGACATCTCATGAGAAATGAACAGAGATTTTACTTATTGCAGTCCATACTGCATGGAAAAGTACTTGGAAAGAGAGGAGTTGGGCGACCGAGAAT
This sequence comes from Magicicada septendecula, assembly GCA_034769895.1. Lineage (NCBI taxonomy): Eukaryota > Metazoa > Arthropoda > Insecta > Hemiptera > Cicadidae > Magicicada > Magicicada septendecula. The sequence goes on from CM068373.1 coordinate 54,672,602, forward strand.
ATCATGGCTGAGAAATTTTGAGGCCTGGTTTGGCATGAATACAACTGACTTATTCGGTACAGCAGTGCAGAAAGTTAAATTTGATATCCAACATCCGAAACGGATAGGAACTATAAGAAGAAGGAGAATAATTCGTAATGAAGGTCTCTGTTTGTGATATAATTTAGTCAGGCGCAGATCCGCCGGGGGGGGGGGGAGAATTCACCCCTAAATGGTCACATCAGACGAATGTTTTTCGTCGTCTCGTGATTGTTGATTGGTTTTCTGATTGTGAATATGATATAAAATTAGTATCACTTTATGTAGGTTCATAGAGTTACTCACTGAATTGTAACACATTAAATTGTAACCTTTACAGCATGTTAATTTTCGCTTGGTGCGTAACTTAAATGAGTAGTGTGTATTTTAAACTGTAAGAGAATTATTAAACTGACAAGCACAGATATGATTTTATATTTGTAAGTTAATAAACTTTTTGTGTTTATAATAACATACTGTATTTTTATCTTCACTCATTCGTATCTTTTATATACTTTAGACTATTAAAAAATGGACCACTTTCGTATCCTCCCCCCCCCCCAAATCGTTTGCTGGATCCGCCCCGAAATTTAGTGTTCATTAATATAAATAAACCAGAAGATCGAAAGTACATAATTATATAGTCTATATTGTGAATGTTATGTATACAATGACCAGATTCCAGACTGGCCAAACACTGTCTAGAAATACAAACCTGTAGGACGCAAGTGTGGGTAGACCCAGGAAGAGATGCCTGGAGGATATTTGAAGGTGGAACAGGCAGCTCCTTTCCTATGCCGTGTTGTGAAGAAGATGATAATGATCATAAATAAAAGATAAATTCTGGATATCAATTCTTGTCCACCGTGTGCCGGAGAGTCTGCAATAGCCAGATCCATCGCTAATTAATCCGTTAATAGTGATAAACAATAAACATGACTGGGATTCGACAGACAAATCTAGTTTATTTTTAGCTAACGTTAGCAGAACGTCGTTATGGCGGTGGTGCTACATATGTGAGTAATCCATGATCCTGCTTCCGCGTTTGTGTGTGTGTGTGTGTGTGTGTGTGTGTGAGCGCGCGTGCGTGCGAGCTACGCAGACGTAAATATTACGAAAGACGCGTATACGTCGACGCTCACACACAGCTGGTAAAGCGACGGATCCGTTTGCGTCATCACATGTCCTCGCATATTTACTCCGCCAAACCTAAAACAGAAACATGAGGACAGACTGTACCGTGTACAGTCACCTCATAGGGTATACACGTGTTGTGCATGACTATGATGTAGGGAAGTCAATAACACGGTATATGCGACACGAGACCCAGTACGCTTTGTCTCCTCAGCCATGTTTTCCTCTTAGCCCTTTTTTATGCATCCGATTTATATCGTACGATAACCTACAATAAAAACTCGTACGACGTGTAGAACAACATAAACAAACTGGCCGCTTTATGCACTGTCGTACGATAAATTTATCTTTCCGAACTCAAAAACATATCGTTGTGTCCTAAGGAAACGGATCCGATTAAAAATCGGACTAGTTGTCTAGATACACGGGCTGTAACGGTTCCGTTTATGCACTCGCGCCGAGTTTTGTATCGTATGACTTTCAGACATCAGTCCTCCCAACCTTCCTGCCTAGCTGTGCGAGGCAGCTGTGTCAAGTAATCAGTGATATTCACGTCGTGGTGATTTTAATATCACCACATTAATACATAAAGGCTCATTGACGAAATCCAGAACAGGAGAGCACTATGGGACCCCGCTTCCGAAGTTTATAAAAACGAACCTATAAGCGGCATACAACACGCACGGATCCATTTCCAGTACTGATGATGGCAGCGCTGAAAGAGTTTGGTCACACCCACAAGCACGACAGAAGTCGTAGTCAAACCGGATGTAAAACTTATCGTAAGATATAAATCGGATGCATAAAAGGGGCCTTACACTAAAAGCTTTCTTTGTCATACAAACCGGGAATATGTCGACCACATAACATCAGTTCTGGCCACACCACTACTGAAACAGTTATTATTTTTACCCCATTCTAGACTTCATGTATAGAAGTCAATAATAGTTTTCCTTAGTATACCCTTTTCCGCGTTTAGGGTCAATATGTCAGCCAGTTTTTTTAGGTGTACGACGCACTAGTCGTGTTATGGTTAGGTGACCGTCAACTTCTTCGGACGATGACTCTGCGTACCAAGTTGACGCCTCGATAAAGAAAATCTAAATTGAAATTGTTTAATCTAAATTGACCATTCATTCTCACGTTACATACAATTCTCTGCCAAACTCATGAGTTTAGTTACTATTTACGTCTTCATAGTACTGTAAGACATTGTAGCCGCCTGAAATGAGTTGAGAAGGAACACCAGGGGCGTATTTACAGTGGAGGGGGGAGGAACGGGACCGGACCACCCGCCAGTGGGTCGAAAAAGTTGAATTTTCTTAATCTCTTAATTTTTGAACTGTTTTTTTATTTTTTTCGACGTGTACGCTAATGTAGTAGCTATTTCTTTAATTATACAAACAGGTTTATTACGCAGTATTAGCGTATACGTGTGAAATAAGAAATAGAGGAAAATGAATTCAGTCAATAAAGTATCTTGTAAACAATGTTTCAGTAACGTGTATCATTGTTGTACTGTATTTACTTTAATGGGATTGATTTCAAGATGTTATCACACGTTTTTCAGCCACTTTAAAGATAGTAATGTTGATTAGTCTTAACTTGTTTTTCGCTTGATTTCTGTCCGTGTAAGAATCTGAAGTTGCATAGTTTCTGACGAAAAAGTAGTCGCAGTAGCAAATAGCCCGTTAAATAATTTTCTGTTGAGCGTTTCTGACTTGTTTTCAAGATGACCCGACTCTACTGTGGACCCCCCCCTCCAAATTTTATACCCGCCAGTGATTTTCTATAAAGTAAGAGAAGACTGCTGTGATCTTTTCGAACCTGAGTCTTCGGTGCTTCATATATTGTGCACAGATGAGTTAATAAAGTTCTCCATTGAATATTTAAGCGAATTTAAATTTTAAGTTTGACATCGTCAAAGATAAGTTTGTTACACGTCAAGATAACAACGCGTTTCCGATGTGTGTGAATAGAATCTCTATGCAAATTTAATCACCGTATTCATCACATCACGAGCTTACAAAAAGCCAGCATGTTATGTTCAGTGTAGCGGTCTCTGTGAAACAACAACAGAGTACGTCTTAATTAAAGCGAGGACTGCGGCCGTGCGTGGCGGAGAGAGAGAGGCAAGTTTTGTTTTGTTGTACAAGCAGTGTTTGTTAATTGACTGATGACAACCATGGCGAGGAGCCTTTTTGATAACACACGGGTCGTTGTTTTTACTCCCCTTCGAGCGCGTGCGCCCGTTTATATGCGCATAGTGGGGTGTCATTGTTCAGACCCTTAGCCGGTTTCAAGACTGTCTCGTTTTTTAGTTGTGACGGGGTGACTTCGTTTGCACCTGTTTTAGGCGACCCCCTTTTAATACACCTACACTTGATTTCCTCTATTGCAGTGTTTCCCAAACTTTTCAGTCCGCGGGCAAAAAATTAAAAAAATTTCACAGCCCCCGTCTGAGTTATGAAATAAAACAAACAGTAAATATGATACACTCTTATATCTTAATTAAAATGTATTAAAATCAAAATTCTCTTAACTTGCAAAATTATAATATTAATTATATCAAACATAATTTAATGTGAACAATGAAGCTGCTTTTGAAGTATTAGCTCTGCAATATTAGGTTTAATGTCTGATAATTTCAATATTAAGTCACTCTCGACATCAAGTTTATTTCCTAACTTTGCCAACTTCGGCTCTATCTTTCCACCCCCACACGTGTCGAAACCAGCTACTTAGGCGTAAAACCAGCTACACAGAAAAACGTTTTGCTTAGATACAGTGCTTATACGCGAGATACAGTGCGAGATCAGTTCTGCGTTGATGCGGCGCTCTAGTTCTAGTTAGTTCGGCTGACAAACAGATCTGCTACACGAATATTAGGCCTACTAAAGCCATTAGTTTTAAATTGGTTTCACAATTAGAATTAGTTTGAACAAAAACAACTTACTGAAATCTTTTACTAATAGTTTTAAGATTCTAAAATTTAGATTTTAGAGCATAAAAAACCTGAGAAAATTACGGTATTTTCTATTTTTTCTTAAGAGTATCCCACTTTGGGAACCACTCCTCTATTGTATTCACGTACGGATTGTGTTCCGTTAACCTACAGGCCAATCTCGGAAACTTTACAGGATAAATTAACGGAATTGTTTTTGAGACAAAAGTAAAATTCTACAAAACAATGGCTGTTCCAGTGCTAGTATATGGAAGTGAATCCTGGATAACAAAACAAAGATACAAAAGCAATATACAATCAGCAGAGTTGAGATTTTTAAGAAGGGTTAAAGAATGCACAAGAAGGGATCATATAAGAAATGAAGATATACGAAAAGAATTAAATACATACTGTATAATCTAAATGAGAAAATTGAAGAATACAGGGGAAAATGGAGACAGCATTTAAGTCGTATGGATAAAGATAGAATAACAATAATTATAAACAAGTACAAGCCTTGTGGAAGAAGGGATGTAGGAAGACCAAGAAAGAAATGGATATGACAATGTGAAGTTGGAACAAGCACATTGCCTAATCCCTGAAGTGTAGAAGAAGTTATTTGACTCCAACTCTTCGAGCTCGTCTCTTCATTAAATTCCCATAACTTACTTCCAAAAGTATATTTCTATAGTATTCAATAGCTGTCCTGATATTATTTTTTTCGCGTCCATCTCAGCGTGATATGTTGTCATGTTTAATACTTTCCTGACGTTTAGAAACCAGCTGTATTTTCATAATTGTTTTCTGTTATCCAGGTTTTGGTTAAAACTTTCTGACTTATCGCCTGTGTTCGTTACGGTCTGACGTTTCGTCTGTCGGCGCTAGCGATCGTCATCAGAGTACGGATCGACAGCAGTATGGTACAGACGTCGGAAAGACTAGTTCCTGTTGTCAGTGTGTGGGACCTCTGTATCATCCTGTTATCGATCCGTACTCGGAGCCGTTTATTTAACAAGTAAACTGTTGGCTGGAACCGTGTGAAAGCCTACGAAATTATGCTTCTCTTCTTCATCTTCTTCTTATTCTTCTCCTTCTCCTCCTCCTACTCCTCCACGTCAAGGTATAGGATTACAGCCTGTTCCGCCTTCACTGAAGCCATCTCTTCCTTCGTCTACCTGTATAATGATAAAATTTTATAGTGATTGATGTGATGACACTAATGTATATTAGATATTATGAAGTGTTTATATAGTTAATTGTAAGTATAAATATTTCGTTATATGAAGTGTAATGTTGGGACAAAGAAATGCCTCAGATAAAAATTGTCTATAATATGTAGCAGCGGCGACAGACTGTCGGCTATGGGACATATTTGTTAACTTTCGAGTCATAAAGTAACGGAAACTCATTGTTTGCTAAAAACGACTTTAGTGTCATGTACCGTTAGTTTTGACAAATATTGGCCTTGAGAGTACAAAAGATGAACACTCATAAAAAACTTGTTTAGCGGGTGAAAGCAGCGTCGGTTGGAGTGAAATCAACACGTGCTAAATTCAGCGCGTTTTCTATGTGAACAGCCAATCATAAAAAGCGTAACCAGTAAGCGCCAATTTTTTTAGACACATGAGTGGGCAAATTCAAAGTTCCCGGCCCGGAACTAAGCTCTAAGCCTATCAGGCAATTTTGAGTAGAACTAGAGGAAAGCTAGAGAGGGCAACTATTATAAATATTAGTCCAACGCGCCCGATCGCGTTCTTTTTTCAAATCAGTTCTCTTACAAATCAGCTTTCTTACAAGTCAACTTTCTTACAGATTGTTCTCTTTACAGTCAGTTTTGTTGCTTAAAACATCTATCGTCTTAGAGTATCATTTAATAGTACGCGAAATGTAAAGACGCTTAATATAAACTTTATTATTTAAATTAGTGATTCAAAGTAATAGTGTAGGAGAAACAAAGTGATGATTAAATTCACAGTTTAATAGTAATAGAAGGGTAGTTAATTCCGTAACTATTCTTGAGAAGTATAATGGTAAGCGGAGTGTAATTAAGAAAATAATCTTCAAGGCGAGTGATGACTTTAAATCAGTTCGAACATGAAGAAAGAAGAAGTTTATATTGATTAGTGATATTAAATCAACCAGTATACTTTTTCTTGTGCGCGGCAGTCCGTGTGCGGAAATACAACGAAATAGGGTAATACCTACAGTAGCGAAGTGTGTTCAATGAAAAGCAGAGTATGTGTTAGTGAGTGTTAATTAACCACGCTGATAAAAGGATTCCTGATGTGGACAAACCGTGAGCAAGTACAATGCTATTTTGAGTTACTTTATGACTTAGAAAGGATTAGTATGTTAGTGTAATTCTAAGCTGAAAGTTCATTTGTAGTAGAATCAATTTGATTATGATTAATAATGATACGTACTTATAGATAACTTAAACATGTGTAGATGCTAATGGTATTTATTGATACTGATGATTAATGAGAGGTGTAACAAATTAGGCATATCTGATTAATATAGATATATGCAATTGTTCCTATTTAAATAATAATTGATTTATATTTATGTATGTATTAACTTTACATTATTTGAATAATTTTGATTAGGAAACATATAGAGAAATTAAAAGATATATAATTCTGATTATGAAGTATTATTTTAGTAACGTATTGTATATTCGACAATATAGTTAAACGATAAATGTATTTGTCAATATTTGCATTTCAGAGATAATTAAAGATATATGTTATTAGCATCCAAATTACTGTGTTTTCATTCAGAAACCCCCTGAGATCACGTAATCTCTGGCGCCCATACGAAATTTAAATATAATCAATTTAAATATTTTCATATTCACGTAAACATAGTTATACAAACAAAAAATTTTCAGTAAACGCCAGAAAAACGAAACGACACTTTCGTTTACTTTATACCTGTATCTCGTATTCCTTGAGGTCTGTATCTTGTTACTTGAATAGATAGTCTCATATCTTCCATGCTTTCGATATCCTGCCTCCATTTTATTTGTGATTCCCTTATTCTGCTGCCATATAATATACATTTAAGTCGATTCTTATATCTTCATTTCATATTTGATATCTAAGGGTGCAACCTTTGCTTATTCTGAAGAACTTCATTTCACTTGTTCGTATTCTTTGTTCATCATTTCTCGTTATCGTCCAAGTATTATTCACTTCTCTATTATTCTTGATTTAATGTTGATAAAAATTTTGTTTCGTCAGTATATTTCTGATGAGGCGTATCCGCCTTTGTTGAGGTGTATGCAGAGTTTACGCGGAATAATGAGAAACGGTTTTCTTAACGTTTCTTGTAAAACTTTCTAAAACGTGTATCGCTACTTTTGATTACTAAAAGAGTAAACAAGTCGCTAACTCAAGTATAATGAAATAACATTAAGTGTAATAATACTACGGCTGGGAGCATTCTGAGAGAATACCACCGTGCAGTTTTCGGTGCCTAGCGAGGAATAAGCCGCAGTTCTTTGCAAACAACGATCCCCACAACAGTTCATAATGTTGCGCTTCTGTAGGAAATTATTTAAATTGCCCGCTGGTATAGTCCCAGAATGCTTGTCTTTTGCAGCACGCTTTACAAAATTCTTCTGCTATAAACAGAAGGCGCGTAGAAGTAATTGAATATTTTTGTACGATTCTTAATATTATTATTAATCGATGGCCCAATATAATCATTACAAATTATAAGGTTTCGGACATTGGCCAAAGTAAGTTACAATTAAGAAACACGACGTTTCGACCTCTATAGAATCAAAGGTTGTCTTCAGGTGAACATAAAATTAATACAAAGATAAATCTATCACTAACAAATAGATATCTAATATTCATGTTTAATATGGTAACCAAATCACTTGTACGAGTTAATAAATTAATTACCTTAAATTATCCGCCGTGTGATTTCTTATGCTTCGTCTATGACGCGTTTCAGAGCGTATGCTCCATCATCAGATATTAAAAGTTAAAACTGTCACTCTTGCGAGATCGTTAAGAAATTAAAATGTCAAGATTTGCATATGAACCGTACGCGGATTTGGGTGCGCACCCGTTCAAGTTCATTCTGCCACTGAGCGGTTGCTACCTTATCGTAGCCCCAGCGAGCAGACTCAAGGCGGTATCGTACAATCGGTTGGATACAAAGTTCAGGTGGTCATTTAACACGATATCGCGACTCATTGGGTTTGCATATGCGCTGTAAATTTCAAATTCCTCCAAGGCATTCATGAAACGGCCCTTCTTACATACATGTAACGGTATTAAATTGGAACTAAAATCTGTGTAATTATGATTGTGTGAAGTCAGGTGTCGGGCGTAATTTGATTTGATGTTGTCAATGTTTCGTATTTTCTTAGGTAAATGTTCTCGAAATCGTTTAAGGAAACCTCTCCCAGTCTGTCCAATGTAGAAGTACTCGCAATCGTTGCATATTAACTTATATATGCCAGTTTTTTCTTCTGGAGGCGTGTGTTTTTTCGGTTTGAGAATATCCAGTAACTTATTATTAGTCCTGAATGAAATAGTGAAACTATTATTATTCAATATAGAAGACAAAACCTTAGGCATAAAGCTAGTGTAATTAGTAGATATAAAAATAGATATCGTCAAAACTCCTAATCTTAGTTAAACAAGTATATTGCTAAATAATAATAATAATAAGTAAAGAAATTTTCAACCACACGAAGAATCCTCCTTGCTGGAATGGAGAGTACTGTGTTATTATTATTATTTAGCGTTATATTTGTTTAATTAAGATATGGAGTTTTGACGATATCTATTTGTTAGTGATTGATTTATCTGTACATTAATTTTTTGTTCGCCTGAAGACGACCTCTGATTCTATTGAGGTCGAAACGTTGTGTTTCGTAATTTTAACTCACGATGGTTAACGTCCGAAACCTTATAATTTGTAATGAATATTTTTCTATGTTTACAAAAAATATGTCCTGCTAGTTAACGTTTGAGTGCACGTTACAGTTGTAATACGGCGCTCTACGCTGAATATTGGCGATCTCTATGCACATACCCGTGTTTATTATGAACCAGATCCTCATTTAGGGATATGAGACCTACAATTTAACCGTCGGCTCCGAACGGGTAAACAAAGAGTTTTACTGGGTTGGACACCGCTTGCTGGTTTGCCGTCGCTTTGTAAAGGGAGGGGGAGTTATTCTCCAAAAGCCACCGGATTACATTATCGCCCAGCAAGGGAACGATAACTGTAGTTGGACGAATCGTGATTTCTCTTCCACGACCTGTGCAGATTGAGTGGGAATTGGCGAACATCCTGCCAGTTACTTTCAATCGTTGAAGAACACTGAAGGTGGGCTTCAATGGTGAGGCCGAACCGTGTGTTGTTGAAAACAGTATTAGACTACGGCCTAATACCCCGGCAATGAACGACAATGTTCACACACACACACACACACACACACACACACACACACACACACACACACACACACACACACACACACACACACACACACACACACACACACACACACACACACACACACACACACACACACAGAGAGAGAGAGAGAGAGAGAGAGAGAGAGAGAGAGAGAGAGAGAGAGAGAGAGAGAGAGAGAGAGAGAGAGAGAGAGAGCATTAACGTGCACCACGATGACATGATCTCGTCGCGAGTAGTGTAACCGTCATAACCTTTGATGGGAAAACGTTTAAAAATAATTCTGTCTATCCAACAGAGAGAATTCAGAAAAGAAACGAGAATCGATTAAAGCAACATGTAATGAAAACAGAAAGACGAAGACCATTCTACGTAAAAAACTGAAACGGACCTTTTACATTCATACAAACTTTATATAAGCAATAATAAAACGGTTGAAAGAAGACAACGTGTATAAATGGGTAGTTTGTACGTAGGCGATGCATCCTGAACGCAACGGGCAACTAAGCGCTCAATGAGCCGTGCTTCTAAACGAGATGTTATCGTGAACACACACAGTACAGCTGCTTGCTGTTGTTAATTCTATGACACGGTGAAGTGATCATATCGAGGGCTTGTCTGAGTGTTCTGATTCTTATGAACGCTGTCAACTTTCATGCCTCGTGAACAGGGCACTGTAAGCCTCGATTGTGACGTAGTTAATGAGAAAATTGTAAACACATTTTCGTCTGCGTATAGTAGTGGGTTATTTTTTTATTGTATATTCATTCCCTTTTCCGTTGGTAGAGAGAGGGAGGGGGAGCCAACGTTTATGTTATTAAAGCTTTTTTACCATTCAAATTTGCTATCTGAAATGCATTCTGAATTTTTATATAAAAAATCGGTATGGAGAACCATACATGCCTTCCATGTTCTAATTAGTTATCAAATTATTTTTAATATGTACACAAAAACTCAGAACGAAACCAAATATATCAGCATGCTGTTGGTAAAAACGCTGAAAAAGATAATCAAAATAAGAACTGTACATAGTTGTTAATATTTTTAAAATAAATAATTAATTTGATTAGGTTAGCCTATCTCTTATTTAAACAACGCAAAAAAGCGCATACCGCCCAGCGTTCGTTTTCTGTGAGTTTCTGAAAAAGAAAAATTATTTTGTTTACGTATCCGTGGTTACATAGCATGAAACGATATCAGTTGTTAAAATTTTAATGAAATTTTTAAGTTTTCGGTCGAATAAACGTATTTATAACATCAATACAAAGAATTACCCCCTCCCCCTTCAACTACCTTTTTCATTTATAGATATTTCATATACCTTCCTACAGTGGATTATTATGACCTGCTTATTCAACTCATTATACCGAAACACCTCCAACGATGCTACCACTTACAAGATCTTAATATTAGGAAGCTGTCGAAGGTAGCAATCTAAAGCGGCGAAGGAAAACACCGACTTTGCGATGGTGGAGTGATTTCCTTCCGAGGGTCAGACAGCGCCTCTGTGAGAGATGGTATTTCCGGGGACTCATTACGCGTCTTTTGCAAGCAACTCAGTATGTCAAATGGGCATCCTGTCTAGGATTTACCACACGTCTGTGAAAGATATTAACGAAGCATCTTGTTGGGAAACGAATTTTAAACGAGTAGTTGTCAATATTCAGAATTTTGTATTAAAATTTACGGCAATTTTGTTTACTTTCAAGTGGTCACGTAAAAGCGTATTATCGCAGGAATTCATGTAGTTCTGACATTGCTGTTTCTAAGTAAGTTTTGCACTACGTTTTATAGTCGTAAGAGTATTTAATTAAAGTATTGTTACGACGGTCTAATGAAAACAAAATACGAAATTGGAAATTGGAAAAAGACACCAATTACATCACTAATCACCAGTTTTAGTTAATGTCAATAATCGCAATTAAACAGTTTGTAATCAACAAGATAGTCTCTTACAACAAATCAAATAAAAATTGTTAACACGCAATAAAATGTCAACTAATATAAAACACAATTGTATTAGAATTGTCCCGCACTATTATAAAACACATAACACTTCGCCACAATAACCACTTGAACGCACAGAGTAATCGCCCGACAATAACTGAACTAAGGCCGCTGCCGCCTTGTATTTATACCCCGTTCACACACCAGGACATTTCACCTACTACGCATTAGCGCTACACTAAAAAGACGTAATTGATTGCGGCCTTGACACAATGTGCGGGGCTGGCGACGTCCAGAAAAGACTCGGGAGCGCATGTTGAAATCACGTACGCACAAAACATTATAGCCGGATTCCTCTGTAACATTCGAGAAACATGTAGATTGTTCTGTAATGTCTTAACAGTATAAACATTATTAAAAATATTTTTTGATAACTTAAACACAAAGTCATACTAAGTAATATTCATGAAAAAATAATAATAGGTATTATGTACAGTGACGTAAGTAAGATCTGCTCACGGTGGGATAAGACTAGCTTCAAGGTAGAATCCCCTGATTTTCTTCAAGCAGAATCAGAAATGCAGGACTCTTACCATATAGTTTTATAAGTATTCGAATATAATATAATTAACAACACACAAAGTATTATTTTTCGTGTCCAAAAGTTACTAAACTTGATTAATTATTTTATAAATTATTCAAATTTTTAAAAAGCTTGAACCTAACCTAATAAAAACTAAGACACACTATCAAATATTTACAATCTTTAATTTGTTTGGTGCATTGAACAGTTCTTTTCCAGATGTGGTCAAGATTTAAATTTTTACTGCACCAGTATTATTTTTACCAAATTATAGCAAATGTCCATTGTTACTTATCAAATGTATCCTCAGAAATTATACAGTTCTGGGAAAGCAAATGAAACAACTTATACCAGAAGGGTTTACTTTGTTAATGATCAACACATACCAGTTCTCAAGGTTATTTACCTCCCGGCGCGGTTGTGGTGTGGTAGTTTACACACCTTCCAATCCAATCCGATCCGCTCTCCAATTTAGGAAAGGAGATCACTATTCATACTGTCCAATTTCTTTCTCCGATCTCATCATTTTAGTCAGTACCATTGAGATTCCCGACCTGGTCACACCCCCATAATGGCACCGTTTTTGTCGAAAAATCAAAAAATCGGGGTTGCTCTTACAACACGGTTGATCCTCCAAAAGGCCCCACCAGAAAGGAAATTTAGGGAAAAAAGTGGTTAAAAGAAAGAAAGAAATTTACCTATTCGATATTGTTGAAGCAATTGAACTCAAACGATTTCCGAATTTTTTACGAATGAATGAACAATGTTTTATGGAATTGCTGAGAATGGTAAACCCGTTCATAGAAAAACGTAATACCATTTTGCGAGTTCAATAAAATATTTCTACATTCGTCTTCAGCCATTTTACTCACTATTTACTCAAAACAAAATGAAAAACGCGTTCAAAAACTTGCAGTCCGCTGAAAAGAAAAGAAACAACAAATCGGAACCGACGCCCGACTGCGCTACACACTATACGATCTAGGATGGAAGGTGAAGGGGATCTGTCCTAAGTCGGCTAGTCGGATGGGGAGGACCGCCCGACCTTCCTAAATCGGATTCCAACTTTTTTGTAAGGACGATCGTGCTACACACTATACAATTAGCTATTTTCATCCTACATTTAGGACATCGGATCGGATTGGATTGGAAGGTGTGTAGAGGCCTTTACTTACGTTCATCCTTCGCGGCCTGACCCTTTTCTAATTTGCTTTACGGTGTGACAATCGGATACTTTTCTAGACACTAAACGGTGTGGCAAATACCAACTTCAGCCGTGTTACAAATGTGTGTTTGTATCCAATCAATTAAACAATTAAATAGGTAGAAAACGAATTTGATCCGAAACGATTACCGGACGTTCTCTCTCGCCCACTAATCCATTGTATCAAATTTAACTAGTAATACTCGATTTATTTTCAATAGACGCCTACTTTGTAGCTAATTAATTCCAAAAACGATACGGTCTTGCTTTACTATACAACACAGCCTACGCAATGTTCCAAAGGTGATTGCATTTCCCAGTTCCAGTGTCAATTATTTTACATTGTTGTTTTGTCATAACGACGTAATTTGGTGACATAGTTTATTTTTTCCATGAATTGATATAAAATTAATTATAACGAACCTTACCTACGTGCACGGACCAAGCGGTGGAGAATCAAACCTAATGATTCCAAATCAGTTCATATCAACTTCACCAACAGAAAAGTAGATCCTGTAAGGGTTTATATTAATGGGCTGGAAGTGCCATATGCTAACACTGCAAAGTATGCAGACAAAATATGGTAATAACAAAATATGCAGACAAACATGATCAGAGTATTTAGATCCACGATAGCCCAATAATGCGACACGTGGTGGAAGAAGCTCCACACGTACTGAGGCGACTCAAAAGACAGAAGCCACATGATCTGGTATCGCAATAGAAAGCAATTAATATGTATAGATTCATAAAACTCTACGTAAAAGAAAGACAGAATAATCTTGGGATTAGCCACTGGGTTCACCCCATCACCCGTGAAGGAAACATGAAGGAGGAGCTGCTGCATGAGCTTGCTCAGTTGTAGCATTAAGGGAGGTGTTTTTAGTGGGTTTGACTCCCACACTACTAGGAACTACGGGGTTCCTAGTGTCTATAGAGATTTTCACCTACCCTCGAAAAAAATAAGGAACCTTATAACTTATAAAACATAAATTACCTTTGCACAACAGTAATAAAACAATATGGACATCAGTCACCAAGGACAGGGAATAATGGAGCGGATGATAATGCGGGCTAAGCTTCGACTCTGAACTGTGACGCCATAGAAAAAGAAGAATAAAACAATATTCTTCTATGATGTTTAAATTTCTGTGAAATTTCATCGTAGTAGTTTCTAATGCAGTCCGTTACTTGTACACAGTTGTTATGAAACATTATTTTATAGCCTTTACAAAGTCGATTCTAAGGAAAATACTTGCGTTATATTGTTTTAAGAAAGAAATATTAACTGAGGAAGATAAACTATTTCTGAGAAATTAAAACGTTTTGCGTCGTAATTTTAACGAGTAGATTATGATTTTTCACGTTAAATAAAGTGTTAACACAACTTTAGCTTTTAGCGTGAGCTAGTATGGAGAAAACTGCATCATAAGAAGGCATTAAATAAAGTTTAATATGAGTATTGAAAGTAGTTACAGGGCTGTACGATGTACTTTAATAATGAAAAAACGAAATAAATTTCTTTGCGTTAAGAAGCTTCAGCGAAACTAATCTACATGCCAGATGGCACAAGCAGAAACTAATTGTACGAGTTTTTAACATTTCTCTAAAAAGTAGTCAGTGATAAGAGCATGATATTTATTTTTTAAATTATATTAACCAAATTTTTTTTTAACTGTAGAGTAATACTGTATCGAAATACTGTAGAGTAATTTCAGTAAACATACTCTTTACCGTTAAGGACAACGGTAGCCATAACTGGCTATGCTTACCGTGTTAAATTCATCAACTTTGAGAACCATTACCTCAGAACCTGTAAAAGATATAAGTCTGAAATTTTAGCATGCTGGTAAGCACTTTATACACTAAAAACGCTACTACGGTTATGAAGATATCTCAATTTCCTGATTTTTTATAATTTTTTTGTTTTGCTCTAAAAATTACCATAGAAAAAGCATACTTATAATTATTTTTTTACGTGTTTATTTTTCAGTGAAACTATATAGTTCTAGTAGTGTAGTTGTATCTCCATTAACCCAATAGCCACAAAAAAAAATTCAGCTTGATAGTTCACTTGGTTTCTGAAATAATGGGTCATTTACCTAAAAAAATAGATTTTCATAAAAACACATTAAAATTTTTTTAAACAGATTTTTATTGTTTTGCCTTATTTAAAATAGTCGAGGCCCATACTCGGTGTCTGTATTTATGTCCATTATTTATTTCTTAGATGCGAAGGTTTCTCCTTCCCTCCTGCATTCTATGCCGTTTTCCAACTGATGGTCCATCCGCCTTTAGGGCCAATTTCTTACCCCAAGGGCATGAGGGTGCCCTAACCTCTACTACTTGCCAATGACAAGTAGAGGAGGGACAGCTTATACCGGCTGCCACTCGGTCTACACAGCCTCGTTAACCACCTGTTGCTGTTGCCCATCCCCGACCACTTGGAGGTGCGGTTGGATATTACCCTTCATCGAGGAATGAGACCATAAGACGTTACTCATCCTCTCCAGTACTTAGGGGGATTTTAATTACTTTAAGTTAATATTTCCGAATACTACCTTGTCTATGAGTAGGTTAACGTAATTACGTAGTTCATTAAAGTTTGTCCAATAATGCCTACGAATCGACCTTTCGAACAAGTGTCATCAAAAAGTTGACAAAATCCTTATACTATAAATTTTATAAGTATTGCGATCGAAAATAGTACCGTTGTCGAGAAAACCGTAAAAACTTGCAAAACCAAAGCAGTATATTTTCAGTTGATCGATTTTTAATCTTACTTTGCTGTTACGACCCAAGGATACAGTGACGTATCTAGGATTTTGGTCTGGGGGGCGGTGCTGTCGTATCTGCTTCATACAAAAGAAAAAACAAATGAAGATTAATCAACATTACTATTTTTAAAGTGGCTGAAAAACGTGTGATTATATCCTGAAATCAATCTCATTAAAAAAACGGTAATAACACAATAAAATACGCGTTATTGAAACGTTGTTTAGTAGATACTTATTGACTGAATTGATTTTCCTATATTCAATATTTCAAACGTACACGCAAATGCTGTGTAATAAACTTGTTTGTGTATTTAAACAAGCGTTACTACTGTATTAGCGTGCACAGTTAAAAAAATAAGAAAATAGTCTAAGAATTAAGAGATTAAAAAGTCCGTCAACTTTTTTCGACCCTGTGGCGGGGGGGGGGTTCGGTCCTGTCCCCCCCCCCGTGAATACGCTCCTTCAATGATATACAGAATTTTGACGACCGTTAGTGTCTTGTTCGGATTTTGCTCAAATACACATGCACGCCATTTGAAAACGTACTTCTCAGATTTGGTTGTGAATTTGCTGGGAGAATATCCGCCTTAACTGTATTTAACACGTTTAGAGAAAGTAACAAAAAATATTTATGGGTAGTGAATAATGAAAGCTTTTCCTGTCTAAACTCACGCCCCATAACAATGCTAAGCGATCACTTTGGCGATTCGTTATCTCCCTCCTTCACATTTTTGTTCGTATCTTATTTGATAACATCGCACATACATATTGTAACGAGAAGCCTGGAACATTCTTCACTCCCCCCCCCGCATTCACCAGTGTGGCAGATGTCCCTCAGTCAAGGCCACTTTCAAATAATTTCCAATGTATTCCAGAACACTTGAGATACGCATTAAGTGGCGATGGAAAATTTCTAGACGGCGTGCGCTACCTATTAAAAACCATAGCAGCCAGCTTGTCAGTTCAGTGGTGTTGAGCGATTTTCTGTAGATCGAGTGTTTGTAGAAGTATTGTAGCGTAGTGTTGTTATTAGTGCGGAATTCTTTATAGTTGACATTATTATTGTGTGTGGGACAATTTTTACTTGAATTGTAAGAGACTATCTTGTTGATTACAAATTGTTAATTGTGATAATTAAAGCTGGTTATTAGTGACTTCATTGGTATCTTGTATTTTGTTTTCCACTGTACCATACGACGATCAGTTGAGAGGTCGTAACAATATTTTACTAACAAATATTTTATGAGTTGAAATATTGGTTTTCTAGGATAATTAAGTGTAGCTGAGAGTAAGAAAAAAAAGTTACGTTCGTGCCTGATGTGTTGTTTGTGTACGAGTGCGGTGTTACCCGTTTGTGTCGTCGTGAGGGCGGTAAATGGCTTTAAGGCATTCTGGAGCAGTTTGAATTGCCGTTATGTGCGCCGTCGTCTCCTCAACAAGCGACTGCAAGACGCCGCCAGCCGAAATTTGTTGAAACCGTCCCAGCTGGAGATGGCGTGTGGACCCCTCCTCGTCTTGATTACATTATCAAACAGCTAATAAGGCGACAGAAAATGAGATTACACCCCACCATTAGTGTTAAAGTATATAGGCCTACATCAGACTACTTAGTAACGCACACAATAGGCACAGCACATCAGGGCTGACATCACAGAATTCCTAGAAAATAATAAACCTTAAATAAATCGACTAAGGTGACAACTAGAGGTGTGCTAAACTAGTATTTCAAAATAACAGGTACGAATGAAACCGTTCCAAAAAAAAAGTCCAAATATTATATATGTATTATACATATACCTGTATTATATAATTTGTTGTAATTTTGTAAGTAACTCGTTGAGTTTCCTGCAGGACTTACATGTAATATCTTCAAATAATTACACTGCAAGTAGATTTATTTTCACCTGACGCACGTTTCACAGAAATTATTCTGTATCTTCAGAGGTTTGTTTGAATTGTAATTGAATGTTTCGCTTAACTATGAATGATCCGTTAACTATATTGTAAGGAAAACATTCAATTACAATTCAAACAAACCTCTGAAGATACAGAATAATTTCTGTGAAACGTGCGTCAGGTGAAAATAAACCTTCTTGCCGTGTATTTATTTGAAGATATTACAATTTGTTATAAGAAATAAATGGAAAATAAAAGAATTAACCGTGTTACTTTACGCTGTGACTTTACTAAGCTGTTCATCAATTTAAAAGAAAATAAGAAACAAGAGAATTTATAGGCCTTTCTTCCTTTGGGAATACTAATTTAAGTTTTCACTAGGAGTAAAAAAACTTACATAGATTTAATATTAAATTATTGATTCCATTTTGGTCAGACAAATCAGTTGCGAAACTCAGGCAATGAAATTTAGAGTGCACGTAATAATAGGCCTACAACAAAGAATGTCAAAAACGTTTACGTGATATGTGCAGTGAAGTTAAAATCATCTCCGAAATCACATTAACGAAAAGTACTATACGGCCTATTAGCCACTCTGTAGGTTATAACACAATATAATTCGCTTTTTCGAAATTTACCAAGTTGGTGACTAGTACAATATATAATTCGTTATTATAATCAGTATTACGTATATATGTGCATAACACACGAGAATAAATGTAACATCAGTCTGAATTTTTTCATTTATTAAAAACAGCTTCATCTCTTTGGCATAGAGATATTCTGAACCTCGCTGTTTTGCTTCGTTTCGTACTCGTATGGCAATCGCCACATGCTCAGAATGAAGTATTCAGCACCAAAAAGTGGCTTTGTGTACTCACAATACTCTTAGTACTCGTTTACTTCTTTATTCGTTAGTTGCGTGTGGGGAGGGGGGGGTCTCGCGACTCGGAACCGCGAGGCCGCGAGTAATCGGAACGGGTATTTCGACTTTCAGTTATTGTTGAATCGGAACAGGTATTTCAATTTTCAGTCACTGTTATATCCGTTCCAAAATACCTGTTATAGGTATATGGAACTACGTCTCTAATCAGAGTACTTAGTAACGCATAGGCACAGCACATCAGTGCTGACTCACAAAATTCCATAGAAAATAATAGATCTCCAATAAATCGACTGAGGTGACAACTGTCTACCTTTCCGAGCTCTTATATTGTGCACTTTCGTTTTATTATATAGGCTAGATGGTTCCACTACACACTTGAATTTATGAAGCTTTACCCTGGCCCCCCAAAGTTAGGCCCCAAGTTACGCCCATGCTTACACTTGTGGGTAAAAGGAGTAGGTTTTTATACGTATTCCTCGACTGGGATGTTTCGCTCGGACCTATCGGAGGGACAGAGAAGACGTAATTCTGGTCTCTATCAGCCGTATGTAACAAAACGTTGTTTTAAGATAAGTAAAGTACAATGTTAGGGCTACTTCCCGAGGGCACCTTCCTACACCTGCGTCTTTTACGTGCACAGTCCATCACGTGTCCAAGTTCATAAAACTTTTTCATTTTAATTCACGAGGAAGGAATGAACCACAAAAATGCATAAATCCCTAAAACCTCTAAGAGATACGTGATATTTGGGGAATCCTTATGATCTCTTTGAGAAAAACAACATCGACTCTCAAAATCCTGTCACCCGCCAGTTTTCCCAAATGTTCACACCACTTTCTTTTGTTGTTCCTTAGCCGTTCCAACAATGGTTCCCAGTTCCGTCCTTATATCCACACATTCTTCTGTCTATCAAGAATGGTACAGCCCAGAGTACTCCTCATAAACCTCATCTTTGCTGCTCGAATCTTTCTTTGACTTGTCTCTTTCCATCATGACTCTGGCTTCATCTCCATACATCAGAACTGGTACCGCTACAGTGTTAAAAAACCTTATCCTTGTTTCCTTCTTTGTCTCGCTTTTAAAGTATCTGTGATTTGTTCCACAGATATCTCTAAATTTGTTTAATATTTCATCCACATCAATTTCTAACCCATATGTAACGTAACATATCCCAAGTAATTGAAATGCTGGACTTGGTCCATAATCTTTCCATCCACAATTTTGCGCAATTAACAAAAAACTAACTTATATCCGGTTGTATAACATGTTTTGAACATCACGCGAATCGTTGGTACAAATGTTATCTCGCATCGTTCAAGTTTTTTCTTTGTAACAGTTATTATCGAATTTGAAAATTGACGTGACCCTTGTTACTGCTTACACGAGTTCAACACCCACGATATATTTTACTAAATCCAGTAAGCTTTGCAGTCTATTTATAAACATCATCACATGCGCACCCGTGTGTGAGAGAGAGAGAGTGAGAGAATAATTAGTTAGTTTCTATTTTCAATTAAATAACAATCATGAACTAAAATCGTCCGTGCGTGTGTATAAACAAATAGAACCATCGATAATAATTTGTATTCCGAAATACTGTACTATGAATGGAGTCAGTGGCTTGCCTTGATCCCGTGCTCGTCGCTCATTGATTCAAATCCAGTAATAACTATAAACTGAGTTGATAACAACAACGGAGCCAATCGATGAACTTGCAAAACCTTGAACCACATTCGGTTATCAAGGAGTGCTTGTTGTAGTCTCTTGAGGCTGACTATTTATATCCAAAGTTTTACTACTTCCTAAATAGAAATTTTCTTTTAACAACTTCTTGGTAGTTATTCGTTGAAACGTAACCAAAATGGTTGAACTGTGTAATGAAATGGTTGAACTCGGCTAATCGGAAGGTACGTATGATTCGGAAGTAGACGGGGACTTTGCAAGGCTTCCGAGTCTCGTTGCTTGTCACATTGGGGCGCATCAAGCAAACAATTTTAGGGGGGGGGAAGGAGAATTAACTTTTGGGGATGAGGAAATATAAAAAGTTGGACCATTCTTTAACGATCTAAAGTATAAGTGATAGAAATGAGTTTGTTTTTACGAGGATAGGTGAAAATCTGTACAGGCACTAGGAACCCCGTAGTTCCTAGTAGTGTGGGACTCCAACCCACTAAAAACACCTCCCTTAATGCTACAACTGAGCAAGCATATCCAGCAACTTCTCCTTCATGTTTCCTTCACGGGTAATGGGGGTGCAGCCCAGTGGATAATCCCAAGATTATTCTGTCTTCCTCTCACGTAGAGTTTTATGGATCTACACATATTAATTGCTTTCTATTTCGATACCAGATAATGTAGCTTCTGTCTTTTGAGTCGTCTCGGGACGTGTGGAGCTTCTTCCACCACGTGTCGCATTATTGTGTTATCGTGGATCTGAATCCTCTGGTCATGTTTATCTGCATATTTTGTTATTATCTCGTTGACATATTCTACATTGTGCTCTCAATAGGAATGAATGAAGATAAAAAATGCAGTGCATTACTATCAACAGACTAAGTTTATAACTTAC
Source organism: Magicicada septendecula (assembly GCA_034769895.1). Taxonomy (NCBI): domain Eukaryota; kingdom Metazoa; phylum Arthropoda; class Insecta; order Hemiptera; family Cicadidae; genus Magicicada; species Magicicada septendecula. The sequence continues at coordinate 54,694,002 of CM068373.1, forward strand.
AATATCTACAATAATAATATCTACTAACAGTTTAAAATACACACTACTCACTATTCATTTAAGTTGTGTATCAAACAAAAATTAACATGCTAGTAAGGTACTGTTACAACTTAAAGTAATTTTAGTTTAAAAGCATGATAAATTACCTTATTTCAAATCCGTCCTGTGACTTCGTTGCGTTGTTTTTGTTGTTACGCCTTTCGGGAACTATGTCCCATCATCAGACTATCACTCGGGAAGAGATCGTCAAATATTAAAATTCATAAAAGTACATTATTTAAACACAAGTGTCCGACTCGGTGCGCACCGTGTAACGTTCGGTCTGATAACGTATCAGACCGAACGTTACACGTTACACGGTGCTATCTTCCCGAGTGATACGTCTGATGATGGGACATAGTTCCCGAAACGCGTAACAACAAAAACAACGCAACGAAGTCACAGGACGGATTTGAAATAAGGTAATGTATTATCAAAAACGTGACTTGGACCATAATCAACAATGTTTAAACTAAAATCATGAACCTACATAACGTGATATGAATTTTGCATCATAATCATAGTCACAAAATCATTCTATAATCACAAGACAAAGAGAAAAATTTCGTCTGATGTGACCATTTGGGGAGGGGAAATTTCCATGAAAGAAAGAGCTCCGTATTAATGATTTCGCAATAGTTTATCTTATCTGCCTTTAACGTGCTTGTTTTCTTAAGTACTGTTTGAACTTAGTATAGACTAAGAGGAAATTCGAATTCAAAAGTTTAGATTTTGCCCGTTTGTCGATGGCTATTTAGCATGTTACTTTGATGTTATCCTTCGCAGTCCCAAGTGTAGTTCACTACAAGGACTTATACATTTTTATAGGGGAAAGTACCGACTTAAAGGAATTCGTAGCCTTTCCACATCACAAGTTTCTCAAAAATACAGCTTATACAGCTGGTGCTTATGTTGGTGACAAAATCGAATCGTCCAACAAACAAAATTTAATTTTATATTATAAATATATTATATTATAATTTTATTTATAACATACTTTTCCACCCACATTTGAGTGAGTGAGTGAGTGAGTGAGAGAGAGAGAGAGTGTGTGTGTGTGTGTGTGTGTGTGTGTGTGTGTGTGTGTGTGTGTGTTAATATTCTACTTTTATTATTTAGTATAAAGCAAGTATATTAGTATTCAAGTTCTTAAGCTTTCACGCTACTATTATCAGCCGAGCTGTTAGGCCTTGGTCCACAGTTGTTGCTCCACAAAAGTTTCGGTCCCACCATCGGAGACCATCATCAATGTCTAAGATTGGCACGGTGTTCGCCAGTTCATATCAAGATGAGATAGAGAGAGTAGTCAATACGTTCACTGATGATGATGGTCTCCGATGGTGGGCCGAAACGTTTGTCAACAGCAACAACTGTGTATCACGGCCTAACAGCCCGGCTGATATTAGCAATTTCAATAATATATTAGCATTTTTAGTCGTCATCATCACTTCACGGATAGAATTTCTCCAGTTCCGGCCTCATGACTCCAGCCATCTTGTAACTGGCCTGCCCACACATCTTCCAGCCGGTTCACACTCATAAGCCTACTTCAGAAAGCGGGTATTGTTAATTCTTTCTAGATGTTGTTTCCAGCAATTTCTATAATTCTGAATGAGTTCATTTAGGGAAATTATATCAAGTTCACGTCTAATACACTCGTTTATTATATGATAGAGTCGCGTATCTTTACCGATCTCAAATAGCTCATTTCTACAGCCTGTAATTGGCACCAGTCCTTCTTCCTTATAGTCCAGGTCTCGCATCCATATAGCAATGCTGGGACTGCCATTGTCTTATAGAATTGATACACGTCTCTTGTCTAGCTTTCCTTTTCAATGTCCTTCTCAGTATTTCACATATAGTTTGTAACCTGCCCATAGTTTATTGCTGACATCATCACTACCTCTATAAGAAATACTACAACCAAGGTAACTTGAATGTAGTTTCTATAAGCTGGTCATTTAACAAAATTTTTAATTACCATGGGATATTTTCCACAAAAGCCATAACCTTTGTTTTTTGCAGTTGAAATTTTTAAATTACACTCCTTACTTATCTGTTGGAGGAAATATAAACTGTAGTAGTATTAGTATTATTTTGTTCTGTAGACACTGCTGTGTCTGGTCTCATATAACAAACGTAAAGCGTGCATCGTAACAGAAGCGAGATTTGTGAAAGGCGTGTACGGAACTGATTATGTGCATGCGAGAGGGTTGTTCATAGTATCTGTGTAAAAATGATGTGAAGTGAAAAAATATATTAAGAATTATTTAAATATAATTATTTCACTACCGACTCGGAACACAAATTTTTATGGGTAAAAACGTAAATGTTTTACCTTATAACCTGAACCGGTTTTCGCTTTTCAGGTAATAACAGGAAAAGGGAAAACCGGTTCAGGCTATAAGGTAAAACATTTACGTTTTTGCCCATAAAAATGTGTGTTCCGAGTCGGTAGTGAAATAATTATATTTAGTTGAGTAACGGACACGTCATGGACAACGAAATCCAAGAATACACAAATAATCTTGTTTGTGTAGTTTCATTCAGTTTACGCAGAATCTGCTGAGTTATGTAGGTAGTACATATTCGTATAATCCGAAAATTGCGTGAGTGCTTATCTAGCTCCACAACGTAGGCCTACTCCAGCTGTATTTATTGTTCACTACCGGCAGTTAATCCTCCATTTAACCTTTGAAATTCGATTAGCTCGGGAACTAAAACAAATTTATAACATTTTTTTAGGACGAACTCATAAAAAATTTTATATGTTCACTAGACGTAACGGTTTCCTGGGTTGTATGTAATTAAAACAAAACGTGCCCCTTTCGTGTAGCGTTATTTACGAGGTTTGATCAAAAAGCCCATGTAGTTCTTGTTTATTTTAAAATTTATGCCTTCATTCATCGACACTTATACGTACTGCTCCCTTCAAAGGAGTCTCAGTCAAATGTAACACTATTAAGCCAGGCGTTTTGCAGTCATAAAAATAATTCAAGCATGCACTTTTTGGTACAGCCTTGAGCTCGCTTAGCGATTTTTGTTTTACGTCTTCAACGGTCGCTAAACGTTGTCCTTTCGTGGAAATTATCACTATTGGGAGGAGGAAAGATCGCGCTGGGACACATCTGGTGAATACGGCAGTTGCCGTGTCATCATTATGACGTTTTCTTTTGTCTAGCCTGGCAAAATTCTAAACAAACAATGACATGCGTCCAGGCGCATTATCGGGCTGCAATTGTCATATATTATTCTTCCGTAAATATGGCCGTTTTCTACGAATAGCTTCATACAAATGGCGTGAAGTGTCCTCTTTATTTACCACTACGACTAGCGATGAAATTTCATGGAACACAAAAACATAATCTTCGCCTGACAACCACTACCTTCAGTTTATTTATGGCAGTCTTTGAAGCTTGTTAACCGCTTGTTCACACACAGCAGTCTCGCCAGAAGCCTTCTGAACACGTTTACCAGGACAGAGCAGTTTATCTTTCAGTTTATACAACATTTAATTCATGTTCTTCAATCTTGCATTGTAGAATGACACAAAATCGCCTAACACACCTAAGGATGACTTCCAATTAGTAAAATGTGAAATCTAAACTATCCATGAAATAGGACTAAAATTTTAGACGATTGCCACTAACACGTGCACCAACATCACATAAAAACAGTTTTTTAATCGCACTGTGGAAATTGGAAAATTGCACAAACGTTTTGATCAAAACTTGTATATTTAAAATACGACCTTGAATTACGGCAATTCGGATTGAGAGAAACACCGCGCCGGGTTCTCCATGTGTCGAATGAATGGAGTACCATATTATCGTGTGTCAGCTACGCACAGGGAAGGAAAGGGGTGTATCGATTGCCCACTCAGGGCGAAGCAACCACCACCGATAGCCCGGCGGAATGTGGAATTTAATTTTCATGTTGCATTTTTTTATTTAATTTCCTGGACGGTGAGTGCGCACAGATATATACAAATACCTTCACGTAGTTTGGGGAGCCGAACCGTTTTTGCCGGGTCTCTAGCGTTCCCGTTGTTACCAAGTAGAATGAAGCCCAGTCGCAAACAAAATATAATTTTGATACAACAATCAGATCGTGATTGTGATTGTTCACTTTTCATTTGTTTTCGTCTGTCATCATTTGCCCGAGAGTTCTGTATGTTAAAACAGTGTTGAATGTACCGGAACACCGCTCCTTTAGTTTGCTAAACGGTAAACATTGTATAAAATGTTATTGTTGTTAAAATTCATTCCCTGGCTGTTTGGCCGTGCTTCATTGTTGTCTACAAAAACAGACGTTTCGGCAGTGCCATCGACTGCCATCATCAGTGTAAACAGTGATGACTAACGTCTACCACGTTACGTTAACGTAACTCGATTTTACAGAACAAATGTGGGGCCAGAAGAAATATCTGGAGTGAGCAATTAGGGTGCAATAAAAAGAAACCCAAGACAGGTATTTTACAACCTCCTCTATACCTGCCCACAGTCATTGTTGTAAGAAACAGTTCTAGTACTGAGCCGTGACAAACTAAGGCGCGAGGTTCACACACGCACAAACACACAACATCTAACAAATGAATAAACGATAGCAGTATGAATATTGTTCTATTGGTCTACACCATTTACGTATACATGAACACTCGAGAGTGTATCGCAAACAAGCAAATGGGCCACAATTTGAAATAAATGTTGTTCTTTACATGTATATTATGTGTTGGTGGGAGGGTAGCTTGATGGTAGACGTGAGATAAGTAGTGGGTACATTACAGAGAGAGAGAGAGAGAGAGAGAGAGAGAGAGATGGATGGATGGAACTAGTGTAAAGAGCGTGTACGTGTATATGACGTGTACAATGACTATATTCAGGCATATCGGCTCCGTTATAAGGAACTAGTTCTTCCGTTTCCAAAATGATCAGTGTAAGGCAATACTTGCAGGTAGGAGACGAGGCTGTAAAACTGTTCCTCAAGACCTCTCGAGGTCGTGTTTATTGCAGGCCTATTGTTCGCGCAAGGAACACTTTGGGGTTCCACACGTATCACCTTTACCCTTTATTTAAACACTTTTGCTTGTTTTTTACGTAAATACTTTAGTCTGTTTTGCCTGTCTGTCGGTTGTGGGACAGAGTATTGTTTTATTTTTTTATTTGCGATGTTTTAGTGATTGTTTTTACCTGAAGACGACTACAGATTTGTTGCATGGCCGAAACGTCGGTTTATATCAAAAAGCAGTGACGGAAGAAGTCTGTCTCTCTGGTAAGCCTAATGTTATCGGCTTATCTGTATTCAACCGCATGGTTCCTCTTCTCTTTTGTACCTTTATGGCTGAACGGAAACTGTAACATGTACGCACTGCAGGAGAAGCGATCTTCCAAGAAGACGTCCAAGCGAAGGGGAACCACAGCAAGAAGCCGAGTGAACACGTCTTCCAAAATACAACAGAATGTAGAGACTTACAGCATTACACACGGGTGCAAAATTTGAACTTATAAACAAATATATACGCAGACTGCATGGCTTGTAAGGTCACGTAGACAGTTATAGAGCAAATTGTAAATCCTACAAATATATACCCAGACTGCCATGGCTTGTAAGGTCACGTAGACAGTTATAGAGCAAACTGTAAATCCTACAAATATATACCCAGACTGCATGGCTTGTAAGGTCACGTACGCAGTTATAGAGCAAATTGTAAATCCTACAAATATATACCCAGACTCCCTGCATGGCTTGTAAGGTCACGTACGCAGTTATAGAGCGAATTGTAAATCCTACAAATATATACCCAGACTGCACGGCTTGTAAGGTCACGTACACAGTTATAGAGCAAATTGTAAATCCTACAAATATATACCCAGACTGCACGGCTTGTAAGGTCACGTACACAGTTATAGAGCAAATTGTAAATCCTACAAATATATACCCAGACTGCCATGGCTTGTAAGGTCACGTAGACAGTTATAGAGCGAATTGTAAATCCTACAAATATATACCCAGACTGCACGGCTTGTAAGGTCACGTACACAGTTATAGAGCAAATTGTAAATCCTACAAATATATACCCAGACTGCACGGCTTGTAAGGTCACGTACACAGTTATAGAGCAAATTGTAAATCCTACAAATATATACCCAGACTGCCATGGCTTGTAAGGTCACGTAGACAGTTATAGAGCAAACTGTAAATCCTACAAATATATACCCAGACTGCATGGCTTGTAAGGTCACGTACGCAGTTATAGAGCAAATTGTAAATCCTACAAATATATACCCAGACTCCCTGCATGGCTTGTAAGGTCACGTACGCAGTTATAGAGCGAATTGTAAATCCTACAAATATATACCCAGACTGCACGGCTTGTAAGGTCACGTACACAGTTATAGAGCAAATTGTAAATCCTACAAATATATACCCAGACTGCACGGCTTGTAAGGTCACGTACACAGTTATAGAGCAAATTGTAAATCCTACAAATATATACCCAGACTGCACGGCTTGTAAGGTCACGTACACAGTTATAGAGCAAATTGTAAATCCTACAAATATATACCCAGACTGCACGGCTTGTAAGGTCACGTACACAGTTATAGAGCAAATTGTAAATCCTACAAATATATACCCAGACTGCACGGCTTGTAAGGTCACGTACACAGTTATAGAGCAAATTGTAAATCCTACAAATATATACCCAGACTGCACGGCTTGTAAGGTCACGTACACAGTTATAGAGCAAATTGTAAATCCTACAAATATATACCCAGACTGCACGGCTTGTAAGGTCACGTACACAGTTATAGAGCAAATTGTAAATCCTACAAATATATACCCAGACTGCACGGCTTGTAAGGTCACGTACACAGTTATAGAGCAAATTGTAAATCCTACAAATATATACCCAGACTGCACGGCTTGTAAGGTCACGTACACAGTTATAGAGCAAATTGTAAATCCTACAAATATATACCCAGACTGCACGGCTTGTAAGGTCACGTACACAGTTATAGAGCAAATTGTAAATCCTACAAATATATACCCAGACTGCACGGCTTGTAAGGTCACGTACACAGTTATAGAGCAAATTGTAAATCCTACAAATATATACCCAGACTGCATGGCTTGTAAGGTCACGTACGCAGTTATAGAGCAAATTGTAAATCCTTTATAACCGTTTTCTGCAAAGATGCAATAAGTGTAGGAGGCGCATTGTACGTGTGTATGTGCGGTAACGAAAGAAAAGCAGAAACTAAAAAACTTTTATGTACGGTATTCATAAAATATACGCCGTCTGTTTAGAGAGGGAAACCGGCCGGGCGTGGCGTGGCGGTGGGAATTTTTAGTTTATATTGTTTCTGCGCGTGTTTCATTTTAATGCCGCTCTGCCTGTGTAATACGCGCCGTATTTTCTCGTTGTAAAAACTCAGTAAGATAAAGTTTCTTCTACTTATTGTTATTTATGAAACCTTTAGCGCGAGGCCCGAAAGAAAAGCGGCGGCGAGCCGGACTCGGGGCGTCGAGTAAATTGCTGCGTACGGCGCACGCCATTTATGTTCATATGGAGACGCTGCGAGATACATCACTACAGATTAAACTACTTACTGCCCGTTACGGATGGAAAACTTTTCCCAACGAACAACATTAATATAACGCACACCGACTATACGGGGTATTCTTGGAACGAACACAATATGTATTCCTGTATTGAAACTTAGTTCAATATAAACACGTTCTTCCCTCTACCTTATTCTTCTTATCCCGTAGGGGTATGGCGGCAGTAGTAACAGGTTTCAATGGCCACTTTTGTCCTCTCTACAAACCCGTGTACATTGCACCGACCGTACTGCTTCACGCACATTGGCGTATCTAGAAGATGGAAGATGGTCTGGGGGGGGGGGGTCCGGTCGAGTCGGCTTCTTCAAAAAAAAAAAAAGAAATGAAGAGTAATCAATATTAATTACACTTTAAAGTGGCTGAAAAACTTGTGATAATGTCCTGAAATCAGTCCCATTAAAGTAAACGGTAATAACGCAGTAAAAGTACACGCTATTGAAACATTGTTCACAAGATACTTATTGATTGAATTAATTTTCCTATATCTCATATATCAATCGTATGCGCAAAAGCTGTGTAATAAACCTGTTGGTATACTGTATTTAAAAAAAAAAAAGTTACCACTATATTTCCATACACTACTGAAAAAATAAAAAACAATCTAAAAATTAAGAGATTAACAGAATTCTTCAACTTTTTTCGACCCTCTGGGGGGGGGGGGTATATATGAATGTGGTATGAGAGAAAATACAAGTGTATGAGACTGCGGGGTCGCATTATTACAGTATTTTTATCAAGCGTTTAACGAACGTATCGCTAGTATTACATAATGTACAGTAGTTTCCGTCAAGTGATTGCGTACTGTAACGTGGCAGCGATATGCTCGCTTGCACGCACTCGCATGTCAGATAGAGAAATCTCCATCACTGCTTTCTGTTACGGGTACGTGGAGGTTTTTATTTATGATGATAACTACAGGTTATCGGGTGAAAAGGGTTGAAATAACTGTCGGCGCGAGCGCGCGACACTTTCAATTTCATCCAGACGAAAGGTCATCGTAAAATAAATTGTAATTTACATATATACGGGCGGTGAGTGTCGGCGACAAGCGACTGATAACGTGTAACGTAACGTCAGCGCTCTCCACGTTGATAACATCTCTCGTTCCCCTGGGTGTATAGTCAATATGAATACAACGTGTCCACGCGTTGTACTAACATTGACAAGTCGGTCCCAGCGCAGGAATTTCACACTGACCACTACACTCGACACGCACCCTCGTCGCTTTATGTTTAGTGGAACCCAATCTTCCGGTCACGTAGAACTACATACCGCTGTGTATTGTTTAAATGATTATTTTATCAGCCGGGCTGTTAGGTCGTGGTTCATAGTTGTTGCTGTTGACAAACGTTTCGACCCCACCATCGGAAACCATGATCAGTGTCTAGATTGGCACGGTGTCCGACAATTCGCCTCAGAGATTAGGTAAAGACTATCATTGGCGTGGGGTGGGTACATAACAGCTGTTGCCGTTTGTGATAGGCCTAAAACTTAACCAAAAGTTAGTTCGAATTGTTTCTGTACCAAGTGTTCTTCTTAGGGCAAAAATATTCTTTTTAGAGCCAAAATGTTTTTTTTTTTTTAGAGCATTTTCTATCATTCGCTGGCAGAAGAAGAGGGTTCCGCTTGAACGGGATCTGACTCCATTATACTTACACAGAATACATCCAAAAACAAATAATGGAATTACAAGTAATAAAGACGAACAGCGAAACACATAACTAAACGAACAAAACACAAATAGGTAGATGTTGCACGTTGGTTCCGAAAACGAACGTAGCTGCTAACTGAGCGTTTTGCCGGTTTGTACAGCGGCAACACATTGGGTGGGCGAATGTGTCCTCACCCTCCACAGTTTCTACAGTGACAACTACTACGAGGTCAATGACCGTTCGCAGTAAAACATCACCGATGTCTGAGCCGCCAACACAAGACGTTGCAAGTACCCAGCAGTTTGAAAGCAATGATACGCTTTACTTCAAGTTTTCCTACTAATATCGTTCGGATTTCAAATTATTCAATAACTAAAGTATTTATTCTGCGATATAATTAATATTATTTTCTGTTATTTCCAGTACTGTCGCCGTCGGCAACAGCGGTTACATGGACACCACGCTACTGCTTTAAATTATTATTACCAGCCGGGCTGTTAGGCCGTGGTTCATTGTTGTTGCTGTTGACAAACGTTTCGACCCCACCATCGAAAGCCATCATCAGTGTCTTAGGTTTGTCACGGTGTCCGACAATTCACCTCAGAGATGAGATAAAGACCATGTATTTTGCCTGAGAAGGGGCCCTGTTATAAAAACTTTTGTAACATCACGATTAAGCTGGAAATCGGCATCAATCAATCTAGCATCAGGTGTTCCCAATCACCTATCCTATTTAATAGGAGGCTTTCTCTCCTTCGATTCAAAACGGGGGAACGGTGTTTGAAGGTATCCACGGACTCCATGTGCAGCTGAGGGTACAGTACAACATCTTGATTTGCTCAAAGAGAACGTGATGATCAGAGTTGGAGAGTACATGCTCGGCGACCGCAGACTTCTTCGTAACTCTAAATCTTAGCCCTCGTAGAAACGTATGTACCGTCACGAGGTGGAAAGCAGCATCGACCAATCAGCATCAAGTGCTTGCTATCTGATCGGCTTGGGAGGAGCACAGAAGGACCACGGGCTAACAGGCAGGTTGATAATAATAATTTCAACAATGTTGAAGCCGGCTGCGAAAGCTTAAAGGGAACTGTTTTTGTGTTCTTGAAAAGTCACAAAGCGAATACAACAAAACTGTTGACTACAATAATCTTTCGATAATTATTTTAAGCTCCGTTGGTTTGTGTATAATTAAACTAGCGAAGCGAGTTCTCAGTTTTAACTGGACCGTTTGTCATCTACCTGTCTGTATGTCTGTCTCTTTGGTGCATGTCTCACGATAACTTCTGAACGCATCAACCTATTTTCGACACACGTGGCATGCATGTCCACAACCTTATTGTTGTAGAGATTGATCCCATTCCCCAAAATGCGGTGGTGGGAGACATTATTTTTTCAAAATAGTGAAAAAAACGCAAAAGTCCATTCTTTGAGGTATCAAATTAAACAGTGTTCAACTCTACCATTTCTAATTTTCAAAATTTCAAACTTTTTGACGCCAGGACCCTAAAAAGTGGGTGAATATTTTGATAAAATCGCAAAATCACCGTTCCATAAATACCTACGGTGATGGAGAAAAAAATCGTGTTCGAGATAAACGCTGATTCTGATTGTACTACCCTCAAAACATGAAGAAAAGTCATTTTCCGAAATGTGTGTGTGTGTGTGTGTGTGTGTGTGTGTGTGTGTGTGTGTGTGTGTGTGTGTGTGTGTGGAATTTTTTTATGGCAACCGATAACAGCCGCAAATTCAAACAGAATCAAATAATTTTTTGCATACATCCCTAAATTGTAGAGGACTCAAGGCCTATTGTTTTTGGTGAAGATCGGTTAAGGGAAAGGGGTAGTTTACCTGCAACGTTTTATGTTTTAACAAGGGTAATTTTTTCTATGACGAACGGTAACTGCCGCACATTCAAACAGAATCAAATAATTTTTGGCATACATCCCTAAATTGTAGAGGACTCAAGGCTTATTGATTTTGGTGAAGATCGGTTAAGAGAAAGAGGTAGTTTACCTGCAACGTTTTATGTTTTAACAAGAGTAAGGTACTTAATTTTGATAAATAAAGTATCCTGATAAGAAGATCATAATAATGCACTGTAGAAACGTAGATGAAATATCTATAAATGAAGAGGCTAGTTGAAGGGGTGGGGGTAATTTTCTATAAATGAAAATTATAGTTGAAGGGGGAGGGGAATATTTTTTATATGTGTACTACGTTATCGGCAACAAAGAAGTAGTTTGTTGTTAAAATTCCTTCCCGGGCTGTTTGGCCGTAGGCCAATATTTTCTGGAAAACCAGACGTTTCGCCAATGCCATCGACTGCCATCATCAGTGATAATCGAGTGCGATAACGTGAGGTGGTATACGATAGTGACCACATTACTGTGGTTAAGGCTGAAGCAATAAGTAGAAAGAAGTAGTTTCTATGGAAATATTTCATTTAGAAAATGATTTTAAATATAAATCTTAGAACATGGAAGTCATGTATGGTTCTCCATACCGATATTTGTATTCTTGAAAAGTCACAAAGCGAATACAACAAAACTGTTGACCACAGTAATCTTGCGATAATTTTATTTTAAGACTCCGTTGTTTTGTGCATAATTGAACGAGCAGAGCTTTTAACTCGACCATTTGGCATATTTGTCTGTCTGTGTCTGTCTGTCTCTTTGTGGTATGTATCACGATAACATTTGAACGCATCTACCGATTTTCGGCAAGCGTGGCATGCGTGTCCACAACATTATTGTTTTAGAGATTGATCCCCCCCCCCTAAAATAGGGTGATGGGAGGCGCTTTTTTTCAAAATTGTGAAAAAACCGCAAAAATCCATTTTGTAAGGTATCAAATTAAGAGTGTTCAACTCCAGCATTTTAAATTTTCAAAATTTCAAACTTTTTGACGCCAGGACCCTAAAGTGGGTGAACATTTTTATATAATCACAAAAATTCACGTGGAGTAGCCTATCATATTAAAGGGAATTGTAACTAAAATCTGAATTTAGTGTTTCGTTTCGCAAAATTTCAACAAATTTTTAGACGCCAGGGTCGAAAAAGGTGGCCAAAATTTTCATAAAAATTTCCATGTGGGGTATCAGATTAATGAGAATTGAATATAGTCTACAGTTTTAGAAATTGCAATTTTTTAGACGCCGGGGCCCGAGAAAGGGATCAATAATTTTTTAAAATTGTGAAACTGTAATTGTTATTTTACTAAAAAAAATTTGTATTGTAATCGGGATTGTTTTCAATTTTCCTGATAACTGAAAAACTTCTGATATTTAAATTTATTCTTCTTCTTCTCCTCTTCAAAGATTAGATTATATAAACCAGTTCCGGCACCCACCTCATCCTCGGACGACCCACCTCTCTTCTATCTTGCAATATATAATTTAAAGTATTTCGAAGAAACTGCATTTTAGCACTCTGAATCTTGCCGCTTTCCTTTTTTGTCATGACCCACTCTCATAAATCAATGCGGGTATTGCGATTGTCTTATAAAATTATTAACTATTATATTAAAATTCTATTAAAATGTATATTTATTTAATAATATAAATAGTCTACTAATTTAGTGTAATATCTTTAACGAGTTACTTACAAAGGAACTCTTAATAATTTAGTGTAATACAATTTATTTTATCTGTTTCGTTCAAAATAGTGAGCGAGTTGTGCAGCTACTAGTTGTATTTAGTCCGCAATAAATTCATATAATTTTTAAGTGGAATTAATTCGACGTTACTGCTATTTATAGTATATTCATAGACGGGCTTCTGATCTTGAATGAATAGGGTTATATTTGTACTAGATCAGAGTAGAGAAGCAATACAATGCCAGCTCGGATCGGGTAGCAGGGGCGGATTCACAAATCGTTCTTGGAGGAAAGCAGTGAAAGACAGTTTGTTATTGAATGAAATATTTAATCATAAGGACGTTACTCCTATCCGAACCTAAGAAGAGAAAATGTTATATAACATTCTATTTTAGTGTATAATTCTGTGAGTTCCAGTTTCAAAATTATCTCCACTAGCTTTTTCGGTGTCGTGAAAATATTTTCGCTGTCATAAAGTTGTAAATAAGCCAACACAATATAGACGCATCTGTGGAACGATTCATACGTATTTGAAAAATAACACACGGAAGGATACCCGAATGAAATTTTATAAAACTGTGGCTGTCCCCACATTCCTGTATGCTAGTGAGACGTGGACTCTTCCAGAGGATTCAGGCAGCCGAAATGAAATTTCTAAGAGGGACGCAAAGTTGTTTTCTCTTGGATCGGAGAAGGAACGAGGATATTAGACGCGATTTAAGCGTTGTATCATCGCACCAGATGATTGAAGACCACAGGAGGAGATGGTGTGAACACTTGATTCGCATGCCTGATATCCGTCTACCTCTGGCTGCCTTGGGTTATCACCGTACTGGGAAGAGAGATGTCGGTAGACCGAGGAGGAGATGGGTTCCGGAACAGGTCTAAGGCCTAGTCCTTGAAGTGGTGGTGGTGGTGCTGATGATGATGATGATAAAGTTGTAAAATAACTCAGAACCATTAAGTCTTTTTCAAACGTTCTTGTCCCTATTTCCACGGGTCGACGTTAGATTCATTAAAAAAACCAAGAACTTGGCTGGCTCCCAGTAATCGGTTTGCACTGTATCGTTTCTATTACATGTATTTGATGTTTTCAGCATTATCGTTCTACATGTAAGATACAAAAACCTTAAATGATTCGTCGGTCTGTATGACTAATAGTCATACATTTAGTGTGTTTGAATCAGTTTCTACGGTTACAGATGTGCATTTCCTCATATTTCATCATCATCATCATCATCATCATCACCACCACTCCAAATATTAGACCTTAGACCTGTTCCGGAACACATCTCCTCTTCGGTCTACCGACATCTCTCTTCCCAGTAGGGTGATAACCCAAGGCAGCCACTGGTAGACGGATATCAGGCACGCGATTCAAATGGTCAAACCATCTCCGTCTGTGGTCTTCAATCTTCTGGTGCAATGATACAATGAGTTCTGTAACTAACATATATTTTTACTTAAGCAGGTTACTGGCCTGCTGTAAAGCCCCCAACCTAGAAGACCAGGAACTTTGATTTCGGGCTGCTCTTCCCCTAGAGAGTTGCTTTCACCTCTGCTGACGAGCTCTGTCTGGCCGATCGCAGTATACTAACTTAGCCCATGTGTGCAGCCGTTGGCCTACTGTAGGCTCCTCCGTCTCCACACTAGATGCACACCCTGCTGCCGATGTGCACCATCCTGCCAGGTCAGGATCCAGGATACCCCCAGGCTGCCATGACAGAACCCCCATCTCTCGTTTGCTTACCGATCCACTCCGCCGAAGGGATTGGCTACCACAACCTTGGAATGGGTTGCTCGGCGTAACAGGGCCCACCAACGTGTAGGTGAGAGTAGAGTTGGGGAGGAGAGGCTAGTGCATTTCTCTTCAATAAAAACATATGTTCGCGTTACATCCCCTTTCGGACCCCTTCCTCGTATTTAACATTGGAAATATTAAAATTAAATAAAATTGTTAAATCACAATGAAAACATTTGTAAATAATCGGAATAATTTTTCTATAGTGGTGTGCAACAGTGATTATTCTGTTTGTGATTATAACGACTAACACAACTTTTTTAATCAAATAAATATAATTTATTACTGAAAAATTATTTATTAGAAAAGTTGTTTTTATTTTACAGATTATTTTAATATGTGTGTGCGCGCGCGCGCGTAGATAAATAATTTCACTCGTGAAATTATCGCTGGTAAATAATGTCACTAATTCTTTTTAATTACAGATATTGTTTCGATTCCGTCATCGTTTTGAACAGCGTAAACGCGCAATACGATTATTTATTTAAACAGAATATTGCGTTCTGTTGTTTAATCACACACAACGCTCCTGATTTCTGTCTATTATTTGTTAATTGGATTCGTTTTTAATTTGGCGTCTGTTCGTCCTCAGCCCCCCTAATCATGTTTGTTTTGTGTCAGCCTTTTATTTCATTTAATTTGTTTATTAACATTTTTTATTAAACGTCAACTTGTTTGTCAACATCATCAGTTGTTGTTTATTCGACTCTTTTCCTCTGTATCGATGCCGTTGTGTTGATGGGGTCATATGTTGTAATGTTACTCCGTTACGGAACGTTCTACTTGTTTCTCGGCAGAGCCCAGCTGTAATGTGTGTGTGATTCTTAACATCCGTTAACGAGGCTGTTCCAGACTCTCCGGTCCGCGCGCACCGTGTTCAAGGCTCTAGTGTTGACGCGTATTATGGATTATTCTGGAATCTCAGCCGGGTATAAATATGGGCATTCAGCGGTGCTTAGTTTCATTTGAAGTGGCGATTTATTCAAATGAGGTTCGAGTTATTGTCGGGGCGATTTACACAGTGCGTCTCAAGTGGTGTATTAGTAAAATGTGATTATAGTGCGGGATTCTTTGTAGTAGTTGACATTATTATTTGTGTGTACAGATTAACTTGAATTGTTGTATAATCTTGTTGAATAACTTGTTGATTACAAACTGTTAATTGTGATAATTAAAGCTGGTTTTTAGTGATTTTATTGGTGTCTCGTATTTTGTTTTCCACTGTACCATACGACGATCAAGGAGACTTCGTTACAATATCGTTTTGTACAAAATTAAAACTTTTAACGTGATATTTTTCCCAACTGTTTCTCCTGTTAGAAGTCTTTTATTTACAAGAGGTATTTTATTTACCGTTTGTTTTCAGATTACACTGAATATAAGGTGTGTACGGCTTGAGAAGGAGCATCACATTCTACATGCTCTACAAACACAAGCACGTTTCCAAGCTCTTCAGAAATTGTCTTTATTTATTCTTGACGGCCCAAGTCTCTGATGCATACGTCACATTCTTCTTCAGCGCTACAGCCCAGCGTAAGCCCAGGCTTCCAACAACAGTCTTCTCGAATGTCACCTGTCCATTACCATCTCAGTGTAACGCTTCACATCCATTCTTCTGATACCTTCCACGAGAGCATCCAACCATCTTATCCTAGGTTCCCAATTCTGGTTTTATAGAATTGCGCCCTCAGGATTTTCTTTGGCATACGCTGGCTGATCATCCACGTGACCTAGCCGTTGTACTCGTACACAACAAATTGCTGCAATATAAAACACAGCAATGTGTTTTCTCACGGCGTTTTATTTCATTTATTTTCTTTATTAACATTGTTAAAATATTAATTTATTCGTAAATATCATCAGTTGTTTTTTATTCTACTCTTTTCCTCTGTATCGATGGTGTTGTGTCGATGGGGTTGTACGAGGGTCATTCAATAAGTAAACAGACAAACAGTTGTAGAAAAGAAATCAATTGTAGCAGTTGATTGAAACTTTTAGAACTGTTACCTGGCAACGTCGTTGTGAGTTTTGATTAGCTGTTCAATAATATATTGCATAAACATAACCAATACAGTTTTATTTACGATGGCGTGTCCTCTTGAGGACAGTATTTTCGAAGAACAGCGTTCTGTTATAAGATTTTTGGATTTGGAACCACTATAACCACTAACTTGGATTCACTATTTTGAACCTGAGTCAAAGCGACAAAGCATGGAGTGGAAGCATCCCAGTTCACCCGCCAAAAAGAAATTCAAAACCCAGCCATCGGGCGGTAAGGTGATGTTAACCATCTTTTGGAGTTCCCAAGGCCCAATTTTCTGTGATTACCTACAAGACCAGCGTACCATCAATAATCAATATAACCCTATTCACTCAAGATCAGAAACCCGTCTATGAATATACTATAAATAGCAGTAACGTCGAATTAATTCTACTTAAAAATTATATGGATTTATTGCGGACTAAATACAACTAGTAGCTGCACAACTCGCTCACTATTTTGAACGAAGGAGATAAAATAAATTGTATTACACTAAATTAGTAGACTATTTATATTATTAAATGAATTGAAATTTATTCTGACATGATTGTGAACAAAGTTAAGCCTGCATTGAAGAAGAAATGTCCGGGATGGCAGAGGAAAGGTGTGAGTCGTCTTCACGATAATGCCCGCCCACACACAGCAAAACTGACGCTCGAAACAATAAAAAAAGTAGGTTGGGAGATCCTGCCTCATCCCCCTTATAGCCCTGACCTTGCCCCATCTGACTTTTTCTTGTTTGGCCCACTCAAGGAGACTTTGCGTCGTGTCAAGTTCAACAGCAATGAAGAAATGAAGGAAAAAGTCCAAAACTGGCTTCGACATCAAGGTAAAGAATTCTTTGCTGAGGGAATAAAAAAGCTTGTAAAGAGATGGGACAAGTGCATAGACGTTGCTGGAGATTACGTTGAAAAGTGAAAAAAAATTGTATTGATTGAATAAAACGTTTTTGCTCCACAGCTGTTTGTTTGTTTACTTATTGAATGACCCTCGTATTTTATATCGTTTTATACGAAATAAAACTTTTTATATATGACACACTCGTCGTTTGTTCCCAACTTGTTTCTCCACTTAGAAGTGTCTTTTATTTACCTTTTGTCTTCAAATTACACTCAATGTTAAGGTTTGCCCGGCTTCAGAACAAGGAGCATCACATTCCACGTGCTTTACAAGCGCAAGCACATTTCGAAGCTTTTCAAATATTTCGTCTTCTTCTTCTGTCAGAACCACGAGCCGCCACTGCATTTAACGCTTGGTTGATTTAACATGTTTAAATTATGCTTGTTTACCACACGTACTACGAGCACATTTCACGCCGGAAAGCAAACTGTGCGAGCAGTTACCAGCAACAGACACACACGACCAAACACGTACTACGAGCACACTTCACGCCGGAAAGCACACTCTGCAAGCAGTGAGCAGCAACAGACACACACGACCAAACGCGTACTACGAGCACACTTCACGCCGGAAAGCACACTCTGCAAGCAGTTACCAGCAACAGACACGCAGGACCAAACACGTACTACGAGCAAACTTCACGCCGGAAAGCACACTCTGCAAGCAGTTACCAGCAACAGACACACACGACCAAACACGTACTACGAGCACACTTCACGCCGGAAAGCACACTCTGCAAGCAGTTACCAGCAACAGACACACACGACCAAACGCGTACTACGAGCACACTTCACGCCGGAAAGCACACTCTGCAAGCAGTTACCAGCAACAGACACGCAGGACCAAACACGTACTACGAGCACACTTCACGCCGGAAAGCACACTCTGCAAGCAGTTACCAGCAACAGACACGCAGGACCAAACACGTACTACGAGCACACTTCACGCCGGAAAGCACACTCTGCAAGCAGTTAGCAGCAACAGACACGCAGGACCAAACACGTACTACGAGCACACTTCACGCCGGAAAGCACACTCTGCAAGCAGTTAGCAGCAACAGACACGCAGGACCAAACACGTACTACGAGCACACTTCACGCCGGAAAGCACACTCTGCAAGCAGTTAGCAGCAACAGACACGCAGGACCAAACGCGTACTACGAGCACACTTCACGCCGGAAAGCACACTCTGCAAGCAGTTACCAGCAACAGACACGCAGGACCAAACACGTACTACGAGCACACTTCACGCCGGAAAGCAAACTGTGCGAGCAGTTACCAGCAACAGACACACACGACCAAACACGTACTACGAGCACACTTCACGCCGGAAAGCACACTCTGCAAGCAGTGAGCAGCAACAGACACACACGACCAAACGCGTACTACGAGCACACTTCACGCCGGAAAGCACACTCTGCAAGCAGTTACCAGCAACAGACACGCAGGACCAAACACGTACTACGAGCACACTTCACGCCGGAAAGCACACTCTGCAAGCAGTTACCAGCAACAGACACACACGACCAAACGCGTACTACGAGCACACTTCACGCCGGAAAGCACACTCTGCAAGCAGTTACCAGCAACAGACACGCAGGACCAAACACGTACTACGAGCACACTTCACGCCGGAAAGCACACTCTGCAAGCAGTGAGCAGCAACAGACACACACGACCAAACGCGTACTACGAGCACACTTCACGCCGGAAAGCACACTCTGCAAGCAGTTACCAGCAACAGACACACACGACCAAACACGTACTACGAGCACACTTCACGCCGGAAAGCACACTCTGCAAGCAGTGAGCAGCAACAGACACGCAGGACCAAACGCGTACTACGAGCACACTTCACGCCGGAAAGCACACTCTGCAAGCAGTGAGCAGCAACAGACACGCAGGACCAAACGCGTACTACGAGCACACTTCACGCCGGAAAGCACACTCTGCAAGCAGTTACCAGCAACAGACACGCAGGACCAAACGCGTACTACGAGCACACTTCACGCCGGAAAGCACACTCTGCAAGCATTTACCAGCAACAGACACACACGACCAAACGCGTACTACGAGCACACTTCACGCCGGAAAGCACACTCTGCAAGCAGTTACCAGCAAAAGACACGCAGGACCAAACGCGTACTACGAGCACACTTCACGCCGGAAAGCACACTCTGCAAGCAGTTACCAGCAACAGACACACACGACCAAACGCGTACTACGAGCACACTTCACGCCGGAAAGCACACTCTGCAAGCAGTTACCAGCAACAGACACACACGACCAAACGCGTACTACGAGCACACTTCACGCCGGAAAGCACACTCTGCAAGCAGTTACCAGCAACAGACACACACGACCAAACACGTACTACGAGCACACTTCACGCCGGAAAGCACACTCTGCAAGCAGTGAACAGCAACAGACACACACGACCAAACACGTACTACGAGCACACTTCACGCCGGAAAGCACACTCTGCAAGCAGTTAGCAGCAACAGACACACACGACCAAACACGTACTACGAGCACACTTCACGCCGGAAAGCAAACTGTGCAAGCAGTTACCAGCAACAGACACGCAGGACCAAACGCGTACTACGAGCACACTTCACGCCGGAAAGCACACTCTGCAAGCAGTTACCAGCAACAGACACGCAGGACCAAACGCGTACTACGAGCACACTTCACGCCGGAAAGCACACTCTGCAAGCAGTTACCAGCAACAGACACACACGACCAAACGCGTACTACGAGCACACTTCACGCCGGAAAGCACACTCTGCAAGCAGTTACCAGCAAAAGACACGCAGGACCAAACGCGTACTACGAGCACACTTCACGCCGGAAAGCACACTCTGCAAGCAGTTACCAGCAACAGACACACACGACCAAACGCGTACTACGAGCACACTTCACGCCGGAAAGCACACTCTGCAAGCAGTTAGCAGCAACAGACACACACGACCAAACGCGTACTACGAGCACACTTCACGCCGGAAAGCACACTCTGCAAGCAGTTACCAGCAACAGACACACACGACCAAACACGTACTACGAGCACACTTCACGCCGGAAAGCACACTCTGCAAGCAGTGAGCAGCAACAGACACACACGACCAAACACGTACTACGAGCACACTTCACGCCGGAAAGCACACTCTGCAAGCAGTTAGCAGCAACAGACACACACGACCAAACACGTACTACGAGCACACTTCACGCCGGAAAGCACACTCTGCAAGCAGTTAGCAGCAACAGACACACACGACCAAACACGTACTACGAGCACACTTCACGCCGGAAAGCACACTCTGCAAGCAGTTAGCAGCAACAGACACACACGACCAAACACGTACTACGAGCACACTTCACGCCGGAAAGCAAACTGTGCAAGCAGTTACCAGCAACAGACACGCAGGACCAAACGCGTACTACGAGCACACTTCACGCCGGAAAGCATACTCTGCTACCAACAGACACGCAGAACCAAACAAAAACACGGATTCCGCTATGAACGACACATAATACCGGTCCGGTGTAATAAATTTAAATACCACTGACAAGCGGTGGTTATATATGTTTAAAAACAACCCGTTAATGGGGATTAACCGAATATAATAAATAACATTTGCGACGCGACGGGAGCTGGAATATGAGGGGTTTGACACCAGCCACTCGTCCCTTAATCCGCCGAAAAACATTATAAATACTCCTCCCCTACTTCGCAAGGACCGAGCGGCAAAGGCAGTGTGCATTAAAAATCAATTCGGATTTCTTAAAAATCCCGTCCGTCAATAAATCTCTCTCGGCTCACAAAAGGCTGTAAGTAGAAAATTAATTATAATATTTCACAAGAGCAAGCTAATGCCGCGGTGTGGCTTTTTTACGGTTATTTAAACCAGTGTGTTTGCATTAGGCCTACATGCAATATTCGTACACTGTTATTCCCAAGACAAACTACCAGTTGCTCACATCTATCGTAGTCTAATTTTCGGTAGATTTTGTCTACATAAATCTATGCCTGCCTGTGTCTCTATATGATACAACCGTGACCTCTGCGGTGTCAATGCTGAAGGTCACTGCTGTATGCTGGTATTAACATGTATGCCTAGCTTTCCCTCCTTCCCCGTTAATCCATTTTCTTCTTATTCTTCACTACATGGCTTGGGTTATAGCCCGTTCCGACTTCACAGAGTCTCTGACCATTTTTTCCAGAGTCTTCCACGATCTCTCGTTTCCACTGGCCTACATTTAAACGCTTGTTTAGGAATACGCGTGTTTACCATGCTTTCCACATGGGACTTCCAATTCTGCCTGTATTCCTTTATTCTCTCCAGAACCGACTGTAACTTCAGGTATTTCCTTATGTCGTCGTTTCGTAGATGATGTCTCAAACTACATCTCTTAACTGTGCTTAAAAATTCAGAAAATCCAAATGCTTTAGCCTTAGGATTGCCAAGTCGTTTTCTGTATATCCAGCCGGAAGTATTCCTCTGTTGAAGTATTCGAGTAAATTAAATTTTACATGGAAGGTTTGCCAGCCCCCCGCACAACCTCCCACGTGGAGGGCCAGCTGCATTGATTTCGGGGCACACAACCCCTAGACCGGCCGCCTTCTCTACGACTGATGAGCCCGGTCTGCCCGTTGCTAATTTTGGTTCACCAATTTTGATTTGATTAGAATATAATTTTTTGCCTTCAGAAATAATAATACTAACAATGGAAAGCCATAGAAAACGGAAGAGCGAAGATTAAGGAATCAATGGAGATATAGGATAGTGAAAAGTGGTGAAAAATAAGGGAAACCAGTGGATGAATTAAGAAAATTTATAGGGCAAATGGAGGGCAAGGGAATCAAATTTACTGAAAATATGACACCACCTAGGTCATCAGGAAGTGGGGAAGGTATAGAAAAAATCTTCGGAAAATAATATACTATAATCTACAATAATATATAAGGAACAAAAGATCCCCAATATACTTCGTAAGCTTACAGGGTCAATAAGTCAATGTTGTTAAAATTCATTCCCGGGCTGTTTGGCCGTGGTCCATTGTTTTTACCAAAAACAGACGTTTCGTCAGTGCCATCTAATGCCATCATCAGTGTAAAATTCGAGCTTCGCTAACGTACAATGGACCACGGCCAAACAGCTCGAGGATGAATTTTAACAACAGAAGATCCCCTTTACAGCGCTGTTTTCTCTTGAGAATGTATTCAAGTTTCTATTTTGCTGCAGATGACCGAAAAATGTACACCAAAACTTGAAGAAGAAAAGTAACTTAGGACGGTTACTGCTCACCGTTTCGATTTCTCTGAGAATTTAAGAACTGAAAATATACTACAACGTTTTACGCTTTCTCTCTTGCTATATTTAGGATGTGTCCTGTTTTTGCGTAACACGTGTATAAACGATTAGTATTGCAGTTTGGTCACAATACGCATTCGACTCACTTATTCGATCCGGTATTACGTAAAGAAATATAACGCTGGATAAGCAGTTTCTGATTGTGCATGTTTAAGTGAAAGCTGAGAGAAAGAAACACTGAATCGTTTAGAAGCAACGAATATTACTGTTAAAACATTTTCCAATTAATTAACACTGATACAGATGGTGCCGCATGCCAGTAGCTGCTTGTTGGGGGTATTGAAGCCGCGGTCTGGTCGGCTGTAGAAGTTTAATTAATTTTTCATTTGTTTGCGTTTTTATTTTATTTTATATTTTTAATATTTTTTAAATTCTTTTTCTTCGTCACGTGGTAGAATGTTGTTGTTACATTGCCAGAGCAGAAGTGAGAAGTGGATTTGCATCTGTGTTGTTGTTGAACAAAGAAAAATGTAAATTAAATAAAATTAAATAAGCTACGCAGCAGCTGAATGATTTTTATTATTATACTCAGGTGGCAGACGTGAGTTTTATACAAAGCGCTTGTTTCGCAAAAGTCACGCATGAAATTATCTCGTACTATGTTTTTTGCAATATGCGTTGCAAGCGAGCGTATGGACGGTCGCATATTCAGACCGGTATGTACTTATTTATGTCACGTAATTTGAGGGCGTACATAAAGATAGGTTTTGAAGCTAGTTATTTGTTAAACCTAAAAATGATAAGCCACATGTAGTATCACTTATTTTATTTATAGGAAACTATTTTCAATCTGCCAGAAATACAACTTTAACATCTCAAATACTAAGAAAAAAGTAATGGCCTTCCTATGGAAGAAGCCCGTCGGAGCAGACATTGTAATTGATAATAGTGTTTTGAAGCAGGTATCACATTTTAATTATTTGGGATGTGATATCTCATATAGGAAAGCACAACGATATCGAGAGAAAGTTAAATACTAAACTTTAACCGATTAATCGATATCGATAAATTTACTTATACCACTGGAACAATAAGACGACTATTGAAGAATAAAATTCAGAGAGGGACACAGCTAAAGTTCTATAATGGCGTGGCTGTGCCGACATTAATGTATGGATGTGATCATGGACTCTACTGCAAAAAGATATTTCGAAAATACAGGTCTCGGAAATGAAAATTTAAGAGGAGTGAAGGGATGTAGTTTGAGAGATCATCTACGAAATGACATAAGGAAAGGCCCGAAGTTACAGTCGGTTCTGGATAGAATTAAGGAATACAGGCATAATTAGAAGTCCTATGTGGAACGCATGGTAGACACGCGTATTCCTAAACAAGCGTTTGAATATAAACTAGTGGGAAACCAGAGATCATGGAAGACCCTGGAAAAAACGATCAGAGACTCTGTGAAGTCGGAACGGGCTATAATCCAAGCCATGAAATGAAGAAGAAGAAGGATAGGATACCTCGTGTCAAATATGGAAATATGTATAAAATCAAGCTGTATTAAAAGTTTGTACACCTGGTGATTGCATAAACAGCTGAGACTGTCCCGACCAGTGAAGTAAATTTTTTAAAGTATTTTGAAATAAAAATAATTAGTTGACTTTTGGGACCAGTGTGCAATAGGAATAGTATACTCATAACATGCAGTTCCTGCCGTATATCTGTGTTTTTTCCATGATCGTGGAGAGTACACCCTGCCACATGCCTGAAAAATCCCACTTCAGCCGCTTGGATACGACTGGTCTGGCCTTTGGTTAAAGTCCATTTCTCAAACCCATAAAGAAGTGTGGGAAGGGTTCTAACGCCTTGTAGTTAGAATTTTAGGCGTGTTTCTTTACTTGTTGACTTAAGGGTTCGCCTAATGTTCCCGCACATAAGGTTGAACTTATGCAACTTATTCACAACGTCGTTGCTTGCATTATAAGACACACTGTAGCCCAGGTATTCAAAACTGCTGACTTGTTCCAGTACGATCTATAACAATTTTTGCCCATACGGTGTCACGAAAATCCATTATTACGTTGGTCTTAAGTGTGGACATTTGTAATCCAGAGTCTTCGCAGATTCGATTTAACAAATGTATACCCATTATTTTCCGAGTCCGACAGAATATCGTGATCGTCCGAGAAATTGTTTATATTGCTAGAAATTTTATTACCAAGATTGCTATGCAACTTTAAAATTTTAAAGTAATCAAATGCTGCAGAAAACGTTATTATATTTGCTGTTAATTTATAATACAGTACTTTACGGGTAGTCGTGTACGCAACAACTTTATGTCATGCTGTTTTGAACATTTTCGTCTGTTTAGAAAATTACAGGCGAATAAAATTATACAAAATTTAACTGTGATAATGTTCGTTTAATTAACGTTTGGAAATTAGGAATTTGCGTATAGCGGCTGGTGTGATATGGCGTAGTGAAACGTTGTTTTTATTCCTTGTTTCTGTTTTCGTGCTTTGCGTGGTATCAGATTAACGTTAATGAAATAGTAGCCTGTAATTCTTGTATACGTTCGCTGTACATTATTTTTTGTAGCAGGCTAATATTACGTCTTGAATAGGGTTTCCACTGAAATCGTTTTTCATAGTCGTTAGTCATGTTTAATGTTGTGGCATAGTTCTGCCTCTGTACGGATAACTCGGTCAGACACAGCGTATAAATATTGTACGTTCAGAACTCTTTACTACATGTTATCAAAACTTATGTGTACTTTGGCTTTTGGCAAATTTCCCACCCGTCACAAAGTGCCCCCAAGTTATGTTTTCATGTAATTTTAGTTTCGTGTAATAATGAACACCAACGGTAGCAAAATGTTCTTTAGAATTTTATACGAATACGTATGTCTTTGTGTACGAGCGCGCGCGTGTATTATGTTGCCATAACAATTTCCTGAATAGTGCCAAATTAAATACAGTAGATGTCGGATACGAACTGAATACGTATTGAGCGGGTGAAACGGGGATTTCACAATTCACAAGATTTGTTAAAGCAACAAGATTTAACCTCTCCTTGATGGGAAAATGAGCGTATAATATGCGTTGTATTGTTTTTTACCTGCGATATCGAATTATTCATCACCATTAGTTCGTATATAAAAAATTTGCACAAAGAATGACGAATGAAAACTTTGACGTGAGCAGTTCGCGTCAGTGATTAGGAACAGACAGACAGACAGACAGACAGAAGATGCACGGGGCGTCTTGCGCCCTGGTTTGTTTGCGTTGTACAGGCCGGAGCCCGATGAACGCCAGGTTCTAACAGTGCAACTCGGTCGTTTGTTCGGCACAAGGAATTAGGGTGCGGTCCACGAATACACGATGTGGCGGGAATAGCGTGGGGACATTTCTTGACTGAATTGCTCCAGTCAGTCGCTAGGCCTGAGGCGCGTCTTCATGGCCTCCTAAAGGCATCACCCGCAGGAGTTTAGAGGGGCGCTGGTGTGGTCAATACGCTCGACGAGCCGGAGACGAGTCGTCTGTGACGATGGGTTGCCACTGGGTCGCCCAATCAGGCACTTTCACACCTCGCGATTCCCCATGCTCTGAGTTTCAGCCCAGTCGAGACGGCAAAGCAGGTGTTGACTGTGATTAGGAATAATGTAGGTGCATACACACCCCGCCATCGTCTGTAGTAGAGACGAGTGACACCTGGCGCCCGAGCCGGCAACAGAATCATTGCCACCATCCAGCGAATAATCGCGTCCTTCTACGCAAACAGTCAGATTGACAAACCCTCTGGCAGTCATCGGGCTCCACCCGGACGGTACAGCCGAGATACGGATGCAACGCAACGTCACCTTTAAATAGGTTTTTATCCGATGTAAGTTTGTGTAAAAACGTCGTGAATGAAAAATAAAATCAATGGAAATAAAGCCAAGAGTAGTCAACACGAAAATTAGTAGTTTATAACAATTCGTTGTTCATTACAATTCATAATTAGTACTTCTTGTTCCTTTGAATGCGTTTTGACAAACCTCAAATTCTTTTATAACCTATTTAAGGCTCTTCATAAGAGCATTCCTGGGATTGTAACCGTCTAAATGACGTAGCTTTAGTTTTCTGCTTGCAAACTGGGTAAATTATAAAATAAGTATTCTTAAGCAAATACGCGCAATAAAAAATTAAATCGACTACATTAAATTTATATCAGAAGTTTAATGAAGAAAGTTGTGTTAGTGGTTATAATCACAATCAGAATTATTAGTGTTGCACACCACTATAGAAAGATTATTCCGATTAGCGCTTTCAAGCTTCACAGCTCATCGTCAGATCGGCAATAACGATCTGACGACGTTATTGTCGATCTGACGATGAGCTGTGAAGCTTGAAAGCGCTAATCGGAATAAATTTATATGTGCGCACGCGTGTGTGTAAGGTAATTATATAGACCTATAACATTTTACTGTTGTTGCGTCATCTACACCCCGATCCTGGATAATTTAGTCTAGTTTTCCTTTAATTCTTAAGCCATGTGCTTTTGTATATCGTGGGGTTACTGGTAAACTACCCAAGTCCAGTGATATTTCACGAAACAGATTTTATTTCTTTTATTTATTTATATTTTTTGTGTTCAGTTTTCAAAACCTATGCAATCAATAAAAAACTCTATTAATAATAAAAATTAAACAAGAAAATCAGTTTAGTATTTTTATGATTTATCGTTTGCACTTGAAAATTTTAATTTCAATTTTCCGTAAATTCACCGAAGTGGACTAGCGTAATTTTACCGCTAACCCCATGGTATACTGAACGAGCAGTGTCGTCACACAAATTAATAACGGTTCTAAATTTCGTATCATTTGGCCTGTCTTTCAGAACAGAGTTACAGGTGGTAAATATGGAGAATTCTGTTTAATTGGGCTTCCGGACTTTGCGTTTCCCATTACAAGCTGAATTGGATCAAAAACTTTGGATTCAGCAATTATCGAAAGCGTGTGCGCGCTCGCGCGTATTGCGTGTTTGTTGTTACAAAGCCCAACGACATTATGCAAATCACCATTCACTCGCGGTAGTGGTACGTATAGCTAACCCATTGTTCGAGACTAAAATGTTTTACCTTGAACACTGCCGCCCCCAGTGTTGTTTACCGAGTTTTATTTATTTCATGTCGGCGGTTTGGTGTTCGTGTTTATGGCAAACCGTAGCGTTAACCGTGAACTTGCAGCCAAGCATTTTTTTTTTTGTGATTACGTGTTCTGAAGTATTTTATCCGCAAGTTTCCTTCGTTAAAAAATTTTTAAATTACGTGTACTTCTTCTTCTTCTTCTTCTTTCTCGTATCTTATTTTTCTTCTTTTTCTTATTCTTCACCTTTCCCTCCGCTTCCTTTTCCTAATACTCCTTCTCCTTCTTTTTCTTACGCATACTTTTCTCCTCCGCATCATCCTCCTCCTCCTCCTCCTCTTTTTTCTTATTCTCCTCCTTCCCCTCCGCTTCTTTTTCTTACGTGTATTTTTCTGCTCCTCCTCCTTTTTCTTATTCTCCTTCTTCCCCTCCTCTTCCTTTTCTCATCTTCCCTCTCCTTATATTTTCTTGTTCTTCTTCCCCTTGTTCTCCCTATTAGGTATCCGTGTTTTCGTGGCCTCCCGCCTGTGTTCGTCCTGTGCAGTTTATAATTTAATTTTTTTACAGGTGCTGTAGCTCCTTTCCATTCTTGCAGTTATGTTCTTTTCGTTTGTTTGCGTCTGATGATTTCGTTGTGTATGCCGCTTTTTATGGAGCTTATGTCTTCTTATAAAAACTTCATTATTTATGATTCGATTAATTAATTAATTAAGAGATTGTATTAATCATTTTTGTTGAAACCGCACTTGTAGATTTAAACGTCATGAAGTGTTTACTAGAGTCGTGAAGCTCCATTGGGAATCATCTATAACGTGATATTTGTAGCTTATTACACATCACCTTGCTATTTCATGAATCGTTAAGCAATCACGTTGTATAATACCGTCAACAGCGTATTTGACATTACTAGTCTTGTTAGGCTTCCTGCGTCTCAATGGTATATGAATCATGAATCACTGCGTCAGTTGGACCATCATCCAGTCTGGTGACTGCAGAGAGAGAGAGAGAGAGAGAGAGAGAGAAGCCGGGCGGCGGAGTATTGTTGTACGGTAGGCTTGTACCTGTTTCATTTTCTGTGTCTAGTATTGGAAAAATATAGAGTAGTAAACTAGGACTGTTTATAGACTTATGAAGAACCATAAAGTCTCAAAAAAACATGTAAGTACGTGTATATATAGCATTATACGTGCGTAACTTATGTGTGTACGTTTTATTAAGCGACATAAATGTCGCCATAAAACCCCTCTGAAAGTTTATTGTCTTTTAAAACAAGCAGTAAAGAGGTAACCTGTGTGATACAAGCCCACGTTCTACGTGAGTGTCGTGTGCTTGGTTGAAACTTTATCAAGGGACGCGACACGTAGGCCTACGAGGTTTCGTTAAAAAGTTCATGCAGTTCTTGTTTATTTTAAAAATTATGCCTTCATTCATCGGCACTTATACTGCCCCCTTCAAAGTGGTCTCAACGGAATGTAACACGTGTAAGCCAGCCGTTTTGAAGTCTTCAAAATATTTCAAGCAAGCACTTTTTCGTACAGCCTTGAGCTCGCTTAGCGATTTTCATTTTCAGTGGTCGCGAAAAGTTGTCGTTTCTTGGAATTTATCACTATTGGGTTGAGGAAAGATCGCGTTGGGACACATCTGGTGAATACGGCAGTTGACGTGTCATCATTATGACGTTTTCTTTTGCCTAGCCTGGCAAAATTCTTAACAAGCAATGGCCTGCGTCCAAGAGTATTATCGGTCTGCAATTTTCATAAATTATTCTTCCGTAAATCTGGCCGTTTTCTACGAATGGCTTCATACAGATGGTTTAAAATATCCACACAGTACTCTTTATTTACTAGTGCGCCTAGTGATGGAATTTCGTGGAAGACATAAAAATAATCTTCATGTGACAACCACGATCTTCAATTCATTTACGGCAGTCTTTGAAGCTTGTAAACCGCTTGTTCACGCACAGCAGTCTCGTTAGAGCCTTCTGAACACGTTTACCAGGACAGAGCAGTTTATCTGATAGTCTACACAAAATTTAATCCTTGTTCTTGAATCTTGCATTATAGAATGACAAAAAAAATCGCCGAATAAACCTAAGGTCGACTTACTCAATTAGCTGTGGAATGTAAACTATGCATCAGATAGGGCTAAAAGTTTAGACGATTGTCACTAACATATGTACCAACACCACAGAAAAACAGGTTTTTAATCGGTCGCTTGTAGCGGTGGAAATTGCAAAATTGCACGAACTTTTTTATGAGACCTGGTACACATATATCGCCCCGGTCTGAGACGATCTTAAGGTGTGAAAATGAATAAATCTAGAATTATAGCTTTTCCGTAATGTGACACAAGCGCAGGACACTGTGAGAACAGTATTCCCTTTGTAACAACAGCTTCGTTTATTCTCCTGAAGGAAGTACAAAATAAAGCAACGAAAGCTGGAGGGTGAATGTTATCTTAGAAATCATATTATTGAATGCTAGCGTATCGCATTACGTGGAAATATTATATTATTATCGTTCTGTATAGGAAGTATGGGTGTCACAAGTACGTATTTCCAGTAAATAAAGGATTGGAAAAATTATATCGTATGTCTCCAACGCCGATTAAAATCAACATGCTACATCACTACAACAGAAGAAAAGAAAATTCCAATTAGAATAGAATTAGATATGGAAACATGCCTGTAATACACTGTAGTTTCGCTGATTGCCAGGTTGCCTGTGCAGAAAATTGAGACACGGCGAAGAAAGTGACAGAGGAATATGATTACTCGTGGTCAACATAAGTAAATAAAATTGTGATTGTGAAAGAGCAAAGGATGAGGCAGTAAGGACGGGAAATAATTAGGAAATAACGAAATGTGACGAATATGAAAGTCTCAGTAATTGTCATCGTCCAAGGGAACAGATAAAATAGAGACGATCTACTACGTAGTCTGTGTGGAAGCAAGACGTGGAAACTAGCAAGTATATGAAAAGGAAAATACCAGCTGTCGAAATGGATGCCATTAGAAATTCGACAAGAATATCAGGGATAGAAAATGTTAATAGTCGTTAAAAGAATCGTGGGTATCTAAGATTACTTAAGCGTAGAGGATCTTGAAAGAGAATAGACTTCTCAGTAGACTGAAGTGGATGAAATGGATTTTTTTACGTTTAATTTATTTTGTGTAATTTATGTAAGTTCTGTGTCTTAGAAACGATTATTCTAATTATTAATATTTGTGGAACGTTGATTTATATTAAAATGTATGGAAAGTAAGTTTTTGTTAATAATCGTTTGACAGTTATGCAGGCTATTTGGCCGTGGTCCACATCTGCCGCATAAAACGGACGTGTCGGGCCCACCGTCGGAGGCCATCTTCAGTGTAACGACTTGAGTAACTGGCCACAGAAAAATTAAAAGATTACAAACAACGGTCGAAAGAACACTTAAAAACAATGTCAGAGTCCAGGCCGGCTAAACAAATCTGTGGAAAACTGGTGAAGGACATACCAGTTGTTACTCAAGTCGTTACACTGAAGATGGCCACCGACGGTGGGGCCGAAACGTCTGTTTTATGCGGCAGTAATGGACCACGGCCTAATAGCCTGGAGAATTGTCAAACGAATATTAACAGACTTGACAGTGAAAGCCTACGATACCAATTAGTAAATTTTTGTTTTTAAATTTCATGTTTTCTTTAAAATGGTAAACTACAAACAGGTGTAAATGTGCACATACAATGCTTATTTATAATGGCCGTCGGAACGCTTTATTTCATTATTGCTAAAATGGAGCACAGCGTTACAAGTTTCCTTTGTCAAGGCACGCATCACTGAGTAAGTGCACAGCACATGTCGCTGTGGATACAAGGTATGCATCTTGCGCGTAATGACATTATTTGTCAATCAATAGAAGTTACTTTTGTAAACTGTTTCTTTTGTCTCCTCAGCCGCATACGTCCACGTCTCGGTTGAAACTCTTTCCTTTATGATCATTCTTATTGTTATGATTTTATGTTGTAATAACGTTGAATATTATTTCTCGTCATCCGTAAATTTTATTTTATGCATAATGTTGATGCAATGCAAAATATTGTCATAGATTATATATCTGACTGTGATATTTAAGGGATCAAATATAATAAGCTTTCAATTTACGTACATAACTGACACCTGAAAATGTGTATGGAAATTGTGCATATGTTACGACGGTCTACTGATCGTACAGCGGAAAACAGAATACAAGACACCAATTACGTCACTAATGACCAGCTTTAATTGTCACAATTAAACAGTTTATAATTAGTATTTCCAGTTAGATTTGTCCACACTCAATAACACTGTCTATTAATAGAGTTTCACATAATTATTAATACAATACTACTTCACTTCGACAACACTCAGTCCGCACTAGCGAAAATCGCTCACGTAACTGATCTGACAACCCGGCTGCTATGGCTTTATATACGCCGGGCTGAGGTCCATTACAGCTTTCCCTCCTTAACTGCATGCCGGCGCCTTAATGCGTATCTCAAGTGTTCCTTGCGTGAATGACGCAACACAAGCCACACTGGACGGGGGGGGGGGGGTGGAGAATGTTCTAGGTTGTTCGGTAGGCTTGTCGTAACATATATTAAATACAATCAGTACGGTTCCATTATATAACTATACAACCAACATGTAACTTCCATTGCATAACTGTGTAAGACAAAATGCTTTTAAAAAGGGTTTCATTAATATAATTCTTTTACATACAAAGTACTCTCACTATCCGGGTAGATTCGCTGTTTCGTCTCCCTAATTCTTTCATTTTTCCAATTAACTACCACGCCTGAATACCTAAATTGTCCGTCTTTTCAAACTCGAATGACTCCATCTTCAGTTTTCCTGGCTTTATACTCTTCCTCCTGTTATTTCTTATTTCTTTTGCCTTCTTCTCATAGTGCTCTTACTTGGCTTTTCATTCCGCCTCCACCACGTAGAATCATGTACTACGTGATTTGTTTCCCATATAAGTCTCTGTGTATGAACAAGTCTTATAGGCATTGCATTAGTGGGTTCTCAATTGTCTTTTGTCTTAATTTATTTTCTTTATTTATAATAAGCTATAATCTTCTAGCTAAATTCACAGAAGTCGCCTCATGGGTTAATATCATATCATTCTTCCGACAGAATCTTTTAATTTATTGAACAATTTAAGAAGTTTTAAGGTTAGGATTGAAGACAAACACCAGAAGACATATAAGTTTTAATATCGTTCATAAATATCAGTTTGACGGAGACATCGATTAGGAATAAACCAAATTTGAGACGATTTTCGAATCACTAAGAGAATTTGATGAAGACAATAAGGAGGGAACCCAACATCATCATCATCATCTTCACAACACGGCATAGACAAGGTGCTGCTTGATCCTCCAGCCATCTCTTCCTGGGTCTATACACCCACCTGTGTCCTATAGGTTTGTACTTCCAGACTTGTTTGGCCAGTCTGAAATCTGACATTCTTTTTAAGTGTTCTTTCCACCGTTGTTTGTAACCTTTTAATTTCTCATTGAAGTTAAAAACTTGTAACTCTTCTCTTATGGTCTCGTTCTTTATTCGGTCAAGTTTAGAGAACACATACGTGACCCCGGATCCCCCCCCCCCCAAAGCCAATTCTAGATACGGCACTGATAGAATTATCATTTTTGGACCCGTTATTATTATTATTATGTCTTCACCTGTGCGCAAGCTAAACACGTACGAATCACTTTCACGTATTTTTAAACCAATTATACGCTGTAAAAGTAATAATGTATATTAATATAAGTAACGTAGAACCAAATAAACGTAAACGTAGCGTACAAGAGAATGTATGATAACGACAACAGACGAAGTGTGTGTATTTTTATTTCCGTGGTGTTTGCGTGCGGAGTGAGTTGTGAGGAGGAGTGAATCTCCCATCCAACGAACAAATGCGAAAGTTTGAGTTTGATAACCCCCATTAATTAGGAACACTGGTGTACGTTATCAGAAACAGTCAATCTCTTTGTCCGAGCTGGCACAGATCCATTAGCGCTGCGATGGCGTTATAAAGAACTCTCTGCTTTGTAGTTTCATGTTAAGATTTAGAGGCAGTGTTGACACTGTCAAGATTTATAGCTATCTGTTTTGGTTTAATTAAGTTTTTGTAAGGTCGTCTTCGTAGATTACGAGATTTTACACGAATTGAGTAAAGAGCAGTCGCGTGGCGTCCATGTAACCGCTGTTGCCGGCGGCAACAGTACAGGAAACGAAAGAAAATAATATTAGTTATATCACGGAATACTGCGCACGGTCACTGACCTCGTAGTAGTTGTCACTGTACAAACTGATGAGAGGGGGGACACATTAGCCCACCCAATGTGTTGCCGCTGTATAAACCGGCAAAACGCTCAGTTAGCAGCTATGTTCGTTTCGGAACCAACGTGCGGTAGTTACTACATACTTATTTGTGTTTTGTTCGATTAGTCATGTGTTTCTCTGTTTGTCTTTATTATTTTTAATTCGATTATTATTTGTGTCCTTATTTAGTCTATGCAAGTATAGTGGAGTCAGATTCCGTTGAACCGGGGCCCTTTTCTTCTGCCAGCGAATGATGGAAAAGACTCTAAAAAATATTTTGCCTCTAAAAAAGAACACTTGGTGGTAGACAAAATTCGAATTAATTTTTAGGCTAAGTTTTAGGCCTGTCACAACTGGCAAAAGTTGTTACGTACCTACGCCACGCCACTGGTAAAGTCGAAGGCTTTGAAAAATGCGCTGTTGTTGTTAAGTGATTAAGAAATCTTGTGTTACAGCAGAATCGTGGTAGTGTAATTATAGGGATTAGGTTACTTAATTAACCTATGTGTATGAGTATTACCGGATCGAAACGTTTTAGACTTGTGCTGCACAGCAGACCCTAAGTCCCGGATTTTCGATTAACGTGCTTATAGACGGGGAAGTAGAGGAGGCCAGTGCTGGCGGTCAGCAACTTTCCCTCTGCTTACTCTGTATATAGGGGTAATTTCCTCTTTAGTGGTTAGTTGAGACTGGCGGCCACAAAACTCAAACATGTTTGTTTTACTGGCTCGAAAGACGGCCAGTAGCGGTCATGTGTCCTATTGCCGCCAGAACTTCCCGTCGCAACAAGCACTGGCCGCCAGTAGAGCCGGGTGGGATTTGCTTTGCAGTAGTCTGTTGTTGGTCGCTGTTGTGGTAGTGTTCAAGATGAGTGCTAATGCTAACAGTGATAACATCAATGCAATAAAAGAAAAAAAAAAGAATCGATAAAGGGGATTCGATATGATATAACAATATTTTTGGAAGAGTTACAAAACTTTGAATTAGTATGGAATGTCCGCCATGATGATCAAAAGCCTCATCAAACTCTTTATTATAATCTGACATGGTCAAAATCTGATATCCGTCTACCTGTGGCTGCCTTGGGTTATCACCCTTCTGGGAAGAGAGATGTCGGTAGACCGAGAAGGACATGGGTTTCGGAACAGGACTAAGGCCTAGTCCTTGGAGTGGTGATGATGATGATGATGATGGACTAAGTCGTTCAATTACGTATACAGTATTTTCTATGAGATATAACTGGTAATCTAGTGCTGTGCGGTTATCTATTTTATATAAACACAGTAAGATAAATATTTCATACTTTTATCCACGTTGTTTAAATGAGTCCTATCCATATTTTAGGGCCTATTTGCTGTATACAGGTACAACTGACTTTCATTATAACAACGGATACCTCAGATCTTCTATTAGTCCGTTATAACAGGGGATTACTGTACTTGGTGAAACAACAAATGAGTTCCTATGAAGAGTGGAATAATATAAAAATTTACTTTCAATAAATCTAATATATATATATATATATATATATATATATATATATATATTTATGTTCATTCACCAATCAGTGAATTCATTCTTCATTCACCAATCAATGAATTCATTCTTCATTTACCAATGTACAGATTATAAGTTAATGTAGTCGCATTCATAAGCGAAGTTTTATATGTGTACTGCGTTATTGACAACAAAGAAGTAGTTTCTATGGAAACTCACCGGTTCCCATTTTCGATAACGCACCAGCGATCGGCCACAAATGTGCGACACGTCCTTATAAACATTTTCAATGTTAAAACGCTTTCTGTTTATATTTGTACTCATTGGTTACTAACGTTGTAAAACAGTCCGTTTCCCTGATGACGCCACAGTAGACACACAGGTACAGTACAGTACATGATTTGTGATTTATGGTTTACAGTAGGGATTTATGGCTTTTGCTTTAAATCGGTAAACGTCTTTGGTCACTGAAACTGAACCCCCTATTGTCTGTACGGTATGGGTTGGGCGTAGGCTTATTGTGTGTAGTATTACTTGTAATTGCAGGTAAAAACTACCCATTACTCCTACGTAATACAAGCGTCTGTCCTCATAAACATAAGGATTTTGCCTTCCCGTCGGCGGCTATGAGTTAGCATTATAAACCAAAAAATAAAAAATATCATCACCATCACACCACGCCAAAGACTAGGTCTTAGACCTGTTCCGGGTCTATGTTTTTGAAATAAGGGTGAGTGACCGCGGCCATTGTCGGTGATAGGAAGGGACGAAAAGGGTGTTTATCTAAATTGTTGTTTGGGTTGAATATAGAAAGAAAAGAGGGAAGGATAGCCGAATGAAATTTTATAACCCTGGGGTTGTCCGCATATTCCTGTATGCTAGTGAGACATGGACTCTTGGTAAAAGGGACGTGGAGAGGATTCAGGGAGCCGAAATGAAATTTCTAAGAGGGACGCAAGGTAGTTCTCTCTTGGGTCGGAGAAGGAACGAGGATATTAGACGCGATTTAAACATCGTATCATTGTACCATGAAGACCACAGAAGGAGATGGTGTGAACACTTGAATCGCATGCCTGATATCCGTCTATCTGTGGCTGCCTTGGGTTATCACCCTACTGGGAAGATTGATGTCGGTAGACCGAGGAGGATATGGGTTTCGGAACAGGTTTAAGGGCTAATACTTGGAGTGATGATGATGATGATGATGATGACAAAATTTCTTGTCAAATTTCGACCGTATAGAGGGGGGATCCGATCCCATTCGTCCCCCCCCCGTAAATACGCCGCTGTTTGGCTGTTTCACTGAAATGTTAAAAACCAAAATATGAATATCTCACGTGCAACGGTGGACACGTGGTCCGTATTGTTGGTTCAGTACAAGCTTTGATTGTCCACGCACACGCATAGTAATAAAACAACATCAACAACAATAGCTATTACTCAGTATGTAAATTGCGTTTAAAACAATGGGGACATGTACCAGTGTGTGCGTGTAGTGGTTCCACTCTTGTCCCGGAAATTATGAAATTTGAATAATTCGAGTACCCAAACGGTTTGACCGCGTTCTTTGCGGCGGCAATAACCAAGTTACATCGCAAGTGTCGCTGTTGTATTTTCCCGTTACAGGGCGATAAGTAATTGAAAGAAAAAACTTTATTCAATTTACATGTAATCATATTCGGTAAGCAACGTGTAACGAATTTAAATGTTTTTTTTTTTTTACATACAGATTTATGCTGTTACGTCGGTCTACTTGATCGTCGTATGGTACAGTGGAAAACAAAATACAAGGCACAAATTACGTCACTAATCACCAGCTTTAATTATCACAGTTAAACAGTTTGTAATCAACAAGATAGTCTCTTACAACAAATCAAATAAAAATTGTTCACACGCAATAAAAATGTCTACTAATATAAAACACAATTGTACTGTATTACAATTATCCCACACGATTATAAAACACATAACACTTCGCCTCAATAGTTACTTTTCCTTGATAACCACTTTAACGCACAGAGTAATCGCCCGACAATAACTGAACTAAAGTCGACGCCTTATATTTATACCCCGATGAGACACCAGAACATCCACATACTATGCAGTAGCTCTACACTACGACGTAATTGATTGCGGCCTTGACACAGTGCGCGCGGCTGGCGATGTCTAGAAAAGACATGTCGCGAACGCATGTTGAAATCAACTACGCACACAATATTACAGCCGGATTCTTCTGGAACATTCGAGAAACACGTAGATTATTCTGTAATGTTGTAACAGTACGTTCTTTATCGAATATGATTACATGATTAAATTGAATCATAAACCATCCCCTGACGGTTTTAAAATCCACCGAAATAAAAGCTTGAAAACCATTCTCTTCGCGGATGATCAATCTATAGGCGACACTTGTGAAGACGATCTCCAGCGAGCAATATATATCTTACATAAAATAGGAAAATAATATAACTGTAACATATCTGAATCAAAGACAAAAGTAATGGTCTTTATAGGAGATGAACTGGTTTGGACCAAAATATGCATAGACAGCACATGCATAGAAGAAGTAAGACATTTCAGCTATCTTGGACGTGACATGACTTATGATCAAGATAGAGATATAGAAAATAAAGTGACGAATTTCACAAGAATATGTGGAACGAATTGAAGAACGTTGGGAAATACATGTAGAAAAGAAACCCAAATAAAATTTTATAAAACAATGGCAATACCTGCACTACTGTATGGTTCTGAAACTGGGGTCATAAAGAAAAAAGATGAACAGAAGATACAAACAGCAGAAATGAAATTTCTGAGATCAGTTAAAAGGTGTAGTAGACGAGATCATATAAGAAATGAGGAGATAACAAGTAATTTAGATATTTTTGCAGTTAATGAAAGGATTAAAGAATACAGAGGAAAATGGATTCAGCACATAGATAGAATAGAAGAAAGTAGAATACCAAAGATAGCGAAAGATTACAACCCTACAGGCAGAAGAAAAGTTGGTAGGCCTAAAAAGGTGGACTGTGGAATAGGAACAGGCTGCTAAAGCCTGAAACCGTTAAGAAGATGATGATGACGTAAATTGAATAAACTTTTTTCAAATTACTTAATTTGTTCAATTAATTTTTTTCCAATATGTACTTGCGGTGACGTTGTTGTGGTAATAGCCAGATCAAGACGACTAGTTGAGGTATGAATCACTTTGTGTACAAGTTTGTCGGCACTCAGCAGTTTTACTGTTTTTAACTTGCACTGTTTCGAGGCGCGCACGTATGGATTTATTTATTATGCAGCTACTGAAAGGCAGCAACAAAATTATTATAACAAACTTTTTAATTTTGGTGTTAACATTTTATTGTAACATTTTTGAAGTGAAAACTTCTATAGGCACGTTGGGCGATTTTTGGATGGGTAAAATCTTATGAGTTCGCGTCACCGACATGCTAATGTTAACAGTATATCTGTAGCTATAAGTATGACGTGTTGCGCGTGGCCAGCAGTGAAAGTATAGATTATACTTGTGTGTAATACTATTATTTATACTATTTAACACACTTTTATCGTTTACGTACTTTATTTTGGAGTTTCTTACGCTGCCGAATTTGCTATCGCGTGTTCGATCCCTAGCGCGATTTCGGCTTTCCGTATTAACAATTAACGCAATACTTATGATCTATTTTACATTATTTTTATTCTTATTAATTACTTATACTATATTATATGATATTTACATAATTGTTATTTGTCCGTCTGGCTGTTAACTTAGGGTTTTTCGTCATGTCTAATGTCGAAGTATGTATTTTTAATAGTTTTTTTTATTATTGTAAGATTGTAACATTAGTGCTGTGTATATGTATATAAGTAAAGTTAAATTGACTACGTGGAAAGTTTAATGTGTGTATACTGTGCATTGTTTAAATTGTGTTTTAGTTTGAACATTATTTTAAATGTTCAAATGTAGGATCACTGTGCAGTACAAAAGTGAGTACTAAATATGTTAATATTTTTATATAGAAAAATGAATAACATAAACAAAGCATGTATTTTCAAATATTTCCAATATTCGTATCAATATTTCCGTTTAAAAATTTGATATTATTTATTTTTTATTTTTGATATTTGACCTCTGCCATACATCATGCAATGAGTATTTCATAGTGGCTTAGGAGTTATCTTACTAGCGTGGTAAAACAAATTTCTAGTTGTTCGATAGTATTTTTGCCGCGGATTTTAAAATTAAAAATTCTATAAAATTTTATAATAATTTTAGATTTATGTGTTGAATTTTGAAAATATGGTTACTAATTCAAAATTATTTTTTATTAGTTTATATTGTCGAAATTTTGGATTGAAAAATTTGCAAAAAAGCCTTAAATTTTGCAATTCAAACCTAAACGTGCAAATTGACTTTTATTTCAAATTTAGGGTTTATTAGCATGTACTATCGAAATTTCAGGTTGAAAAATATATATATTGACTCGACAAAATAATTGTTTATTACCTTATATTATTGAAATTTTTGGTTGAATATTTTTGATACTACAATTTAACATGGATAAGTTATAAATCTATTGTGCTAACCGCGATTGAGTTACTTAATGTGTTAATTTAATAATTTCTTAAATTTACCTAGCCCTTAAGTTGGACGCCATTTATAACAATCATTTAATATGCGTATTGATAGCACAATAAATTAATTATTAAATATATAAATTTAACGATCACTGACAAGTATGTGTATAATTTAATCTTAATGATGATTCTAACTATCTACGTTCATCAACACATACGTGATATCATTTATTTAATTGAACATAAGAAACTCTTAAAATCTATTTGCATTCTTTCAAACTTTAAGTCAATATTCGGGTTGCATTGGTAATAATGAACGCATGTTTCTGGTTAACTAAAATACTAGTTTAATTATCGTTTATGACATATTATAATAGTACATAGAATACGTCGCTGTACCTGAAATACATACATATTTATAATAAACAAAGATATATCTCAATATATGCTGAAATAAAGAAAACATACATACATATATAAATCAAATGATGTTACAATTCAATATTCTACTTATTTAATGCGTTCATTAAATCCCAAATAAGCTTTTGTTTATACGTTCATTAACTACTTATTTCAATTTTACTCATTACTTTTCTTAATAATTTCTCAGGTGTGAATTCTTTGAAAGAAACCAGGTCAGTAGAAGTTACAATTAGAAGTAATTATAATAATGGTTACTTGGTTAGTGAATATCCATTAGTTGTTGACGTAGTCTCGTTCTGGTGATGGAAATGGCTCGTAGATACATTCCGTCGTTAGTTGTTTTATCACTGCCACTTATCACTTTATTCTTCCGACCACTCGCGTAGGTGTTTGTATATGTGTGGGTAATTGAAGTTCAGTGTTCAATCAATGTTCTATCTTACTGTGTTTGCTGTGTGTTCGTTTTAAAGTCAATAAACATGTCTAGTTTCATTTGTCGCTGCTTCCACAAACGACCCTATAATTGGTTAGTTTGTTTAATGTTTCGTGTTCATTATGTTGATGATACACAATATTAAGTTCCACTAAGTTGTATATCGTTTAGTGATGCTGTCTGTTAGTGTAACGGTCTGATTGTTCACTTGGTGTAATTTTCACTAAGTCCGATAATGCGCACGCTGGTAAAGTTCACTACCGCGATATGAATGTATTAAGTTTTAAGTTCCTAGTTATTTATCTAACTTCCGAATGATTCGAGTAAACAATGGAAAGTTTATGATGTACCGTCTCTCGCACTTGAAGTTAAACTACTTGATAATTGAAATGTAAACTGTCTGAAAATTCTGTATGACTGACTAAAAATTTGAGTGTGACTGCGTAAAAATTGAGTATAACTGACCAAAAATTGAGTACAACTGACGCTCCGTCTTCCTGGACAGCTAGTTTTATTAATTCGTCCCTACTCAAAATTTTGTCTCTGGCGCGCTTCACGCCCACTTCTTTTCGAGATTGGTCAGTTTTTGATTTTCTCGGAAAATACTGTCCCACTCTGTCAAAATCCGACGTCATAGTTCTTTCGATAGGTTCTTCGTCTCAGTTGCTATGGAAACATCCCTCACCATCAAATTTCTCGCTGGCTGAAGGTCTCTGATAGGTCCGTAGGTCTCCCTGCTCTCCGGCTAGACGATCGTTGACCCGTTTCGAAGAAACTCTGGCTATAAACAATTTGTCTAACAGCCTATTGTCTGAGTAAACTCTGCGTTTCTATAGATTCCCATTATCTGTACTTACAGTCTTCCTGGCGTATTGTTCTATGCTCTTACCCCTTTTTTCTGGCTATTACTAATTTCGAACATCTGCTGGTCGTTGAAGTCACTCTAACTTTCCCTTCGTAAATTCTTGTCTGTCAATTAGACGATACCTCCAGCTGTGTAACATGACTTTAGTTTTTGTCAGCCTATCTTCCAGTATTGTTACTTAAGGTGCAGCGTATCCGTCTCATTGTAGTATGGAACATTACTTGTTTTTGTCGCTTATCGTCTACTGACGTAATACGGCCACATCTGCTACAATTCTTGGTACGGGTGTGAATGTCCTCCTTACTTTGTTACAGCTGCGGAGAGCAATAATTCTGGACGAAACTTTCCCTGTCATCTTACGCCACCAAATTCTATAGTTGGATAGAACTTAATGCGTTTCTATTGTCAAGTCAGCAACGCTTCACTGACACCTTCTCATTACTCCTGATTTATTGCTCCCCCATAAGTCGTTGACACTTGCCTCGTGTGAACGTACTCTGCCGAGGTGAGAATTTAAAAAATCTTTAAAATTTTCTGCTCGTTACAAATTAATTTGAATATCCAAAAAAAACACTGTTATTTCATACTTTTAAGTTTTCACTTCTGTCGGCAGTCCTCAATGATTGCCTATTTTAAACTTTTTTTTTTTTTTTTTTCGGTGTCAATCTTACAAACTGTAATTTTAAAATAGAAGAACGATCTGGACATATTTGGAGTTAACCGCTTTCCACTGTATTTTAAAACGCTTAGTTTTGTAAAAAGAATGACCCCACTACTTGGCGTTTTATTTTCCTGACATACGATGACATGTACGTTGACAAAAGAGGAGACACGAGATTTTTAAAAAACTTCTTCGCTTTTCTCGTTTCCCGTTGTTCAGTGTGGGCGCTCGTGAAGGCGCACGTAAAAAAACGCAACTCTAACACGGGTGACATGGTACGTTGTGTTTTATTATTTTCCTTGACGAAGTAAAAATATAAGAAACTAAATTAGCTACCACGTCGGGGCTGACGGAGAAGTTTTTTTGATAATAGAGGAGGATGTGATGCGACGCTTGGAGCGGAGTCATGTAATCTGCGTATAATTCGATAACGAACAGGCGATGGCTGTTCCCTGTGAACGAAGTGAAATTTTTTTTTATTAACTTTTTTTCGTTACACCATAGTTGATTGTTTAGAACATAAATTATTTGAAAAAACTGCCGCTGCAGATGCGAAATGTTGAAGGAATTTTATGTACTTTTTTTTAATTGCTCCGATGAAATTCTGTGACATCACTTGGCAGGTGCACAAGTGCCTGTGTATTTTTTTTTAATTACGAGTGCATACACTGAATAATCGAACATTGAATTCGCTGAACACTTGCGCATGAGAAAAATCGGTATCGAGAACCATACATGACTTCCATGTTCGAATTAATTATAAAATTATTTTTAATATGTACACTCAGACGAAACTAACCATATCAGCATGGGTTTGGTAAAAACGTTGAGAAAGATAATCAAAATACGAATTGTACCTAGTTG
The DNA here is from genome assembly GCA_034769895.1 of Magicicada septendecula. Classification (NCBI taxonomy): domain Eukaryota; kingdom Metazoa; phylum Arthropoda; class Insecta; order Hemiptera; family Cicadidae; genus Magicicada; species Magicicada septendecula. The sequence goes on from CM068373.1 coordinate 54,737,769, forward strand.
TTAATATTTTTAAAATAAAGAATTAATGTGATTAAATTATCTTTTATTTAAAAAACGCGAAAGAAAGTTAATACCGCACAGCGTTTGTTATCTGTAAATTTCTGAAAACGAAAAATTATTTTGTTTACGTATCCGTGGTTACATAGCATGGAAACATACCAATTGTTAATATTTTACTGAATTTCTTTTAAGTTTCGGTCGAATAAATTTATAATATGAATACAAAATATCGGTATGGAGAACCATACGTGACTTCCATGTTCTAAGTTTTATATTTCAAATCATTTTCGAAAAGAAATATTACCATAGAAACTAATTCTTTCTACTTACTGCTTCAGCCTTAACCACAGTACTGTGGTCATTAACGTATACCACTTCACGTTATCGCACTCGCTTTTCACTGATGATGGAAGTCGATGGCATTGCCGAAACGTCTGGTTTTGTAGAAAACATTGGACTACGGCCAAACATCCCGGGAAGGAATTTTAACAAAAACTATTTCTTTGTTGCCGATAACGTAGTACACATATATATAAAGAATATGCATAAAATTAATGGCTTGTATAAGTTAATGATTGATCTCCATTAAGTAGTGCTCAAGTTTCCAAAGTTTTAATATTATGATGTCCGTAATTAAAACATCAGAGCAGGTGTAGTGTGTATGAGGGTACACCGTGGACAAAAATTTTCAACATTTCCTATTGTGCGTTGCTTAGAGTAAAGCTGCGAATCTACAGTGTACGTTTCACAGAACAAACACGCGGAAAAGAAGGAGCGCTCCGAAGTCACTCATGGACCCTCAGCATCTTGCAGAGGGTTCATTCCCTAAAGACGAAAAGTCTGTCTATGAATCGTTCCTCTGTAAACACGTGCAGTTACACTGCCCAGCGATCCACAGGAAGCAAATCGCTATCCACGCTGGATACTTTTTCGGCTTGCACGCGTTATGTTGGTGTGGGTTTCGGCACTTTCCATTTAAAAAGCGTGCAAATGTAAGAAAATAAACATGAGTGAGGCCAGAAATAACGCAAATTGTGTGTGTGTGTGTGTGTGTTTCCTGCCTTTTTATTGCAGTAATCATAGTAATAAAATGGAAACGTAAACATTACATAATTGAGATATGCTTGCCTGCCACGAACGATATATTTTCACTCATACAATGAAAAAATTATAATTTTATTGCCTGGCAACAAAATTATTTTATTTTTAACAATTACCATTGTTTCAAAAAGTTTAAATAAATTTTCAAGTACTTTACTCTTGTTAAAACGTAAAAGGTTGCAGGTAAACTACCCCTTCCCCTTAACCGATCTTCACCAAAATCGAAAGTCATTGAGACCTCTACAATTCAGGGACGTATGCAAAAAATTATTTGATTCTGTTTGAATTTGCGGCTGTTATCGTTTGCCATAGAAAATACGCTTGATAAAAAAACGTTGCAGGTAAACTACCCCTTCCCCTTAACCGATCTTCACCAAAAACAACAGGTCTTGAGTACTCTACAAATCAGGGCTGTATGCAAAACATTATTTGATTCTGTTTGAATTTGCGGCTGTTATCGTTTGCCATAGAAAATACCCTTGTTAAAAAAACGTTGCTGGTAAACTACCCCTTTCCCTCAACCGATCTTCACCAAAAACAATAGGTCTTGAGAACTCTACAATTTAGGGCTGTATGCAAATAATCTTTTGATTCTGTTTGAATTTGCGGCTGTTATCGTTTGCCATAGGAAATACCCTTGTTAAAACATAAAACGTTACAGGTAAACTACCCCTTTCCCTTAACCGATCATCACCAAAAACAATAGGTCTTGAGTACTCTACAAATTAGGGGTGTATGCAAAACATTATTTGATTCTGTTTGAATTTGCGGCTGTTATCGTTTGCCATATAAAATACCCTTGTTAAAAAAACGTTGTAGGTAAACTACCCCTTTCCCTCAACCGAACTTCACCAAAAACAATAGGTCTTGAGAACTCTACAATTTAGGGCTGTATGCAAATAATCTTTTGATTCTGTTTGAATTTGCGGCAGTTATCGTTTGCCATAGGAAATACCCTTGTTAAAACATAAAACGTTACAGGTAAACTACCCCTTTCCCTTAACCGATCTTCACCAAAATCAACAGATCTTGAGAACTCTACAATTCAGGGCTGTATGCGAAACATTATTTGATTCTGTTTGAATTTGCGGCTGTTATCGTTTGCCAAACAAACAAAATTACCATTGCTAAAAAAAAACCGTTGCAGGTAAACTACCCCTTTCCCTCAACCGATCTTCACCAAAAACAATAGGTCGCGAGTACTCTGCAAATCAGGGCTGCATGCAAAAAATTATTTGATTCTGTTTGAATTTGCGGCAGTTATCGTTTGCCATAGAAAAAAATCTACAGACAGACACACAGACAGACAGACAGACACACACACAGACACTTTTCGGAAAACGACTTTTTTTCATGTTTTGAGTGTAGTAGAATCAGAATCTGCAATAATCTCGAACACGATTTTTTTTGCCATCACCATACTTCCATTCCTTAAGGAATATGGAAGTAAAATATCGGTATGGAGAACCATACATGACTTCCATATTCTAAGATTTATATTTAAAATCATTTTCGAAATGAAATATTACCATAGAAACTACTTCTTTCTACTTACTGCTTCAGCCTTAACCACAGTACTGTGGTCACTAACGTATACCACCTCACGTTATCGCACTCGATTTTCACTGATGATGGAAGTCGATGGCATTGCCGAAATGTCTGGTTTTGTAGAAAACATTGGACTACGGCCAAATATCCCGGGAAGGAATTTTAACAAAAACTACTTCTTTGTTGCCGATAACGTTGTACACATATATATCAGTGGCGAAGTTACATGGAGGCAATTGAGGCAATGCCTACCCTAACAAATTCTGTAGAATAAAAATTATAAATACGTATGAACTACATAACGTAAAGATTATACATTGTTACTGTGACTGTCAAATTTATTAAACCGAAACGTGCTTTATTGAGCGACCGCTAGATGGTGACAGGTGAGATTCGGCATAGTTCGTTTAAATCGAATGAGGCAACCTGAACTTGCCTCAGCGTTTTTTGTATACATCGTATGTAAGCAATGTAGTGGTGTGATAGGGAAGTGTAGGGAGGGGGGATTGTCCCGCGCTGTACACATAGAGCGTTGAGGCATGCCTCACTTCTGTGGTCCAAACAGTTAAGTTAAAGCGCCTGTGTTGTTTCTAAGTGTTTATTTTATGCGGTTATTAAAAGTGTCACTGTTATTCCGCTGAACTAACAGATGATCAAGATTGTTATTTGAATTATTTGTAACATTAAACATATATATAGAAACTAACCAAGTTTAAAAATTTGAAGTTCAATCAGTTGTATTATCGTGTATGACTAATACAAGGATTGTTCAATAGACACACGTATAGAGCTGTAAAGCAATTTTTATTCAACGATTTTAAAAGAAGTCTCCAATAACATTAAGACATGAGTTCCACTGTTGCGCTAACCTGTAGATTCCCTGCTAGTAAAATTCTTACGGCTGTTTGTGGAACCATTTGGTTACAGCAAACTCTACCTCAGCGTCCGATTTGACCCACCGTCCTTTTAGTGATTCCTTAAAAAAAATTTAAGATAAGATTTTTGCCTACCCATTCATTAACTACTAGCTTCGCCAGTAAGCAAATTGATGTCCATTTTTTCGGCTTGCACGCGTTATGTTGGTGTGGGTTTCGGCACTTTCCATTTAAAAAGCGTGCAAACGTAAGAAAATAAACATGAGTGAGGCCAGAAATAACGTGAATTGTGTGTTTGTGTCTTACCTGCCTTTTTATTGCCGTATTAAATGAAAAATATTATATTACATTAAAATTAAAAAATTTTAATTTTATTGCCTGGCAACAAAATTATTTTATTTTTAACAATTACCATTGTTTCAAAAAGTTTAAATAAATTTGCAAGTACTTTACTCTTGTTAAAACGTAAAATGTTGCTGGTAAACTACCCCTTCCCCTTAACCGATCTTCACCAAAATCGAACATCCTTGAGACCTCTACAATTCAGGGATGTATGCAAAAAATTATTTAATTCTGTTCGAATTTGCGGCTGTTATCGTTTGCCATAGAAAATACGCTTGATAAAAAAACGGTGCAGGTAAACTACCCCTTCCCCTTAACCGATCTTCACCAAAAACAATAGGTCTTGAGTACTCTACAAATCAGGGCTGTATGCAAAACATTATTTGATTCTGTTTGAATTTGCGGCTGTTATCGTTTGCCATAGAAAATACCCTTGTTAAAAAAACGTTGCAAGTAAACTACCCCTTTCCCTCAACCGATCTTCACCAAAAACAATAGGTCTTGAGAACTCTACAATTTAGGGCTGTATACGAAACATTATTTAAGTCTGTTTGAATTTGCGGCTGTTATCGTTTGAAAAAAAAAAATTTCCCTTGATAAAAAAAACCGTGCAGGTAAACTACCCCCTCCCCTCAACCGATCTTCACCAAAAACAATAGGTCGCGAGTACTCTACAAATCAGGGCTGTATGCAAAAAATTATTTGATTCTGTTTGAATTTGCGGCAGTTTTCGTTTGCCATAGAAAATACGCTTGATAAAAAACGTTGCAGGTAAACTACCCCTTCCCCTCAACTGATCTTCACCACAAACAATAGGTCTTGAGTACTCTACAAATCAGGGCTGTATGCAGAAAATTATTTGATTCTGTTTGAATTTGCGGCTGTTATCGTTTGCCATAGAAAATACCCTTGTTAAAAAAACGTTGTAGGTAAACTACCCCTTTCCCTTAACCGATCTTCACCAAAAACAATAGGTCTTGAGTACTCTACAATTTAGGGCTGTATGCAAATAATCGTTTGATTCTGTTTGAATTTGCGGCTGTTATCGTTTGCCAAAAAAAAAATTTCCCTTGATAAAAAAAAACCGTTGCAGGTAAACTACCCCTTTCCCTCAACCGATCTTCACCAAAAACAATAGGTCGCGAGTCCTCTACAAATCAGGTCTGTATGCAAAAAATTATTTGATTCTGTTTGAATTTGCGGCAGTTATCGTTTGCCATAGAAAAAAAATCTACAGACACACACACAGACACTTTTCGGAAAACGACTTTTTTTCATGTTTTGAGTGTAGTAGAATCAGAATCTGCAATAATCTCGAACACGATTTTTTTTGCCATCACCATACTTCCATTCCTTAAGGAAATATGGAAGTAAAAATATCGGTATGGAGAACCATACATGACTTCCATATTCTAAGATTTATATTTAAAATCATTTTCACCCAAACAGCCAGGCTGTGTCTTACCTGCCTTTTTATTGCTGTATTAAATGAAAAATATTATATTACATTAAAATGAAAAAATTATAATTTTATTGCCTGGCAACAAAATTATTTTATTTTTAACAATTACCATCGTTTCAAAAAGTTTAAATAAATTTTCAAGTACTTTACTCTTGTTAAAACGTAAAAGGTTGGAGGTAAACTACCCCTTCCCCTTAACCGATCTTCACCAAAATCGAAAGTCATTTTCGAGACCTCTACAATTCAGGGGTGTATGCAAAAAATTATTCGATTCTGTTTGAATTTGCGGCTGTTATCGTTTGCCATAGAAAATACGCTTGATAAAAAAACGTTGCAGGTAAACTACCCCTTCCCCTTAACCGATCTTCACCAAAAACAATAGGTATTGAGTACTCTACAAATCAGGGCTGTATGCAAAACATTATTTGATTCTGTTTGAATTTGCGGCTGTTATCGTTTGCCATAGAAAATACCCTTGTTAAAAAAAAGTTGCAGGTAAACTACCCCTTTCCCTCAACCGATCTTCACCAAAAACAATAGGTCTTGAGAACTCTACAATTTAGGGCTGTATGCAAATAATCTTTTGATTCTGTTTGAATTTGCGGCTGTTATCGTTTGCCATAGGAAATACCCTTGTTAAAACATAAACGTTACAGGTAAACTACCCCTTTCCCTTAACCGATCTTCACCAAAAACAATAGGTCTTGAGTACTCCACAAATCAGGGCTGTATGCAAAACATTATTTGATTCTGTTTGAATTTGCGGCTGTTATCGTTTGCCATAGAAAATACCCTTGTTAAAAAAACGTTGTAGGTAAACTACCCCTTTCCCTCAACCGATCTTCACCAAAAACAACAGGTCTTGAGAACTCTACAATTTAGGGCTGTATGCAAATAATCTTTTGATTCTGTTTGAATTTGCGGCTGTTATCGTTTGCCATAGGAAATACCCTTGTTAAAACATAAAACGTTACAGGTAAACTACCTCTTTCCCTTAACCGATCTTCACCAAAATCAGCAGATCTTGAGAACTCTACAATTCAGGGCTGTATGCGAAACATTATTTGATTCTGTTTGAATTTGCGGCTGTTATCGTTTGCCAAACAAACAAAATTACCCTTGCTAAAAAAAAACCGTTGCAGGTAAACTACCCCTTTCCCTCAACCGATCTTCACCAAAAACAATAGGTCGCGAGTACTCTGCAAATCAGGGCTGTATGCAAAAAATTATTTGATTCTGTTTGAATTTGGGGCAGTTATCGTTTGCCATAGAAAAAAAATCTACAGACAGACACACACACAGACACTTTTCGGAAAACGATTTTTTTTCATGTTTTGAGTGTAGTAGAATCAGAATCTGCAATAATCTCGAACACGATTTTTTTTTGCCATCACCATACTTCCATTCCTTAAGGAATATGGAAGTAAAATATCGGTATGGAGAACCATACATGACTTCCATATTCTAAGACTTATAATCTGAAATATGCTTGCCTGCCAAGCACGATATATTTTCTAATATATACATAATTTACATTAAAATGAAAAAATTATAATTTTATTGCCTGGCAACAAAATTATTTTATTTTTAACAATCACCATTGTTTGAAAAAGTTTAAATGAATTTTCAAGTAATTTACTCTTGTTAAAACGTAAAAGGTTGCAGGTAAACTACCCCTTCCCCTTAACCGATCTTCACCAAAATCTAATGGCCTTGAGTCCTCTACAATTCACTTATGTATGCAAAAAATTATTTGATTCTGTTTGAATTTGCGGCAGTTATCGTTTGCCATAGAAAATACGCTTTATAACAAACGTTGCAGGTAAACTACCCCTTCCCCTCAACCGATCTTCACCAAAAACAAAAGGTCTTGAGTACTCTACAAACCAGGGCTGTATGCAGAAAATTATTTGATTATGTTTGAATTTGCGGCTGTTATCGTTTGCCATAGAAAATAACCTTGTTAAAAAAACGTTGTAGATAAACTACCCCTTTCCCTTAACCGATCTTCACCAAAAACAATAGGTCTTGAGAAACCTACAATTTAGGGCTGTATGCAAATAATCTTTTGATTCTGTTTGAATTTACGGCTGTTATCGTTTGCCATAGGAAATACCCTTGTTAAAACAGAAAACGTTACAGGTAAACTACCCCTTTCCCTTAACCGATCTTCACCAAAATCAACAGATCTTGAGAACTCTACAATTCAGGGCTGTATGCGAAACATTATTTGATTCTGTTTGAATTTGCGGCTGTTATCGTTTGGCAAAAAAAAAATTTCCCTTGATAAAAAAAACCGTTGCCGGTAAACTACCCCTTTCCCTAGACCGATCTTCACCAAAAACAATAGGTCGCGAGTACTCTGCAAATCAGGGCTGCATGCAAAACATTATTTGATTCTGTTTGAATTTGCGGCTGTTATCGTTTGCCATAGAAAATACCCTTGTTAAAAAAACGTTGCAGGTAAACTACCCCTTTCCCTCAACCGAACTTCACCAAAAACAATAGGTCTTGAGAACTCTACAATTTAGGGCTGTATGCAAATAATCTTTTGATTCTGTTTGAATTTGCGGCTGTTATCGTTTGCCATAGGAAATACCCTTGTTAAAACATAAAATGTTACAGGTAAACTACCCCTTTCCCTTAACCGATCTTCACCAAAATCAACAGATCTTGAGAACTCTACAATTTAGGGCTGTATGCGAAACATTATTTGATTCTGTTTGAATTTGCGGCTGTTATCGTTTGCCAAACAAACAAAATTACCCTTGCTAAAAAAAAACCGTTGCAGGTAAACTACCCCTTTCCCTCAACCGATCTTCACCAAAAACAATAGGTCGCGAGTACTCTGCAAATCAGGGCTGCATGCAAAAAATTATTTGATTCTGTTTGAATTTGCGGCAGTTATCGTTTGCCATAGAAAAAAAATCTACAGACAGACACACAGACAGACAGACAGACACACAGACACTTTTCGGAAAACGACTTTTTTTCATGTTTTGAGTGTAGTAGAATCAGAATCTGCAATAATCTCGAACACGATTTTTTTTGCCATCACCATACTTCCATTCCTTAAGGAATATGGAAGTAAAATACCCTTGATAAAAAAACCGTTGCAGGTAAACTACCCCTTCCCCTCAACCGATCTTCACCAAAAACAATAGGTCGTGAGTACTCTACAAATCAGGACCGTATGCAAAAAATTATTTGATTCTGTTTGAATTTGCGGCTGTTATCGTTTGCCATAGAAAAAAAATCTACAGACAGACACACAGACACACACACAGACACTTTTCGAAAAACGACTTTTTTTCATGTTTTGAGTGTAGTACAATCAGAATCTGCAATAATCTCGAACACGATTTTTTTTGCCATCACCATACTTCCATTTCCTTAAGGAATATGGAAGTAAAAATACCCTTGATAAAAAAAAAGTTGCAGGTAAACTACCCCTTTCCTTCAACCGATCTTTACCAAAAACAATAGGTCGTGAGTACTCTACAAATCATGGCTGTACGCAAAAAATTATTTGATTCTGTTTGAATTTGCGGCAGTTATCGTTTGCCATAGAAAAAAATCTAGACAGACAGACAGACACACAGACACTTTTCGAAAATCGACTTTTTTTTCATGGTTTGAGTGTAGTAGAATCAGAAACTGCAATAATCTCGAACACGATTTTTTTTGCCATCACCATACTTCCATATCCTTAAGGAACATGGAAGTAAAAATTACCCCCTTCCCCTTCAACTACCCTTTTCATTTATAGATCTACCTTTCTAGAGTGGATTATTATGAACTTCTTTCTAGGATCCAACGTTGCAGGTAAACTACACCTTCCCCCTAACCGATTTTCACCAAAATCAGTAGGCCTTGAGTCCTTTACAACTCAGGCACATATGCAAAAAATTATTTTACTCTATTTGAATTTGCGGCAATTATCGTTTGCCATAGAAAAAATTCTACACACACACTTTTCGGAAAATGTCTTTTCTTCGTGTTTTGAGGGTCGTGCAAATCAGAATCTGCTCTTATCTCGAACACGATTTTTTCGCGATCACCATATACTTCCATTCCTTACTGAACATGTCAAAACGGTAATTTTCTATGCCCTGAGTGATTGTAAGACAAAAATTTATTGAGCGCATACAAAGTGATGGACATGCTTACCATTTTATTACTTCCATGTCCCATAAGGAAATGGAAGTATGGTGATGGCGAAAAAAATCGTGTTCGAGATAAGGGCTGATTCTGATTGTACTACCCTCAAAACATGAAGAAAAGTCATTTTCCGAAAAGTGTCTGTGTGCCTGTGTGTCTGTGTAAATTTTTTTTCGATGGCAAACTATAACAGCTGTAAATTCAAACAGAATCAAATACCTTTTTGCATACGTCCATGAATTGTAGAGGACTCAAGGCCTATTGATTTTGGTGAAGATCGGTTAAGGGAAAAGGGTAGTTTACCTGCAACGTTTTATGTTTTAACAAGAGTAAAGTACTTAATTTTGATAAATAAAGTAACCTGAAAAGAAGATCATAATAATCCACTGTAGAAACGTAGATGAAATATCTATAAATGAAGAGGCAAGTTGAAGGGAATAGGGGTAATTTTCTATAAATGAAAATGATAGTTGAAGGGGGAGGGGATACTTTTTATTTATATGTCATGTGTACTATGTTATCGGCAACTAAGAAGTAGTTTGTTGTTAAAATTCCTTCCCGGCCTGTTTGACGTGGTCCAATGTTTTCTACAAAACCAGACGTTTCGGCAGTGCTATCGACTGCCATCATCAGTGAAAATCGAGTGCGCTAACGTGAGGTGGTATACGTTAGTGATCACAGTACTGTGGTTAAGGCTGAAGAAAGAAGTAGTTTCTATGGAAATATTTCATTTCGAAAATTATTTTAAATATAAATCTTAGAACATGGAAGTCATGTTCTCCATGCCGATATTTTTTAAATACATTGCACTGTTGGTATTCCGAACTAATTGATACTCGACCGAATCCTGATTATAGTATTGTCATACAGAAAAATCACTGCTTCGAGTGTCAAAGTGGAACACAATATAAAACTGGAACAGTGAGATTTTAAAGAACTTTAAAACATCATTTAACGGGTTAATAACTGTAATAAACTTGTTTATGTATTTAAAAAAGTGATACTACTATATTAGCGTACAAAGCTGAAAAAATAATAGCAGGGTCTAAAAATTAAGAGATTAACAAAATTCATCAACTTTTTCGATCCTGTGGGGAGATCCAGTTCGTCCCCACCCCGGAAATACCTCCTACTCTCTTGTTTTACTTGTAGTCTCATTTTATTCATGAGTAGCTACAGCTATCTTCCTCTATAATCTAATTCCACAGTTGTGGGACAGTTCTGTCCACTTTATAAAAATATATAGTTTTTATTATGGTAAGTTCTTTAATTTATTTTTATTAAATTAAAATATATTCCTGTTTAACAATTTTTTCGTCTAAAGTTTTGTTAGTTTTAACGTGCGTGTGCATGATGACAGATTGTTAATGTCCTACTCCTAATATGTAAAATTTTCACAAATTTATATGAAAAATACGCAAAGCTTTTTTCGATTCGGTGTTCCACGTCGCTAAATATAAGCGCAAGGGTGTTATAAAGCGACAGTTAATGTTTGTAACGTCCGGGTATTGACGTCTGCACCTTTCTATTTTCCATTGACCGGGTGGGGAGGGGTGCGCCCATCGAACTGGTTCTCAGTTATATATGCTCACCCATAAATTCAAAGGTTGCCTATGACTGCTTTAGACCATTCATTCAATGGTCCAAATTTTCATATAACACCCCCAAAATTCACATCCTTTTCCCCCAAAATTGCGTGCTGGATCCACCCTTGTGCTTAGTGTTTGTTGTTGTTGTTCTCACAGCATTCCATTAACCTCCGTGTCCTTATAGGTTCAAGAAACTGCACTAATTAGTAAGTCTGATATTGTTCTAAGTGTTTCACGGTCGGTGTCACTTGAATTTAAACCAACTGCCCGACTGTTTGGCCGTGGTTAAGGCTAACCACAGTACTGTGGTCCTAACGTACGACACCCCGCTTTAGGTTTGACTCGACACATCCACTGAAGATGGCAGCCAGTGATGCTGCGGAAACGTTTGGTTTTTAAGGCTGCGGTTACATTGCATCAGAATTTGTGGTCGTGAGAACTCGCGAGTAATTGTTCGTACGAAATCGTAAGAATAGCCTTCCGAAATCGTACCAATGTTGAATGGAATAGAAGGAAAGGTGGATCCAGCTGCAGTACTCTCCTCCCATAAGGTTTTTGAAGTGGAAAGGTTGAGAAGACGTGAGTCGGTTCAGCAATATTTTGAATCGAGAAGTAAGAATGGGGAATCTGGAAGATCGTATGAAGAGCTTAGAAGAAATGATGAAAAGTTCTTTGAATATACCCGAATGACACGCTTTGCATTCGACTACATTTTGGAGACTGTCGACGCGAAACTTCTGAAGAAGACACAGTCCTGGAATTCCAGAGACGGAAAATTTCGTACGAAAACTGATGAAAAACAAATTATTTTGGTCGCCTACGACTACTAGACGTACGAATTCGTGAGTATTCGTACGCAGAGGTCGGACGCAAACTAACCGCGTCTGTGAACAACAAAGCGGTTTGTTCACTTTTGCCGAACTCTCACGATTTCGTACGACCACATTTTACGAATTCTGATGCAATGTAACCGCCGCCTTATGAAAACCTTGGACCACGGCAAAACAGCCCGGCAGATAGTGTAAATTCAAGTAAGCCTGATACCTTGTGAGACAATAATGTCTTTCAATTCAGTTTATGTCGCATTCTGAGGTAATTCTACCCCCCACGGTACCGCCCTGTAGCAATGATACCTTTAACTGTGTTTGCGCTGTCGTGTGTTTTGGAGGAAACATTAATTACTGCAAACAACGGAACGGTTGGGGCACGGCACGTAGCTACGTGTAACGACGGAATACGAAATTATTCGTTTCCATACGTAACGGCGGATGCGTTAAATGTTACCGTGGGGCGACGGGGTAGTTAATTAGTATGTGCAACACGTTATTGTATACGAGAGTGGTCGCGCTGTAGATTCGAATGTGTTTCACGTGTCGTAAAGGTCACAGTTTCACGACGAAGCGTTCGGTTGAATACTAAACCGAGTGTAATGTGACGCCTCCCTCTGTCTGCGGCGTCGTCACCTCCTTACTTATATAGCCTAATCTACGGATTGGTTGTCTCTAACAACATGGAGGAAAAAATGCTGTAATATGAGTGTACCAGTTGGAAATGACAAGAGAAAAATCCTTGGTCCTCCGGGTTGGGGGTTGGGCGGTAGGCCGGTAACCTACCCCCGGAAAAAATACCACACCACGGAAACCTTCAAGAAAACCTCGGATTTGAAACAAAAATCGAAGACTCCTGGGGCCAGTTAATGACGTACACGGCTCGAGAATAAGATATAATTTTAAATTGTATCAATTTTATAAAGAACCCCACCCCTAACACAATCCATAAAACTACAGCGTGTAAGGTGGGCTGGTCATGTAGCCAGATCGTCTGCAAAGTGTATTGTAAATATCTTTATTTACAATACACTTTGCAGACGATCTGGCTTTAATTGCAGAGATCGAAATTGATATAAGTTATATGCGTAGGAAACTAGCAGAAGAATACGCGAAATGGGATCTCGAAATAAGTACCTCAAAAACTGAATACCTTATAGTACGCGGTGAAGGTCAAGACCTAGAACTGGGAACAAAAGTGATAAAAAATATTAAAAACTTCAAGTATTTGGGTGTAAGAATGACACCAGCCAAGAATCTGGGATGGTGACAGCAACCAAGAAATAAAAGTAAGAATAGGACAAGATAAGACAGCAACAAAACAATTAATCCGTCTGCTTTGGAGTCCACGAATAACAAAAAAACAATAAAATCAGAATATATAAAACTGTAGTCAAAAGTATAGCCAAAATGGAGCAGAACTGTGGGAAATTAATAAAAGAAATAAATCCAAAATAAGAGCTATGGAGATGGATTACTGGCGGAGGTCCTCTAGACTAACAAGACTAGGTAGAGTGAGAAATGTAGGGATAAGACAAGCGATGGGAGTCGACCTTGCCATTATAGAAACAATAGAAGCAAGAAGTCTGAATTGGTTCGGACACCTAAAAAGAATGTCGGATGAGAGATGGCCAAGGAAGGTATGGGCATGGGCTCCACCCTCTAGAAGAAAAAAAGGAAGACCTAAACATTCATGGAAAATGGACGTCGAAGATGCAATGAATGCAAGAGGACATACAGAACAGGACTGTTTAGATCGCCGCCAGTGGAAGCTAGGATGCGAGAGGCGGCGCCAGCTAAATCGCAAAAAAATCTTGTCTCTGGTGTGTGTGTGTGTGTGTGTGTGTGTGTGTGTGTGTGTGTGTGTGTGTGTGTGTGTGTGTGTGTGTGTGTGTGTGTTACTATACAACACTAAAACTCCGAGGAACGCCGACTGTTTCTGACGAAAGAGTCAGAGATTCCCGGAAGGGAAATCAGCTCTACCCACAAATCCAACTCCCACGTTCTCGAAGACGAAAGTCGCGTAGCCCCTGAGTACGTAATGTAGCAGATGAAAGAGGGTGAATGGCGAGTTCCCGGCGCCAGAAAACTGGGACCCATTGGCTAAGGGAAGGGAACCCTAACAGAAAGATCCTTGGTCCTCCGGGTTGGGGGTTGGGCGGTAGACCGGTAACCTACCCCCGGAAAAATACTACACCACGGAACATTCAAGAAAGCCTCGGATTTGAAACAAAAATATTACGAAGAATCCTGGGGCCAGTTAATGACATACACGGCTGGAGAATAAGATATAATTTTTTATAAAGTACCCCACCCCTAACACAGTACATAAAACTACAGCGTCTAAGGTGGGCTGGTCATGTAGCCGGGATGGGGGAAGACAGAATACCACGAAAACTATTGAATACCAGAATTCACGGCAAAAGACCAGTGGCAAGACCGAGGAGAAGATGGGAGGACGCGGTGGATGAGTTTGCGAAAGGAATACTGAAAGTGCGTTCCTGGACGAGGATGGCTACCGACAGAAGAGAATGGGGGGAAAAATTGAACGAGGACAGGGCCTAACAGGGGCTGTAGTGCCATAGGAGAGAGAGAGAGAGAGAGAGAGAGAGAGAGAGAGAGAGAGAGAGAGAGAGAGAGAGAGAGCCGCGTCACTGTTATGATTAGACCGGTGATAACGTATGGCAGTGGGACGTGGACTCCGAACAAACAAGCCGCTAACATTTGTCAATACCTTTGAAAGGAGAATTTTGAGGAGAATATGTGGGGACCAATCCACGTCAATGGGATATGAAGAATGCGTACAATGAGGAACTATACAAGCTATATAAAGACAATGATCTGCCACCACCATCCGACTGCATAGATTGCAATGGGCAGAATGCATCATTAGGATGGAAGCCAACCGAATACGTAGGAAGGTACTGTTTAGTCAAATCGAGGGTAGAAGGCCTAAGCATCGCTGGATTGGCGAGGGATGCTGATACTTTACTTAAAATAAAACGATGGACATCGATCGCCAAGGACAGGGAAAAATGGAGGCGGATGATTATGGAGGCTAAGGTTAGACTCCGAATTGTGACGCCATAGAAGAAGAAGAAGAAGAAGCGTGCGTTACTGACGGGAAAGTACTGGCTGAGAGGAACCTCGTTTTGTTATTAGTAGTACACTTGTCAGAAAGATGGGCAGGATTGTGAAAATAACAAACTACTATTATGTTTAATGTTTTCATCAGTTTGTACTTCCTGCAATGACTTATGGTTAAAAGCCGTGCGGACTGAACAAAGAAACATGGAAAGTGTATAGTAAGAGTAACAAGAAGAGACAGGGAATCAGTAGTATCAGCCGGGCTCTGTCAGGCCGTGGTCCACAGTCGTTGCTGTTGACAAACGTTTCGGCCCCACCATCGGAGGCCATCATCAGCATCAAAGATTGGCACTATGACAGTTTCTACTTCGTCTCTGAGGTGAATTGGAGGACACCGCGCCAATCTATACACTGACGATGACCTTAAGTGGCGGGCCGAAACGTTTGTCAACAGCAACGACTGTGGACCACGGGCTGACAGAGCCCGGCTGATAATACCAATTTCAATGAATGTTGACCCCCGTCGTGAAAGATTAAGAAGAGACAGGAAAGCTTCTAAGGCAACAGGAAATTATTAAACTAGAATAGATAAAACCGTTTAAAAATTAAAGGACGAAATTAGAGTGTACGAGAATATGTTATCACAAAATGACTTTATTACAAAATTACTTGGATTTCGTTGTCCATGTCGTGTCCGTTACTTAACTAAATATAATTAAATCACTACCGACTCGGAACACAAAGTTTTTTATGGGTAAAAACGTAAAAGTTTTACCTTATAGCCTGAACCAGTTTTCGCTTATTATAAGCGTCGTCAGAGGCTGCCACTGGCAGCGCTGTCTGTCTTGTTCTTGGCGACGTAAATTTTTAGCAATAAATTTACAAACTAAATTGCTCAGATTGCAACAAATTCTACATAGGCCAGACAGGACGTAGCTTCACACAAAGATACATTGAACACACAAAGGCACTACACTCCACTACAGAATCCACATTTGCAAACCACCTCATTGAAGCAAACCACACATACACAAACATCGACAAGAACGTGGACATTCTACACGTACACAAAAAAGACCGAAAACTAGACACTCTAGAACAATTGGAAATATTCAAACATACGAAAACACATAAAACGACATCCTAAACGAACAGACACAATTCAAATCACACGCATTATTCGAACATATCACACCCCACACACACACAATATCGATCCTTCAAAAGTCGATACCGCCGCCAAGAACAAGACGGACAGTGCTCCCAGCGGCAGCCTCTGAAGAAGCTTTTTAAAAGCGAAAATTGGTTCAGGCTATCGTTTTTACCCATAAAAAACTTTGTCTTCCGAGTCGGTAGTGATTTAATTATATTTACAAAATTACTTTATTCATGTCTTAATTAGCCTATGTGTGAAATACGTTCATCGAGAATCCCTCATTTTACTTAGATTTTTGTCGTTTACATTGTTTGTTCATTATTTATATACGTAGATATGCGTAGCAATGAAATGAAAATAAAACGCGAAGGTTGTTGCCTGTGCGTAGCCTACTCATTAGCACTGAGCTTCGTATTCTAAGTTTTAAGTACCAGTGAGAGCCGAAATGCAGGGACTGTGCAGATACCCTCATTTCTACAGCTGTCACAGTCTAGCTTCTTCTTTTCCTCCTCCTTCTCCTCAGACGTGCCCATCCCCCCAAAGGCCACGGTGCAATTCCCCCCCGAGGATTCCGAAATCCCACCAATTTGATTTCGTGGGTAGGGGGGATCACAATTCCGGGGTATGGAATAACCCTCAGTTGACGGTGGATCTTGGATCTTTATTCAAACATTTTTGAAAAACTAAAGACATTTAAGCAATTATTGGAATAAAAAACTAATGTTATTCTTTTTATCAATACCAAAAGGTTTCCTAGTATACCTAATCAATAACTAAATTATGAGAAATGTAGAAGCCTGCTTAAACCTGGCCAAACATTAGGCCTTACCAAGACAACTAACTTGATTTTGTAATTGCATTCTTTTTCTTCACTGATTTGTTTGATTTACGACGCCTTGAAAAATCCCCCCCCCTAAAATTTCCAATGGTGCGACTTGCACCATGCTGTGGGCACCCCTGATCTTTCTTCTTCTTCTTCTTCTTCTTCTTCTTCTTCTTCTTCTTCTTCTTCTTCTTCTTCTTCTTCTTAACAACTCCAACGCCGATCTTCCCCAACGTTCCTATCCGTTGCCATCTCAGTGTAACCTCTCACCTCCTTTCTTCTGAGATCCTCCAACACATCATCCAACCATCTTGTTTTAGGTCGTTCCGTCTTTCTGCTTTTATACATCTGGGCCCACACGATTTTCTGTGGCTGATCATCCGTTCGTTATCTTTCTCTGTCTACTGCGTCTCTTGATTCGTCAGTCCTTTTGCTGCCGTGGCATCGTCAACATTCATTTTCTTGGTTTCCTTTGTTTTTCTTCTTGGTAGAGTATATTACCGTACCTTTTCTCGTCGGGCATCGTCACCCTCGCCAACTAAATCGTTTTATCTCATCTTTATCGATTCCTGTTTCTCGTCTTCAGTGTCTTCGTTCCTCACTCTATCCATTCTACTCGTGAACTTGAAGATTCCTAAAAGTTTGTGGGAAAACACTCGAATTAGCTAGAAGAGGGTAGCAGACCGCACCCGAGTCCGTAGTTGTTTTCGATCCCAGTCCCCTTAGCAGGAGACCAGCCTAAAGCTCGAACATGGTGTTACTGACGACGTCGCACTTACTCCCATGCAGCAGGCCGTAAATGGCAAACGGAGGACATACTGATGCCTCATTATTCTTTTTCTCGCTCTTCATGATTCAGCAAAGTTAAATTTATTAATGTTTCCGTTCCCTTAAAAACTGATAATGAAAGAACGCTTTGGAGTAAACTATATGTAGGCCTACCACTCGACAAGTGGAAAATGAGATGTATTATAATGACTTCGTCAAGAAGAACAAACGCAAACAATAATCGTATAGCAGCTGGTCGAAACGGCGTCGTCTTAGTCCTTCATCAGTTGCGGGAAGTATGAAATTTAGTTATTTGCGCAGTCGAGTAATTGTGGTGTAGTGGCAGTAAATTGTGTACAGTATTGTGTCACAGAATTAAAAAATGTACATCTGTCTCCCCCCCCTCCCTCCGGACTATAATTAACGGGAGCATCCAATGAAACTCGGCGAGTGTATGTATGTAGCTTAACGCTTTATTCCACCAATTTAAGCTTGACGCACACGCTCTCTCTCTCTCTCTCTCTCTCTCTCTCTCTCTCTCTCTCTCTCTCTCTCTCTCTCTCTCTCTCTCTCTCTCTCTGAATTAATGTCGCAGTTAACGCGACACAGAAGATTAACTTTTATCGCCGCAGCTATGAAATTTTTTTACACCAGTACTTTACCCGTGATTCGCACGGGGCTGTTTCTGACTGCTCATTGAGCGGGCGCGCAATCGCTTCAAATTGCCTTTTACCAACCCTGTAAAACTCCTCCGTAGTTCTCTCTTTTTTTCTCATGTTAAAACTTGTCTCCCCCGACTATAAGTTTAGTGAGCTGTAGGCCTGCTATGCCCAGCGCGTCTCTGTTTTTTTTTTTTTTCAACTTCCGAACTATACGGCGTTCCAAGTCGCATGGCACCTGAGCGATTAAGATACCCTTACTAACACACACACAGAAACGCAGCTGGCCCGCACGCTTGGGGTGTGAATCATCTACTAGGGCGTCCACTACGTAACTGCAACTTTTATAATATGGATTTTTTTAACAAACGAGCTTATCATATTTGTAATCTCCATAAAATGTTAAAGGAAATGACACCAAACACTACGTGGTTGTGATATAATATTTAAAATGTAGAACTACTGTCTGGCCACGATTCGACGATCGAGCATTGTGTAAGGTGGGAGAAGCACTACGGAAGGCTAAGTGGGGTAAGTGGTAAATCAAACGGCTAGTAAACATATTTCACCCTACCTCGCTTACAAGCGGCCGCGTGGTGGGGGAGAGCAGCCTCGATCATCCAGTCGTGGCCAGACAGTACTAGCCGTTTGGTTTACCCCCACTTAGCCTACCGTAGCCACTTGGTTCACCGTAGTACCCGGTCATGCTTCTCCCACCTTACACAATGCTCTATCATCGAATCGCGGCCAGACAGTATAGTCCAGTCGCCAGAGTAAAAATAATGGTAAAATTTCGTAAAAAATTGAGGCAAAGTGATATTTGGTATAGTTATTGAAAAAGGTCTAAATATCGGTTTA
The DNA here is from genome assembly GCA_034769895.1 of Magicicada septendecula. Lineage (NCBI taxonomy): Eukaryota > Metazoa > Arthropoda > Insecta > Hemiptera > Cicadidae > Magicicada > Magicicada septendecula. Next base: position 54,757,025 of record CM068373.1, read on the forward strand.
AAATCATCTTTGCATGTTTATAAGGTCAGGCTTTAAAAAAAAAACCTTATTTAAGGGCAGCGCGCGGTAAAATCGATAAAAACGTTTACATTCCGTGAATTTCTTTTCTTACTACTAAATAAACCATTGGATCATGATAAATTCTTCATTCTTTTTGTTTAAAATAGTTCAAATTTTAATAGTAATAAAATCAAAATAACGATTTTGTTATTATTTCATCGTTAGGAGTATTAAATCGATAGACGGAATGGTCAATTCTAACAAATCTTCCTCTGTTGAATAATATTATTAAATATGTGTATCTTAATATACATGAAAGTCATTGTGTGTATTTATATTTCACACCTCCTACTAAACCACTGGACCGATTTCAACAAAACTTAGCACAAATATTTTATGCAACGGGAGAACCAACATAAGATAGGTGTTTTGGGCCCTGGGGGATGTCAAAAATGGAAAATATGAAAATACCGCATGTAGGGTATCAAATTAAAGGCGATTTCAATGCAAGTAACAATTTTTCATGCATATAAGCACTATTGAAAATTCTTGGGCCCTGGGGCTCAATAAATGGGTGGTTTTGGGGGAGGTAAAAAATGGAAAATATGAAACTGGACCGATTTCCACCAAACTTGGCACAAATTTTTTACGCAATGGGAGAACCAACATAAGATAGGTGTTTTGGGCCCGGGGGGATGTCAAAAATGAAAAATATGAAATATGAAAATACTGTGGGGTATCAAATTAAAGGGAATTTCAATGCAAGTAACAATTTTACATGCATATACGTACTATTGAATACATTTGGGCCCTGGGGCTCAATAAATGGGTTGTAATGGAGGGGTGTCAAAAATGGAAAATATGAAATATCATATGTGACATGCATATACGCACTATTAAAAATTTTGGTTTTTAAAAATTTTGGGCTCAATAAATTAGTGGAATTGGCGGAGGGGTGATGTCAAAAATGGAAAATATGAAAATACCGCACGTGGGGTATCAAATTAAAGGGAATTTCAATGTCTGTAACAATTTGACGTGCATATAATTTATCATATAATTCTAAGGCTGTTTTCACAATTAATAAGTCTGCATCATCGTCAGCTTGTTTAACGTTAGCTTTCTTCTTCCAAATATCTCGTTAGAATTTCAATAAATCGAGTTTTATTCGAAAGAAATTGTTCTTGGGTCACTGTGACACACATATCTTCATAGAATAAAATATCTAAAGAGGAATTTTGATTGGTACGGCGATAACGCTCCATAGCTTTGATGCTGTTAGAATTGTTTGTATAGCCATAAAAAACTACAGTAACTTTTGATCCAAAGTGTCTCTTGACATAATTTACGTATCTTTGAAAAATACATTTGAACTTGTCATTTTTTGACCATACTACTCTATGCAGTAACATACCACCATCAATGACGTAAATGCAATCTTCAAGGTTAATCTCAGTGCGGTTCACTTCAAACATATCATATAGTTTAGACTTATCTGTTTTCCGAAATACACCTTCGTAAAACATAGATGTTGGGTACGGTGCAAGTTCATAACGCATGTAATCTTTTAATTCGTCGTCACTTTTTCTTGCTACACAAATGCGTTGAAATATAAACATTGGATCTATAGGGACAATTTCCTCTTGAATTTTCAGACTACTATTAACACTTTTTAATGACAGTACTCTATTTTTTCGTTTAAACGAAACTTTATGGAAGTTTGTACTAGCAATTTCTTCTAACCCTGCTTTTCCAACCTCAAAAGCATTATGACAGTTAATATTATTACCGCCAGTAACTCCAGTAGATATAGACATTATTGAATCTTGATAAGGAAATGTCTCGTGACAATCAAACCAGGATTTTATTTTGAGAATATCTTCAGTATCTCGTTTTATTCGAGAATCTCTAGCATCTACATGCTGATCGGAAGTAGAAAATGGTATACCACAAAAATTGTCTACTTCTTCGCAGATATCATGTGTATATGGCATCGCTAAAATCCATTTATTTGCAGTACTGGTAGTTACTCCCCGTCCAATCATACCACCATCAACTTTCATGACTCTCATTAAGTCCTGTTCGATTGTCATATCAGTATGAGTTCCTGACCAGAATTTCTCAGTTCGTCTTACAGTACAAAATCTGTTATTTATAAAATTTTGAAGTTCTTTAATTTTTAAAGCGGTAGTTTCTGGAATTACATTTTGGTTTTGCATTGAGGTGAAAAGTTTTTCGGATTCTTTTATAAATTGATTCATATATTGTACATATAATAAGGCTGATTTCGTATAATTAAAATGTCCAGTCGCATAAAACTATGGCAACATTTGCTGAATAACTTGTAATTTAATTTTTATATTACCCATTTTTTCAGAGCGCGCAAATGCTTTTGCAATAGAGATCATTCGTATGTATTGTATCCATAATTTTGCAGTTTTACCGCATTCCTCAATTTCAATAATTTTTTCTAGAAATTTACCATTTAAGATGTTAAAAAAATTATGATCTTGTACTTCTTTGTAAGTAAGATTGTCATCTAAAAATTCTTGTAGTAAAGATTTCATATTTGAATATTCAAATTCTGAAAGATTCATTTCCTCAATAATCTTTTTACACAAAACTATCCAAATTAATGTGTGGCCTCGTACTGCTCTAGCATAAGCGTGGCCATCTAACATCTTATCTACAGTTCCTGGCGCATAGTAACAGCTTAATGCTTCTTTTAAACCGCTTCCTGCCATCACATAACCGATTGAACCAAGAAAAGACATAAGCAGATGAAATCCTCCAAGTCGAACAATTACATTATGTATATCATCATCAGGTGAGGATTGGACCATTTTAAACGCTTTCTGATACAAAGGTTGATCGAAAGTAACAAAACAATTAAATAGATTTAAGTTTTCACTAGTTTTACAGCGTATTTTAAAACGGATATTGTATTTTTGTCAGTTGGAGGAGAGTGTACAAAAGGCAAGCAAACAATTCTAGATAATGTATACGTCATATTTTCCAAAAGCTTGGACATAAAGGCATTCCAGCCAGTAATGCCTGGTTTGGTCACTCCATAAATCCAAAGCAAGTCAGCATTAGAAAAATCTATATTATTAAAACTCGGGTTATCTACTTTTTCAAAAACAATGTTTTGGAGTGCATGTGTATTAATATTTTCAAAAATTTGGAATGGTATTTTGTCAATTTTGCTAATTTCTTTTGCAGTAGGCTTAACTGTCAATCGTTTTAAGGGAACTTTGTTATAATAACAATCTCTGGGACTTACAATCATAATACCTCCCATACTATGAAAAGAATTTTTCCCGTCTATAGTATTGATGTTAATATCTGAATTGTCAAATGCCAATTGTGCAAAACAACCAGATCTAAATGGAGAACGTGGACTAAGCAATACACTATCCTCATAAAGTGTTGCTTCTTTGTATGATGAACACACTCCCAGATGCGACAATATATCTATAATTCGTTTTGAAGCAAATTTCCTGTGCAACATTACAGACAGACCAACTTGCAATGGTGATAGAAAGGTTCTAGGTCTTATGCAACTCATAATTGAATGAGTAATTGCTGTGCATTTTGTTTCATATAAACTAATATCACCTTTTTTATTTTTTAAAATTATTTCTTCTATCAGAAACTGAAGGGATTCTGGGATATTTTCATTAATATTTTGGAATATATTATCACTTGGAGGATAAAATTCTGTATTACTTTTCTTCAGATTAACATCGTTTCGAATAATTGCTGCTGCAGATTTTAAGATTTTTCTTTTTTCTTCATTTTCATCTTTTTTTGAGGCTATCCATGTCTACGTTTAATTTTTTTAAATGGTCAACAAATGGTGTCAGAAAGGCCAAAAAATTTTGTTAATTAACCACCCGAAAGTATTTTTAATAAGCTTTAATTTAAGCCGTCGTACACCTTTGTGCCACAATCTTGCCGTACTTTATGAGCACTCAAAGTTTTTTTGTGAATTGCGATTTTTTTGAGGTAATATTCGACATTTCAATATGAAATTTTTGGGGTTTATAGTACTCCACAAAGATTACCTTTCCCTCAAGTTTTATCAACTTTCATTAATTTGTGTTAAAACAACAGCAATTTGTTTATAAACGCCATCGCCACTTTATTTATTTATTAACAATAATAATAACATCGACTTCCGTATTAAGGCTAGAAATGTTCATAATTTATTATAGAATACTGAAAAAAAATCACATTAAAATCGGCTTGTTAGGTCCAAAGATATTTATAAAAACGCTATTTTGCAACTTAAATTGTTAATAAAAAAAATAAACGGGTTGTTTTTACACAAAACTTAACTATTAGCTCAACTTGATCCCATTAACCAATTTAGCACACAAAAAATCGACTCCCAAAACAATTCACATTTGATTTTTATTTTGACTCCACTACACGTGCTCACAAATAAATAAATATTAGCATGTATAAAAAGTGTAAATAAAAACTTTAACTGCAATTTTTTTACCTGTTTTATATGATAAAAACAAAAATATTTGTAATGTTTTGATTATAACCTTTGAAGAAATATCAACTGCGTTACTGCTCCGTTCTTGTATAGCAGATGTTTGTATGGCACACCACAACAATGGGTGTTGCGCGCGCAGCTACATTTACAGTTGCACACTCGAGGGGAATAGAACGCCGCGCCGTTTAAAAATTTTACCTGTTTTCTAGGGCCTTGTTTTTAGAGTATAGGTATAATCAGGTAAGAGAAATAACACGAATAGATAGATTTAGTATTGTAGTAGCTGTAACGTTAATTTCAAGTACTCAAATAAACCCACTTAAAAGATACATGTATGTAACGCAAAGGAGGCACCTTTTTTTAGTATACACAATTTTTATTTATTTTTTTTAATTTCGAAAATGATTTTAATTTTCATGAGTATAGTTTTTGATGCAGAACACTTGCAGCTTTCAAATACAATTTTTTGTATTTCGATATCTCTATTTTTAAGATTAATAAAGGCAGATAAACTCTGAATTTTCGAGTAAATTTAAAATACGTCGAAATACTCACTTTTGAAAAGGTGTTTTTTTTTAAATAACAACTTCAAAAGTATTTTTCATTATTATAAAATAAAAAGTTTATCTCTTTTAAAGCTAAATTAGTAAAGAACTACTATTTTTTTAAATTTTATTGTATAGTACTTGTAATTTTGTGGTTTCACTTCTTTTTGTATCTACAGTAAATATTTATACACTATATTCTTTATGTTCAAATAAAATATTTATGTAAAAATCAACAAATTTTGAAAGCTATACTGTTCCCCTTCAAAACTAGCCTTTATTTAACTGGCTATGCTTAGATTAAAGAAAGTTATGATATTTTTGAATAGACGCGCCTGGCTAATTTAGCGAATTACGCAAGATCGGGGACAAACGCTCTTTTTAAAACGCAGCGCTCATCATTACCAATTTTCAGGAAAACAGTTCCATTAACGTAAAAACATGTAAGGAGACTTTCTGAAGGAAATTGTTTGCTCTTCAATATACACCTTTTTATTTCTTCCAACTGTACATATTTACGGAGTGCTTTAAGAAAATCTGTCTTTACGATTTTTCCAGACCATTTTCAGAAAACCCTAGAAAGGTAAACATGCAAAGATTTTTTTATATTAATTATTAACGTTTATTTAACACGTGCACCAAATATTGCTTTGCCCCAATTTTTTATCAAGTCAAAATCTCTGGCGACTGGACTAGTAAGTGTAATTCAGTATTCATTTTCGCTTTAGAAATTAGTGTTTTGCAGTACTGTGCTTAAATTTCAATATGATATTTATATTGTAAGTAGGTAATTCTATAAATTATCATATCAATAAATTTTTTCTTTTTCATTGGGATATTTTTTAAAATAAAATAGTTTTTTTATGAATATTACATACAAGATAGCATTTGTTATTGTAGAAAAATACAAATTTTCATATTACCGACGTAATTTTGCACCATGAATGTAAATTGTAAATGCAGTTTTGTTTATAATCACCAAGATATCACCAACATACGTATTACTTTATAATAAAATCTTTATTAAGTATTCCAATTCTGCGTTGGCTTTAGAAATCCCTAAAATACTCATCTTTATTGCAATTATGTGTTGTTTCAACTCAATTTACTCACAATTTCACAGAGATTACAAAAATTATAGTTGTAATTTGAACCGCCCGGGCCGGTTGTGAGTTCGCGTGCGAGAGTAAGGGCTTCTAATCCCTTAGGTCCCGTCCGGTTTGAAACACTGTAACTACGTCACACTTACGTTCCATGTTTAACGTGTGGGTCCTGCCCACTGTTTCAGAACTTCTCGTTATGGCATTTATATCGTTTTGCCACGATGATTTAACGCTATACGATAATAAACGAGAATCGCATGAAATAAAATTGTGTGTGTGTGTGTGCGCGCGCGTTTACGGTTATTTGCGGTGTCATTGGAAATATAGTAAAATAACGACTCTGGTGTACAAACCTTTTTCTTTTTTTTTTTACAGTATGGTGCTCAGTCGAGTTTCCACCTCACAATGTTTTAACTGTGTTTTGTTAAATTACATTGATTTTGTTGCACGTTTTAGTACAGTGTTATACCTAATAGTCAATTTTGTTTTTTGCAGGTGAGTACACTGAATGGCATGCTGATATCACTGACGGATGGGAATTGTTCACGTCTCATGAATTTCGTAGTAAGTTGATTTTCAATTCTTAAAAAAGCCGTTAAAGGAGATATAAACGAGCCCGATGAGTGTTCGCACCGGATTTTGTGAACATTCTCGATGACAGTGTGAGTTTCCTGCGTTTTTAGAGTCTATTTATCATAAACGACGGTAGATTCGCCCTCATTATTACATCAGTGTGATAGTTAACGTTCAATAGATTTCTGTAGGCCTATTTAATTTATACAAATTATTTTGCCTCTTGGATGCCTCTGTGTAGTGAACCGGGACAATAGATATTGTTACGACGGTCTCACTGATCGTCGTATGGTACAGTGGAAAACAAAATACAAGACACCAATGAAGTCACTAATCACCAGCTTTAATTAATCACAATTACAGTTTATAATCAAATTGTACAATAATCCGAGCAAAATTTGTTCACACGCAATAATAATGTCAACTAATAGAGTCCCGCACAAATATAACACAATAACACACCGCCACATTACTTCGATCCTCACTTCTAAGCGGCAGCTGTAGTTTTTAAATAGATAGCACAAGTGTTCCAGAATAATCCGTAATACGCGTCAACACTACTCGAAAACACTAGAGCGTAATTAATTGTGGCCTTGAACACAGTGCGTGACCGTTCCGGTCTGGAACAGCCACGATTGTTGTCGGATGTTAAGTGTCACGTAACGGTCTTTCTTCTGAAAGTAGCAATACGTACACACACACACACACACACACACACACATTACAGCTGGGCTCTGCTGGGATAGTCGAGAAACATGTAGAACGTTCTTTAATTGTGTAACAATATATATTTCGCAGGTCTAGTATTCGTTGAAATTAAAACTAATTCACTCGTAAACTTTGAAAGTGAAGAATGACAAATTAGAAGAACGATGTGTGAAGTAAATTGAAATGAAAATACGTGTGTCATGAGCCAAAAACCTCCTTGGTGGGGAGTATGAGGAAAGGAAGGAATGATGTTGTTCTTTATGTGAGATTGCACCACTGAAGGTGGGTCAGCTTCTAACGACATCATACACTGTAAATATAAACAAAAATCATTGAAATAAAGATCGTGATGCGTATCCTCAGCTGCACAACATTATCTGGGATTGGCATATTCGATTGTCTTCAGATCGCCTTCCCAGACGTGCCTTGAATCATAAACCGACAGGGTATATTATTGCGGGGCGTCCGAGGACGATATGGTTTCCGAAACAGGCAGTGCAGTCTAATCCGTGAAGTGCAGATGATGATAATAATCTTAAGATGGAAGTCACATGGAGATATGAAGGAGCTGGCTGAGGGTGGGATCCTTAAACTCATCATTTAAACAAACCCATCAGTGCTTGGTGGAGAAAAGAGAAACATTTAAGATTTTGACTCCACCAAAATAAAACTGGTAGTGTTATGAGAGAGTCGGAAAGTTCTTCGACTCTCCGACGAGAAATTGTTCATAGAAAAAAAAGCTTGACTGAATATGTTGTTACGTAATACAGAACGTTCTACATGTTTCACGGCAATCCCAGCAGAGCCCAGCTGTAATGTGTGTGAGCGTACATATTGCTGCTACTCTAAGATGGAAGACAATTACGTGACACTTCTCACGCGTGCAAAGCATCGAAGCTGTTCCAGACTTTACCGGTCCGCGCGCACTATGTTCAAGGCCGCAAGCAATTACGCTCTAGTGTTTTCTATAGTATAGTGTTGACGCGTATTATAGATTATATAGATTCTGGAATCTCAACGGGGTATAAATATAAGCATTCAGCGACGCTTAAGTTGAATTTAAGTGGCGATGCATTCAAGTGAGGTTCGAGTTATTGTCGGGCGATTTACACGGTGCGTCTCAAGTAGTGTATTAGTGATTATAGTGCGCAATTCTTTATAGTTGTCATTATTATTTGTGTGGACAGATTAACTTAAAATATTGTACGAATATAATCTAGTTGAAAAACTTGTTGATTTCGAACTGTTAATTGAGATTAATTAAAGCTGGTGATTAGCGACTTAATTGGTGTCTTGTATTTTGTTTTCCACTGTACCATACGACGATCAGTTAGACCGTCGTAACAATATTATGAGAAACCAATACTGTAGTCATACTCTATTGACTTTTTAAAGTTTTTAAATAACTAACGACTGGCTTCTAATTAGTTAGCTTTCTTCTTCCAACATTATCTTAATGACTGGACAAAGAGCGACAATGTATTAAAATAAAATTTAAAAAAATCTTTAATCGAATCCTTACAAAGATGTTTTATTGTACTAGTTAATGAATTCTCTTGGATACACGTAAATTATAAAAGGAAGACAATGCTTCTTATATTACAGTATGATAATGTGTGAATTACAGTGTTAGTATTCTGCGAGTTTAATTAGAATTGGAAACATTATCACCCGACTGATGAGGTTGAATTGGCAGACATTGTGGCATTTGTTTCCAACACTGATGATGACCTCCGATAGTGAGGGCGAAGCGTCTGTCAAAACAGACTACAGACTACAGACCACGGCCTAACAGGCCGACTATGTGGACGCCGGACTCTATGTGAAAGCTTCAGGAACTCTATTCATTATAATTTTTTTGTCGATTTTCTATGGCCCTGTACCCCTGGTTTAATGTAGAGAAGTGAAGAGTAGAATGAATGTAGAGAACGAAGAGTCTTACAGTTACATAAGGAAGGAAAACGAAAGGACATATGTGTGTAGACATTATATTAAAGTGACGTATAAAGTGCTCTCTATAAAGCGTCTTGAATGTTTATTGCTCAATAAAACGTACGTAATACGAGGCTGGGGGTCCCCACATCCTGCGTTGTCACTTGTAGCCTTCCTGGACGCTCGTACTATGATGTTTAAAAGTGTCTAACTAAATTCTATACACTGATAACACTATGTATCGCGTATTATTATTACCGTATCATACATAGAGAAACGATTGTTGTTGTCAGAACGAGTTTCGTGCGTAGAGCACGAAAAATATTTTAAATTATTTGAACTGTTGGATACAAACAGCTAAATCGATTTTTGGTTTTATGTCTTAAAAAATCTTCAATATTTTCTGTGTAATTGGATACCACATTTATGTGAATATGTCTGATAATAATTTTTTTATGATTTTTCAACGAATACAGATCATAGGAAAAGTTCTGTGCTGATAACAATATCATTTTTTACAAATCTGTAAGTCCCTTACAACAAATCTTAGAAACATGCGGTTTTTACCATTGGAAAGAGAATTTTGAGTTTAAAAAGACAAATTCTGTATTAACACAAACGGTTACAAGCTAATATTTGCTGATCTGAATCATTCTAATTTGTTAAAAAGTGTCTTCGCGGTAGTACACAGAATGCACATGAGTCGCTAAACCATCTGATTGAAATATATTGCCAAAAAATATATTTGTTGGACTGGATACTTTAGTTTTGGGTGTACATGATGCTGTGTTGACCTTCAGTGAAGGTAATATTAGTAAGTGTCAAGTCTTAAAACAGTTAGGGATTAAACCAGAATCAAATGTGTTTGAGGAAATGAAAAAAAAGCGACTTGCAACGAATACTTGAGAAAGAGACAACAATAGATGAATTGATGAAAAAGGTTAGACAGTCAACTAGAAATGTTAAGGAAAAATAGAGGACCTGGACTGTTTATGTCAGATAAAACAATAAAAATCTGTTTTAAAATTTTAAACGTGTTTTTCTGAAAATCGACTTTTTTAGATAAATAACCGATTATTTCAGAAACCAAGTGACCTATCAAGCCGAATTTGTTTGTGTATGTTGGGGTTAGTGGAGATATAACTACGTTACTAGAACTATACAGTTTCACTGAAAAATAAGAACGTACAAAAATTATAAGTTTGCTTTTGTATGCAAATTTTTTATAGCAAAACATAAATTATAAAAAAATCAATAAATTGAAATATTTTTATAATTGTTGTAGCATTTGAAGAGTATAATGTACTAAACTGCGTGCTAAAATTTTAGACTTCTATCTTTTACAGGTTCTGAGATAATGGGTCTCAAAATTGAGGAATTTAACACGGTAAGCATAACCGGTTACGAGTGCCCATAAAACGTATTATCTAGAGCTCCCACCCTTGTAGTTGACCGCGGACTACCGAGTCGGAAGCGGATCGCAGACATCCGTCTCGTACAACGTGAACTTCTCTTCTTCAGGTCTACTTATGCACCATATTCCCATTTCCGTTAGTGTATAATTCGATAGTGTATAGCCTATACCTTAGTCGTTTTGTATACTCAAAATGTATGACTTGAGGTTTGGTCGCATATGCCTTGGCTCTTTTTGACTGGCTCTACCAGAGACCTATCTGTTCTTCTCTGTAGAGTCAGCAGTTTGTGTATAGTCTAGACATTGTCTACGTTTCTGATCAATCAGTCATTTCAGGAAGCACAATAGCATTTTATTTTTCATCATTGTCATCATCATCTTCAAGGAGTAAACCAAGGATGGTTTGTTCCGGTCTAAAACAGTCAAAGAGTGTAGAGCTTGTCACTACAGCGCTTCCTCGGATGTCCCACACCTCTCCGTCCCCTCGGCTTATAGTCCCATAGTTGTTTGGGGATGCGGCAGTCATCCATTCGGCAAAGATGTTCCCACCAGTTCAGCCGATACTGGGCGATCCTGTCGAGTATACTCATAATATTCAGTTCCTGCCGTATATCTGTGTTTCTTTTATGATTATGGAGAGTATACCCTGCCACGTGTCTGAGAAATCTCATTTCAGCCGCTTGGATGCGATTGCCGCTTGGATGCCTTTAGTTAAAGTCCAATTCTCAGTGTGGGAAGAGCCATCACCTTGTAGAATTTTAGGCGTGTTCCTTTACTTGCTGACTTAAGGTTGCTCGCCTGATGGTCCCGCACATAAGGTTGAACTTAAGCAACTTATGCACAACGTCGTGCGTTTTATTTTTCTTACTAAAATTTCTCTTCTTTCCAAAGTGAAATTTTGTATATGTATGTAAGGTATTTTTCAACTTCGTCTTATTCACGTTAAAATCTGTTAGGTGACGTTACCAATGTTAGCAAGGACTGGACTGACTGTGTATAATGGATACTGAAGACTACTTGAGAGAAGCTGGCTGCGGCTGCGGCTGCGGCTGCGGTTGTTGCGGCCACGGCTAGACGGTCCTGTGGCAGTTTTGTAAGAGAACACTTACTGGACATAGAGAGGGTAGCTTAACAATAAGAGACTGCAGGCCGCACTAACTTTGTACTCGTAATAACCGTCGGTAATTGCGTGCGTTCGTGAAAGCAGCAAACAGAGGCGCTTGTTTGGTAATAATCGATTTCTGCTAATTAGGCTCGTAACAACTTTGTGGCGTATCGTACACACACTAGCTCGTTTGGTCGTCACATGATTAATGAGGCTTCAAGAACACCATAATTATTATAACAACACTACAGTAAAACCTCTGTCAACCGAAACAAAGGGGGGAGGCGGTTTCGGATAACCAAAATTTCAAATAATTATTAAGATTCATTTTTTCAAGTTTGAGGTAAAATAACTGAAGGCAGTGTACAGTATTATCAATATTTTAATAAAAATCAAACTATTTTCATAAAGTCAATTTTTAACACTAGTTTTATGATTTTTTTTGCTTTTTCTTTCCACATCGCTGTCTTGCAGCCATATCTCGCCACCGCTTCATTAGCAGAAGGTCAAAGGGCTTTGATTCTTCAGATCGTTCGACGAACCGTAACGCTATCTGAAAATATGAATAAAACTCCGTGAGAAAAACATGTACTTATTTCATATAGCATAAATTAATGCCCTATCCCAAAATAAAAACCTTTACCTCTAAGGCATCGAAGATCTCGTCAGCGGTGTAATGGCTGCAGCTCTCTGTTATGTCATCGTCTTCGTCGTCCTTTTGTTTCGTGAACCTAAAAAAAACAGCCTCATTTACTTTCTCGTTTTAACACGTCTTAATTGTTTTCTTGTTTGGCACCTTCGAAGCATGCTCTTCAAACTTATTTTTCATCTTGACCCAATCAGAAACAGTAGGAACACCAATACCAAAATCGGCTGCCACAGTTCGCAAAAATCACAGTTCGATTTTTCTTCAATTGTTATCACGACCCGTTTCCTCTTTGTTGACATGATGGACAATTTATTACAGGTTTATTACATTTTTTCGTGTTTTCGTAGTCCTTCAGTCTTACGACTGGTTTGTACCCTCCCCGCATATACCCGTGGTGCGTGTGGTACTGAGTCTCTCACAGGTATATGGGACCTACAGTTTAACGCCGGATCCGAACGGCCTAGTTGGGGAAGGTTTATACTAAGCAGGATACCTCTCGCTGGTTTGCCATTGCCTTGCCAGGGGGAACGGTCGTATCTAAATCAGATGGCCCCCGGCGGGAATTGAATCCGCGCCGACAGCGTAGCAACGCCACACGCTAGCCACTACGCCACGACCGCTCCAAATTCGTGTTTTATCAAATGTTAATTGTAGTAAAAATCTATATATATATATATTTGGTCGGTCGTTTCGGTTAAACGATATTTCGGTTAAAAGTGTTTCGGTTAAACGATATTTCGGTTAAAAGTGTTTCGGTTAATGGAGGTTCTACTGTAATTTATAATTTTAATTACTTTTCCTTACAATAATTTTTTTATTTCGGTAAATGCGACTAATAATATGACTGCAGCAAGGATATGACTTATTTGGACAGTTAAATATCATCACCGTCATCATGACTGACTCTGGGCTGTGTGGTTGTGTACCGCAGAGACGTACCATTCGGGAATCTGAGTTCCGAGCTACCTTCAGGAGCTCCTGCCTCATGGCCCTGACCAAGTAGTGCGATTTTGCTCTTTAGCAGGGCCTTACATCGGCTTTTTGTGCTAGCCTACACTAGCGCAGTGTAGATCAAGGTCGTTTCCACGAATCATCTGGACGTATACGGTACTGGTCCAGCTCAGTTACAGGAGGATTATGTGAGTACCTTGCCACACGTGCATAAAATTCGCGTGCAAGACGCCTTATAGTGTCGTCCAAGGAGCGGACATCAAGTCTCCTTCCCAGAAGGTGTGAAGAATATCGACGGACACTTTGGCCGCTAGCCAAAGAACCCCTGTCCTACCAACTTCTTTTTATACATGGCGGCAAGATATCCCCAGACCGGGGCAGCAGATACGCGCCGACGATCATTTTGCCCAATTTCCTTATCATATCCGAGCTGACCAGGGGTATAAACAATAGGCTCACACTAGCGGATGTTCGCTTGTGAACTGTCTGAGCGAGGGACGACGATCTAGGTGTACACCGAGGTACGTCACTTCGTTGGACCAGCGTAAGTACGTTCTGCCGATGCGAATGTTTCCGGCGTTTAGAGAATAGGACGGCTACACTCTTGGTCGCGTTTAAAGACACCTTCCAGCTATCAGTCCAGTCCCCGAGCGAATCGAGCTGGCGCTCTAGTCATACGACGGCCCTTTCTGCATGACGATCGGTTGTAAATATAGCCGTGTCGTCAGCAAATAGGCTTATCTGGACTTCAGGCTGTCTCGGTACTTCGTTGACATAGATAGGGGTCGGATTAGAAGCGCGTGGTGCCCTATGCTGCCATTAGACTTGGCCCCCCCCATTCAAATTTATCCATTATTTACACTGATAAATGGCATGCACAGTTTCGAAAGTTAACAATTATTTTCTTAAACTCTCAAATTACAACAAATATTTAGCTAAATAGTGATTACACTGACCATAGTAGTACTTAAGCTTAAAAAATACTAATCGATCCATTTGTTCCTGATTTTGGCTTAACGAAGTCTTGTATAATTCTTCTAAGTCGAGCGATTCAAGTATCTCGCTTTCAATATTCAACCTTGCTGACGAAGATAATCTCTCATCTCCCATTAGTTAGCTATTGGAATCTTAAAAAGCAGACGATAAGCAATGTATATATTCAGAAATACATAAATCGTTTTACAATCAATAAACCAGTTTAATACTTTGAGCGGACAAACTGTAGTATCATGGAATCTATCACCTTCATTCGAACGATTTGAAAAAAACCTCTTTTTTTTTCAATTTTACTTGTGGCACAAAGTTGTTTAATTTCTGTTAGAAGATCGTTATTAAACTCATTCGAGTAAACTTCTGTAAGAGATTTAGCTTGATTTTCCAACTCGACACTCTCCATGGGTAATAGTTGGGTAAGAAAACCAAACAATTGCGTAACGTGATCGTAAACTTTTCTTCGCTTAGTGAATTCAGCTGGATGGTACCGTTGCTGCAGCATACCCTAGCGTTATGGATAATCCTCCAATGGACATAAACTGAGAACACGAGGGAGCCGACACCGTCATCACGTGAATAGAACTAATATACAAAATTTCTACTTTTCTAACAAGCTTGGAATTTAAAATACCATATTGATGCCATTTGGGAGAATAAACGATCTATTTGTATGCGTTACAAAAAGGTAGAAAGGATATGCGAACGAAGACCATCAGTAGACACGTGGAGTCAACGCACCGTCAGGTTAATTCCAAATTATGTGCATGACAATAACAGGTACGGATTTAACTAGAAAACCGGTTTCCCCCAAAATACGAGAACGAGGAAAAATTCACGCTAAACGTAGTTGAAATAGTGGTGTTATTGTTTCCAGTAAAGTAGTAAGCCTGTTGCTATCCTTGTGTGTGGTCGTTAGTGGTGCCGCTGGTGTGTGTGTGTTTCGTGTCGAACAGTGTCTTCGTCGTGGTGCTAATGAGTGCTACGATTGGTTTTCTCGTGTTTCTTGTTCTTCACGTCTTCGGTAAGTGTAAATTTTGCTTGAAAACTAGTACAGTCGACTTCCGATTGTCCGACATAATAAAAAGGGCGAAGTTCGCGGTTAATAAGAGAGTAGTTTTTCAATGTGATACGGTCAGATTAAGGTTATGTACAAAAAACTATGTACATGGTAGGCCTACGTTATTCACTGTAAAGTCAAGATAGTGTACAGTTAAGAAAATTGCAGTACATATTTAATACTCTGATGGAATGGTCGCTCGGCGCTTTGTTGGACATTTTATTAATACTTCAACTGAATAAATAAACACTTGGTATAGTTCCACAGATAATTTGTACTTCCATGTTCCATAAGGAAATGCAAGTATGGTGATGGCGAAAAAAATCCTGTTCGAGATACCATCTACCATGAAGACACCATCAAAACATGAAGAAAAGTAATTTTCTGAAATGTGTGTGTGTGTGTGTGTGTGTGTGTGTGATTTTTTTTCTATGGCGAACGATAACTGCCGTAAATTCAAACAGAATCAAATAATTTTTCGCATATGTGCCTGAGTTGTAGAGGACTCAAGGCCTGTTGATTTTGGTGAAGATCGGTTACCGGGGAGGGGTAGTTTACATGCAGCGTTTTATGTTTTAACAAGAGTAAAGTACTTAATTTTGATAAGTACTGTAAAGTATCCAGAAAAGAAGGCCATAATAATCCACTGTAGAAAGGTAGATGAAATATGTATAAATTAAAAGGGTAGTTGAAGGGGGAGGGGATAATTTTTTATATGTATACTACGTTATCGGCAACAAAGGAGTAGTTTGTTGTTAAAATTCCTTCTCGGGCTTTTTGGCCGTGGTCCAATGTCTTCTGCAAAATCAGTCGTTTCGGCAGTGCCATCGACTGCCATCATCAGTGAAAATCGAGTGCGCTAACTTGAGGTGGTATACGTTAGTGACAACAGTACTGTAGTTAAGGCTGAAGAAAGAAGTGGTTTCTATGGAAATATTTCATTTTAAAAATGATTTTAAATATAAATCTTAGAACGTGGAAGTCATGTACGGTTCTCCATATCGATATTTATTTTTCTAACAATTGTTTCACCAGTTACAGCAGCTTCAGAGATTTGTCCTATACATATTTCATATATATTTAGACTTGCATTAGTTTAAGTGACAAGTAGTTGGGTTGTAACTGTCTTCACATAAAGTGTATTGTATGCGATTCATAGTTTAGCCAGTAACGGTACTTTTTGTTACCAACAGTACAACACGCACCTTTGTCAAACCCCTTACCTGGGACTTGGTCATACACTCCCCCGCCTAATATAAATTTCAAATCTGTCAGTTCAATTCTAACCTCTAAAGCTGCCGTAACTGGCGAAACAATTGTCAGGAAAGTAAACATTCTCTGTTGAACTACACTGAGTGTTGTGATATATTCAATTCAACGTACTGTATTTAATAGTATGACTCGCCGATGCGGTATTAAAGGTGTAGGCCCTATATGAAAACATTAAAACACGAGAATAATAAACTAATAATATGTGATGTATTTATAATATACACATGCTCATTGCGTACTAATTGTAGCTATAATCAAAATCTTCTATTGTGGTGAATTCGTTGTTCATAACCTATAGGTACCATACTGTACATATGATTTATAATAAAGTTTTAATTACTCACATTCTTAATTTCGATGCGGTCACTATGTTGTAATAAATAGTAACTGTTTTACAATATAGTGACCGCGAATGCACAGTGTATATGTCCTGACAATGGTCTATGACTGAAATCGATCGAAATTAAGAATGTATTTAAAACTTCACTATAAATCAATTTCGATGCGGTCACTATGTTGTAATAAATAGTAACTGTTTTACAATATAGTGACCGCGAGTGCACAGTGTATATGTCCTGACAATGGTCTATGACTGAAATCGATCGAAATTAAGAATGTATTTAAAACTTCACTATAAATCATATATATATGATACCTTCAGGTTATGAACAATGAATACACCACAATAGAAGGTTGAGAATAATAATTACAGTTTATTTTTTAAATGGCTTTAAAAATTTGTATTGTTACTTCTATATGTTTGAATCGATGCTATGCACACAATTTTCTTAGTTAACTGATCTATCGTCTGCAAAGTAGGCCCTACTGACCATCACTGTTCAATAAAAATAGTTTGCAGTCATCACAGAAAGTACAGTCTGCCATAACTTGGTCCAAATAGGCTTTCAGTATCGATGCAATAAACCTTTGTTTAATGTTCTAATTTTTTTTGTTTTGCTATTGTATCGGCCATCTAAGGACCACATGCCAATTGCAATTCTTTATTCGTTGTTCTTTTATTTTTCTCCTTCTTTATTCTTTCGTCTTTTCACTGTGTCTCTTCTTCCTGTCTTCAGTCCAAATTGAACCTGCGTTTTTCTCTCTCCTACCCAGGACTCCTTCCATTTTTAACGCTTTTGCCCGAAAAACTTCACCTTCAATTGCTTCTTCTGTGTGTATATTTTTTTTTTCTAAATCCTTTTGGAATTCTTTAATCCAACTTGATGTTGACTTTTTCCCCCACAGTTATTTGAAGATCTGCGTTGTTAACCTACTGTCGTCCATTCTATATAAATGTCCAAAAAATAATATTCTTCTTTTTTTCATTGTTCCTGTTATATTTTCTATACTTTGATATATTTCATCATTACTTCTTAATTTCCAACTTCTGAAGTTTTTCGTGGGCCTAATATTTTCCTAATAATTCCTCTTTCCAATATTTCTAGTTTGTCTAAATTATAATTCAATGTTAGACATTCACTTGCATATAGGCATTCTGGCTTCACTATTGTACTGTAATGCCTTATTTTCGCATTTTTAGATATGCACGTTTTATTGTAAATATCTTTAATTATACCATATGCCCTTTCCATCTTATGAATCCTTTCTTCTATAGCAGATTTTTCTAAACCATTCTCTTGAATTATTTCTCCCAGATACTTAAATTTTCGAACCCTCTCTATTCGACCAATATCTGTTACCAGGAATGTTCTAATATTTATTTTTTGTTATTGTTATTTTATCGTTTATTATTTTTACGTTTCTGTGTGTTATTTATTACTTTGCGTGTTCTGCAACCGTTTTTATTGTGTGTTTTTATTGAGACGAGCCACGAGTATTACGCAAACCGGATAAAATAGTTCAAACACTTCTTCCAGTTGCATTGCGGTTGTTAATCGAACCGTACTGCACAACTTCAGCCCCAAACAACTTATATTATCTTAAACGTAATAAATTTTCACGTTTTGCAGATTTCTTCCTAGAGTTTCGCGGTTTCTGAAACTTTTTCAGTCACTCAATTAAACTTATCACGAAGCGTTCGTGGAAAGTAGAGTTCAGATTCTCTGCAACTTTAAAACAGCGTTGATTTCCACTGTATCAGTTTTTTAGTATGATAAAAAACTGTAAAAATAAATTATTATTACAGTATGTTTAATTATTAATTGAGCAGATTTTTGAGAATTGTTTGTTTGAAAACAATCTGTTCCTTGTACCCACCGAGGAAAATTAAATCTATATATCTAGAACTCAAAGTCAGTTTGTATTGAATAAAAATCCAAACCGTTACACTGATTGCCACCAAATTTTGCACAGGTAACAATTTAACTCAAGGCGAAAAAACTGTCTAACATGGAATTTGATATTCTGCCCCGTTCGCACTGTTTAGGCCCTTTTAATATGCCCTTTTGTTGACGCGTATAATAATGTCAACAACACCATGGAGACCAGAATTAATTACCATAGTAACAAGTAAAGAAACAAATGCTATTTAGCGGCATCGGAACTGTACCTTTATCTGTTCCTGCAGTACATTTTCGATGTTTTTAATATGCGATTGTATCGATATATTACGATATGGAAAAGAAGAAGTGTACTAATTGTGAATTGTCCTATTAGTTAATGCAAAGCGAAAATATGTGTTGTTTTCATTTGTGACGTTAGGTGACAACGGTTTTTGGTTTTTAGTTTACTGCTGAAATAAATAAAAGCTATGGTTGAGGAAAACATAACGTTTAATGTGTATATACAATGCTTATAGCACAGCAACACGTAAAATAAAGAACCTAACGTTTTTGAGTTAACGGGTAGCCTACTTGTAATTTATAAGAGAGAATAGAATGGTCGTTAGACGATCATGTAACCCATTACTGTACCATTATAATATATTAAATAATAAATACATTATCGTAAATTAACCTGTTTGAAATTTTATTCAGTTCAGTACTTTAAGAATGATAAACATCTATTTTTACACTTGGGGCCTATACATCCTCTGAAATTGTAGTTGGAATGTCTGTAGCATTCTCGTTCTGGGAACGTAAATTATATTGTATACAATATTAAGTTATTACGTAGGCTACTTATATTGTACTCACAAGAGACGCGTATAGCCGGCTACGCACTAACCATCCCCGCTGGACGTCATGACGGACAGCAAGTCAAAAACGACAGCTTTGACATCCATCAGCACGTCGTGTATTTTTTGAAAGATGTGCACGACGAAAAATGAGTCCAGCAAGACCATCAGCTCAAGGCGCACGAGGTGCGGATGGATTGTGTATAGTGTTGACGGATGTCAAGGAATCGTACGTCGTGCATGTTTGATCATGCGTACGCTTGCTGTCTATCAAATCGTCATTTTCGAGAAAAGTACAGTACGACTACATGTTTTTAGAGCACATTCGTTTAATAAATGTTTACTGTTTAATTTTACGTTACATTTATTCTTAGTTTATATTTAATAAGTAACGATTCAGATAAAATTTCAGTTTAATATTTAGTTTAGTTTATTCTTCGTTTACATAATACATTCAAATATCATTAGCAGTTATTATTTTTAATATTGTTATTATTAATTTTTTTAATTACAGTTCATAATGGATCGTGAAATAACATCAAAATTTATCGAAAAATATAAATTAAATAGATATCTGTGGGACGTATCCTCGGCAGATTACATGAATAAAAATAAAAAAATGACAGGGTTTCAAGATTTTCAACAAATTTAATTATCAGAACTATTTTTTAATTTTAATACAGAAAAATTCAATAAAATGATTTTTACAAAACACAACGAGAACTAAAGTTAACTTAAAGAACGTCTGGCACGCTGGACGAATTGCACGACAGTGTGGTGCCCACATCCATCACCGACGTTGGGCATGCTGGACAGCGGCGGATTTGTAGACAATAAAAACTCCAACTAAATTTTTCGATTTTAGTAAGTTGGTAGGTTTGACTGATTATTGTATCGTTGAATAACTTTATAGCTATTATTCCGAGTATTAACGATTAAAATCTGTCACACATGTATTTCAGTGCTATATTTTCCAAGAATTGTATAAAGGAATCGATTCCATGGTCAAAGTACGGTTTAATCTTTCCAGCAGTCGCATCAGAAAGCTCCGTGGTGACTACATCAGTTTGTCAGAGATCGGTGTAAGTCATGTTTGTTCTTGTAAGTGAACGTATTTTTATTTGTGGGTTCGCTTTATTAATATTCATAATTATTTGAGTGTGTGCAGTTTCTTCAAGACGAAACAATACTACTGAATATAAATCCGATTTGGTATTCATCACTGCGAAATGAAAGGTACTTTGTATTTCGCTAAATTTAAGTAGAGACTGTAAACGAATTTAACGAGACTGAGTTTTGTTGTTTTGTACCCACGAGTCACTTTTGTTACTGTGAAATTTAACCGTACTATGGGAGCGAATTATTTCTTTGAATATGTGTATTTCTTAAAATATGCGTAAAGTATAAGAGTGTAGGTAACATTAAACTGTGTTTTGGGATGTATTATTTAGATTCCGTTAACACCAAATCTAAATGTGAATTAAAAATACAACAGGGTATCAGACTAAATTGTAACCCAATTCGAATGTATCGAATTTTTAAAGTTTTAGTACTGTATGACTGTTTAATTTTCGATTGTTATATTACTAAAAAATAGTAGATTAATCGGAATTTTTGTAATTTTTTCCCATAGTTGAAAAATAATCTAATATCGAAATTTATATATTAATAAACGTAGTTCGTTCAAAATAGTGAGCGCGTTGTGCAGCTCGGGGAGCGTGCTAGTTATACAAAACCCGAAAATTTGATTCAAATAAGAAGAGCGGTTTTTTTTCGTGTTCTTACGCTGCAGTCTGTCGTTTTATATATTTTACGGGTTCTCGAGGACAAGTAAAAAAGTATTATTACCGACAGAAATAGTAAATCGTAAGTAGGCCTACACTGAAATTTATTAAAGAAGACAAGAGCACAGTTTTCTAATAAATATCTACATGGCATTTCCGCTCAGGATTTACTTCCATAATCGTATAAAAAATTCATCATATCTCTAGCTTTCTTTATTAAGGTTTTTTTTTGCAGAGTTCATTACATTCACAACACTAGGAATAACTTGCTCGCCACAGGTTTATTAATATCCTTGTTATACATTTAATCCAACAAAAAATAATCTTTCATAGCTCCGATTAGCTCGTATCCCCACAGTTTTGTCACGTATTTATTGTGCAGTCAAACCTTATACAGACTACATTAAATACTAACACATACTAGAAAATAGATCGTTAACATTTCAAAATTAACCCCAACTGAAATAATCCTTATTCACATCACTGATTACACCTAAGATATAGTATTAACAATTATTATTAATAAGACAAAAGGATTAACCTAATATTTGGCAGTTATGACAATTTTCAACAAAATATCAACACTTTTGCATTCAACTAAATCTGATATACTCTTAGGAAATGGAAAGAAATTATTATGATAATTCTTAACAATTTTCAGTAATAGAGAAATCATGCTGGTAATCGGAATTAATTTTTACCAGCAGAAATCTAGACAAATATGTGTGTATTTGCTAAAGACAAGGCTGATTCAATGGTTTTCCAATATTTTTATTAACAAAACATATACAATTAATTTGTTGTAAGTGGAACAAAGGAAAAATATGTACGCCTATCATCGTTTACGAATAACACGAGAATGCGACTGGGATTAATATTTTTGGTCCTTCAAAAACACGAAACTACCCAATAACTCACTCGGCCCCGTACATGTACATATAGGCCTATATTTATCCCTGTAGCTTATTCATTGGACGTTACTAAATCCCTTACGTCAACCAGACGAGGCTGAAAGCCTTTCCATTCATCAGTCGATGATGAATTTTATTCCCTGCCTCTCCCTCTTCTTCTGTGCGCTCTGTCATTGACACTAATAATTTATTAACAAGTCAGTCATCTTCTCCCCCCCCCACTGGCCAGCGACCATATTTATTATCTTAATTCTCAGACTTCCTCAACGCGTGATTTATAACAGCTATTAGAATAATCAAACTATGAACGTCATCCAATAACGCCTCTCTGTTATTCATTATAATTATTATTTACTCAAGCGTCGCGTCTTCTGTATTCACGTTATGTCATGGCATTTGTACTATGACATAAATTATTTGTCCTTTAGGCATTAAGGTCATAAATGTAACTAAAAAACCACTTTTCTATTTCAGTATTTTTGCAATTGTTATTTTACTAAAAAAAGTAGTATATACGGTAATTAGAATTTAGTAATATTTATGCTAATTAAAAATATTTATTATTGAAATTTATGTAACAATAAAACATTTATTATTATAGTCCAAAGGCTTTCACGGCCGATGTCAGTTGTATAACCACAGTTAGCCTTTACGGCCGGTGTCAGTTAACCTTTACCACAGTAGGTACTGTGGGCCTGACGAGAACTACCTACGTTCAGGATTTCTTTAAATTCCACTGATGATGGCAGCCAATGGTGCTGTTGAAACGTTTGGTTTGTCATTAAACCATAGACCACGGCCAAACAGCCCGGAAAACTCGTCTTATACAATTTATTATTATTTTGCAACAGATACGTTATTAACGTTTATTATTATGCAATTTAACGACAAAGTCTAACAGTAGAAACAAACATTATTATCTACCAGAGATGCCATCCGTCTTTTTTCCCTCGTGGCGGGAATCGAAGCTAAGTTAATTTAGCAAAACCACACAGCCACCAGCATACCAAAGTTGGGCTTTATATTCTTTACAGACGGTAGAATAAGAGCAAATTTGTTTATAAAACGTAATCTGCAACAAGAAGAAACCATTTCTACTGCGTTGCAAAATATAAATACAGTATATTGTACTCTTTGATTCATAAATTAGACGCTAGTAATGGAATGTGGTACGTGTTCTCCGTGCTGAAACTATTATATCGACGGAATGAAAACAGGAGAGTTCTAAGTGAACGACGACGAAGTAAGGAATTTACCAAGTAGAGAAACAAACGATGGAAACAATAATGAGAAAAGTAAAAAAAAAAAAAAAAAAATTATACAAAATGAAAATAACAGCGGAGAGAGGAGAGAGGATAGCGCGACACAGTGAGTTGGACGTTTTACAGTGATATCCGGTAATAACAACGGAAACTGTTTCAAACTTCACTCACCTGGAAAGTGAAAAATACTTGAGAAATACTACAGCAGCAGACCAGAGAGAGGGGGTGGGATACAAAGCATTAAATTTGCTGGCGTCGCCTTATACAGCTGCTAGTCTCCTGTTAATCCTGCGGAGCATACTACTGTCAACGTGAGTCAGCTTTAGTTAGACGTGTTGTTCGCTTTACAGAGAAAATAATTTATCTCAACTCAAAATATATATTTATGTTGTGTCATGGTCAGAAAGCTGAATGAAGAATACACAAAGATGGGATTGGAAATAAACATAAAAAAGACTGAATACTTGGCAATTAGAGATGAAGAAACAACAGATTTAGAAGTAGACGAAAATGTTAAAATTAGGGGAACAGACACATTCAAGTACCTAGGATTCACACTGAGTAAACAAGGCACAACGGAAGAGGAAATAAAAAGTAGACTCTAGGGCAGACTAGAACAGGGATTAGACAATTACACAGTGTTATATGGGACAAAAATATTAGAAAAAGCACCAAAAAAATGATATATCAGACCATAGTCCAAAGCATTATGATGTATGCAGCGGAAGTATTAACAAAAAGAATGAAAGAAAGATTCTTGCAACAGAGATGGAATATTGGAGGAGGTGCTGTGGAATAACGAGAACAGACCGAATAACAAACGAGGAGATCAGAAGGAGAATGGAAGCGGAAAGAAGTGTAATTGACTACATCGAAGAAAAAAGATTGTTGTGGTACGGTCATGTCCGGAGAGCCCAAAATAGGTGGATCAACAAGGTGACGGAATGGAGTCAATTAGGAAGGAGAAAAAGGGGAAGACCGAGAAGATCTTGGAGGGACGAAGTGGATGAATCTATGCAACGTATAGGACTTAAGGAAGGACAATGGGAACATCGGGAGAATTGGAAAGCCAGGTTGAAGGAAGGGAGACGGCACTAGCTGTAGCAACCCTATTATATATATATGTCTTAAAAAAGCTAATGCGGATATCTTGGTCGTCATCATCATCATTCTCCACAACACGTCATAGGCAAGGCGCTGCCTGCTCCTCCGACCATATCTTCCTGGGTCAACCCACACACCCGTGTCATATAGGTTTGTGCTTCCAGATTCCAGACTTGTTTGATCAGGCTGGAACCTGACATGCTTTCTAAGCGTTCATTGTTTGTAATCTTTTAATTTTTCATTCACGTTAAAAACGTGTAACTCTTCTCTTATGGCCTCATTTTTTATACGGTCAAGTTTACAACACCATTTAACTCCTCTCAAGAACGCCATTACCGAGGCCTGTATTTTAATATCTTGGTTTCATGGTTGTTTCACAGGACAGTACAGGGACTGTCATAACTTTGTAAAACTTTAATTTTGTACCTTGACGTACCTTGTTTTTAAAAATACGGCTGATTGCCCCTCAGATCGTCTCGAACTTACCAAACTTAATATTAATATCATAATTCCTATTTCCATAGCCTTATTACACATCCCGTTTATTCGTTCGTCGCCTTTCTGCCGTGATGACCGCAACGAGTGTAATGCGGGCGTGAGTTAAAGAAGGACTTGAAGATAATGTTACGACGGTCTACTGATCGTCGTATGGTACAGTGGAAAGCAAAATACAAGACACCAATTAAGTCACTAATTACCAGCTTTAATTATCACAATTAAACATTTCGTAATTAACAAGACAGTCTCTTACAATAAATCAAATAAAACTTGTTCACACGCAATAAAATGTCACCTACTATAACACACAATTGTATTACAATTGTCCCGCCCGATTATTAAACACAACACTTCACGAATAACCACTTGAACGCACACAGTAGTCGCCGACAAAATAACTGAACTAAGGCCGCTGACGCCTTGTATTTATACCCCGCTCACAGACCAGAACATTCCACAACTACACGTTAACTCTACACTACGACGTAATTAATTGCGGCGTTGAGATAGTCAGCGAGGCTGGCGGCGGCGTCTAGAAAAGTCTCGCAAGCGGATGTTGAAATCACGTACGTAACGACATTCAGCCGGACTCCAATGGATCGTTCGAGAAACACGTAAGTAGATTGTTCTGTGATGTCGTTACAATAATTATAATTGTTGGAGTGTAGTATAAGTATAGGATTGCGCGTACACAGATTAGTGCTGCGTTGGAAAATGTAAAACTTTTTACATCAAGAGATAAATGAAGAAGTTTAATCGAGACTAATTAATCGTAGATCGTCGATGTAGAACAACAACACAGAAAGCTTCTTTCTTTTTTTTTTTTTTCAAAATAACTTTGAACAAAAAACAAAAGACTTATCAAAAGTAAATCAATCTTCGTAGAATTCTTGGCAGCGTTTTATTGCGGTGATGTTTACACGAGTTTTTAATGTTTATTTGCGTGTGTGTAGATTGTGTTTGAAATAAAGTAACGGTAGTGACCTTATGACCTGTAATTATTTAACGTTTATCTGTACATTTAATATTTCCTTGTAAAGCAACGCAGATCGTGTGTGTGTGTGTGTGTGTGTGTGTGTGTGTGTGTGTGTGTGTGTGTGTGTGTGTGTGTGTGTGTTGGCGCTCGTGTCTATATGTTATTTACGTTATTCAAGCACATCCGTAGTAAACGTTAAAAACGCGCTCGCGCTCGCACACGCACATTTTATTTGTGGTCACACGTGTAAGCAGTTAAAAATCTTTTTCAGTCAAATGGAACACCGATAGACGGAATTATAACGCTGTTTGGTTCTACGTAGTGCTATAACTGTTGCGATTCAGTAACTGTAATTTATCAGTCAGGTAAGAATGAATTATGATTGGTCACTCTACAATTGACACTTTGTTGTTTGCGGACAATCAGGCTATTCTGTCGGACTCGGAAAACAGATTGCAGATAGGTTAAATCGAATCTGCAAAGACTCTGGATTGCAAATATCCACACTTAAGACAAAGGTGATGCCTTTTCATGGAATTGATCCCGTACGGTCAAAAATTGTTATAGACGGTACTGTCCTGGAACAAGTTAGAATTTTGAATACCAGGGCTACAGTATGTCTTATAATGCAAGCAACGACGTGGTGAACAAGTTGCATAGGTTCAACCTTATGTGCGAGACCATCAGGCGAACCCTTAAGTCAGCAAGTAAAGGAACGCGCCTAAAATTCTACAAGGTGACGGCTCTTCCCAACCTTCTTTGTAGGTCTGAGAATTGGACTCTAACGGAAGGCCAGGCCAGTCGCATCCAAGCGGCTGAAATGAGATTTCTCAGGCACGTGGCAGGGTATACCGTCCATGATCATAGAAGAAACACATATATACGGCAGGAACTGAATGTTATGAGTATACTTGACTACTTGACAAGATCGCCCAGTATCGGCTGAATTGGTGGGAACATCTTTGCCGAATGGATGACTGCCGCATCCCCAAACAACTATGGAACTGTAAGCAGAGGGGCGGAGAGGTGTGGGACGTCCGAGAAAGCGCTGTAGTGACCATCTCTAATGTTTGCCTGTTTGAGACCGGAAAAAACCATCCTTGGTTTAATCCTTGAAGAAGATGATGATGATGAGGTAAGAATAAAAACTAAAGAAGGAGAATTTGAGCTGTCTTCAATATTTTCTAATAAAAATGATATGATCGGAAGCGAAATGCAGGTTGGGTGTAGACGTAGAGTACGTCAATAGTGCACGCTCGATGCATTTGTAGGGATGGAAATGATACTGGCTATGATAGGAACTACGATATTGATGTTAAGTTACATAAGCTCCTGACGATCTGTGGACAATCAATCGTATTTTTAGAAACAAGGTACGTCGAGATACAAAATTTTAGTTTTACCAAGTTGTGGCGATTCCTGTACTGTCCTATGGGTGTGAATTATGAACAGTAACCAAGAATCGAGGCAGTAAAGTACAAGGCTCAGAAATGGCATTCTAAACTTGACCGTATAAAGAATGAGGCCATAAGAGAAGAGTTACAAGGTTTTAAACTTTAATGAAAAATTAAAAGATTACAAACAACGGTGGAAAGAACACTTAAAAAGAACGTGAGATTCCAGAGTTGAAATACAAACCTATAGGACACAGGTGTGTGGGCAGGCCCAGGAAGAGATGATTGGTGGATCTTTGGAGGCGGAACAGGCAGCACCTTGCCTACGCCGTGTTGTGAAGATAATGATGAGCTTCAATCAAAGAAACCACATTAACAAAGTGGGTAATATTTTTAATTCTATTAGAGGGAGGAAGATAGGTATTAAAGTGTGTAAATACCAGACGATACGTGAAAGAATGGATAGAAGACTTTCGCTGTCCGTATTTTATTGTGTGGTACCGACACACGGGTTGAAACCACAAAAAATTAAAGAACAAAACACTGTCTTCCGAAATAAAGCTCGTAGTTGCGGAAACTGATGCGAGCGAGGCGTTCACGACGTGCAATCAGCGGCGTATCAAGAATGTTTACTTTGGAGGGGGAGGTGTCCGGTCGAGTTTTTCATACAAAAGGAAAAAAAACAAGTTGAGACTAATCAATATTACTATTTTTACAGTAGCTGGAAAACTTGTGATAACATCCTGAAAGCAATACCATTCAGGAAAACGGTAAACTAATACGCGTTATTATAACATCGTTACAAGATACTTATTGACTGAATTGATTTTCCTATATTTCATGTATCAAACGTATATGCTAATGATCTGTAATAAACCTGTTTGCTAATTTAAAAAAGAGTTACTATACTATATTACAGTACACAGCCGGAAAAAAATAAAACAGCCTAAATTCGAAAGAGGTTAACAAAATTCGTCGTTAACTTTTTTAGATTTTATCGGGGGGGGGGGGTCCGGTCGCATTCGTCCACCCCCGTAATTACGCCCCTGCGTGTAATATAAATGAAAAAATAAAAGATCATTGATAAAAAATTGGAAGATCTCGTGTTTTAGCCTAAATGAGCTCTTCAATACAAAGCACTGCCTCAGGGGACATCGCCTTATGCGGGTGAGGATGTTAGTATACGCCAATGACAGTTGAGCGCTATGCCGGCGGTAGCGTAGCTACTGGTTGGATCTTTCAAGCCGGACAAGCCTCTGCCCAAGATCTTTCATGCCTCTATCACAACGATCTATCTCTTGTCCGATGTCTGTCAACCTTACCTATTCGTGTCCATCCTAGTTATCCCATTCATCGTCCTAGAGAAGGCAACAGGTCTGGGGTTGTGTGCTCAAAAATCAATACACCTGGACCACCAGACTGGGGGTTGTGCAATAGGCTGACGACCTGTTCACGGAAGAAGCTCTTGTTGCGAGAACCTCATTCTCGGCATTCGGACAAGTTTGGATCAAAGGCAGCGACTTTGACAGCATTGAGATGATGTCAGAGGTTATGTACAGATATCGACCTCTGAGACGGGGATCCTTCGGAAGATCAAAAAAAGAGGTGGAATGATCAGGTCGCACAGGCTATCAGTCTAATGCTTGGTCGGATGAAGAAGCCGAAAGACAGAACAAAGGGACAAGGAATATAGGACGACGAAGGAAAGAGGGACACATTTTTTAAGACACAGTAAATTAAATATCCAATCGGTTCACGCAGATGTCTAAACCATGTAGCGAAGATGAAGACGTTGATGAATCGAGTATTCAACAACTCAGTACGTTTAAGTAGTCATAAGTTATGTGGTCTGGTGCTAAATGATTAAAGCAAACCGTGACACATTTGTCTTAAGCAGCAAACACCAAATTAGCGTTGTTAGCACAAACTGAAATGTTCGGTTTACGCAAAACAAGTCACAATAATTTTATTCGCGTACGTTGCCGTAAAGTAGCGTTTTGTCCCGAATTCGCGGCGCTATGCTTCTGTTTTATTTGTAGCAGCCAGTGTGTCGTCCGTTTTAAAATATTTCGCTACACAATTCACTACTGTGTATGTGTTGTTTGTATGTGTGTGCAGTTTAAAGGACCCCCTCGGGCTGTACGGATGCCAAGTATTACGATACTCGTGCCAAGTGTGTGTGTGTGTGTGTGTGTGTGTGTGTGTGTGTGTGTGTGTCTTTGTCGATAGTCGTATGTAGGATATATTTAATATAACAACGTAGCGTCTTTGCATTAGCGTCAGCGGATTTTTAGTTATAAAATGTTTATAAATGAGACTGTGTATTACTATTGTTTCGTCATAGTAGGCTACAATCCGTAATCAGATCTCCCTTTCTCGCAGTGTGTCGTTATTTTCATTCTTACGTTCTTGGGAATTATGCGCGCACGCGTGCCTGAGGGGATATCTTGCTTACTATTTTTTTTTTTCTTTAAAATCGTTTTCAAATATTGGTACAGTCCCAATAACCTTACCTCATTTTTCATATTTCGATTATATCCGTGTTGGTCATGTACACATTCAATATCGCATATAATTTTAGTTAGATGAAAGAATTCGTTAAAATTTATGTGTATGTTATAAAATATTTATGTGTATGTTATAAAATATTTTTTTGACAGTTCATATTTTCTTTTCATGTTTTCCTTTGTCATATTTTTGATGAGAAATGTTTCTAGCACAATATAACGCCGAACTGAGCCTGTGACGCCAAAAGTTTATGTTGTTACGTTAATATGTAAATTGAAATTACACATGAAAACCAATACGCCTTTAGATTATAAAGGATCTAAAGATATAACAGTACCTCCTTCCAGTGGTGTATCTAGAATTTGGTCTTGGAGGGTGGGGGGTCGGGTCGGCTTCA
The DNA here is from genome assembly GCA_034769895.1 of Magicicada septendecula. Classification (NCBI taxonomy): domain Eukaryota; kingdom Metazoa; phylum Arthropoda; class Insecta; order Hemiptera; family Cicadidae; genus Magicicada; species Magicicada septendecula. The sequence continues at coordinate 54,787,744 of CM068373.1, forward strand.
TACACAAGAAAAAACATGTTAATACTAATCAACATTACTATCTTTATAGTGGCTGAAATCAGTCCCACCCCCTTTAAAGTAAATGGTAATAACACAACAAAAATACGCGTTATTGAAACATTGTTTACAAGATACTAATTGACTGAATTGATTTTCCTACATTTCAGATTTCAAACGTATACTCTAATGCTGTGCAATAAACCTGATTGTATATTTAAAAAATCGGTATGGAGAATCACACATGACTTCCATGTTCTAAGATTTATATTTAAAATCATTTTCGAAATGAGATATTTCCATAGAAACTACTTCTTTGTTGCCGAAAAAAATTACACATAAAAAATTATCCCCCTCCCCCTTCAACTATCATTTTCATTTATATAAAATTACCCCCTCTCCCTTAAACTACCCTTTTCATTTATAGATGTTTCATTTACCTTTCTACAGTGAATTATTATGACCTTATTTTCAGGATACTTTATTTATCAAAATTAAGTAATTTACTCTTGTTAAAACGTAAAACGTTGCAGGTAAACTACCCCTCTTCCTTAACCGATCTTCACCAAAATCGACAGGCCTTGCAAAATCGATAACATATGCAAAAAATTATTTGATTCTGTTTGAATTTGCGGCAGTTATCGTTAGCCACAGAAAAAATTCTACACAGACACTTTTTCAGAGAACGACTTTTCTTCATGTTTGAGGGTAGTACAATCAGAATCAGCCCTTATCTTGAACATGATTTTTTTTTCACCATCACTATACTTCCACTTTCTTACGAACATAGAAGTAAAAATAGTTACTACTATTGGTAAAATAATAAAACTACCTTACACAGCTGGAAAAATAATAAAACAGCCTGAAAATTAAGAGATTAACAAAAAATTCGTCAACTTTTTCGACCCTCTAGGGGGGGGGGTCCTGTTTGCCTCCCCCCCTGTTAATACGCCCTTGTTCGTTAGTGTGTAAAGGTAGAAATGATTTTGTGTAGGCAGCTGGTGTGACCGTTTTCTCGCAGAGAAGAAAATTCCAGTTTGTTTGTTTAACGTTGAAAGGCATTAAGAGCAATTGTTGTAAATGCCTAAGGAGAGAGGGAGAAACGAATCATTTAATGGACCGTTGTCTGGTAAGTGGGGGAGATTTACGTAGTCTATCCCATTATACACGCGCGCAATCAGCGGGACTGACGATGTTGCCAATCGATTGCAACGGTATCGCAATTATTTATAGTTAAAAAAATTGAAACAATTTAACTCGCTGCTGCTAGCGAAACGAATTATTCAAATTTTGTTGAATCGTTTTCAGCCAAGCGGCCCAGTCGAGAGCTTGTATTGTAATCAGATAGTTTTTTTTTTACGGAAAACAATAATTACTAGCGATTGGTTTTTGATTGAACATTGCACTATGACTTTACGGTTTTTCCACAATGTTATATATAGAAAATTACAGTTAATATCACGTAGTAGTTTAGTTCTATGTGTGTGCGCGTGCGCACATATGCGTGGAGAGCTAAAAGCGAGACAACTGTAAAATGGGCTTGATGAATTCGGTTTGACTCATGCACCAGTCGGCCGGCTCTAGTAGAAGGCCGGAATATTAAACGTGGCAACACTGGCACTAGCTGATATTTGAGGCCACAAGTTCAATGGCTGTGCGGGACGAAGGGCATGCCCGTCGCCCGCTCGTATGCTGCGTCCCGAGCTTCAAATAGAGCTCCTGCCGCAGGGACGATGGATGGGGTCTGGATTAAGGGTGTGGCCTGCTACCGGCCTTGGGAGTCAGTTAAGTGTTAGTTAATTGAGGATTAGAGTACGCCGAGGCCGGGTCCAAGATTCTTCTTCTGGCACAGATTGGTAGCGACCGAGGGCGCTAATCAGGTGGTTGCCCTGGAATCGGGCGGAATATTTGAGGCCAACTATTTAAGAGAATATTTGGATCTCTTGCATAATCAAATCGCGTCATTTTCAATTGCCGGTAACAACAGTTTTATAATTCTTCGTTGTTTTGCAAATTAAAAGTTTATTATGTAAAATACTGTTATATTAATTAAGAAATATGATATTGTGAAATTGTTCAATATAGTTTCTTCTGCAAGTAGAGTATTGCGTTTTTGTTGTTTCAATACCTTACGCACATTTCACTGAAAAAATCAGCATCATCAGAGGCTTTTAAATCAGTAACAATAGAAATAATTCTATGTTAATATAGAAACTAACGAATAATCGAGTTTGTTTCGATTTTAATGTAAATAACGGATAATCGATTTAAGTCGATTAATTAACGATTGTTTTAATGTTTATTTACTTAAGCAGCTGTTTCGTCGGTTTGGAATATTTAATGTTTATATTTTGTGTATTTTTATTTATTTTTTGTAAATATTACGATTTTCTCAAATATTAATTTTTTTACTTTTTTGTATGTTTTCAATTAATTTTATATTTTCAATGCCTGGAAATTGGTGTTTATTATTTAGACAATCTGTGGCTAAACTAGATTTGTAAATATTTGGTCTTAATAATGCATTGCTGTGTTGAAGGAATCTATCGAGTAGTTTTTTCTTTGTTTTGCCTACGTAAAATTTATTGCAGTCTGGACATTCTATTTTGTATATTCCATTTTGATTGTGAATATTGGATTTAGTTTTAGGTGTTATTTGATTTAGCTACTTTAGCTATTTTACTACACTACGCTTATAGGCCTCAGACGCAACGTTGCCATGTTTAATATTCCGGCCTTCTACAAGGTTGATTATAAATTGAAGTTTTTAAATGTATTCTATTCTCCTTAATCTGATTTCCTATCGTAATTAGCGCGTACGATCCCTATTGCGCTCTAACAAATACTCTTTTGGAAAAATATTGTAGAAATTAGAGAACATCAAGAAACGACCAAAGCATCATCAAATTGGTTTTCAAATATTAGACCGAGGCCTGTTGCAACCGAAGGACCTACAATTTGCATTTACGCCCAAGGAAGTCAACTTGATTTGAATGGTCTGGGGCGAGAATATGCGGAAAGAGGTGTGTGTGTGTGTGTGTGTGTGTGTGTGTGTGTGTGTGTGTGTGTGTGTGTGTGTGTGTGTGTGTGTGTGTGTGTGTGTGTTTCATATAGATGGCGTGTTATACTGTAACTACATCTGTTAACTTTATATCACCGTATTATCTGGCACTAGTAGTGAAGGGGGAGAAGACGTTAGTTGGACTCGACCTTTGAGCCAAATACACATAACGAAGCTCGTGAACGCTGTGTGAATAGGATGTTAACCACTGACAATCCTCTCTCAGTCAGAACGAATACTAATTTCGTATATACTACGAAATATACTAAGTTCGTGAAGGAAATTCTCAAAAACTGTTATCTTTGTTCATAAAATTGCATACACACAAGTTTTTCTCTTAGCGCCTACATTAATATTTCTGAATGAAAATACTTGAACAATTCGTTTCATTTACCTCAGTTATTGATTTATAAAATGAAAGTAGCATTGTATGTAAATTTTTAGTGAAGTGTGTTTTCTTTCAAGCAATGCTTTATTGAAAAGAATCTTAAGGAAACGGATATGCCTATTGTTGTTGTACATCCTTGCCACACCCGTGTCTGGGCATCAGAATCGTGGCCGTTATTGATGCACGAGTTTACACCGTGACATCGTTTGATCCCGAAGTATTCGCTGTTGATTTTAAATGTAAGAAGGAATTTATTTTTGTTTTCCAAAGTTCATTATTTCAAGTAGATTTTAAAAAAGAGTAATACTCAGTGAAAATATGTAATTTTTTTCATGTGCCTATTTGCAGTGAAAAGTTGAAACTAATTCTTACAGAATTCCTTCCAAAACGTAGGTTGCAGTGTAGAGATGATCCGTTTCATTCCACGAAATAACGTATTTTCGTTTCCAAAAAAAAATTGTGACTACTTTTTAAAGCAAAGACTCTAAATTGCGATAAACTGTGGTTGTTAGTGAAATTAGTAGTGTTATTCTATTTATCTGAACTGGATTAGTTTAAAAACTGTAGGGAGACGTTTCGTTAGCACTTTCGGTCCCAGACACCGGTGACAGGAAAACCTCTCGCTACCAGACCTGTGAAGAGTAAATTTCCCCCCGGCCCAGATATGTTTTCGTATATATGTTATAACAGCTGATTTTGTTGACAGTACAGTATTGCCAACTTAACCCAAGGGCGTATTTCTTTCGCTCTGGCCCAGAAGAATGTAAAACTTTATCAAATAGCACTGATCTGTGTCCACATGTTGGCAAAACGTTCGAAACACAGTCATGCAATGTGTCTAACTTTGGTACACGTGGGCTGTCAGGAAAATTTAATATGTCCAGATATGGTACACACGGGGTCTAGTAAAAGTGTTGTGTGTCCAAAAATGGTACACATGGTAGCAAGAGTGTTAACCTGTGCGACAGAAGGAGAAGTTAACGGGCCTAAAATATCGAAGGCGACACAGTTTCAAACGTTTCAGAATAATAATAAATGATTTTAACAGCTTGAAGTTTCCAAGGGTATTAAAAAATAATATATTGATGTTAAGTTAGATAAATTCCAGACGACCTGTGGGACAATCAACCAAACAAGGTACACCGAGATTCAAAATTAAAGTTTTACAAAGTTATGGCAGAGTCCGTACTGTCCTATGGTTATGAATAATGAAAACAACCAAAAAACAAGAGAATAAAATACAGGCCTCGTAAATGGCATTCATAAGAGCACTTAAAAGGTGTTCTAAACTTGACCGTATAAGAAATGAAGCCATAAGAGAAGAGTTACAAGTTTTTAACTTGAAAGATAATTAAAAGATTACAAACAACGGTGGAAAGAACACTTAGAAAGGATGTCAGATTCCAGACTGGCCAAACAAGTCTATAAATACAGACCTATAGGACACAGGTGTGTGGGTAGACGCAGGAAGAGATGGCTGGAGGATCTTTGAAATCGGAACAGGCAGCATCGTGCTTATGCTGTGTTGTGAAGATGATAATGATGACGAACAATGCGTAGCGGTGTATAACGTTTAAACGATACCAAAACCTTGAATGTATGGCTTTCCCGCAAACACTTCATAAATGTTTGAAAATATGACGTCAAAAAATCCCTTTTGGTCAAGATGTGCCTCTGCAAATTATGTCTGGTGAAAATTCTCTATGTTCCTCATTTCTCATTATGATTTTAACGATGTCAACAACGAGATGTATATATATATATATATATATATATATATATATAGTATTTAAAATTTATAATTATATTACCTCAAGATGTTCTTTTCCTTATTTGGAACATGTTTCGAGAGTTCCTGTTCTCTCATCTTCAGCCTTCGCCATCTTGTTTCTGGTTAAGTATTTGTGTGTTGGGTGCTGGATGTTATTAAGGTAGTTTGTTGGTCTTTGGTCTTTTAAAGTTGTATTATTGTGTGTGGTTGTGGTATATGTTTTTGTATTTTGTGTATTTTCGATATTGAGTGCTTTGAATATTGTGTCATGTTTTGTATTGTCTACCCGATCGTCGTAGGTACAGTGGAAACAAAATAAGTACAAGACACCAATTAAGTCACTAATCACACCTTTAATTGTTATAGTAAAACAGTTCGTAATTAACAACACAATGTCTACAACAAATCAAATGAAATTGTTCATACGCAATAAAATGTCCACTAATATTAAAACTCAACTGTATTACAATTATACCGTCCGAATATAAAACGCAACACTTCACTAATAACTACTTGAACGTACACCGTAATAACTCGAACCGCTCTGTAAATATATCGCACTAATACTCTCGAACCGCACAGTCAAAAATCTCGCATTGAACTGAAAACTAAGGCCGCGACGCGATGTATTTATAGTTACGCTCACACACCAGAAGCTTCCAACTGCGTCTTATCTCTCGCGAACTACGCAATTGCTACGGCCTTGACACAGTCCGAGCGCCCGAGCGAGGCCTGGCACAGTCGAGAAAATTCTCGCAAAATGCGTCTAGTAGCACGTACACCGCACGCTTACGTCGAGATCTTTCTGGCGCATTCGATAAACGCGTAGATTGTTCTATGCTGTCGTAGCAGTATTGATTTGTATTTGTTCTGGTATTAGTTTGTTTTGTGTTTTATGTTTGTATATTTGTAAATTTTCCCAAATGTTCATTATGCTGCCTTTGTGTGGTATATGTTTTATTAGTGATACATTGGTTATGTTTGGGAATTCGTGTCCTGTGTTTATTGCATGTGTGGCTAAATTGGATTTATATATTTCTGGTTTTTTGTATGCGTTTAGGTGTTCAAAATAACGTTTTTTCAGCTGTTTTTTTGTTTGATATATATAAAGGATCTTTACAGCTGTCGCCGTTTCTCCGTCCCCAACTTCCATTGTAACCTATCGTAGCATGTAAGTTCTTCTAAATTTCTCGTGACCATTGCTTCCGCTACGTCATCTCGCCAACTCCTCCGTGGACGTCCTCTTTTCCTCCTCACCGGTGGTATCCATTCCAGTATTTTGCGGGGCCATCTGTCATCTTCCAGTCTCTTCACATGCCCAAACCAAGTCAATTGTCTTCTTTCTATTTCATATATTATTGTCCTGTCAACATTTACCTCGGCTCTAATAGTCTCATTTCTAACCCTGTCTAATTTTGATCTTCTACAACTCCTCCTGAAGAAGTCCATTTCCGCTGCCATCAGTTTTTTCTTATTTACGTTTGAAACGTTCCAAACTTCTGCTCCATAAAGGATTACACTTTGCACCATGCTATTAAATATATGTTTCTTTGTATTTCTGGTTATACTTCTTTCCCATAGAAGCGAATTCAGCGTTCTTATAACGGTTCGCCCCTTGTTAACACGTACTTGAATTTTATCTTTGCTGCTTCCCTGTTTGTTGAAAATAACGCCTAAGTATTTACTTTTTTCAACACCTCTTATCCTGTCCACATCCAATTTTAAGTTCTTAACTTCTTCGTTGCCCACTATCAGGTACTCACATTTTGCCATGTTCATCTTCAAACCAGCTGCGTTCTTCGTCATCCTCCGCTACCACAATCTGGTCATCGGCAAAATATAGAGTGAACAGATTGTCATCTCCTACTCTCAGCCCCATGCTTTTACACTTCTTTGTCCATCTTAGTAGAGATCTGTCTACAACCAACAGACAGATTTGGTTGTTTGTGTCTGTGTGTGTTAAGTATATTTTAAAGAGGGTAGGGGACAAGCAGCATCCGTCAACAAAATATTTGTTTCCATAAACTCTATTCTCAAAATTAGATGCTCGGATTCTCAAGACGGAGTAATCTTTTTTGCTTACCGTATACAGCATTATAGATGAGCTATTGAATCGTGAGGACCTTGTAAGATTCATTCATTGTAGCAAGAGTGTTAGTCAAGCGTATGCGAGTATTGTCGATCTGTCACAGAGATGAATGAAAGTCGTAACATGTCAAGATTGAAATTAAGTCGGTAACGTATGTAATCATCAATGCGTGGCAGTGTACTGAGCTGTTATGTAGGCAGAGGCGGTGGCGAGCGTGTGCGTCTGCTGCCAATGGTTTAATTGAACGAAGACAAGACGGGATATGGCTAGTTGTGTCGGTGTTTCAATGACCTGCCCTGCTGCTATTTATGTATTGTATCTCGGTCTCTTCTGTTTAAGTTCTTTTTACTTCCATATTCCATAACGAAATGGAAGTATGGTCATGGCGAAAAAATCGTTTTCGAGATAAGGGCTGATTCTAATTGTACTACCCTCAAAACATGAAGAAAAGTCATTTTCCGAAAAGTGTCTGTGTGTAGAATTTTTTCTGTGGCGAACGATACCTTCCGCAAATTCAAAATAATCAAGTAATTTTTTGCACATGTGCCCGAGTTATAGTGGACTGAAGGCCTATTGATTTTGGTGAAAATCTGTTAAGGGGAAGGGGTAGTTTACCTGTACAGTTTTATGTTTTAACAAGAGTAAAGTACTTAATATTGATAAATAAAGTATCCTGAAAAAAAGGTCATAATAATCCACTGTAGAAAGGTAGATGAATTATCTGTAAATGAAAAGGGTAGTTGAAGGGGAGAGGGTAATTTTCTATAAATGAAAATGATAGTTAAAGGAGGAGGGGATAATTTTTTATATGTCTACTACGTTATCGGCAACAAAGAAGTAGTTTGTTGTTAAAATTCGTTCCCAGGCTGTTTGGCCGTGGTCCAACGTTTTCTTCAAAACCAGACGTTTCGGCAGTGCCATCGACTGCCATCATCACTGAAAATCGAGTGCGCTAACGTGAGGTGGTATACGTTAGGGACAACAGTACTGTGGTTAAGGCTGAAGAAAGAAGTAGTTTCTATGGAAATATTTCATTTCGAATATGATTTTAAATATACGTAAATCTTGAACATGGAAATCATGTACGGTTCTCCATACCCCTTTTTTGTCATCGTCACATTATTATTGTCGGAATTATCACTTTGTAAGTTAAAAGTTTCTCTGGTAAATGAAAACAACCATCTAAATGAAGAGCTAAGTAAAAGAATTCAGAATGCTAACACATGCTACTATAGGCTGATGAAATACTTTAAATCACAACTTCTACACCGTGGAACAAAAGCTACACTACATAGAACATTAGTAAAACCGGTCCTGATGTACGGAAGTGAAACATTGGTACTGACACAGGACGACCTGTTTCAACTTGCAGCTTTTGAAATTTATGGACCCATTATGGAGCGTGGAGAGTGGAGAATAAGGTGCAACAGAGAGCTCAGTGAGTTATATAGGTCGCCTGATACTGTGACATCGTTTAGGATAGCTAGGCTGAGATGGGCAGGACATGTACAGAGAATGAATGAGGAGGATGTTCTTAAGAGGATTATGAAATGCACACCAGAAGAAAAGAAAGGACTCGAAGACGTAGACTACGTTGGATTGATGGAATCCTAGAAGATGTGAAAGTACTTGGAGTGAAAAATTGGTGGACATTTGCTAAGGATAGGGAAGTCTGGAGAAAAATCCAGAGGGATGCTGAGGTCCACGGTGGGCTGTAGACCTACTGTTGATGATGGTGATGATGATGATGATGATGACGTTCCAAGTTTATCCGTTCAGAGCGTTACGTTTTAAGGCAGGAAAATTGTACGAACTGCAGGCTCTGCCATGACTGTTACTAGTAAACTGTACTAGCTTTAGTATAATAATTCCTCTCTATTTGCCAATTATTGCCTAATCGTTTTTTCAATTTTCCCGGCCAGCGTGTCCATGTGTCGATTTGATGGGGGGGGGGGGGTCCGTGTGGATGTCGTGATTCGCTTGAGACGGATTCGAACAAGTGACGTCCTGCTTTTAAAGCAAGCGTGTTGACTAGTGACCCGCGGTGACTCCATATGATGATAATAACCAAAACGAATTTCCCACCTTCTGTTTATCCTTACAAGTGTAGAATAATAATAATAATAAACAAATAATTTAAATTTTACTTTTATTGCTATTATGTCAGTAGAAATTACAGGCCTTAACCCAGAATTTAACCAGTAAATAATTACTTAATACTTATAGGGAAGAGTGAAAATGAGTTAGACAATGACCTATTTATACATTATATACAATCTGCCAGAAATACAACTTTGAGATCTCAAATACTAAGACAAAAACAATGGCCTTCCTAGGGCAGAACCCTGTCAGAGCAAACATCGTAATTGATAATAGAGTTTTGGAGCGGGTACCACATTTTAATTATTTGGGATGTGATATCTCATATAGGAAAGACATCGACTTCGAGAGAAAGTTAAATAAATTTAGTTATACCTGTGGAACAATAAGACGACTATTGAAGAATAAAACGCAGAGGCAGACACAACTGAAGTTCTATAAGGTCGTGGCTGTGCCGTCTTTAATCTATAGATGTGAAACATGGTCTCTCATGCAAGAAGATATTTCAAAAATAAAGGCCTCGGAGATGAAATTTTAAAGAGCAATTAAGGGATGCAGTTTGAGAGATCATCTACGAAACGACGACATAAGGAAGAACCTGAAGTGACAGTCGGTTCTGGATAGAATAGAGTAATAGACTACAGGGAGAATTTGAAGTCTCGTGTGGAACGAAGGATAGACACGCGTATTCCTAAACAAGAGTTTGAATATAGGTTAGTGGATACGAGAGATCGTGGAAGACCCTGGAAAAATGGTCAGAGACTCTGTTAAGTCGGAACGGGCTATAGCCCAAGCAACGTGTTGAAGAAGAAGAAGGACAAGAAGAAATAATTATTTAGTAATAACAGCGTAATGAGTTGAATTATTTCTCCTCGGCTCTCATCGTCATCGGACACAGCCGTTGTGGTGTCGCAACAATTGTGGTCATTCACACGCATAATGAATTATGTGTATTTATTTAACCGTTATGCAGGCCTACTTAAATAGCTATTTTTATAATGAATCGTGTATATTCTGTCACACGTTGTAAGTCCCCTTTTATGCATCCGATTTAACTCCGATTTGTGTCGTCGGATATGGGGGTGAACAAACTTTTTCAGCGCTGCCATCATCAGTACTGACAGTGGATCCGTGCGTGTTGTGCGCCGCTTATCGCTTCGTTTTTACAATCTCCGGAAGTGGGATCCCATAGTGTTCTCCTGTTTTGGATTTCGTCAGTGAGCCTTTCAGTATTAATGTCTTCCATATTTGCAATACAAATTAAGAGAACCACACTACCACGCAGTGGCGGCTGGTGGTTCCAAATTTTGGCGGTTGCAGTAGTGGATGGGAGATCGGTTAAAAGACATTAAACTATATCATATTCACAGTTACACAAAATTATTACTACAATTTTATAACCTCAATCAACGGATAACGTTTACCTTGAACCAACGTAAACACTAAACGTGACATAACTTATAAATCAAGAAGGCTGTGGTGATTTCATAACACAAAGTTGCTCTACAGCGCTACTAGTGGAGCGTTGCAGAAGGTTTTGCTACCGCCTAGCTAACATTGGGAACATAGGGCAGTTGTGAAGAGTAGCGCACGTCCTCCCATATGTTTGTGTAGTAAGCTCTGACATATACTGTTCTAGTTGCAAACGGCCTACAACCACCAGCCTGCGCGCCACATTTGAATTGTACGCGAACATTACCGCGTAGGATCTAATACCCTCTCCTTTGATAATTACGATACTTTTAGCTGCTTAATGTTTTAGTATATTATTTTGTAGTTTACTTATTCTATATTGGTGGTTGTGCAACGCTGCAACCTAAGCACCAGCCGCCACTGCTACCACGTGAATACCACTGATTACTTGGCACAGATGCCTCACGACGCTAGCCAGAAAGGTTGGCAGCACTGATGTCTGAAAGTCATGCGATAAAAAACTCGTGTTAGTGCACAAACGTAACCATTACGGCCCTTGTATCTAGACAACTAGTCCGATTTTTAATCGGGTCCGTTTCCTTAGGACACGACGATATGTTTTTGAGTTCGGAACGATAAATTTATCGTACGACAGCGCATAAAACGGTCCATTTGTTTCTGTTGTTCTACGTGTCGTACGAGTTGTTATCGTACGATATAAATCGGATGCATAAAAGGGGCCTAACAAACAGTTCTGCCTGCACTATAATAAGTATCCTTTCCTTGTGGTACAAGTGTCGATAAAGTGTCATAATTGTACGTGTCCCTAGAACAACGTTATTGTATCCATCCTTTGTTTTTGTTGTAATAATACGTAGTGACAGTCGTAACATTGGCGCCAACCCTCCGCGCTCCTCCCAATAATTTTTTATGGAAGGTCGCCAGACCTTGAGAAGAAGCAATGCTTAGCCCAGTTTTCCAGTCATCTCTATATTTACTCACAATATGTGCACGCTCAGAGCTAGCGATGGGTAGCCTGTCCCTCCTTAGTAATACCACCCCTCTGCTTAACCGTTTGGGTCCGGTTCAAACTTTAAAACATAGTTCCAACCCACACTTAACAATGATTACTGTTTACGTACTTTGTAGCATCTTGTGAGATTATTCAGTTGAGTGTGTATAATGTTCTTGTGTAGATTGGAAAGAAAACTATTATTATTCCGGCTGTACAATGTTTACACATTTTCCAAAACTGAAGATTACAGAAGTGATTCTCATCTTCCACTGCTGCTTGCCCATCCAAAGTTTTCAATTTCTCGTTCCCTCAATATAGTTTGAATTTCTTCTATCCAGTTGATAGGTGGTCTTCCTATTTTCCTTCTTCCTGGTGGGGTCCATTACATTACTCTCCTTGTCAATATTTCCTGTGCCTTTCTTTTCGTGTGTCCGTACCATTGTAATTTTTTTGTTTGGATATAAAATCAACGGAAAGAAATTATTCCGTCGAAAAAAAATGTGAAACGCGATTAGGCTAGTGACAGCGAAATCTTAAACCATACTGCACTTCGGAAATTGCAACTTACATTTAGGAATACGAAATTTCTTGTAACTGTGGATTTGAAGAAGTTGCTCTAAGTAACGCCAACATATTTTTACGTCGAAGAACGTGAAACCGTATTTTCACGTCATCAAGAAACTTTTTTATTAAACAAAATAAAGTGTTTGGCATATACAAAAGACTTATTGGTAGGAAGAGCTCTTATCTTGGCTACTTAAAGCGGCATGAGGAATAGATGTACTACAGATAAGGGAAAGGATTAGAGGCAGATATACAGTAACCAGTATCTTTCTAAGCGTATCTTATATTTCTACCTGATTTAGATACGACCGCGTTTGCCCTCGCAAGGCGATGCCAAACCAGCGAGAGGTATCCTGCCTAGTATAAGCCGTCGCCAACTATGCCGTTCGGATTCGGCGTTAACCCGGCGGGAATCGAACCGCGCCGACAGCGAGCAGCGCCACGCGCTAGCCACTACGCCACGACCGTTCCATATAGAGGTAAAGTGTCTGAATTTACATTCGCGCACGCGTTTGTCAACTGAATTGACTTTCAATAATAATTTTACATTGTCTTATTTCTTTTCATTTTAAACGTGTATATAAAGATGGCGATGTCAGATTCATGAATTATAGTCTAGAAATGAATCTGATTCGCAGAGTATAAGTTTATTATACACGTATGATATTGTATTGTTACGACGATCTCCTTGATCGTCGTATGGTACAGTGGAAAACAAAATACAAGACACCAATGAAATCACTAATAACCAGCTTTAATTATCACTATTAAACAGTTTGTAATCAACAAGTTATTCAACAAGATTATACTCGTGTAATAATTCAAGTTAACCTGTCCATACAAATAATAACGTCGACTAATAGAGTCCCGCACAATAATCACTTTTCACTAATACACCACTTGAGAAGCACTGTGTAAATCGCCCAACACAAACTGAAAAGTAAGCGGCAGGTACGGACTATTTATAGTTTGCAGGGTTCCATAATATGCGTCCTTAACAAACACTTGAAAATTCTAGAGGATACTTCAGCGCGGCCTTGGCAGCGCCGGTAGAGGACACACACTGGTAGGGTAGTCGAGAAGCTTCTAGAACAACACTATCGAAATCACGAGAACGTTCCGCATTACGTAACACTGCCTCGATTTCTGACTCATGTTAAGTGTCACGTACGCATACAAAAATTACAGCTGGGCTTTGCTGGGATAACCGAGAAAAATATTGAACGTTCTATAATGGCGTAACAGTATGTAGACGGACAGGAAGAAGCAATATGCAATTCCTTGTTGTTCTGGTGTGTGTGTGTGTGTGTGTGTGTGTGTTGCGCTCTTGAGTGTTATATCCTCATATTCCCAGTGTTACACTCGTTCTTATTTATGTCTTCCTCATCCTCTGCAGTGTTTTCGCACATTAGAATACAGAGGAGATATGTTTGTTTGCTCGCGTGTGCATGCGTCTATATTAATAGCAGTAGTAATCGCATCCGTCTGCTGAAGAGTCACAAAATAATCTTATTGTTGTTGCTGTTGTGAACATATGTGTAGAAAACGCAATTTAATATAACGTACGATGCTTTTGGACATTCAGTAATGAACTGTGACAGTAGTTGTGTGTCTCTCTCTCTCTCTCTCTCTCTCTCTCTCTCTCTCTCTCTCTCTCTCTCTCTCTCTCTCTCTCTCTCTCTCTCTCTCTCTCTCTCTCTCTCTCATGCACAATCCACTGTACGACTGCTCTTTCAATATTCATATTTCCCTCGAGTCGAACCAAACTCTCTCGAGTATTGGGGCGTTGTTGTCTCTGTATTTTCCTTGTAGTTTGCTGCAGATAATTATTTATTTGTGATCGCAGAAACGCTACATCACATTGTATGTGTGTTACCTGTCATAAAAATTTATGTTTGTATACTCTCAAGGATATTTTTTGGTGATACTAACTATTTATACACGCTTTGTTAGCAACTTCGCCCATTTCGTCGGAAATAACAGCCCATGCCTTAAAGTATTTTGTCAACTGTTCAGTATACTCTGTTATTTGTCAAAGTGTATTAAAAATATGCGAACTGGATTAACTATTTAATAATGGGATTACATGGATCATGATCGTAAAACAGTGGAATAAACTGCTGAACACCAGATAAATCGATACTCGTACCAGTTTTTATTGATACTTGTCTAAAATAATACAACCGTATTATAATAGTTCAAATTGTACAGTTAGTGAGTACTCACTATCACTGTAAATTCACTAACAAAATTCACCCGGTTATTCGCAACACAAAAAAACAATTAAACACAAGACAGGACACTTTCACTAAAACCCACTGCATTATATCACTCTCTTCTATAACGCACTGATATGAACGAACAGTTTATTTCTTACAGACTCAGCTGACCACGGGTGCCCGGTGTTGATCTTATGTATCAAGAAAGGTCACTCGTGTGGGGGTAATGTTGACAAGAAAATCACTGGGATGATAATCGGGGAGCGTCTCGGAAGGCGTAGCCCTATCTACAATTTGCCAGACTCTCTCTCTCTGAATTGAGTGAATCATTTGTTTACGCAATACATGACAAGCGTAAACTGTACGCTTGTTACCATATAGCGACGGCGTAATGCTGTAGGCCCATATAGCCATGTTTATCGTTGCTTTATTTTATTTACCCATTACGTTAATTGAGAATAATTTTGGGTGTGGGTCCGTGGCTTTATTTGTACTGTAACTACTGTACGCACACCAGTTTTGCTGCCGAGACCCCCGAGGAGCGGGGGGTCTACTGATTGATAGTGCGTGTTTGTGTTGGTGGGGTATTACTGGTTCTGAAAACATTGTTCAAATGTTCAGAAGACGTATTTAGTCGTAATTTTGTGTGCGTATTAGATTGAACGTTCGTACATTATATGTAAGTGTAATTTATTGAATATTTTGTTAAAATGTTTTTTTTTTATTCGTTACAAAAAATACCTTGTGAGAGACAGTCAAGTCACACCGAAACTGTGTTAAACGTATTTAAAATGTGTAGTATTACAGTGATGCGTGCAGTGGAATGGCATACGTCACCACATTCCTTGTTCGGTAGCAAAGGTGAACTGCTGATTGTACTTGAGTCACGAAGTGCTAACGATCTGTACGAGTACAGATTTGTGTAACAACCGAATTTAAATTTTCGCGTGAAATGAAATAGGCCTAATTATTTATAAATTGTCACTTTTATTTAACAATTTAAATTAACCGTCTTTCTTGAATATGAATTCTTTCAACTTTGGAATCATTGAAATAATATTAAATAATAAGTGTAACAGTACAATCCTGATCGAGTACAATAGTTTATCAAGTAAGCCCTTAACAAAGTAAGCCTTATTGTTATAGAGGTCCTAAGGCTATCACGGCCGGCGCCCACATACTTGGAAACATTATTAGTCGGCCTGTTAGGTTAGGCCGTGGTCTGTAATTTGTGCTGACAGACGTTTCGGCCTCACCATCGGAGCCCATCATCAGTGTCGGAAACAATTAGCACGCTGTCCGGGAGAGCCGCCATCCGACTGCACATGCAGTTCGTGGAGATCTTTAAACATGGTTCCGTCGCAGTGAATTGAATCGAAGGGGTGAAAGCCTCCTATTGAATAGGGTTTGGGCATGCTGTGCTCCCAATCCAATCAGATAGCACTTGATGCTGCTTTCCACCTTAGATCGTGCTGCTATGAAAGCTTATATGAATAGGCCTTCTCAGGCAAAATACACTCATCACTGTGGTGAATTGGCGGACACCGTGCCAGATTTTTCCGACACTGACGATGGCCCCAGATGGTGAGGCCGAAACGTCTGTCAACAAAAACTATAGTCCACGGCCTAACCTAACAGCCCGACTAATAATGTTCCCAACTACGCTTCTTGTTATGTTTTTATTAATTATAATTCTACTTTAAATAAGAGGATGGCACTCATGGTAATGGTATTGTTACGACGGTCTAACTGATCGTCGCGTCGTATGGTACAGTGGAAAGCAAAATACAAGACACCAGTGAAGTCACTAAAAACCAGGTTAAATTATCTCAATTTACGTTTTGTAATCAACAAGATTATACTCGTACAATAATTCAAATCAAATTTGTCCACACACAATATTAATGTCAACTAATAAGAGTCCCGCACAATAATCACTTTTCACTTGAAAGGTACTGTGTAAATCGACCAACATAAACTGAAAAGCTAAGCGGCAGATGTGGGCTATTTATAGTCTGCAGGGTTCCATAATATGCTTCTTTAACAAACACGTGAAAATTCTAGAGGATACTTCAGCGCCGCCTTGGCAGGAACACTCGCCGGTAGGGCTAGTCGAGAAGCTGTAGAACGAGATCAGCGAACCCACGAGAACGTTCCGCGTTACGTAACATTATATACGCTCTGTCACAGTAAGCTCTTCTTCTTCTTCTGATAGTTCCTATCCGTTTCGGATGTTGGATATCATACAGGATATTTTAACTTTCTGCACTGCTGTACGGAATAAGTCAGTTGTATTCATGCCAAACCAGGTCCTTAAATTTCTCAGCCATGATATTCTCGGTCGCCCAACTCCTCTCTTTCCAAGTACTTTTCCCTGAAGTATGGACTGCATTAAGTAAAATCTCTGTTCATTTCTCATGAGACGTCTCAGATACTGAACCTTTCTTATCTTCACTGTGTTAATAACTTCCCTATCTTTCTTTATCTTTCTAAGAGTAAGAACAAACATTAGTTGTATGTGCTGTCCAGGAAATGCTCAGTATTCTACGGTAAAGCCACATTTCGAAAGATTCCCATTTGTTAGTTGTGGCTTCAGTCAAAGTCCAAGATTATACACCGTAGAAGAGGACCGAGAATACGTAGCAGCGTAAAAGTCTCGTCTTTGTGTTTATTGTTAAATCGCGACTTTTGAATAAACTGCTCATTCTAGTGTACACTGCTCTTGCCTTTTCAATTCTGCTCTTTATTTCTTGACAGTGGTCCCAATAAGCTACATTTATTAACTCGTATATATTAACTCGTATATATTAACACAGTACTAATATTCAGAGTATAATAGTAAGCTATAATAGTATATTAAGCCCGCTGTAAATGATACGTGTAGCGCTGTACTGCTCGTGTTTTATCTGCCGTGTTCGCGTATTATGCAGCTTACAGACTTGATAACTGGTAGCCTGGCAGTTTCTGACGAAGATTGTAGATAAGACACGTATGGTTCTCTCTTTCATAATAAGACACCTTTTGTTCTACGTGTATCATGTAATACTGATTAGGCGAATCGGGTGTCGTGCCAAAATCCAAATACGCTCGTGAACAAAGGAGACAGCGTTTTAGCGACGCGAACGATGTGTAAAACTGCTCAATTGCTGCGTATATATACGCGTCTGAGCACACTTTCTTGTTTATCAGAGTTCTCTTGACCACGTTAAGGCTTCGCTGCTAATTCGTGACGTATTTTGTATTGTAAAATCACGATGTAAAATTAACGTCTTAAAATGTTTTCAAGGAAAGTTTGTGTTTACTTTCTTGTTTAGAATCTCGAAAGGGTTTAATAGGTTTAAGTGAAGAGACGACTGTCTGTTAAAATAGCAAAATTATGTATATAGTTGAACGTAAACGGGGAAATGTGTTTGGTACGATGGGGCCATAGTTTTTACAACCAGTTTTACTGTTTTTATGCAGGAGCGTATTTACAGGGTGGGACGAACGGGCCGGACCCCTCCCCTCCAGAGGGTCGAAAAATTTGACGAATTTTGTTAATCTTTTTAAGGCTATTTTATTATGTTTTCAGCTGTATTTTCGGCTAGTAACTGTTTTTTTTTAATATACAAACATTTTAATACACGGCATTTTCGTATAGTAGGTCTACGTTTAAAATATGAAATATAGGAAAAACAATTCAGTCAATAAGTATTTTCTAAACAGTGTTTCAGGAACGCATATTTTTATTCTGTTGCTACCGTTTACTTTAATATTATTGTTTTCAGGATGTTATCACACGTTTTTCAACCACTTTAAAATACGAATGATGATTAGTCTTAACTTGTGTATGAAGCCGACTCGACTGGACATCCCGACCCCGGACCCTCCCTCGCAGCCAAATTCTAGATACGCCACTGTGTTCTTGTTGGTGTAGTACCTTGATCACACGCACACGTGTCATTAGAATGGCAGTGTTCAAACGTTGAAGGCATTTTTAGAATTTCAGTGTTCCAAAATTTAATTTGTACACAACGAGATTCAAATAAAATCCATATATTACTAGATAATTTAGCTGTGAAATGGAGTAAGTGGCTAAGTTCTTTATTCTTACATGAGCTATTTAATAACTATGAATTAATAATATTATTTTAGTGTACTAGATAAAAGTTTTATATAGTCTCATCGAATACTATAGATGTATATCTATAGTTTTTATAGTTTTATTTATGTCATCGAATACTGAAAGTTATAAAGACACTCGATTTCTGAGAACTGTGTTCGATTCGAGTCTAGGCAGCCTCTGTGCGGCCTGCCAAACTTTTATAGTATTCTAGATAGATTCTAGATACACCACTGTGTCTGTATTGGTGTAGTACCTTGATCTCACGAAGACATGTCATTAGAATGCCAATGTTCAAACGTTGAGGGCAGTTTAGGAATTTCGGTTTTCCAAATTTTAATTTGCAATGAGGGTTTTCCTCGTTACAGAACGAGGTTGAAATAAAATTCAGATATTAATAGCGAATTGAGCTGTAGAACGGAGTAAAAAGCTAAGTTCCTTATACTTACATGAGATATTTAATAACTGTGAATTAATATTGTTATTTTAGTGTGCAATATAAAAGTGTTATGTAGTCTAACATATCAATATTTATAGTTTTATATAGTCTCAAATACGTACCACAAAACCAGTATTCTCCTCATTGAATGCTGAAAGTTGTAAGGAACTCTCGATTTCTTAGGATCGTGTACAATTCGAGTCTGGGCAGCCTCTGTGCGGCGTGATAAACCTTTACAGTCATTAAAGCGCCTACAGTGCTTTATCCTTTACAGTGCGACGTGATTTATGGTCGTAGGGTCTATAGTGAACTGTTTCTATACGTCTGAGTAACACCTCTGCTTGAATATTGTTACGACGGTCTCACGGATCGTCGTATGGTACAGTGGAAACAAAATGCAGACACCAAATGAAGTCACTAATTACCAGATTTAATTAGTAACAAATAACAATTTGTAACCAACCAGGTAAACTCTTACCATAATTCAAGTTAAAATTTGTCCACACGCAATAATAGTGTCAACTATAAAGAATTCCGCACTAATTATAACACAACAACCACTTGATATCAGTTGACAAATCGCTCAACATAAACTGACTTCTAAGCGGCAGCTGTTGCCTATGTATAGCCTGCAGGGTTCCAGACTAATGTTTCATAAAATGCGTCCTTAACAAGCAGTCGTAAACTTTAGAGCAGTCATGGGGGGGGGGCATATATAACTGAGGATCAGTTCGATGGGCGCACCTCTCCCGGCCCCATCAATGGAAAATAGAAATGTGCAGAGTTCAATAGATGGACGTTACAAACATTAACTGTCGCTTTATAATACCCTTGTGCTTATACCTATTTGGCGACGTGGAACACTGAATAAAAAAAAGCTTTGCAGTATTTTTCATATAAATTTGAGAAAATATTTCACATTATGAGTAGGTTATCAACAAACTGTTATCATGCACGCGCACGTTAAAACTAACAAAACATTGAACGGAAAAAGGGGTGAACAGGAAAACATTTTAATAAAGACAAATTAAAAAACTTACCACGATTACACTGTTGATTTTCATAATCAATGGAAATCATGCTGACAAGATGTACATCAGAGTCAACCACAATACTGTGGCAACGGCCACATTATAATTTATAATATCTATTTAATATTATTTATTTTATTGACCTCAAGATATTTTTTCCTTATTTAGAACATGTTTCGGGACACTTAGTGTGCCCATCCTCTCAGCCTTCTTAATTTTGAATCTTGTGGAATACTTGTGTGTTGTTTGGTTGTTGTTATGGTTTCCTGTTGGTTTTTGGTATTTTAAATTGGTATTATCGTGTGTGTATATATTAGTATTTTGTGTATTTTCGATGTTGAGTGCTTTGAAAATTGTGTCATGTTTTGTATTGATTTGTATTTATTCAGGTATTAGTTTGTTTTGTGTTTAAGGACTAAAAAAGTACGTAAGGCACTGAAGATGACCACCAATGGGAGTGGTTGAATCGTCTACTTTTACCAACATAGGACGACAGTCTGATAGCCGGAAAGTAGTTAGCCTATAATAATTACGACGCGGCCGTGAAAGCTTAAGGCATCAATATATTTATTGTGTATTATGTGTATATGCCTCGTGTATGGCGCTTAACAGTGGTTTCAAAATGTGGGTGCATACATACATACATACATCGACGGTGCTACAGCCCAGTCCGGGCCCTGGCCTCCAAAAGAAATCGTCCCCACTGGTCTCTACTCCCGGCCAATGTCCACCAGTTTGCTGCACCCAGCCTCACTGCCTCCTTACCAACCTGGTCCAGCCATCTTGTGTGCGGTCTTCCCCTCCTTCTCCTTCCCATCGGCAAATAATTCATGATTTTTTTTTGGGGGGGGGGATTCTATCCTCCGCCATTCTCTGCACATGTCCGGCCCAAGGCAATCTGTTAATTTGTATGAATTGCACGATCGGAAGATCTTTAAACCTTTCGTACAACTCTCAATTATGCAGTCGCCTCCAAATCTCCTTTTCCTTCACAGGGCCTAGATTCTCTTCAGTACCTTCTTCTCAAACACGGCTAGTTTCTACTCATCTAGTTTTTTTAGCATCCATACATTCCGAGCCATACATCAGAACTGGTCTGATCCAAGGTCTTGTAGAGCGTGGCTTTTGTCTCTTTACTTATTAATTTTGATTTAAAATGTTTCACTAGTCCGTAGTAATACCTATTAGCAGATAATATTCGTTTTTCAATGTCTCTAGAGGAGTCATTTCCAGAGTCCACATATGACCCGAGATATGGAAAACCTTGAACTTTTTCAAATTCGTAATCATTAATGCGCAGGGACAGGGCGCGAGTGTTGGCACCTACAACCATATATTTAGTTTTGCTTTGGTTTATAACTAAGCCCATAGCCTTAGCGGACAACTCCAGTTCTTGAAACGCTTCCTTTAAGCCAGATTCAGACCTACTTATGATGTCAATATCATCGGCATATGGCAGAAGCTGTACCTCCTTGTGAAATATGTGTCCGCTAGTTTGAATTCCTGAATCCCTGATGACATTTTCTAGAGCTATGTTGAACAACAGACATGCTAAGGCAAAATGTGGGTACAGAAAGGTTTTATTGTACAAGTGACTCTCGCGTCACAGAGGAGTCGAACCCACGTCGCCTATGTATCGATTTAACCTACTAACACTACTACGACCCGGCCACATTCCAGTAGCACTTACCTCTACACACACAAGCGCGCATGCTTATCTAATTGTTATTTACATTGATAAACTGATTAGTACATTCAAATACGTTGAGTAATTAATTAAAAGCTTGTAATTACATAGCAGACGCAGAAATATTCAATTTAACTAAAACAGAAACCCTTGTAATTAGGAAGAGAGTTGATGCGTGCACATGAAACGATCCCAGTTCAATTGTCTGAATACCGGCGTCCTTTTCACTACAAGCCTTTCAGATTAAGTAAAATATGTATGGACGGCTTCAAAGGAACAAAGGGGTTGTTGTTCAGAGAGGTCAGCTACAGAGAAACGCGTGATTGGGGTAGTTCTTTGTCAGTGTACACACGAACAGATTTATAAAGGACCGGCCGCCCACCATTACCGGATCATTATTAACTTACAAAGTAAGATGCTGTACCTTTATCCGTTCGTTCCTGTGCAGTCGTTTTCGATATTTCGATTATGCGATTGTTTGGCTTTGATCTTTAGTGAATATCGCACATAATTTTATGTAAGTGAAAGAATTATACAAATTTTAATTTCGTACGTTGCAAAATAGTTGGCTGGCGATTCCAGTTGGTGTTCTTAGTCCTTTTTTTTAATGAAAAGTGTTTGCAGTAGTAGTATATCATAGTTGCGTACCTGTGACGCCAAAAGTTAATGTTGTTAGGTTAATATGAGAACTGTAAAACTCGTTTTTTTTTGCGGAAACTACGAAAAAGCCAACTCGAAAGTAAGGCGGGTCTATTACTATATATGTCTCCTTTTTTGTCGCAGAACTCGGTTTTCAGTAGAACTAGTTTTCCCAGTAGTACTCGTTTTTTCATTAATACGCGCTCTGTGAACAGATCACTGGAATCGAAAGTAAGCCTATTGCTATACATGTCACTTTTTTGTGGCAGAACTCGTTTTTTCGGTAGTATTCGTTTTCCAACAAGTACTCGTTTTGTGGATAACCAAAAAGAAACGTCCATTATGTACAATATGTAGAGCGTATGTTGTTATTCCTTGATACATTGTTTTTTATGTTTTCCATTAACCATAAATATTAGTATTTTTCAGTTTACATTCGCTGTTGTAGTTATGTTAATTTGTCAACTCAGAACCGTTAAGTTCTTTATTTTAAGTATTACCGTGTTATAAGCATTGTATATACACATTTACCGTTATTTATTTCAGCAGTAAACTAAAAAAGTCGGCGGGGGCTGTGTCGGAGCCATGGCCGCAAATCTTCAGAGCGTAGAATACGTCTGTGTGCTTTAGGGTTGCTAATATGTTATGAATAAAATGAACAAACACATATTTAGTTTTTACAACTTGAATAACGATTATTCAAACCTCTTAATAATATCACCGTTATTACGGTAGACTATGTAGATAGTACTCGATGAGACAATTTTGACGATACCTCACTCAACGTTCTATCGCATCGGAAACCGGAGAAATACTAATTTTAGTGCGCGCCGAGCGGCGCAAAACATTTCTATTTCTCCCCCCGCTCACCCCGCGCAAGATGATGCAATAGCCCGCTTATATTGTGCTATTTATTATCTTTGTTCCTTTATCTGTCGAATGGTACCTCATATAAGCGTGAATCTTTTGTCGGTTAGATAATATTTCAATTTCAAACGTGACGTGAAAACGTAACTCTCGATTTTCTGGTTTGGGGGTGCCTATTGCTGGCCTGAAAGGTAAGACGTATTCTACGTCAAAACCGAAAACCGTTGTCACCTAACCTCACAATGAAAACAACACTTATTTCGCTTTGCATTAAGAAATAGGACAATTTACAATTAGTACACTTCTTCTTTTCCACATCGTTATATATCGATACAATCACATATTAAAAACATCGGAAATGTACTGCAGGAACGGATGAAGGTACAGTTCCCAAAGTAATGATAGGAAATTTGAATCTCCACAGAGGAGTTTTCTTTAAAGACACGTGCCCCCCTCTCTCTCTCCCCCCCCCTCTCTCTCCCCCCTCTCTCTTTCCCCCTCTCTCTCTTTGTGTACACAAAACGGATTATTTCACATGTTTCATTTTTTTAACGATAATAAATATCGCACGTTAATCGGTTAGATTTGCTAAATTTTAATGAATCAGCTGATACGAATTGACGTAGGCTATGAATGAGCAAACGTGAGCTTTCCCTGATTACTCATATTCAAACTAAGAGAGTTGACTAAATGTTTTTGTCATAATAAGTTAAATTAAAATGTTTAATAAGAGTGTTTTATATGGGCTGTAGAAAACAGTTTTGATTACAAAATCCTTTAATACAAGACAGCTGCAATCTTCATTGCCTTTTCCTTCGTTCTGAAAGTTCCTACTCGAATATCTTTTTTACCTTCAATCTTGTGTCTTATAATCCAACCATCGACGTGGTGCATAAGTTGCATAAGTTCAACCTTATGTGCGGGACCATCAGGCGAACCCTTAAGTCAGCAAGTAAAGGAACACGCCTAAAATTCTACAAGGCGATGGTTCTTCCCACACTTCTTTATGGGTCTGAGAATTGGACTTTAACGAAAGGCCAGGCCAGTCGCATCCAAGCGACTGAAATGAGATTTCTCAGGCACGTGGCAGGGTATACTCTCCATGATCATAGAAGAAACACATGTACGCCAGGAACTGAATATTATTAGTATACTCGACAGGATCGCCCAGTATCCGCTGAATTGGTGGGAACATCTTTGCCGAATGGATGACTGCCGCATCCCCAAAAAACTATGGAACTGTAAGCCAAGGGGACGGAGAGGTGTGGGACGTCCGAGGAAGCGCTGGAATGACCCTGTATAATATTTGCCTATTTGAGACCGGAACAAATCATTCTTGGTTTAAACCTTGAGGATGATGATGATGATGATCTTCACATTGATCGTATCTTCAATACTTCCGGAAAGAAAGTGCGAAAATAAACACAATTCAAATTTTACAAAGTAATGGCGGCACCAGTATTGATGATGTACGGGAGTGAATCGTGGACACTCACCCAAAATCAGAAAAAAACGAATTCAAGCTGCTGAAATGAAATTGTTAAGGACAGTCAAAGGATGCTAACTAAAAGATCACATGAGAAGTGCAGACATAAGGCAAGAGCTGAATATATACTCGATAAACGATAAAATTAAGCAAAATAAAGAAAACTGAATACAAACATGAATATAATGGGTGACTCGAGAATACCAAAAAAGATAATCCCGTATAAGCCTCTTGGAGAACGAGATAGAGGCAGACCAAGAAAACGGTGGCTGTGAAGACGGAACAGGCTGCAAGCCTAATCCTTGAAGTGAAGAAGATGTAGAAGTCCTTCAGTATTGAGGTATTCTAAGTAGGGCGTATTACACGCCTAAACCATTTTAACCCTCGCTTTTCGATTCATTCTACCACAATTTCAAGGTTCAGCTGAAGGTTGTTGGTCTTCAGTTCTAATCTTTATGCTGTAAAATCCATACTGCACCTTTGGGACCGGCACCAGTTATTCGCCTACTCCGTGATGTAAGAAAAAGAAGAAGGTAGCTACATAACAAGAAGTAGGCTATATGCACCGTGACGTTTCTGCGTAGCTCTGTATCTCGCATGAGTCAACGTTTAGACAAATTGACCAGATGCTGTCACACTTGTAAAGCACAGATTATCTGTTATGTACTCCATCAGACCTCATTCGACAATCACAAGAACGGGCCTTTACGCTGGCTGTAAGTTTACGACGATCTGTATGCGCGTGCGCGAGTGCGTTCACCGCAAGGCTACACTTTGTATCAACCTACCGAAATCCTACCACAGAATTCCTACACGAGACAGTAAAACAAACCACAAAAATATTGTTTACAAGTTTTTTTTTTCAATTTTTTAATTTCAATATATTTCGGGTTGCGGTCTGTCTTGCGGTTGCGGCGAAACGTTATCGAACGAGAGATCTGAGAGAGACGTATCCTACATTCCGACACGAGAAACCGTACAAGTCGATACCGTCAACAGAAATAATACGACTGAAAGCACTGATTGGCTGGAATATTTCTTCACGAAGAAAAAGAATCAATTTCGGTTACAATTTTGGTGATACCGCATGTAGCTTGTATCGAGCATACAGTTTTACTATTTATGTCATCATCATTATCATCATCATCATCTAAACGCCA
The DNA here is from genome assembly GCA_034769895.1 of Magicicada septendecula. Taxonomy (NCBI): domain Eukaryota; kingdom Metazoa; phylum Arthropoda; class Insecta; order Hemiptera; family Cicadidae; genus Magicicada; species Magicicada septendecula. The sequence goes on from CM068373.1 coordinate 54,813,772, forward strand.
TGCCTTGTCGAGTCAGCCACGTCTCTCTCCCCATCCATCCTTGTCCTCTTTAAATCGTACTACGATAGGAAGTTCATCTCCTTTCTCCCATGTATTTGAAGAACGCTGATCTTGGTCGTAGTCTTGGTCTCTCAACACCTTTCCTTCAAATATGTTACTTAAGAATTGGTTGCGTGTAACACGTGCGCGTTCAATTTTTCCCTTCTTCTTCCAATCATTGTTTAAAAGTGATCCATCATCGTTCACTTCTGCGAGGATTTGCTCATTACTTTTCTTATCCATCCAACTCGTCCTCATCGTTCTACTCCAGACCCACATTTCCACTGCTTCCAGCTTCCTCCTTTCTATTTTGCCGAGGGTCCACGCCTCACACCCGTAAGTTAAGACACTCCACACAAATGTTTTTGCGAACCTTTTTGTAAGTAAACTCCTTTTTGTTCTGAAACGCTTGCTTTGCTAGAGCTATTCTCTTAATCTCTGTCCTATTTTCACAAGTGATGGTGTTTCCCAGGCAGCAAAAATTTCCAACCTGTTTTAAAATTGTATCCCCTAATTTAATATCAAGTTTTGCATTCTCTTTCTTCTTCCCTACCACCATTGTTTTTGCTTTCTTCTTATTAATATTTAATTTAAGATTCCCTTGTATTTCAGACAAGATATCTAACATTCTCTTCATTTCTTTTACCGAGTCTGCGATTATTACTATATTATCTGTAGAGCGGATCCTGTGAATGCGCCTTCCATTAATCTTAATGCGTTTGGTTTTTCTTTCATTCTTGTGACAGCCTCTTAAATAAACAAATAAATATAAAAGTTAAATAAATAAATAAATAAGTTAAACAAATATGGAAACAAAGGACATCCTTGGCTGACTCCTCTTCCTTTTTTCCACTATTTATGTGGACAACTAAAAGGTGAACGGTAATTAGGGCAGAAACAGAAACACGTTGGAAAGTATGGTTAACTCTGGTATACGCGTGATAGAGGTAATCTCGTCATACTTTTTGTGAAGCTTGTGACGGGTTAACCAATGCTCCCACAAATGCCTAGTTTCTACCGTTGAGCGAAGCGCATTCTATTGTTCAGTTTGAGATATTTTAAGTGCCACTGCGACATATGTTTATTGTTTTGCAACGTTTTGAAGTGAAAGGTAAGGACTATTTCTTATGTGTCTGTATCTGTTAATAAGACGTGTATTTTTATTGTACCACCATTGTAATTCACTATATTAAGCATCAGATTTAGGGTTACATTGTCGGTTAATATATACTGAATACGATGGTACATATTTTTATAGGTTATGGACGGCGTATACGTTGTAGGAGCTTATCTCCGGATCGTAGTTTCTTAAAAGTTTTATGTTGTTTTCCAAGTAAAGCTGCTTCCTAGTAATGTAATAATTTATTTAATTTTTGACATTTACTTCTGAAAAAGATTTCCATTAAATATAAATCTTTAAATTATTTTCTACTAAAATTTTCGATAGTTTTTATTTCCTGGATTGGATTTCTCCGTACGATTTTAATATTAATGGAGTTTTTAATTTTCGTGTTTTTTTTTTGACCGTATGATTTTAGCTTTATATTATATATGATTTTAGATGCCACGAGTATGCCTGACGTATCACGAGATTGCCAGGTAAAGTCGTGATATCACGAGTATAGCGGAGTGTTGTCACGAGATTACCTGGAATATAACGAGATTACCAAGCAAGAACATTGTTTCGAAATTTAATTAAAATAAATATAATATTTTGTTTTATCCAAAACATTTTTAGTGCGATAAGTCCTTAGAAAACATTCTTTCCAAAGATTAAAACAGAAAAAAGAATAAAAAATGTTTGATTGGCACAATTGGTATTTTATATACTTTATCACGAGTTTACCCAAGATTACCGTTTATTTGTTTCTATATTATCAAACTCGTATCGGAAACAGTAGTAGTATCGGCTTTAAGGTCAACGTCTGGGCATGATACGCCGAGTCAATATAAACAACAAATAGTCGCTTTTCATCTTGATTATTGACTACGTATTTATAAATATTAAATGAATGTTTAAAGCAAAATTAAGAACCAACAAGGCGACACAAGACACGTAAACTTTCCTTGTAATCACCTTTGCTAGTTTAAGGAATTTGGCCTATTCCTTATCAATATTACCGTACAGTATTGTTTAAATTATTATCAGCTGGGCTGTTAGGCCGTGGTTCACAGTTGTCGTTATTGACAAACATTTCGGCCCTACCATTGGTGGCCATCATCAGTCCCTAGATTGGCACGGTGTCCACCAATTCACCTCAGAGATGAGGTAGATACAGTGATAATAACGTTTGTAAATAACGACAACTGCGAACCACGACCTAACAGCTGACAATAATTTCAACAATGTTGAAGCCGCCCGTAAAAGCGTAAGAACTTGCGTTACCGTAGATTAAACAAAATGTCGCTAATTTTTTTTGAAAAGGGCGACGATCGTGCAATGTCCGTCTGTTAATACTAAGAAAATCTTGGGCTTCGCCATGTTAACTGTGCCCCGTAAGAATAGAGAGCTAAGTCTTTTATTTTACTCAAACGTACGTTGCGAAAGCTCAAAAGTGTCGGCTACAACACCGTGCCGTCAGAATACAAAGAATTCAAATTTTTCTTAAAATAATAGGAATGTCTCTAACGATAAAGGACTCCAATATTGAAATGTGTCGGACTTCGATATAGAAGCCATTATACATATGTTGTGTGTGTAAACTTAATTCCAGTAATTCCATTTCCAATTTGTTTGAATAATAATAAATAACTATGACTATTATTAATGACAACTATATAATATAATAATAATGACTATTATTATGACAACTATTATGACATAATATTATATACGTCACAATAATATTTTATTTCTACCGCAAATGATTTATTATCTTATGTTTCACAGAATTATCAGAGACCGTAAAATTTATTATGCATTATCGACAGATTTAATAGTCTTTGATCAAGTAAAATAATTCTGTGAAACGTACATAAGATATAATGTAATATGTTAATAAATAAATTTGCAGAAGAAATAAATTACCACAGTACCATAAACAGAAAACGAATCGCGTGCACGCGCGCCCGTGTGTATAACCGAACCGTTTCGCAGCCTTATGTTTACGTACGAAAAAATAGAATTCTTTGAAACAAATAAACAAACATTTGTTTTTAACACACGGAGAAAGCTGTCGACTTCAAGCGAACATTAATTTTCTCGTAGCCATCGAATGTAACGGTCGTTTTTTTTCATTCCAACTTTATTTATAGTAAATTTATTTATATTTTATTTTCAAAATTAAGGCTTGGTATGAATTATTGAAATGCCTGATTAACTAGTCTTTCAGTATATGAACTGTGTACAAGAAATTTCAGTATTTATTCGAAAGTACACGACCCCTTCGATTAAAAAAGACAATCTGCTATATTTTGGGGTGCACGTTTTAAAAGGTTCTCATGATTAATGTTCCACTACTGCGCTGAGCACCTGATAAATAGGTTTTAGCTGTAATACAATGTATTTTAATATTGCAACGACGGAACGTTCTCGAACAATGGAGTGTGTAGTTCTACGTCAGGGGCGGACTGGCATCCCTGGGGGCCCCCGTGAGCTCGGCTCCCGGTCCATTGTCAATCCGTCTCACGAATCCATAGCCCCAGTAGCGTAACTTTTAACCGGGCTCTCCTGCAAGTTTATGCAACGGGCCCCCTTTTGAATCTTGACATAAGGCCCTGAGGCATTCGGGTCCCCCAGCCCTGAATGCTGCAATGACAATCAAACAAAAATGACGATAGCCTACTACTCGTCGCGTCAGTCAGTTGCTGCGCGGCGCGCCTCTACAGTAACCTCCTTCGCTTTCCTCCAGTAGTAAATACTAAATAGGCTGTATATAAACAAGGCTGAGAAATGATCACTTCCAATCTGACCAATAAATTTGAAGATTTTTTTCCAACAATATTTAGACGAGAAAAAGTTTTTAACACCGGTAAAAAAATATATATTTCTCGTTTTTTCTCAAAATAAAATTTGTATGTCTCGGAGGCCCCCTGAGCCTCCTCGGGGCCCAGGGCCCTCGGCGATCGCCGACCAGCCGACATGGCCAGTCCGCCCCTGTTCTACGTGTTTCCCGGCCAGCCAACCAGGTGCAGTCAAGTATCAGTCGGCAACCCTGCGCCCGTCGATAAGGTTCGACTCGCCTGCGAACCAATTTGTAATTTTCTTTTCTTTTGAACGAAGGAACGCACTGGCATTGTATCTGCTTCGAAGTATTGTGTTGAAAAAAAAAGTACCAACCATTTACCGAACCGCGCTAATTCTTCGCCCAAGACGGCCGCTGGCCTCGGTGGTATCTTAACTGGAATCTATCGGTCTGTGGTGCTGCCGGATCTCCAGACTAGTACTAGGCTTAGTTAATGGGAACAAGTGGGCACAGGTGTGTAAAAATTAAATGTTTTAATCATCACCGGTAGACAATTAAACAATCAGTTATTGAAAACATGAATAATGTTAGTGATTAGTGCTGACAATTGTGCAAACAGGATGCTGTAATTGCGAACGAGTTTGCTGTAGCACTGCGTTTGTCTTTGTGACACGTAAGTCTGCCTGATTACAGTATAATATCTAACGACTACCATTCGTTGTCGTAGAATTATTACCAGACTGCTCTGACGCAGTATGATGACGTAGTACACATATAAAAAATTATCCCCTCCCCCTTTAACTATCATTTTCATTTATAGAAAATTACCTCTCCCATTTCAACTACCCTTTTCACTTATAGATATTTCATCTACCTTTTTACAGTGGATTATTATGACCTTCTTTTCAGGATACTTTATTCATCAAAATTAAGTACTTTACTCTTGTTAAAACATAAAACGGTGCAGGTAAACTACCCCTTCCCCTTAACCGATCTTCACTAAACCAATAGGCCTTGAGTCCTCTAAAACTCAGGCACATATGTAAAAAATTATTTGATTCTGTTTGAATTTCTGGCAGTTATCGTTTTCCATAGAAACAATTGTACACACACACACGCGCGCGCGCGCGCATTTCGGAAAATTACTTTTTTCATGTTTTGAGAGGAGTACAATCAGAATCAGCCCTTATCTATAACACGATTTTTTTCACCATCGCCATACTTTCATTTCCTTATGTAACATGGAAGTAAAAATGAACAATTCGTGTGGCTTTTGTTTCATCTAAGTCGGTTCACCCGTTCTTAACCCAACAACGGATCAGTTGAATTTTGTTAACCCAATAGCAGTGTATGAGATTGTTTCTTCACTCGGGGGTTTTTGTTTTGTGTTAATAATTTCGAATTGTTGTAAAGTCTAAATAAATGTAAGTCTACAAAAAAATAGGCATATTTGATGTTGAGTGTCTGTTATAAGTAATGGCTGCCCAAGTATGCTGAGTAGGCGCTGTGTATCTGTTTTGGCAGGCATATTTACATCCTAAAGTGATATTGTGTCTGCCGCAAAAAATGCAAACGTTTCAATAACAAAAAAAAAGTCATTTAAAAAAGTAATACTGAAATACACACAATTACAGGGTCTTCAAAAACGGATGGCACCTAAGGCATTAGAAGACCATTAACTCTCGCACGCTCACTGACAACCGGGCCGGCCCTGCCAGGCATGACCCGGCCGGTTCAGGTATAAGTATGCGGTCCATTTCAAAACTATAAAATTTTTAATGTAGCTTCTAATCCAAATTAAACTCTAATTTTTGTAACCTCCGAGAAATTGTGAGAAAATATCGGTATGGAGAACCATACATGACTTACATGTTGTAAGATATATATTTAAAATCGTTTTCGAAATGAAATATTTCCATAAAAACTACTTCTTTCTACTTATTGCTTCAGCCTTAACCAAAGTACTGTGGTCACTAACGTATACCACCACACGTATCGCACTCGATTTTCACTGATGATGGCAGTCGATGGCACTGCCGAAACGTCTGGTTTTGCAGAAAATATTGGACTACGGCCAAACAGCCCGGGAAGGAATTTTAACAACAAACTACTTTTTTGTTGCCGATAACGTAGTACACATAAAAAATTATCCCCTCCCCCTACAACTATAATTTTCATTAGAAAATTACCCCCACCCCGTTCAACTAGCCTCTTCATTTATAGATATTTCATCTACGTTTCTACAGTGGATTATTATGATCTTCTTATCAGGATACTTTATTTATCAAAATTAAGTACTTAACTCTTGTTAAAACATAAAACGTTACAGATAAACTGTAAACAGGTTAAAGGGTAAAATTACCCTTTTCCCGTAACCGATCTTCACCAAAATCAACAGACCTTGAGTCCTTTACAATTCAGGAACGTATGCAAAAAATTATTTGATTCTGTTTGAATGTGCGGCAGTTATCGGTCGTCATAGAAAAAATTACCATTGTTAAAACATAAAACGTTGCAGGTAAACTACCCCCTTCTCTTAACCGATCTTCACCAAAAAAATAGGCCTTGAGTACTCTACAATTCAGGACTGTATGCAAAAAAGTATTTGATTCTGTTTGAATTTGCAGCTGTTATCGTTTGCCATAGAAAAAATTCTACACACACACACACACACACACATTTTTCGAAAAATTACTTTTCTTCATGTTTTGAGGGTAGTACAACCAGAATGAGCCGTTATCTCGAACACGATATTTTTCGCCATGACCATACTCCCATTTCCTTATGGAACATGGAAGTAAAATGAGTCAAAACTTATAAACATTTCAATAACAAAAAGGTTATTGAGAATAGCAATATAAAGGTGTATACATCGCAGAGTACACTTCCATTTTGTTTGTCGCTATGTAAAGAGAGTTTATTATTATTTAGATTTCCTGTTAACCATTATAGAATACAACGTCCTGCAACTTTAAACGATATTTTCATTTATACAAGACAGGGAAGTAATGGAAATAAAATCCTTCCGGGTTTTCGAGACTTTATTGTTAGTTGTTTCCGTATAAGTGTGAAGATTGTAACGCTAGATTCTTTGATATAGATGTAACTTTATTTTAATATCACGATTATAATTAAAACGGTATATTATGAGAAATACAAGTGGAAAACGTAAATATTAGAGAGTCCAGTAAAGCTGAAATATAGATTAATGAAACTCGATTTTAATCATACCTTTATTATACTCATAAATTCTCAAATTTTTTCTTGTTATATATTTTATTTTATTATTAATAACAAGTCTGTTTACAAGAATATATTTTATTTTATAAATTACATATGTTTAGGTAGTAATCCAACTATTATCATTAGATATAAATTAACAAATTCAAAAATTTGTTTAGTTGATTTGAATTTATTGATTGATATCTGATGATGATAGTTGGATTACTGTCGAAACAAGTGTAAGTTACAAAATAAAATATATTCTTGTAAAAATTCTTATTAGACTATTAATAATAATATAAAATAGGTCCTAATTTATTATACTGTATGTAGCTTTATACACTGGGAAGATATTTCTGTATACTGTCTTCGGTTTTCTTGTTCTTCATTTCTGTGTAGTTCGCTCGCGCACGTGGCTTTACTTGCATACGAGTGTATTCATATCGTAGCCTAAATAAATTAATCGATTTACCTGGTGCTGTTCTGTTTGTTCATCATTTAAACTCCGCTGTGACCCTAAATTCGTGAAGCTCTCTGTCGACATTGTTCCCTCTTGTTACATGATACTGTATCCCTTAAATTTCCTCGTTTTAAGACTTGCAGATTCCTTTGTCCAGTAACTGAGTGCGCAGCGTAAATTACGGAGTTCAACAATTCTCGCGAATAAAGTAGAAGCATCGATTTATCCGATGCCGGAACATCCAAGTGATTAGAGCTGATTAATAGGCTAAATCGTCGATTTTTAAGCAATCTTGAATAACGTAGCGACATCGTTCATATTCTTGATAATATTGGCCATAGGCAGTGGCGTATCTAGAATTTGGACTTGGGGGAGCGGAGTATGGGGTCGGATCGGCTTCGTATAAAAGAAAAAACGAGTTAAGACTAATCAACAGTACTGTCTTTAAAGTGGCTGAAATCAGTCCTGAAGTAAACGTAATAACACAATAAAATACACGTTATTGGAACATTGTTTACAGGATACTTATTGAATGAACTGATTTTCCTATATTTCATATTTCAGACACGCTTACACGCTAACACGCTTATGCAATGTTATAAACCAGTTTGTACATTTAAAAAAGAGTTAATATTAGGTTATAGCACACAGGTGAAAAAATAATAAAACAGCTAAAAATTAAGAGCTTAACAAAATTCGTCATCTTTTTTGACCCTGTGAGGGGGTCCGGTCAGTGGCGTATTTACGGGAGGGGGACGAACGGGACCGGGCCCCCACAGAGGGTCAAAAAAATTTGACGAATTTTGTTAATCTCTTAATTTGTAGGCTATTTTATTATATATTTTCAGCTGTTTACTATAATCTAGTAGTAACTCTTTTAAATCTACACACTGGTTTATAACATTGCATTAGCATATACGTTTGAAATTTGAAATATAGGAAAATCAATTCAGTCAGTAAGTATCTACGAAACAGGGTTTCAGTAACGCGTATTTTTATCGTGTTATTACCGTTTATTTTAATGGGATTGATTTCAGAAAGTTATCTCACGTTTTTCAGCCACTTTAAAGATAGTAATTGTGGTTGGTATTGACATGTTTTTTTTTCTTTTATGAAGCCAACTCAATTCGACTAAACCTCGTCCCCAGGCCAAATTCTGGATACGCCACTGGTCCCCGTTCCGATCGTCTTCCCCGTAAATACGCCCTTGGTCATAAGTATTAAATACTGTGCGCCCTTTTATCGTAAGAAATTCTTACGATCGTCAATACGAAATTATTTAACTAGACATTAAAGTCAACCGTTGTTGATAAAGGAAGGGGGAAATGCTTTCTCCCGCAGTGGGTAGTGGCTGCATCGGGTTATCAGTCGACGCGTGTTAGTGTTGTTGGCCTCTGGGAAGCGTACGTGCACGCGGGCGCGTACGTCATCGAGCCGTGGGCTGTCCGTTGTCAGGAAGGAAATACAGCAATGATAAGACAAAGCAAGGAAGGAAAGGAAATGGAAATGCGACTGGCTCTGATAAGCAGTTAACCGCACCAAGACGTTTACGAAGTTGTTGTTCTATGGCAAAACTTTCAAACTCCGCTCGTTTGGGGAAAATTCCGCATCGTTTCAAAAATGGGGTACGGTAATTAGCCTAGTAAAAGTTTTTCACTTATGAGATAATTTTTTTGTTAATTAATTTGCATTTCTGTTGTCTTGGGTAAAATATCTCTGCGGCTTCTCTTCTTTTCTAAATTGCTGCTTGCACCTGGCTTGAAAACGTGCTGTTTTTCTGTACACAGTTCCAACAATTTTATGGTAAGCCATAATTTCATCTTCTCTAGCCGCGACGGTGATTTTGAACTAGACATTACGTGATTTTTTCAATTCTCGCGAATAAAGTAGAAGAATCGATTTATCCGATGTCGGAACATCCAAGTGATTAGCGTGATTAATACACTAGATCGACGATTTTTAAGCAAGCTTCAATAACGTAGCGACACTGTTCATATTCTTGATAATGGTTTATCTAGAATTTAACCTTGCGGGGGGCGTCTTCGGCGTCGGGTCGGCTTCGTACAAAAGAAAAAACAAGTTAAGACTAATCAACAATACTGTCGTTAAAGTGGCTGAAATCAGTCCCATTAAAGTAAACGGTAATAACACAACAAAAATACGCATTATTGGTAACATGTGTACAACTTTTTCAAAAATTTTTGCTAAGGGATGTGGCGAGTGCAGCGGCCGATGCTCTCTACTGCTGTAACCAGCGTTCTCAGACATTCTTTATGTCTGTCTTGTCTTCGCTGGTCACACTTACTTTTGTCAGTCTCTTTGATCTCTCTGTCAGGTCCTAGTTGGTGGGGCTTTATAATCAAGTGATAACGCTATTAGAGTATACAAGGGCTATGAGCGTTCTTTACGTTCTTTCATTCACATATTTCCTTCTGAGGGTAGCGACGAAACACTCACATGAGGCATTTTAACGGACGGGTTAGTGCTCCTTTTCGTGTCAGGTGTCCCTTTCCAGATTGTGTTAATAAAACGAAGCTAATGATTGTATCTAAGAACAAGTTTACAAACTACACCCTTAATATAAACCAAAGGCCAGTTGAATGTGTAAGCAAACTTACATACCTTGGTACTATAGTCAATGTACAATGGGACCACTCCCAAGAAATAAAGAGCAGAATTGAAAAGGCAAGAGCATTGTACACTAGAATGAGCAGTTTATTCAAAAGTCGCAAATTAACAATAAACACAAAGACGAGACTTTTAAGCTGCTACGTATTCTCGGTCCTCTTCTACGGTGTAGAATCTTGGACTTTGACTGAAGCCACAACTAAGAAATTGGAATCTTTCGAAATGTGGCTTTAACGTAGAATACTGAGCATTTCATGGACACCACATATGACTAATGTTGAAATCCTTAGGAAGATGAAGAAAGAAAGAGAAGTTATTAACACAGTGAAGATAAAAAAGCTTCAGTATCTGGGATATTTCATGAGAAATGTAGCCTACAAAGATTTTACTTATTGCAGTCCATACTACAGGGAAAAGTGCTTGGAAAAAGAGGAGTTGGGAGACCGGGAATCTCATGGCTGAGAAATTTAAGGACCTGGTTTGGCATAAATACTACTGACTTATTCCGTGCAGCAGTGCAGAAAGTTAAAATAGTCTGTACGATATCCAACATCTGAAACGGATAGCAACTATCAGAAGACGTTCTGATATTTGTTCAACACCGTGGTCAGCAGGGCCGGCCCCAGCGCTTCTGCCGCCCTGTGCAGTATTTATGAGTGCCGCCCCCTCCATATTTTAACTCTGAACATATTCACGCACACTAGACCTACTTTAAAGATACGGCGATTGCCTTCAAATGACCACTAGGAATGTTTGCATTGTTGTGTTTATCAAATAACTAGAACTTTTTCGCGTTTGCGACGCGGCGAACGGCTACAATAAAAATTTGTAGAGACAGTACAAGAAATTGTGAGACAATAAAAATGTATGCCTATGTGATAACTTAAAATTAAAATACTAACTAAAATTCATTATGATTGAAATATAACAAAAGTAATGTATCATATACCTTAGTTAAAAATTCTTAACGAAAATTTTAAATTTTTCGCTTCAGTTTCTTTTTCTGCCCTTCTTTTACGATACTGACTCCCAGAGAGACGTTTTCTGTTATCCGAGATGATTGAAAAATAGGTCTAGAAGACTGTTTTTGTAATAAAAAGCAAGCATATACAGTAAACACTGACTGATTCGAAACGGGAAACACGAACACTAATCACACAACTCCTATAGTACAGTATTAAAAATAGGTCTTTTTGAAAATTTCTTTTCGTACAGTTAACGTAGTGGGGCAGTTTTGCTGATGACTCATGCAAGGCAGCACTCATTGTCAGGTTTACGTTCTCTCGTTCACGAGTTTTCGACTCTTAGTTAAACTCCTCTGACTTTATACATAAAGTAATTCTTACTGATCTTACATATTGTGATGAAATTAAGTGAATAATTTTATTTTTTCTCTCAATTTCAAAACTTAACACCCCGGAATCTGCCGCCCTGGGCGGTGGCACGGTTCGCCCCTGCCTGGAGCTGGGCCTGGTGGTCAGCTGGCGTGTGTTCCTGATTCACCATTTCACAAGAAAAGGAACGTCTTAAAACTTAAAAAAAAGAAATTTCACGTCTTATTATAGAAAAGGGGTGAGAAGAAAGACAAATTAGAGGACGGTATCCATAGAGAAAAGAATAATAGAATATTCTTAAAACGAATGGCGTGAATAATAATAAACAAGTGAGTGTGATTAACAAAACTTGTGGCTTTGTATTTACGCGTATTGCAAGATAATGATCGCAGTAAAACTTTGTGAATTGACTAGATAGATTTTCTTGTGGATTGTTTTTACTATCAGCAGTACACACAGTAGATAGGTGTACGTGCCTTGAGGAGCTTTGAAAACGAAACCAGAACGCTGGTAGATATAATCACAGAACTAATTTAAATACTACACGTAATAAAGCTATGTCGTGATACGCCGACAAAAATAAACGTAATTTCGATGAAGTTGGGCGGGAGATGGAGGTAAAAGCTCGTTATACTGCGGAGACAAGAAATTTAGTTTGACGAACGAACAGAAGTTCTCTTTGATTGAACTTCACAAGCCTTACAGCTATGTCTTATTAAACTACTGCTTGTTATCTACGGGCGTGTTCACGTTTTAAAGTTCATAGGTCGTTCTCGGGGTTTCCTCTCTCTGACAGTATATTATATTGCTGTATCGTGCTTGCTCAAACGGGGCCTTACTTTGAAAAACGCAATATTCTCTGTTACCGCGTATGAAACAGCTACTTCTTCTTTTTCTTCCTTCACCAAACTTGCATTTTATCATCGTTTTCTGCTTCTACCCAAACTAGGTTTTGCAAACAAAAGAAGAATTATATGGAGCGAGTTCCAGCTGCGATACTGCGTCTTATTTCTGCTCTGTTCTGTTATTTGTTCTGTATAACCTTATACTATTATATGCTGGTAAATAACGGGATGTTCTTCTGGCTTTTCTACTCTGAAGTAAACGCTGACTGCGTATACGGTACTAACATTTTCTTGTGTAGGGGATTAGTTGATCGTACATGCTATCTTAGTTCATACCGGTCACTCCGTAAGTAGTCATTTGGACAATTTGCCCATTCCTAACAATAACATTTTCTTGTGTAGGGGATTAGTTGATTGTACATGCTATCTTAGTTCATAGCGGTTACTCCGTAAGTAGTCATTTGGACAATTTGCCGATTCCTAACAATAATATTTTCTTGTGTAGGAGATTAGTTGATCGTACATGCTATCTTAGTTCATAGCGGTCACTCCGTAAGTAGTCATTTGGACAATTTGCCGATTCCTAACAATAACAGTTTCTTGTGTAGGGGATTAGTTGATCGTACATGCTATCTTAGTTCATAGCGGTCACTCCGTAAGTAGTCATTTGGACAATTTGTCGATTTCTAACGATGTCTTTGTTTAGTTGATCAAGGTTTTTAGTATCATAAAGCCTTTTATTTGACTGTAAAGCCAGATTTAGAAACTATTTTAGCATTGGTTGCCTTTACTCTGCCGTATAATAAAGTATGAAAATTAATGTCTTTTATTTCGCTTATTCGGTGTGCACAAAACTTTGTTGAGGGATTTACAAAAATTAAAAGATAGGAAAGGGATGTTTGGGGATTTTGTCCCAGTAGAAAATATTATTCATTTCAGTAGAATATTATATTCAGTTCTAATAGTAAATACGTTGTGTAGAGGGGGGGGGACTATCACCAAAACCATTCAGTTGTACTCAGCATTGTTGGAGGTTGCATGCATTACATTAGAATGAGAAAGTAATTGTTGCTTTGTTTTCCTATAACGAACGGTGCGTTTTCCGGTTCTCAATCTTCATTCTTAGGGCGACTCTTCATTCCAGTGTATCGTCTCTTAGGGCGACCTAGTCTCCGCCTTTCAGTGGGTTTCCTTACTAGAGCCATCACTGACAAACTGTCTCTGTCCATTTCCTCAGCTTGTCCAATCAAGTTCAATCATGCAACTGCTTCGCGAGCGTGGGTAATTCTCTATTTAATTACTGTCTCTGTGTTCCTTTGGCCGAAATTAAGGTATTTATACTTTTGTCATGCATTTATTGTGTTGTTTTTTTATTATTGGTTTTCTTGTTTCATTACTAAACACACGTATTTTGAGGCTACCACGGCCGGGAGTCGATATTAAAAAAGTTAATATTGTAACGAGACGCCTATCAAACAGCCCAGAACATTCTCCACCCCACCCCCCGTCCAGTGTGGCAGGTGTTGCCTCAGTCAAGTACGTTCTAGTGTATTCAAGAACACTCGAGATACGCATTAAGCCGGCGTGCAGTAAGGAGGGACTGGACCTCTGCGCGACGTATAAATGCAAGAGCGTCTGGCGTTGTCAAGTCAGTTACGTGACCGATTTTCTTAGTGCGCATCGAGTGTTTGTCCAAGTATTGTGTGAAGTGTCGTGTTATAAACTGTGTGGAACTCTATTATTTGACATTACTATTGAGTGTGAACAAATCTAAGTGGAATTATTGTACGAGTTGATTACGAATTATTAATTGTGATAATTAAAGCTGGTTGCAGTGATTTCATTGCTGTTTTGTATTTTGTTTTGCACTGTACCATCGACGAGGAGTGAGACCGTCGCAACAATAACTAGCGGGCTGTTGGTCTTCGTGGTCGATTGCTTGAAGATGTTGTCATTTTTCCTCAGTAAACGTTTCGGCCACCTACCGTAGACACTCTTCAGTAGTAAAAGTATTCGACGCGGGATGGTAAGCCCAACCTCAGCTTGGAGTACTTTCGGCCCACCATCCCGCGTTAAACTATAAAAGAAGGCCTCCAGTGGGTGACCGCACCGTTTCGTGAGATAAGATGACAACATCTTAAAGCAATCGACCACGACCCAATAGCCCGCTAGTTATTAACATGTATTCTATTTTCGTAAAATTAGTCTAACCTTCACTTACCATGCACGTCCTTGATTTCCCGAATCACATAATTTTTGTCCTCTTGATCCTGAGCTACTCAGGACCATCTGTTAGTTATCTGCAAAATTCTGGGTGTCAGGGATTCGATCTCCAATAGGTATACTCAAAACGTGATGTCGGGATCACCTTTAAGTTGATCACCTTTTCATTCGTTCTGTATAAATGTTAAAAAATGAAAATCATAATCTGCATTCCTGCCTAAATTTCTTATCGATGTTAGTCGTCTACAACACGTTTTTCTATTTTAATTTCGAACCTTCATGCCTTTGATTGCCTTGAAATTGGTGTTAATGTGTAATACTCAAAATGATATTAATACATGGATGGTCCATTTCCTCAAACAATTTCTTTATTGGCACACAATCATATGCCTTCCTAACATCAATTAAGCCCGTGTAGACTTCTATTGAAGTTGCTTCCTTTTATTCTGTAACTTGACTGGTTGTAAGCAAGTTATCTACACATAACCTACTAACCCTAAAACCTAGTGCACCCCTATGTCTTCTTATAATGGACGCTTCCTAATTAGATCATTCTAATCAACTAAACGCTATTGCAACTCACCGTCTGTGGCTTAAGTAAATGTCTTCACAATACAATTGACATGTTTCGGAACACTTGTCCCATCCTCAGAATTTTTAAAAATGTCTCTTCATACCATCATACGATGGCACAGTCGTCAATAAATTAAAAAATATTAAAATCCACATAAACACAAAACACAATTACATTACGCAAAGTACGCGCACAACAGTTTTACGGTGTAAACCGCACGGCAACCGACAGCGCACTGGTTCATATTTGACTCGTGTCGTAGTAATATCGCAACGCAGTATCATACAGGACATTAGATTTAAAGTTCAGCTGATCATTTAAAACATGTGGCCTGGTAACAGGATTATTATACGCTCTATATATTTCAAACCCTTCAAGGGCGTTCATGTAACGTCCTTTATTACAAATGTGAAGGGGTTTCAAGTTGGTATGAAAATTAGTATAGTTGTGATTTTCATCAATAAGATGTTTAGCGAATTTAGATTTTACATTTTCTGTGTTGTGAAAATAAGTGGGTGGCTTATGTTCAACAAACCTCTTGAGAAAACCACGGCCCATTTGGCCCACATAAAAGGCATCACAACTATTACATATTAATTTATAGATCCCTGTTTCCTTTTCAAGGACTGTTGGTTCCCGAGTACGAAGGCTATTTAAAATGTTATTTGTAGTCTTATATGTGACAACAACGTTTGACTTGTTTAAAATAGAGACAGAATTCTAGGTAGAAAGCTCATGTATGATATTGAAATGTATTTATACACACTGTACCCAGGTGCGCTTAGCGTGTTTGCGTTTTTTCGTCTCATATGTTTTTTAAGGATATTATTTACTACTGCTCTTTTGTAGCCATTGGTGACCGCAATGTGTTTAATGGTATTTAGTTCGTCTTGATGATCCTTATCGCTCAGGGGCAATGATAAGAGGCGGTTAACCATGCTGTGGAAAGCGGCCATTTTCTGTGATACCGGATGATAAGATGTGGCGTGTATTACAGTGTCAGTTGTAGTGGGTTTCCTATAAATATTAAACTCCAATTTATTAATGTTTCTGGTGATCGTCAAATATAGAAAATTTAAATTTTCCACTGTCCTCGTGCTCCAGTGTAAACTGTTTATTGTTATTAATACTGTTTAAATATGTGTGTAGCCTGTCTATTTGTCGACGTGTGCCTTTATAGATCAAAAAGGTGTCGTCAACATACCGGCCATAAAATATTATGTTATCGTTGTACATACTATTGGAAAAGATAAAGGAGTTTTCGAAATGGTTTAAGTACACTTCAGCGAGGAGGCCAGAGAGTGGAGAACCCATTGCCACACCGTCATGTTGGCTAAAGAATTGCTTGTCATGCGTGAAATAATTCTGGTTAAGAACCAACTCCAAAAGGTCCATCAATTCTTTAATACTTTCAACATTCAATTTATTAGTATTGACGAGGTTATTTCTCAAAATTTGTAAGGTATCAGCAACCGGTACGAAACCAGCTTATAATGAGGTTCGATCTTTAGATCCTTCACTTTATTGACAAAATCGACATTATTGGTTATACTGTGACTATTAACTATGTTTATGTTGCGTTTAATGACGTTTACAACCAATTTTTTAGCTGTTTTATAACCAGGTGCGGTAGTGAAGTTAATTAACGGTCTTATCGGAATACCAGTCTTATGTAGTTTTGGTAACCCTGTCAATGTGGGTGTCTTTGAATTGATGGGCTTTAACGATCGTCTAGTTCGCTCATCAAACAAATGCACACTCTTATTTATGCCCCGATTTAGACACTTGACGTATTGTTCAGTAGGGTCCGAGTTTAATTTCTCAATGTTGTTGTTAGCGATAAAGTTCCGTATCTTATCAGTATAATCACTATTGTCCATAATGACAACAGTGTTGCCTTTGTCAGCTTTGGTTACAAGAGCACAGTTGTCTGACAGTTTGCGTTTTAAACCCGTTAAGATATTGCGTTCTTTATTATAATTATTAAAAGTATACGGAACCGAAGAATAGGTATTAGTATTCTGGTTTCTTATGATATTACTGAGCTTATTATTGATTAAAATCCGCGCCTCATCTTGAACCTTCTGGTCCTCTATTGCTTTGACTACAGTTTCAGCATTTATAATTTCAGCAGCAATATGTTTATGCCTGAAGTTAGATTTTGATCGAGGTAAATTATAATTTAAGCCCTTGTTCAACAAATTAGATTCTTCTTTAGTTAGATCTATTGATGTTAAGTTCTGCAATCGTGTGTAAAATTTATGTTTACAGGTAAGGTTGTTGGCTTCTGCTGTTGTCTGTCTAATAACCTTTGGAATTTACTTGTTTCCTAGCTACGCATTTGATAAATAATTTGCTGTATGTCATTGTTTACAAAATCAAGATAGTTATCAAGCAAGGCCGGGTGTACGTCATTAAGTAATTGTAAATGTGCTCTATATAATCTTGAATTGAGATGGGATTTTTTCCTGTATAACGATTTTATTTATTCTTTAATTCTGTACAATTCTGCGTGCCTTTTAGTTTTCCTATCAGCGAAGGATGAGCATTTAATTTTTATACGAGCGTAATTAGGTATAATATTATTCTTTAGACAGGTTTTATTAAATCTGATATGTAAAATGGTCTTATGAAGCTGGATCTTAATATTCTGGAAATTACGTACTATGTTTGCTCGACTTGATTTATTCCATTAACAATATAGATCATTCTAGTTGGGTTGGGAGTTTTTTTAGCATCCAGTGCGAGTTAGTAGAGCCTGGGGTGCATTTTTGGTGTGGTAGGATAATCTCTGTGTAAAGACTTAGGTCTAGGCACGGTAAATATCCGAGCACACCGCTGTGGAACGAGCGGGTATGGGTAGGGTACAATTGCGTAATGCAGATGGGCTCCACCAAGGCCCCCGGGCGTGAAGGCCTGGAAGGCGGTCTAAGCCTGCCACTAGTAGACTCTCCATTGTTATGTAGGGTCGACTCTTGGTCAGTGGGAGGTGTACCATTCTTAGTCATCTTAGTCCGCGGGAGATCGGGGAGCCCCACGAGGCGGATACCTACGTCTGTTTCCTGCCGCGGTCGGGGATGGGTGGGGGGGTCTAGAGAGATCCTGGCCCCTCGACCGTGCTTGGTGTTGAACTCGAGGTGGTATGTGGTTTCTGTCTTGTGGCATTGGTGCGGGAGCCTCGCAAGGTGTGTACCTGTGGGGACCTGTTATGGGCTGCCAAATCCTAGATAGTAGACACGGAGTGAGTAGAGCTACAGGGCGCTCTACCAGCGACCAGTTCGGGTGCTTAGTCAGCGTTTTCGATAGTAGACTCCACGCCCAGGGGGGCCAAGGATTGTAGATAGGACCTCGGTCCTGGGCGTACCCTTGTAAAACAACTTCCTTTCTTCTTGTACACTTCTTATACAATGAGAAAAAAAGAAGAAGAAAAGTAGAAAATACCTTTTAAGTCTGAGATTAGCAAAATATGTAGCTAGTGAAAATATAGTCGTCCTAAAGAAGTGGATTAATAACGTCGTTCTATATAATTTGTCTAACAAATCTGGTACTAAATAACTTATAAAATTAAATAGTATAAATGGTTACATAGTAGTAAATCATTTTGTCTGAAATTGTGGATCGTCCAATTTGTCCCTGATTAAATAAATTACCAGAGTTCCAATGTATAACGAGATATATATTGCGAAAAGGGACTTATTATTTGAAGCTTAATGTTCTGTTTAGTGATTCCTCGCATAATCTGTATTGTACCTGTCTATGTCATAGCCTAGTATTGAGGTCATCGCGTGTGGTGTACAAGCAGTGACGTTTACAATTCCTGCAGTATAGCTGTCGTCTTGTTTCCTTTGAATCATTACCAATGTAATGTCCATACGTCATTCGGTGTATACGCGTATACGCTTATTTGTTATGGTTACTATTATAGTGCACGCTGAAAATGATTTTAGATTTTTCCGTCTGTATTGCTTACTTTGTCAAACCCATAACATTACAAAGGATGTTTCTATTTCTAAACATCGTATTACACTAGTAAATGCGCGCGAGTGCGCAAATTCATTCTATGGGAATCGTTAAAAACGTATAATTGTGTCTTTTACGGATCGTTTATTATATCATTATTGCAGGGGCGCATATTTACGGGGGGGGGGGGGACGAACGGCACCGAACTCTTTTCCCAGAGGGTCGAAAAAATTGACGAATTTTGTTAAACCTCTTAATTTTTAGGCTCTTTTATTATGTTATCAGCTGCGTTTTCAGCTCTTTTTCAAATATACAAGCAGGTGTACTACACAGTATTTGTGTATACTTTTGAAATATGAAATGTAGGAAAATAAATTCAGTCAGTGGGTATGTTCTAAACGGTAATCTAGTAACACGTATTTTTTTATTCTGTTTTTACCGTTTAACTCAATGGGATTCATTACGCAGTGTTAAAATAGGTTTATCAGCCGTTTTCGAGATGGTAATGTTGATTAGTCTTCAATTGTTTTTTTTTTTTAAATCGACGTACTCGACCGGATCCCCTCCCCAAGACCAAATTCTAGATACGCCACTGCATTATTGTTGCGTAATATTTTACTTATTCTACCAAGATTTCTGAGAAGAATAGAGAGCGAAACAAGAAGGGACACAAAATACCACATGACACGTTTTGATAGCAGCTTAGGATGGAGCCTATATAGAGTTTAAGCTTAGACGAGCGCAGCCAAGGTGGTTTTTGAGCGTGTTATGGCAGAAAAAAGAAGCACTAAGAGAGTACATGAAACAGAAGTACAAGTAAGGATTAAAAGAGGGTGACCATGGAGAATTAGGATGGAAGGCAAAAAGAGATCCAACAAGTGGGAAGAAATAAAGGAAAGAAAGTAAGAAAGAGATGGTTGGAGTGAAAACTAAAATAAGTGAAGATAAAAATGATTATTTCTTTTATGAAATTGCTAACTGCTACAATTTTTTTTTCCAGACAAAGCTTTTCGTCATCTCTGACATCATCAGGTCTTGAACAACCTGGTAGTTGGAAAAAAAAAGTAGCAGTTTAGCAATTTCATAAAAGAAATAGTAAGGATGGCTGCTAATTCAAATAATATGAAGAATAAAAATGATTGTACTATATAGTAGAAACGTGACATCCTTTCTTGGTCGCTGAGCTGCGCCAACCCAGCGAATGAATTGCCGTGTAAATTTATGATTTCTATGATGAAGGTGCAGTTATGTTTATGAGTAATTTGCATTTTGCCACACATACTTTATGGTAAGAAGATTTTGAGTTAAATTATTTACGGATTGGCTCACAGTTGTCGGAACAAAAAATTTGCAAAACAAATGCTCTGATGTCCCTGGAGCCCTCAATTCTTAACTAATTATAAACTGATTTTTAAATATTAACAACTGAATTTATACGAAACAAGGCGAATTTTGAAATTTTTGTTTTGAAAATTTTGTTTGTTATGCCGTAAATACATAAAAAACTTCCACCAGTGCAGTGTTAACAAAAGAACCTCGTTACATTAATCTAAGATTAGGAAAGAATTATATTGTGATCGAGTGCTAATATCTGTAATGTAATTGCGATATTTGTAAGAACTGAAACAATGAACTCTCAATTTTTTTTTTTGTAATTTCTTGTTAAGCGCGTAAATGTACGGTTGGTTTCTGCCATGAAGGACTGCGAACGTAAAATCCGAAAATCCGCCTTAAGACGTTTTATAGAAATTCATTTATGCTTATTTTAAGATAAAGAGTATTTAAATAAGGTTAAGATGTGAGAGCTGAAGGGAATTTTGAACAAAAAATATATTTTTTTAGACCACTGCGTGGCGGGACTTAGTTCCTATTGATGTTTGCACCAGTGTGGTTCAGAATATTAGGTTCTTAAGACGTTTTATAGAAATTCATTTATGCTTATTGTAAGATAAAGAGTATTTACTAAGATTAAGATTTGAGAGATGAAAGGAATTTTTCTGGACCATGGGAGTTAGTTTCGTACTGGTGTTTCCGCCCAAGTGCATACTGTCTTTCCAGTTACACATTAAAACTCACTGTGCTACGTATTTATTTTTTTATACATTTTTTTTTATTATTTCCATTGCCATCATATATATTTTAAGGCATTGTTTTGTGTCTTCGCATTAAAAAATAATACTTGTGTTTATATCAACAAAAGCGCGTCGTTTCTCAGCGTAATGTATTTTTAGAAAAGGCCAACGTATTCTTAATTACTGTTGATGACACAATCGGGGGCAATCTGATCTAACGTTGTAGAGATAAGGCAATCTTATCGATCCCGTAATAGCAGCGCGTAATTGTTACGTCAGAAACAGACATTTGTTACTTTATAATATGAATAGTGTTGCGTGTGAACTGCATTTTAAAATAAACAGAATAATGTTTAGTATTCTACTTTGATTTTGTACTGTTTACGTTGGAGAAGAAGACTGCCTCCGCGGGCATCGTCTACCGCAGACTGGTAGAACGTTCGTCGAATAGAAAAAATAAAACTACCTTATCAGAGACGAGTGGATTGTCTTCCTTTATTTTGTTCACGGTCGGAATGTGCATGGTTACCTTACGCCAGGGAAATGAATAAAGTTACCGAACAAAAACTTCTTGAACGATAGTTGTTGTTCGAGAAGTATCCGCGGAATTTCTCAGAGTGATGACGAACTTTAATATAATATAGTGAAGCGCACTAACACGTTCTCGCTCTCTCTCTCTCTCGGTCTCTCTCTCTCTCTCTCTCTCTCTCTCTCTCTCTCTCTCTCTCTCTCTCTCTCTCTCTCTCTCTCTCAGCTCCTCTCTTCCCTTTGCCATGTAGTGATACTATCTTACGGTTTCTTTATTTTCCAAAATTATCCATAACAATATAGTCTTACTTCAATTAGTACTAATAAATAAACAAACTGTAACTTACGTAATAGAAATCTATATAATTTGTGTATATTAACTCATTTGATACAGTTAATAAGTTCAGATACCTGGGTAACATGATAGATAATGTAAGGCACATAAACACGACAATACAGGATAGGATACAATTAGGAAATAGGGCAGATTGTGCCAACAGCAGACTATTGTAATGCAAACTCATTAGGCATAAGACAAAAATAAAAATATATAAGACACCTGTCAGACCGGTTGTTACTTATGGAGCCGGGACATGGACGCTGATAAAGAAAGGAACAAGAAACTCTAAGAAGTTTTGAAAGAAAGATCTTAAGGCGCGTTTATGGCCGGTTAAAGAAGATGACGAATGGAGATTAAGAAATAGCCAGGAGACAGATGAGCTACTGATTAACGAAGACATTGTAAGATTCATAAAGGCTCAACAAATACAACACCTAGAGCGGATGGATGACCAGCGTATACCAAAGAAAATTCTGAGGGTCCAGGTCTATAAAAGCATCAAGGGGGGTCGACCTAGGATAAGATGGTTCAACGATGTGCTAAAAGATCTTAGAAGAATGGATGTGAGAGGTTATACTGAGATGGCATTGGAGAAGATTGGTGTTGGAAGCCAGGGCTCGCATTGGGCTGTAGTGCTGAAGAATAGAATAGCTTACGTAATAGAAAACAATATCTTTGTGTCTGCAATTTGTACCTTTATCTGTGGTTTTATTTAATCGGGAATTAATCTCTGGTGTCGATTTTTTCTTACAAGAATTGTATCACTGATTGCGCTTATAGTTCATTCAGAATGTCGAGTCATTTGTAATACAGTAAATTCAGCTTGTCACGCGTTTTGTCTATATTGGCAGCTGGCGATAACCGTCGGCTGGGCATGTTTACATTGTGTATAGCTTTCGCGACCGGGTTGAAATTCGTTTGACAACTCTTCGTGCTGTCAGGGCGATGTGATCCACTACTGCCGCATAAAACAACGTTTCGGCCCCACACAAACGTTGGAGGCCATCTTCAGTGTAAACGACTCGACTAACTCTGGTACGGTTCTTTTGCCACAGTACTGTGGATAACTGGTGAAGAACGTACCAGTTACTCGAGTCGTTTACACTGAAGATGGCCTCCAACGGTGGGGCCGAAACGTCTGTTTTATGCGGCAGTAGTGGATGCCTGATACCACGGAGAGCTGTAAAAAGAATTTCAACAAAGTCGATGCCTGCAGCGTAAGCCTGAGACACCAGTTGCATACGGCATTTTTGTGTCGCTGACGCATATAGGCCTATATAAGGACACAACCATTCGGTTGCAACTTGGGAGTTTGCTTTTTTGAGCTGTTTCGAGAAACTTGTTGCTATCGCATAATGTTCTGTGAATTTTTACGGTATTTATTATTACACGTTCGTAGACATTTCATTGATGTTCGTTATTGATCTTCTTATGTTATCGTACCATAGTTCATACCAGTGTCGTTTAGGAGCGTCGGAGTGGGGGACAAACGGGACTGGATCTGCACCCCAGAGGGTCGAAAAAAGTTGACGAATTCTGATAATCTCTTAATTTTTAGGATATTTTATTATTTTTTCATTTGTGAATGTTGCCGAATGGATCATTGCCGCATCCCCAAACAACTCAGGAACTATAAGGCGAGGGGACGGAGAGGTGTGGGACGTCCGAAGAAGCGCTGGAGTGACCAGCTCTAATATCTGCCTATTTGAGACCGGAACAACCATCCTTGGTTTTATCCGTGAAGACGATGATGATGATTTGTAAACGCTAAACACAGTAGAAACCCATTCTTAAATATACAAACAGGTTTAGTACACAGCATTTGCATATACGTTTAAAATATGAAATATAGGAAAATCAATTCAATCAACAGGTATCTTCTAAACAATGTTTCAGTCACGCGTACTTTATCGTGTTATTACCGTTTACTTCTATAGGATTGATTTCAGGACTCTCATCATCAGGATGCCTTACACACCCTTTTCAGGTGCTGCATATTGACAATAGAGAGGACGGCACTGGAGATGGAGCGTGGGGATTTCACGCCCGAGAGCATAGTTGCGCTAATGCTTCGACGGAAAGCGGAATGGGAACGTATTTCTGCATTTATTCAGTGGGTACTACTAAAAAAGAAAATACAGGCCCAACTTGCATCCAACGGGCAGCAGAAGACAAAGGGCAACTAGAAGGACGCCGATAAGGGCAGAGTAGGCTCCATTCTGAAGTAATACACTAAGTGGTTCCAGTTTGGATATGAATGCCTGAATTACAGATGGTTTTTCAGTGGATGAGAGTCCCACATACCAGGAGGCACGGTTTCCTCTAACGCGCATAAAGCATTTTCCCCCTCTTAAAAAAAAATAAATAAATAAATGAAATATTAAAAGTAGTAGTAGTATTACTAAAAGTTTGGTTGTGGTGTAGATTGTTTGTATATATAGATCAGAGAAAGCTGGTTGTTGCTAAGCAGCACGCGAGTGTATTGTGTCGCGTCTCCAGAGAAGTATAGTGTAGGTTTGTTGGCACTTAGTCATATTGCACTCCAAGGACAGGCTCGTTAATCAAGAATGCAGTACACTTTGTTACTGTGTCTGTCGCTTACATATTTGTGAACCCACAGCGGTGGGCCGGGCGAATCCCTTCCCACTTTCCGCTACGTACATTGCAATATTTTTTAGACGTCGCGGAATATTTAAATATGCGGAGATGTATAAAGTTACTAACGCTGAATAGGCGAGAATTATAGATTTTCTATTTAAGTAACCGTTTTTCGTAGTCTCAGTGGTAGACCAACCAGGTACGGTGTTCCGTGGATGTGTGGCGTACACGTTACCTGTGTAGGTGTAGGTTATGGAAGCACTGGTTTCCTCGTTGGAAGACTCACTGACCACATAACATCGTAACGATTCGATACAGTTTCTTTCTTTAGAGGTTTCTTTGGTTAGTTTTAAACTCTTGTGCGTAATTTAGGCAGGATCACGTAATTAAGGCCTTAACCCTGAACGTAAATGACGATGTTGTGTAAGTTATTCTCACCAACTTGCCATTAGTCCTCAACTTCTGTGAAAGTGATTATTGTGTTATAATTAGTGCGCAACTCTTAATAGTTGACATTATTTGGTGTGGACAAATTTAATTTGGAGTATTGTATGAGAGTACCTTGTTGATTACAAATGTGTTATTTGTGAGTTCTTAAAGCTGGCAATTAGTGGTTTCAGTGTTGTCTGTATTTTGTTTCCACTGTACCATACGACGATCCGTGAGACCGTCATAACAATATTTACTATTGGTTGTTCCATTAAGTCGTCAAAATGTCGGTTCCGAGAATGTTTCGTAATAATATTCGTCACATATTTTATGCAGTTTATCGAGCGTTGCATTCATCTGTACTTTTTTGAATAAATCAACAGGCCGTCCGCAGATAGTATGTACTGTATTTATGTACCCGACTCGGCATGTTGCTACTCCTGGCTTTACTTGCGATTTTCAACTTCCAACTAAATCATCAATGAGTCTATTAAACGTTATGGATATGTGTTAAAATAGGCGACATGCTACAGTTCTGCCTAATTTCCAAATTGGTTTTTACTTTCTGAGATCATGGCGTCCTGTCTTTATTGATGACAAATTAAAGTGTTTTCGGGTATTGCCATAAGACAAGAATAAATTCTATGAAGCCGGAACAGGTCACCAAGGCCTAATCCTTGTTGGGGAAGACGAAGAAGAAGGGTATTATCCGGTACGGCCTGAATTGTTGCCAATCAAATTACACTATAGAATACAGACACATGAATAAACTGTCTGTCACGAACTGTGAATTATAGAAATACTGTATTTAGAAATATTATAGCCTACTTAGCTTACAACAAGTTCTGTACTAATTGCTTTATTTGTAAGCCTACACTGATGTGCGATGCCAATTTTAAAAGGCTGTTTGTCCTCGCAGTGTAGTAACGATACTGAAGTTGTGTTTTTGTTCTTACAGTAACATACTGTTAAGGACTTCTCAATCTAAAAGCAACGGCATTCGATAGTAAGAGGTACACAGGTGTTTTGAGCGCACGGTTAGTGGAATTACGACGTTGGAGTTGTGTTGCTATTTCCACTTTGCAGACGTTAACAAAGTTTATCGCGATACGGAAGAAGAGACGTCGGCGAATTCATTTGTCTCTATCAAACTGTTTGCCTGATTCCATAGTTGATACATTGTATTGCAGATCCTCGGGAGGAATTAGTCTGACAAATATTATTATACAGTTTCTGTTAATATGTTTACAAGGCACAGGATGGATTTACAGTAGATTTAGATTTAGACACTCACCACAATCGATGGAAGGTGAATCTATCACAAACGTTTTGGTCTTACCGCAACGAAATTTACGCAGCAGCGCCATTATGCTACTGGGCTAGCTGAAGTAGTACACTGTTACAAAATAGATGTCTCTGTCTCTCTCACTCTCTTCTTCCCCTTCCAACAGATAACATACAATATACATTAAGTCTTAAGTATGTATTTTTATTGTGTAATACGTAACGTTTATTTCCTTTTTATGTTGCAGGTAAGTATTTTTCGTCTTCACCAGCGGCGAAACGTGGCGCTACAACTTACGTATCCTGCGCTTTTGTAGTAAGTAATTTAGTGGTGTCAAGAATTTAAATAATTAATATTTCTACTGTATCGTCGTTATAGTTGCGACTACTCGAAACAAGGCATGCTTATGGTTTTTCCTGTGTGTGTTCAGCGACTTCTCATTTGACTCCTGAAGAAACGTTCGTCATTCGTCAATCAGTGCGTGGCGGATCTGTAGACTGTGATTTCCACGCCTTCAGATCTGGTTACAATATGTAAACAATATTTTGTTACGAGCGTCTCACTGGTCGTCGTATGGTACAGCGGAAAACAAAATACAATACACCAATGAAGTCACTAACCAGCTTTAATTATCACAAATAACGTTTATAATCAACTTGTACAATAATCCAAGTTATAAACTTGTTCACACACAATAATAATGTCAATTAATAGAGTCCCGCAAAAATTAACACAATAACACTTAAATAAACAATAAACTTAACAATAAAGTAATTCACAATTGATTGACTTTGATTTTTGTTTGGTAGTGATAAAGTTATATTACAATTGTGATTAATACAACTAAAAATAAGGTAAATGATTTTATAATTTTGGATCTGTTTAGAAAGTTTTAACTTTGTACTGTACATACCTCTGTGTTGTATCACTCCGCTTTGTTTACATCAGGCTCCAATCTAAGAATGAATAAACTTTACGCTTATTCTTGATACGACTCGGACAGAAGCGTGGCGTCCATGTAACCGCTGATGCCGGCGGCAACAGTACTGAAAATAAGAGAAAATAATATTAATTATATCGCAGAATAAATACTTTAGTTATTGAATAATTTGAAATCCGAACTATATTGGTAGGGAAACTTGAAGAAAAGCGTAGCATTGCTTCCGAACTGCTGGGCACTTGCACGTCTTGTATTGCCGGCTCAGACATCAGCAGTGTTTTACCGCGTATCTCGTAGTGGTTGTCACTGTACAGACTGAGGGCATTCGTCCATCCAATGTGTTGCCGCTGTATAAACCGGCAAAACGTTCAGTTAGGAGCTATGTTCGTTTTCGGAACTGACGTGCAGCAGTTACAACGTACCTATTTGTGTTTTGTTCGTTTAGTCATGAGTTTCTCTGTTTGTCTTTATTATTATTAATTCGATTATTCGTGTCCTGATTTTTTCTGTATAAGTATAATGAAGTCAGATACCGTTGAACCGGGACTCTCTTCTTCTGCCGGCGAATGATAGAAAAGAATATTTTGGCTCGAAAAAGAACACTTGCTACTAGAAAAAATTGGAATTAATTTTTAGTTTAAGTTTTAGGCCTGTCATAAACGGTAACAGGTGTTATGTATCCACGCCACGCCGCTGGACACAGAATGTCTTCGACAATAACCAGACGCGATAAAAATCGCGTTGTCCACAATTTTGTACTAGCTTTTGCAGCGTCTATTGATCCAATGGTGTACCCACATCTTATATAATTTTAGGAATTTTCTAAGCCTTAGAAATTTTTATTTCAAATTTCGGAACCGAAGATATTTCCCACCTGGTGTAACAAAAAGAAAGTGAAAAGAGTGGACACTCTCACGGCTGTCTAAACATTTCTTCGTCTCAACAACAGCGTTATCAATCTTGTGGACAGCTTCACACGCGGTCACGTTTGCTTTGCGAGAGAAACACTCGTCCCTGCTGGACGCACGCGCGCTAACCTTAATGAAATGTGTCGCGCACTTGCTCCGTGCCTTATTTAGTCAGCTTCGTTATCAGTGACCCTATTCTAAATACAAAATGATTTTTTGCAGTCCGCTGAATATTAGTAGTAGAAGTGGGGAAGATGGTTTTCAACGTGGGCTGTACTACTAGCAAAAATAGCAGAATAATATTGTATGTAGCATGGGGAAGATTTCACATTCAGAGGAATACAAGTATTTAGGAGTGAAAATTACGCCCACTGGGAAGCAAGACAAAGAATACAATCCAGAATTAATTTCGGAAAGATGACTGTATCTACATTAAGTGGAATCCTGTGGATAAGCAAATTACAGCAGAAACTAAAACCAAAATATTTAAAACGATTGTTAAAAGTGTCATGACTTACAGCTCAGAAGTTTGGACTACTAATAAACACACAAGAACAAAATTAATGACAGCAGAGATGGACTTTTGGAGACGTTCGGCAAGAGTATCCAAACGTGAGAAAATTATAAATGAAGTCATTAAGGACAGAATGAGTGTGAAAACTTCAATTGTTGATTTTATCCAAACAAAAAAATTACAATGGCACACGAAAAGAATGGCACAGGAAAGATTGTCAAGGAGAGTTATGGAATATACCCCACCAGGAAGAAGGAAAAGAGGAAGGCCACTTATCACCTGGATAGAAGAAATTCATACTATATTGAGGGAACGAGAAATTGAAGAAGATCTTTAGATGGACAAGCAGTAGTGGAAGATGAGAATTCAGTCACTTCTGTAATCTTTGGTTCCGGAAAATGTGTAAACCTTGTACAGCGGGAAATAGAAAAAATATTGTATAATAGAATAATGAAAATTGAAAAAGTGGGATCCGTACAGATTGGAGACTGGGATTCCATCATATAATGAGATTAGGACGTTGTGAGATAGAAGCTGCAGGAAGTTGTACACGATTCGATGTACTAAAACGATGATATAAGAGACGAATAATTGAGATGACATCATTGGGGAAAAACTAATCGTCATTGCAGAGAGCGGTGGTTTTACAATATAGATAAAGTGGACAGCAGCCACGTACTGAGGAAAATATTTGTAATATGAAGTTAAAAAATCAAAGAGACTTATGGGTACGAAAACATCGGTAAACCTAACGCTTGTACTGCAGAAGAAGAAATAAGTTATGTAGTAAAATGTTGTTTTGGAGAGGTGTTAAAACACAAGCCGAAAATTTTATTTGTTTACAGTGAAACATTGTCGGTATCAGAACTTATGTTTAGGTTCTCTGCTCTCGCCATCGATGATACTATATGGATCGCGTGCTGCATTCACTGAATTCGGTCCGACCGCTGCATCAGTGGTTGGCAAGAACACTGCGTATGCTATATACTGTACCTGTACAAAGTCTGACATTTCGGCTTTGTTATAGCTTTTGTTGCTTTAGCGGATTATATTTTGCGTTAAATGGTATAGCTGTGTCATTTTAACAATTAATGACTCCAAAGTGGGAGGTTTTTAATAAGTTCTTTTCCAAAATAAACTCATTTGTTTCACTGTAAGATTTCAGTATTCTGACACATTATTTAAGTTTATCGCTAAGTTCTGTTGCGTTCATAAACAGTTCTGTTGCGTTCTTATTTATGAACATTTATTATTGAAGCCAGTCGAATAAAGATAAGAATAAGGGAAACAAAGAATAAAAGACGTGAGCCGTAAACTTTAAAATGTTTATTGCGTAAAAGAAGCTGGCGTATACGCTCGCCATGGTCGTTAAAGTGTTCAATAAGGAATGCTAATTTACATTAATTTTTTTTGTTATTTTATTTAATTAGCTATGTATTAACTGTATAAAAATTGTTTACATTAAACATTACTAAATAATACAAATTTATTTAACTTTTGGCAGACACCAAGCTTAGAGAAGGTAGCTGCAGCGGTTCTTTCCTTAGCAGTATTATAGCACAAGATTTTATAAAATAATGTCACTATTAATTTGATAAGTTTCACTTCATGGCTGTCTTCAGAAAAATCATTGTTTGAAATATGTTTTCTAAACACTGTGCCGGCAAAGTTTTTGCAAGCTGATATAATCATTTTTTGGTATTAAGTTTACTGTCAGATATAATCAATAAATTATACATATAGTTTACAATCTTTAAAACGTCTAATGACGCTCCTAATTAATTTTCCGTTTGATACAAAATCAGTAAAATGAGTGTAAACGCTTAAGTTATTGTCATCTGTTATCAGTTAGGCAAAAGTAAAAACAAACTGTTATAATAATAAAATCTTCATAAGCACAAATTTTCAGTAGAACTGTCCCAAATGTAATAATTGTAAACTGTTAAAACAAGTGCATTACTGACTGAATGACTCGTTTAATACACGTGTTAACTTAGCGCCAAACGCTTTATTGCCAACCATTGTGTGGGAAGCTATACGTGCTTCGGACCGTTTTCTGCGGTTCACTTTGCCTGGCAGCACGCGATCCATATAGTAGGCTATACATCGATGGCTCTCGCCGTCTGGTGACTTGAAAATTATGGTAGCCAGAGGCGAATCCTCACAGCAAGCAACGCAAGCAGTACTTGTCCAGTGAAAATCAGGTTAAAGTAAATAAACGATTACGTAACCAGCATTATTGTTGTCACCGGAAACTTTTCACATACCTTCTTAACTCTCATGTCTTGGAAATCGGTGCCGCATTTGTCATCGATCAAAATAATATTGACAACTTGATTTGATCAAAGTCATTAATATCACTTCGTTTGAACAGCTGACTGACCGCCCCGAACCCGAAGGCAATCGCTTCAACAACAAAAATAAATAAATAAAAACGTTTCTCAGTGCACAATAAATTGGCCATAATTAAAAAATCTTAACATGTATCTAGAATTTCATAACTACGCTTGCATTATCTAGCCTTCTTTTTATATTAGGTTACAGTTATAAATACTCAAACTTATAACCTTCTAACTTACGAGTACATGGTTTGCTGGTACCTACGTAGAATGCTGAACCGTACAGCACTTAGTTCTCAGAGACGCAAAAAGGAACCACTGTGTTGTGGTGTTTTAAGGCGCTAGAAGTGTCCCTGCTATGTGAAAGGAGGTCATTTTCTTCCGTAGTTTGTTTCGGTTGTCGCTGTTTGAGGTTAACTTTTGAACTGTAAGTTTCACAGCCTGCTAAACGCCACTCTTTTAATCCTTATACTCATTACACACTTCATGAATATTTTTTCTCACAGCGACACAAACAAGTGCGCACCTGAATAATTTTAAAATGATTTTCTAGTATTGGAATTTTATGTACATGTGCTTAGAGTCTCGGCTCAGGAATCGCCACTGATGACAGCATTGTGTGCGACCTTATGGCGTGTAAGCTTATGTGTTCATTGTCGTGCCACGCCAAATTAATACAACACAGCAAATTCGACTTGTGTGCGTCACGAAACAAAGTACAGTTAAACGGGCCGGCAGAGCGGACATTGATGAGTGCCGACGACGACGCCGGCTAGCGGTAATGCCGATTGTCCGTTACGCGTGCCACTCACTGCCTGCCAACTTTTTGTCCAGCACGTGAGAACTTGGCACTTTGCTTGTACAGTTTTGTGTGGAACATTTTGTACGAGGAACGTCGCACATTGTGAATTGGCGAACACCGTGGCAATTTGTTAATCGTTTTTACACTGAAGATGACCATGGTGGGGGTGAAACGTCTGTTTTGAATATAACCAATAGACCACGGCCTAACAGCTCAGCAGATGGCAATTCCAATAAAAGCTTAAAAGACTTAAGGGCACTCGTAACCGGCAAATCGACCCAAAAAAACGATTTCTGGTTTTTTGTCTTCAATATTTTCTGAGTAATTTGATACCAGATTGGCCTGGTATATGTGAATACGCCTGATAATAAATGTTTTATTATTTTTAAAAGAATAGAGGTCTTTGGAAAAGTTCTG
The DNA here is from genome assembly GCA_034769895.1 of Magicicada septendecula. Taxonomy (NCBI): domain Eukaryota; kingdom Metazoa; phylum Arthropoda; class Insecta; order Hemiptera; family Cicadidae; genus Magicicada; species Magicicada septendecula. The sequence goes on from CM068373.1 coordinate 54,846,134, forward strand.
TGGAAAGTATTGATAATATTACCTTTGTTTTTTTTACAAATCTTTAACTCCCTTATAACAAATCGTTGAGACAGTGTTTTTTTTTTTTTTTTACCATTGGAAAGAGAATGTTTGTGTTTATAAAGGAAAATTTTGTATAAACACAAATGATTATAAGCCAATATTTACTGATCTGATCGTCCTAATTTGTTAAAAAAATGTCTTCATTGTAGTACACATATTGCAAACGAGTCGCTAAATCATTTGATTGGAAAAATTAAGGATCAAATATAGTTGAGGTAATGAAAAAAATTGACTCGTAATGACTACTTGAGGCAGACACAGCAGTAGATGAATTGATGAAAAAGGTTAGACAGTCAACTAGAAATGTGAAGAAAAAACTAGAGGACCAAATAACTGAAGACCCCGAGTATGAAACTGGATTATATTAAATCAGGTAAAACAATAAAAAACGAGTAAAATCATTTTAGACAAAATGACCCATTATTTCAAAAGATAAGTGCCCTTAAGCAAAACTTTAAGTAAGTTTATTTTAAGCAAAAGTTTTTTTTATCGTATAAGTTCAAAAGTTTTACATTTATTTTAGTAAATTGTTAGAACATAATTGATAACGACGGAGAGGGAGTGTATAGCGAATATGAGCGTATGCTTTATTAACAGGATACATTTGGTGCTTTGATGAGTCGCATTTCCCCATTGCATACGTCAGTCTACGCACATACACATTTTCCTGCTCCTACTACTAATGCTCATTTAATTCACATATTATACGTATTTGTGTAGTATGCTCCGGTCTCCCCCTTGTGTGTAGTTGACCGTGAAGCCCCTTGAGTTCTTTGTATGATTTCTAATCTTCTCTCATTTTGATTGTTTATTACTGTTCTCAAGCATTTGAACTTCTCACTTTCACGAATCTGTACTCTCCTACTTCAACCTTGTTCCTGTCCGGTCCTCACCTCTCTTGTCCTACCCTCATAAATTTTGTATTATCCTTCTTTATCCGTAAACCCATGTCATGCGGGTGTCCTTCTTCCTCTACTGTCACCTCCTCAAGCCTGTTTCTGTACAATGTCATCAGTATATGCGATAATTTGAATTGCCTTCTGCGCTGTCATGGCTTGGGTGTTCCACAATATCTTATAATATTCTCAAAAAATATATTAAATGTCTTAAATTTCACGTTGTCAATATCCAAGTCAAACTTGAGAAGGTAATATTAATTTATGTAATAGTAATATTTCTTCAATAATAAATAGGTACTTCTACAAGTAAAATTTTATTAAAATATATTGTTGTGTTTTCACCTGACGTTATAAAAAAATCATATAAAAGCCTGTGAAGATACAGAATACGTCTGTTTTTATAATTTTAAGAAATATTCATAATACAGAAAACCTGCAAGAAATAATTGAGAAGTACGTACAAAATGGAGGTAATTTATGTAAATATAAATTTTTAATAATACTTTTTTGTGGATCTTGTAATGCATTCTATCAATACCTTACGACGTATAATTATTAATTTATACTTTAATTAATATTATATTTGTATTAATTTATGTATTAATATTAGTTTATAATGTAAGTTAATTTTATTAATATTATTTTACGTTGTATATTAATAGGTAACAGTGTTAGTATTAAAAAGTGTTGCTGACAACCAGTCACCGTGTCTTACTCCCCTACTTGTCTCCACCTTCTCTGTACGCATCTCCTGTGTAATCACTTTTATTCTTTACTGTTTTAATGTCATTTCAGTCAGTCCTGTTAACTTCGTCGCCCAGTGATTTCACATCTTTATCATCCTGTCTCTCTTGTGCCTGTCAAATGCTTGTTGAAAATCAATTCATCATCATCTCCTTAACGGTTTTAAGTTTTAGCGGCCTGTTCCTATTCCACGGTCCACTTTTTCTTAGGCCTAGCAACTTTTCTTCTGCCTCTACGGTTGTAATCTTTCGCTATCTTCGATATTCTACGTACTTTCTTCCATTCTATCTACGTGTTGAATCGATTTTCTTCTGTATTCTTTAACACTTTCATTAACTGCAAAAATATCTAAATCACTGTTGTTTATCTCCTCATTTCTTGTATGGCCTCGGACCTTAGAATGTTTTCACATCCAGGAGTAGGACACATAGAGTCGTTTGGAGCAGAGCCTCTACCTACTCAAGACCGTCGTGCGTGGTGAAGAGCTACGCCCTTCTCGAGGTGGTCCTATATAACAGAACACGACGGATCTAGACCAGAGAAGGTCGATAAAAAATCCAGCCGGCATAAGGTTGGTTGCCCTATACGGTGGTCTCAATCGACAACTCACAATTCCAACAGTAGCCTCGGAAAATCAATTCAAACCAGTGGAAGTCAGAATAACCGGACATTAATACGTACTTTGAAGTTTTAGATAGAAATCACTTCGTTACAGCTTCCGTAGTAGCAGAGTGCATTTCAATAGGATTGACAGAAAATAACGTTTGTGTCATTGCATTTAGGGTTGACTGCTGAAATGAAGAGATACAGCGACGAGGGGATGTTACGGATACGATACGAGGTCGAAGGGGATAAATATATTTAGTTCTTTGATGACACACAAGGGTCGGTTGGTAACATGCAAATGTAATCTGTACACAGCACTGCACGTGAGAGAGAGAGAGAGAGAGAGAGAGAGAGAGAGATATGGTAATGGAAAACGTGGCACAGAACTTCAGAACACGTTAACAGTCTGATGAAAATAAAGAATATTAGATTAACCCCATACGGTGTGACACACATAGTCTATTAGTTGCTTTCATGTATATGCGTCCCTTTCATAATCGTTATTCTGTCAGCTTTCATATTTCTCTATAAACAGATAAATATATATATTTATGCATATATGTATGAATACATAAATAATACAAACTATATGTATTTATCAGACACATAAATTCGAAGTGTGTAATAAATATGTAGTAAATGTAGTTACTAAGTAGTATGAATGTAATGTGGCTTGCAGTGTGTATTTTACACATATATTTGCATGTATTTACGTAATATTACGATAATTTCGCATCGGATATGTGTACGTACAGTAAATGTGTAATATTAAATTTTCGTACAGGTTTTGATTCTGAAACATGACTAGGCCGGTCTCGGTCAGTTGCGACGAAACAACGTTTTTACCTCTTCTTACGCGGTCAGTTGCGCCCGGCACTTTCACTTACTGGCCGAATCTGTTATTTAGAAACATTGCTATTCTGAACTTCCATGAGATTTCAATTCTGCAACTTTTCATTTGTGCGAGTAACCTCTTTCTTCCAATATTTTTGTTACGTTAAGTTAGGTTAGGTTAGGTCAGGTCAGGTTAGGTTAGGTTAAATTACATATGTGAGTCTGTAAATTATGAATTAATTGTTCCGAATATGATTTTATGGTAATGTGAATGGCCGTTTAGTATTGAAAGTTTGCATCAATAATCTGAAATATAATTTGTAAACTGTAACTCGTAAAAAATGGTATTACAGCCGTGTTGTACATAATTATATATTAAATTGTAATGAAGTATATGGGGAGCACTTCATCAAAGTATAGGCCTATCTCGAATACTGTTAATGCGTGTATTCAGTGACGAAACTGGGAGCTACCCCTGCGGGGTGAGGGTGGGTTTAAAAAGTTTGAAGGTTGTGTCCCCCTTTATTTGATTAAGTTACAGACATTGTAATTTCTTTTATGCTTCTTCTTCACTTCAAGGTTTAGGTGTCCAGCATGTTCCGTCTTCACAGCCACACTGTTCTTGATCTGCCTCTATCTCATTCTCCAAGAGGCTTATCTATACTGGATTATCTTTTTTGGTGTTTTAATTTCTTTTATTTATACAGTTATTTATAATATCTTCAAATAAATACACTGCTAGTAGGTTTATTTTCACCTGATGCACGTTTCACAGAAATTATTCTGTATCTTCAGAGGTTTGTTTGAATTGTAATAGAATGTTTCGCCTACAATATAGTTAACGGATAATCGATTTTACTCCCTTTCTATTTTCGAGTGTTGTAATGTTTATGTAATCAGCTATTTATTATATATTTTATGTTTTATTATTCTAATAAATGTATGATTTTAAATAAATCGTTTTGTTTTGTTTTTATTCGAATTTGTTCTTTAATTAGTAGATTATTATTGTTTAATTAAGAAAGTTGTGTTAGTGGTTATAATCACAAACAGAATTATCACTGTTGCGGTATTATATAGGTTAGTTCCGATCTGACGATGAGCTGTGAAGCTTGAAAGCGCTAATCGGAATAATTTTTCTATAGTGGTGTGCAACAGTGTTAATTCTGTTTATTATTATTGTGTTTGTAAATATTAAGACTTTCCCAGATGTTCATTTCGTTACCTTTTTGTACGTTTTTAATTAATTTGACATTTTTAATGTCTGAAAATTTATGTTTATTGTTTAAACAGTGTGTGGCTAAATTATATTTGTAAACTTTAGGTTATACAAACGCATTGCGATTTTGAATGTATCTGTCGGACAGGTTTTTCTTCGTCTGGCTTGTTTTACAATCGATTATCCGGTAAGTATATTGTAAGCGAAACATTCAATTACAATTCAAACAAACCTCTGAAGGTACAGAATTATTCTGTGAAACGTGCGTCAGGTGAACATAAACCTACTGCAGTGTGTTTATTCCAAGATATTACGTGGAAACTCGACGAGTTACTGACAAAGGCGTTGCTTTAACCGATACCAGTGGTTCAAAAATACCCTTACATTAAGTGATTATGAAATTTTGCTGAAATTGTTTATAGCTTTTGGGGGGATTGATCCCTGCCCCCCCGTAGTTATGTAACTTACTGTGTGTACTAGTTAGTGAAGTTATCTCTGTGTACACATTACATAGAAATATCCTACAGTAAAAACAACTTCTTTGTATTTCCTTTATTTAAAAAGTTACAGAAGCAAGGAACTTTATTATCAACTAAATGCCGGGATAAATTATATTATTAGTACCCTTTTGTCAAGTGGGAGTACAAGCAAAATTATAAAGTTTTTTTCTTTCCTCTTATGAACAAGTGGGCGTACTGTTTTTGTAAACCTTGATAATGGTTCTGAGAAATATACATCGCCGCTTTTTCTGGACTAACTAAACCGCAGATTAAATTTGTTTATTAAACAAAAACAGTTATAGAAACGTGCGCGCGCGCGTCCATCAGCAGTAGCAGTAGCAGCACTTAAGTGAAGGCTATTACTATGTAAATAAATAACTCATTCTTGAAGCATAACCGCAATATTCCAACCACCAGCCACCAACCCTTTCCTCTTTTTTGCCTCTCAGTGCTAGCTAGCGGCCTCCTCATATTTCACAGTCTTATTACACCGTACTCGGCACAACAGATTGCTGTGTGTGTGTGTGTGTGTGTGTGTGTGTGTGTGTGTGTGTGTGTGTGTGTGTGTGTGTGTGTGTGTGTGTGTGTGTGTGTGTGTGTGTGTGTGTGTGTGTGTGTGTGTGTGTGAGAGAGAGAGAGAGAGAGAGAGAGAGAGAGAGAGAGAGAGAGCTACTGATAAAGAATGTTTCGTGCTCACATTATTTAATAGTGTTTAACGCCAGCTCCAGCTTTCTGGCTTGTGTCAGTCTTCGCTTGGCCTGCGTTTTGTACTGGAGCCGTTCCCATACATATTAACGTCATAAAGTATCGTGTAATGGAGTAGCAGGATTTGACTGACAAAGCAAGGCCGGTCTTTTTCCCCCATCGTGAACTTGTTTGATAACATAAACAAGTCTTTATAATAAAGATTAGTTAACTAGTGGCGGATTATCCATAACGTTGGGGTATGCTGCAGCACCGGGCACCATCCTGCCGTAAATCACAAACACTTTTGAAGATAATAAATGTGAAAAAAAACAAATGTCCGCAATCCAATCGTCTTATAGTGAGCTTTTGACGATTCCAGTGGCTAACTGCGAATCTGAAAGATCATTTTCTGTATTAAAAACGCATTAAAGATATGTTGACTTCAACTATGGGAGATAAGATATTATCTTAGTTAGCAAGGTTAATATATTGAAGACGAGATTCTTGAATCGTTCGATTTAATAAAAGAAATTATACAAGACTTCGTTAAAGCAAAATCAAGAAAAAAAAAAATGGATCGATTAGTAGTTTCTAAGCTTAAGTGATCCTCATTGTAATCACTATTTAGCTAAATATTTGTTGTAATTTGTGAGTTTAATCAAATGATTCTTTACTTTCGAAATTGTGTATGGCATTTATTAGTGTAAGAATGGATAAAAGGTTGAATTTTGAATCGGGGGGGGGGCACCAGTATAGGGCACCACGCCCTTATAATCCGACCTGTAGGTAACCATTTCTTCGGGCTTCGTTCTTTTGTGCATAGTTTTACGAGAGAAGCGAGTTCTCAGTTTTAACTCGACCGTCAGACATTTGTCTGTCTGTATATAATAAGTCTATTTGGGGTATGTCTGAAGATAACTTTTAGATTATCGTAAAACAACCGATTATCGTGAAACTTGGCATAAACGTCCATACTTTTACTCTACAGAACCGTATTGTTTTTGAAATTGATACTCCCAAAAATAGGGAGGAAAGAGGAAGAAAAAGTGGGTGAAAATTTTGATAAAATCGCAAAAATTCATGTGCCGTATCAAACTAAAAGGAATTTTAACTAAACTCCGAGAATGTAGTGTTAATTTTGGCGGAATTTCAAAACTTCGGTCCAAAAAGTGGAGCAAAAGTTTGATAAAATTAAAAATTCCATGTGGGATATAAAATTAAAAAGAATTTTAACCAGAATCTGAATGTAGTGTGTATTTGAGGAAACACCAAAATTTTATGACACCGGGCCCGTAAAAAGCAATCAAAAAATGGTAAAAACCAGCCTGGTGTCAGTCTAAACGGAATTTTAACACAACTCCGATTATTTGACATTTTTAGCGTTTATTGTTTGATTGCTACTTTACTAAGCAAAATACAATAGGGGAATCGGAGGTTTTCATATTGTTTCCGATAACTGAAAAATTATCTAATATGAAAATTTATATATATAATAGGGTTGCTACATTTATAGTGCCGTCTCTCTTCCTTCAACCTGGCTTTCCAATTCTCCCGATGTTCCTATTGTCCTTCCTCAAGTCCTATAGGTTGCATAGATTCATCCACTTCGTCCCTCCAAGATCTTCTCGGTCTTCCCCTTTTTCTCCTTCCTAATGGACTCCATTCCGTCACTTTGTTGATCCACCTATTTCGGGCTCTCCGGACATGACCGTACCACACCAATCTTTTTTCTTCGATGTAGTCAATGACACTTCTATCCAGTATTATCGATGTATCAGAATTTATCCAGTAATAAATTCACTGCGTTCAAAATAGTGAGCGAGTTCCGCACCTCGGGGAACGTACTAGTGTATCTGTATCATTTGAAGGTCATATTGTTATAATATAATCCATAGTTATAAAATCGAGTTCTTGTATAAGTAGTCATTATGTACCTAAGGCCATTGGTGGCCTTCTATAAATTGTTTGTGTCAGCCTTGACTTGTGTTGTTAAACTTCGTTTGTTTACACGATTAATGTTTGTTTATTATCACTTATATGAAATAAATAAATGCAATATTAGTCTTATAATGTAATTTAATTATATTTACCTATATATCTATGTTTTAAATTAAGTGTAACCATTTAATTCGTTTTATTCGTTTTCTAGCTTACGGACGATTAGGTTATCACGTTTATCTTAGTAGATCGTACTGATCAGTGGCGTATCTAGGATTTGGTCTTGGGAATGTCCAGGGTTCGGTCGAGTCGGAGATGGCGAAAGATTACAACCTTAGAGGCAGAAGGAAAGTTGGTAGACCTAAGAAAAGGTGGACTGTGGAATAGGAACAGGCCGCTAGAGCCTAAAGCCGTTGAGGAGATGATTATGATGATGTTAATATACGTTAAGGCGATACATATAGTCCTCCGTTATTCCTTACGTACGTCACGAAAACTTAAAAAAGTCAATATGGACGAACTCGTCAACGGAAAGCTGTGCACGAAAATCAACTCTTGATTAGATTATTAAATGGCTATGCTTAGGAACCAGACGCGTTACAACGTTGGAAACCTTGGCTATGCGATGTGGAATTTATGATTTATATGCGAATTAAACGTGTGACAGTGAGTACATGACGAAGAAGAAACAGTGGCGTATCTAGAATTTGGCTTGGGGGGAGGTCCGGGGTCGGGTCGGGCTTTAAAGTGGCTGAAAAAAGAATGATAACATCCTGAAATCAATCGCGTTAAACTAAACGATAATAACGCAATAAAAATACGCGTTATTGAAACGCTGTTTAGTAGATACTAACCGAATTGATTTTCCTGTATCTCATATTGAAACGTATAGCAAATGCTGTGCAATAAACCTGTGTGTATATTTAAGAAAAAGTTACTAGCTATAAAACACACGTGAGAAAAATAAAAAAAGAGCCTAAAAATTAACATTCATGTCTGGTTTGGTATCCGAGTCACTTTCATTGAATTAACAATCTAACCTTTAGTAATACGGAGTAGGACTTCAAGTATATTTTGATACTACGCGTTTCGGAGCATGTGTTTCATCGTCAGGTAATTTCAAATAAATTACATCACTCTTTCGAGGTCGTCACTACAGCTTGGCAACTCTTTCTGAAGCCCTGGCTGGCAGCGCTAGCTCCGCGTCTGTGGAGAGGGACCCTACTTTGGAGTGAGACAAACACAAACACAAACACATCAGCACGTCACACCCAGCACCTGGCCTGCAGTGTTGTCAGACTGCCGTAAATCAACACCAGAGCGTGATGTAGCCACAAGAATGCCACAATGCTCGCCTTACGGACCTTTACCGTGGGACGACTTGGAATGGAATGAACATATTGTAGTATCTGACAGCGCTGCATGAACAGCACACGAAACGAGCTCCTATTGGCTCGCGCGGCAACAAATAGAGTGGCTCGAGTGACATGTGGACTGCAAGGGCGAAGGGAGGCTCTTCAGCTTCGAATTTCGTCCAGGGACTCAGATAAAGTTGCCAGACTGTAACTGAAATCCAACTCAGCCTATGGATTGTACGCGGGGTTAGGTGCGCACCCACTCAAGTTCAATCTACTACAGCCTAAGAATTAAGAGATTAACAATATTCGTCAATTTTTTTCGATTCTCTGGAGGGGGGGTCCGGTCCCGTTCGTCCTCCCTCCGTAAATACTCTACTGGTACTGATCACAGTGAATGACGTATGAAGCAACAGCAGCAGAGGACTCTGTCGTGAACTGACGGCAATCTGCTACAATTTACATTAGGTAACATTTGGACCAGTGGCAGAGGACAGGCACCAACTGTGCAATCCGTTAAATAGTGAGGTGACACATTGGGGCCGCGCCAGCCAGAACGATTCACCTGAGTATTGTTACATTCGTATATAGCCTAAGTTTCTCATTGTAATGGCATTTTCCCTAGTTTCAACGTTTAGCTAATAAATTTCAACTGACTTTGGTAGTAGAAACGTTGTTACAAAACAGACACGTGCAGCGTTCAATATATTAACGCCGGTAGTTCTTAGTGTTTAATTTAGGCTACAGGCGAGAGTAATGAAGTTCAATTGTGCAACTTCTGCGTTTTAGAGGACTTGGAATAATTTTACTATAATGTTTCATGCCACTTTCAAGCTACGAGAAAGGACATTTACAGCTTGGGATGTGAGATTTTTTTAGATTTTGGATCATCGGGTTGCAGAACGGTCTTCCGATTTTCAGTTTCGCTTTTTTTTGTCATTTTGTCATCTTCTTCTTCCTTCCCTTTATTAGTGAGACCTCCGTTCTCCACGATCAATTTTAATAGTCTTTATTCTTTCCCCGTTTCGTTCCCTTTTCCTTCCATACGCTCGAGGTGATTTTTTTTCTTTTATGTTTAAGATAAATAAAACGATCTCGCGGGCGATTGACCATCGACGACATCTCCCGTACCCAGGAACAGGCTTAATCGTTCCACCCAAGGGGATCAGAGAGACAAATTCTGTAGTTAATGTTTGCGTGTGATTACACAATAAAGCCATATAGTATATAATTTTAGAAAAATTAAGGGCAAAAAAGAAGGCTGAACAGCCTACATGAAACTCTGAATCAGTTAGGCCCCTTTTATGCACTCGCGCGACAAGGTTTTGTGCTGCGCGTTTTATAAAACAATGGAGCCAAGTGAGGCTATTTATGCATACGCGCGGGAAAAATCGTAACGTGCGTTCTGAAAAACATGACGCCCTACTCTAGACGCGCGACAGAAAGTCTTCCCGCGCGTGTGGTAAGTACATGTGTGTAAATTGGTGCTTTTATGCAAACGCGCGGCATACGTGCTGCCCGTCCCCACGGCCTCAGTACAGATAACATCTCCCACAACACACATTAGTTTCTGCTTTTAATGATTCGTCAATAACTACAATAGTGATGTTTAATGACCAAAAAATAATTATTTTTCCGTACATTGAAATATGATGAAAATATAGAATACTATTTTTTTATTTCTGTTCAAATTATTTAATTCTTACTATTAATTAAAGTGTTGTCAAACAATATTGAATTAATTGTACGACTTAATAAATGTTCATAAAACAAGTTTCCTTTTCTCGTTAAATGTGACTCCAAACAAAAAATACTTAAATTTTTTTAAACAGTACTTGTATTTTTGTAGCCTTATATATGTGAAGGTACTTTTCTGTTAGTTGGCTCTCACTGTGTTGACCGAATCCATCTTCCAAGAGCAGTGCCAAATGAATGTGAAGAGAATGTATACAGAGGTTGGCAGCACTCCATGCTGCACGGCAAAAAATGTTGCGCGAGTGCATAAAAGGGGCCTTTTACAAAACGCGCGGCAGAAAACCTTATCGCGGGAATGAATAAAAGGGGTCTTACAGCTGCACGACAACGTTGTGATGGTGCAGCCGAGACTATCTGGTAGATTCGTTCACGAAACAACAGTGTTAAGAATAAACTGTCGTTATCTAAATTGTCGAAAAAGTTGACGAATTTTGTTAATCTACTAATTTTTAGGATGTTTTATTAGTTTTTTCCGGTGTCTACCCTAATATAATAGTAACTGACTGATTGAATAGATACTGACTGAATTGATTTTCCTATATTTCAGATTTCAAATGTATACGCTAGTGCTGTGTAATAAAAAAAAAAAAAACAGGTTTATTATATAGCATTAGCGGGGACGTTTGAAATATGAAATGTAGAAAAATCAATTCAGCCAGTATCTTTTAGTATTGTTTCAATATCGCGTATTTTTATTGTGTTATTACCGTTTACCGTAATGGCACTTATTTTAGGTTGTTATCACGCGTTCTTTAGCCACTTTAAGACAGTAATGTTGATTAGTCTTAATTTGTTTTTTATTTTTTATGAAGCCCAGCCGACCCCGAACCTCCCTCCTCCCAAGGCCAAATTCTAGATACGCTATCGGTTGTCACCTAGATCCTACATAACTAGTGTCGATTACTTTATGTTAAAATATATTTTGAGTTATATGCTTTCATTTAAATCGTAAAAATTACTGTAGGAAAGATTCTTTCATATCGTAAGGAGTGAAAAAGTGTAGCATTAATTATAATCCTCGGGGTGTGAGCTAGCGGCTACTGAATACATTAACTTTAATGTATGCTGTACATTTGACCTGGAAAAAGTATGTAGAATATATATATGTATGAGGGAGAAGTATCAGTATGATTAAATATTCACATGAATAGTTGAATTTTCTACAAGCATGCGTGCACGAACGTGGAAAATGTGAAGTGTTCAATAATAATAGTAGACTACTAATGGAATCAGTGAATCGATGAAAAATGTAAAACATGAAGGAAACAATAAAAAGTTGGATAAAACTGAAATAAGAAAAGTGGATTCGCGTTGTATATGTTTTTTGTAACGCGTCGTGGTATCGAGTAACTGCATACTACTGGACTGTGATTTGATTGGCTTCACTGGACGGTCGCTACGTTACTGTCTACGCTTCACTGCTTACATTTGCTTCATCGTCTCTTCTTCTTCTTCACGTGCCGCACACACACACATGATTTATATAATATTTTAACTATTATACTCGATAGTTTTTATGCTTCTGCGAGTTGAGATAGTTTCTCGTAGTTGATTCGACAGGTACTTCGTCTGTCAATTGCTCAACGTCTTTTTTTATAAAGAGGGTGATCGTTCAAGAAGGATAGTTGGAGGTCCCTTTTCTAAAGTAATACGTACGTGAAGTAATTAGATGAAATAAAAATATATAAATTCTCTTTCAAAATTATTTCTAAAAACCGGGCTGTTAGGCCGTGGTCAGTTGGTGCGAATCGACGTCTTGTCGGCAACGTTTCGATTCCTCCCCTGGGAGATTTTCTCCAGGCCGCCAAAAGCGACAGAGTGTGGACGGGAGGGAGATTCTCAAGATGTCGATCCTAAGCCCTAAGCCGACAGATCCGTTTAGGCGCGACTGAGCTCGGAACAGAAAGACAGACAGACGGAAGATGCTTGGGGCGTCTTGCGGCCTGGTTTATGTGCGTTATCCAGGCCGGAGCCCGATGAACACTGGTTTCTTTGAGTGCAGCGCGGTCGTTCGCTCGGCACAAAGTCTTATGGAGCGGTCCACGAATACACGATAAACCTGTAGATGACATGGGCAGACGTTCAAGATCATTGCTCCAGGTCTGAGGCGCGCCTCCGTGGCCCCCGCTCGGAGACGAGTCGTCCAATACGATGGGTTGCTACTACAGAGCGAATGGCTCCCGCAATTAGGCACTGCACGCCTCGCGGTTTCCCATGCTCCCAGTTTCAGCGCTACTACAGGGCGAATGGCTCCCGCAATTAGGCACTGCACGCCTCGCGGTTTCCCATGCTCCCAGTTTCAGCGCTACTACAGGGCGAATGGCTCCCGCAATTAGGCACTGCACGCCTCGCGGTTTCCCATGCTCCCAGTTTCAGCGCTACTACAGGGCGAATGGCTCCCGCAATTAGGCACTGCACGCCTCGCGGTTTCCCATGCTCCCAGTTTCAGCGCTACTACAGGGCGAATGGCTCCCGCAATTAGGCACTGCACGCCTCGCGGTTTCCCATGCTCCCAGTTTCAGCGCTACTACAGGGCGAATGGCTCCCGCAATTAGGCACTGCACGCCTCGCGGTTTCCCATGCTCCCACTTTCAGCGCTACTACAGGGCGAATGACTCCCGCATTTAAGCACTGCACGCCTCGCGGTTTCCCATGCTCCGAGTTACAGCCCAGCCGAGACTCAGAAAGACGACGGCCGCGTTTGCAAAGATACCACGACTATTACATACTCCTTGCACGCTCGATACGACGCTGGATTAGCGTTGATGACCCAGGCCTTGCACAAATCCACCATAAAGCCACCCTCGTGGTAACGTCTGTCCATAGTCCGAGAGTTCACCTTCGAACACTGTCCTTTCCTTCCATCCTCAGACTGTCTCATCCTAGTAGACGCTGTGCTTGTTGATGTCTGCCTTGCGCCGTTTGCTTGCTGAGCTTCAGACGGCCGACACCTGTCGCCTGCATCGGTTCATACAGCAGTGCCACAAATATTAGTTTTCTTTCTCCACCGCCATCTAACGAACAATCGTGTTGGCGGTTTCTCTTCCAGTATTAGGCTACCTGTCGACTGTAGTACCATCTCGAACTTTATCTTCTGGCTCGACCCAGATGCTGCAATCCTGCCACGGATGCAAAAAGACACCCCGCACAGACAAAGCAAAACAAAAAGCTGCATCAGCGAGGAGCATGCAGTACCACGCATGTAAGCGGCAATTAAACCCGTACGAGGAGAGTAACCATATTAGTGTAGTAACGAGTAAAACGATGGCTAACATCACGAATGACGCTTCGTTGGGCCTTTTATCGAGTTTTACGAATCTTTAAGCTTCATGTGACGTTGTTTAATTGATTTCAGTGCCTACTGTGTCCAGTAGAGTTCCCGGAGCGTTGTGTAAGAGTACAGCCACTTTTACTTCCATGTTTTCCATAAGGAAATGGAAGTATGGTGATGGCGAAAAAAAATCGTGTTCGAGATAAGGCCTGATTCCGATTGTATACCCTCAAAACCTGAAGAAGTCATTTTCCGAAAAGTGTCTTTTTCTATGGCGAACGATAATTGCCGCATTTTTAAACAGAATCAAATAATGTTTTGCATATGTGCCTGAGTTGTAGAGGACTCAAGGCCTATTGATTTTGGTGAAGATCGGTTAAGAGGAAGGGGTAGTTTACCTGCAACATTTTATGTTTTAACAAGAGCAAAGTACTTAATTTTGATAATTAAATAATCCTGAAAAGAAGGTCATAATAATCCACTGTAGAAAGCTAGAGGAAATATCTATAAATGAAAAGGGTAGTTGAAGGGGGAGAGAGTAATTTTCTATAAATGAAAATGATAGTTGTTGAGGGAGGGGGTAATTTTTTATGTGTGTACTACGTTATCGGCAACAAAGAAGTAGTTTGTTGCTAAAATTCCTTCCCGGGGTGTTTGACCGTGGTCCAATGTTTTCTTCAAAACCAGACGTTTCGGCAATGCCATCGACTGCCATGATCAGTGAAAATCGAGTGCGCTAGTGTGAGGTGGTATACGTTAGTGACCACAATACTGTGGTTGAAGAAAGAAGTAGTTTCTATGGAAATATTTCATTTCGAAAATGATTTTAAATATAAATCTTAGAACATGGAAGTCATGTATGGTTCTCCATACCGATATTTATTTATTGTTCCAAAGTGTATACGATTGTACTACGGCTTGAGTAGATGATCGATTATTGTTTCGCTTTTATTAAAACCATGGATTCGATTCACCGTATGCTTGCTAGTTGACAGCATACGAACATTTGCAACGCAAGCTTTCTCTGTGCCGTTGTTGTCTTAGTTTTTCTCAGGCAGGAAACTGTTGTCGCCTGAGATAAGGGAGATTTGTAGAAAGGGTAATACATTTTATCTCTGTTTCCTTTGTTTAATCACTAACAAAAGTCTAATACTTCCTTCCTTAACTGCAGCACTCACGTCAGGCCTTGACACAATAAACTTGATAAACAGACCGAGTCGTTTTCCTTATCCGCCAGTGTAAAGCTGTGATAATAACTATGTTCGGACATTGTAGATTTACGATGGATGTTCTATTGGGGTTCTCAGAGAACACACTCGTGTCTCCGTATTTTGTAAGTGTATTTTACTCTCAGCTACAAATAGGCCTACATATTCGTTTGAGTTTTATAATAGTAGTAATAATAATAATAATACAACTAATTACTTTCTTTTTATGTATTAAAATTTATGTGGTCTTTCGTAACTGTCACAGAAGGCCGTTTCTGCAGCATCAAAGAGTTAGGTTTTCCCTAACCGCAGAGAACGTGCTTAACTTAAACGCTTGCACTAAAAATTAACTTGAAGGAAAACTTTTGATCTATGAACGAAAAACGCGAGTCATGAGTACACAGGAATATCGAAAGCAAGGAACTGCAGTTCGCACGTGTAGTGGGTATATTGTAAATTAATAAATTAATGAATAAATTATAATTAATTCATAATTATAATTAAAAATAAATAATTTTAATTGATAATAATTCTCATTAACCATCACTGAGTACTGACTGCGATAACTTGGTCAGTGTTACACCCTACCAAACTTTATGCACTGAAGATGGCCGTCGGAGGTGCGGCCGAGCCGAAACGTCTGCAATTAACACGGCCTTACAACCCGGCAAGCCAGTCTTCTAATATAGCTAGCTTCTTCTTCTGCACCTCGCGGAGTAAAAAGTGATTTACATGGCCCAGGTAAACCCCATTCAAAAAAATCTTGGATCGAATGTTGTGTTCCCCCAAACTTGCCATTTTCTTATTTTTGGAATTGGATAATAATAATAATAATAATAACAATTGCTTAGCTCCTTTTTTTACTTTATGCATGCATACGTACATACACATATAACCTGCACTATAATCACATTCTTATTATAGTATAATACAAGTATTTTGATATTAATATATAATTTGAACTATTTATATATAAGCTAGTTAATTGTGTGTGTGCGCGCGCTTGTGTAAAACAGTATATATTATCAAATTTTAATAACTCTGCAAGTAGTTGTATTGTATTTTTATCGTTTGTTTTTGTTAATTTTTGAAACCAGATATTTATAAATCTAATTTACCCACACATTGGCTAAATAATAAACAACAATTTCCAGAAATTCAAAATATGAAATTAATTAAAAACATACAAAAACGTCAAAAAATAATTATTTGACAGAACCGTAATATTTACAAACCCAATAACAATAATTTACTAATTAAAGAATAAATTCAAATAAAAACAAAACAAGATAGTGTATTTAAAATTATAAATTTATTGAAATAAATGAAATATATGTTAATTAAATATTACCAATATAACTGTCAAAACAGCTGATTAAGTAATAAACGTTAGAAATAACGATAATTTAAATCGAATTAAATCGATTATTGGTTATTTTATACTAAAATCGAAACAAGTTCGATTAGTTAGTTTATATATTGAATTCGAATTAATTGTTTGTTAATTCATTTCCTACAAACCTCTCATATATTCAGTGAAACATATGCCAGGTCAATTGAAACGATAAAAATACAATAAAATTACTTTGTAATTAGAGAGTAATTATATTTGATAATAATATCGTACAATATACTGCAAGAAATGCATTGAGTTACTTATACAGAAATTGTGTGTGTGTGTGTGTGTGTGTGTGCGCGCGCGCGCGCGCGCGCGTCTTTATATATACAAACCTATTATTTAATAATATTCAAAATTTATTTAAGAACGTATAAATAGAAAACTTCAATATGTAAATTTATTATGTACATGGTTTAGTATAATAAATAATTTAAATGAAGCCTATTATAACATGATACTCATACAATTACATATTATGTGCAAGTACTTGTTAAAGAAGAATAATAACATGAAGGAAACGGCGAGTAATATAAAAATTCATTTCGTATAAAGATTTCTATGAGCGGTGTTAATGTTCGTTTCCACGCCGATATGTTTAGAAACGTGAACAAGGAAGTTACATTGCGTTCTTCCCGACTTTGTTATTACAAATTTCATTGATACATCGGGCGTTTTCACACTTAACCGACACGACATCGAACCTACAACGACACCGAGCCGACACCGACACGATTTCGAGAAGGTACTTTCACACTCAAGACGACAGATGTCGACATATCGGCCGTAGTGTGTGTAGTTTATACAAATGGCTGAATTCAACAGAAGACTGTATTTACTATATTTGTTGTATTTAAGACGGAAAAGACGAAAAGTAGATAGGAAGTATTGGGTTCACCCGATTATTAAAGTTCGTATGTAGAAGGCGCATACTATACCTTATTTGAAAAGTTGGTTTTAGATCCTTCAAGGTTTTCAATTTTATTTTTATTTCCGTCATCTGTCTTGTCCCACAAACAAGGGTTCGTCTCAACAAATTCAATTAATGTCACTATGCCATACATGAAAGTAGTCATTTCACAAAATATTCAACTACTGACCTAAATTAATGCACTAGGCAGAGTGAACTGTCGGTGACTATACAACGCCGACCAAGATGGGAGAGCTGCTGCCCACAGACACGTCGGTGCCTGCACCGACTCGATACCGACATGTCGGTGAGTGCGAAAGGGTCCCATAACATTTCTTTACTTTTTGTTCCCACTGATATCGCGCCAATATCCTGTCGGTCTCGTGTCGGCTAGTGTGAAAACGCCCATCTTTGCTTCAGTTAAAAACTACAAGGCAGTGTCTATGTTTTATGTTTGTTTCTGTATTACATAATATGACGTAGATCGACTCTTGTATGATGTATCATTTTATGCTGCCATGGGTACGACGATCGACAAGTATCTCACCTGTTTGCCGTTGTTCGTTACTTCTTCCATCACTTTGCTGTACGCTTGAGGGTAACAAGACGCTGCACGCCATATAAAACTTAATAAAATATTTTATCGATCGAGTTTTCAATCGCTTTCGAGAGTAGTAGGTTTCAGTTTGCAACGTACAGTAGGATATTAATCGAAAAAATAAATTATACTTTCTAAGCAAGCTCGTCGTTTCTCTCCTCGTAATTAAACGAAAAATTCTAATTACCATTTTTAATTAATTTTTATTCGTCGAATAATCATATTGGCTGCGTAAAATGAGTGATTCAGAAAGGGTAATCGTATTTAAACAGCTACCGTTTGTCGCGTTCAGTGGGGCGTGTGGTTAATAACGGGTCGTCATGCTTCCAAGTTGGTCATTGACTGTGACTTCATATTATCACGTTTACTACCATTTGTAGAGAGTATATAACATTGGGCAGAGCAGACCAGTGGCTAAGTTGGCTACTAAACTGAAAAATTCGTATTTGAATCTCGGGCAACACCTTAAAGTAATATCTCAGGCTCTGACGACCGGCGTCAACTCTGTTAATATTGTTGTCCATTGCCGGGCTATTAGTGTTGATGTGTTGCCGTAAAGAATCTGTGGGAGTTGGCGCACAGTCTTGCCAATTACTAACTTTCAATCGTTTAACACTGAAGATGGCCTCCAATGGTGAGGCCTAAACGTCTGTTTTGAAGACAGTAGGCCTATTAGTCCACGGCCTAATAACCCGGCAATGAACAACAATGTTAACAAACATTAAAATAAATTTGTGTTTCTACTTTCATGTTCCATAAGGAAATGGAAGTATGGTGATGGCGAAAAAAATCTGTTCGAAATAATGGCTGATTCTAATTGTACTACCCTCAAAACATGAAGAAAAGTCATTTTCCGAAAAGTGTGTGTGTCTTGTGTGTAGAATTGTTTTCTATGGCGAATGATAACTGCCGCAAATTCAAACAGAATCAAATAATTTTTTGCACACGTGATTGAAATGTAGAGGACTCGAGGCTTATTGATTTGGGTAAAGATCGGTTAAGGGGAAGGGGTAGTTTATCTGCAACGTTTTATGTTATAATTTTTTCTATGACGAACGATAACTGCCGCAAATTCAAACAGAATCGAATAATTTTTCGCAGATGTGCTTGAGTTGTAGAGGACACAAGGCCTATTCATTTTGGTGAAGATCGGTTAAGGGAAAGGGGTAGTTTACCTGCAACGTTTATGTTTTAACAAGGGTACAGTACTTAATTTTGATAAATAAAGTATCCTGAAAAGAAGGTCATAATAATCCACTGTAGAAAGGTAGATGAAATATCTATAAATGAAAAGGCTAGTTGAAGGGGGAGGGGGTAATTTTCTATAAATGAAAGTGATAGTTGAAGGGGAAGGAGGTAATTTTTTATGTGTACTACGTTATCGGGAAAAAAAGAAATAGTTTGTTGTTAAAATTCCTTCCCGGGCTGTTTGGCCGTGGTCCAATGTTTTCTGCAAAACCAGACGATTCGACAGTACCATCGACTGCCATCATCAGTGAAAATTGAGTGCGCTAACGTGAGGTGGTATACGTTAGTGACCACAGTACTGTGGTTAATTCTGAAGAAAGAAGAAGTTCTATGGACATATTTCATTTTGAAAATGATTTAAATATAAATCTTAGAACATGGAAGTCATTTATGGTTCTCCATACCGATATTTCAGCAGGTCGTCTGAACTTATGAAAATGAACACTTAGGCTAGTGGTGGCCACGTCCTCGTGTGACGTACGGCTTAAGTTCGCAGTCTGGCCTTTTCTTGTTAATACATTTCGATGATAATAGTAGAAAAAGAAGTATTATTGTGACATGTTTTAACCAACACGTGAATACCGAATGACATTTTACAGTTCAAATATGAAGCCACAGTGGCCTATAACCGTCAATTAAATCTGAATTAAGAATAACCATAATTTTATAAGATGTGTAGACATTTCAGTGATAGAATTTACCTACTTTAAAATAGGCTTTGTACGTACGCCCAAATCACGATTGTGCAACTATTGGATATTGGCATAGGCCTACATTTGTGTTGTATACAAGTCGCATTTGTATCGAGCTACCGTATAAATTCTGCGAATGACATTAAGTATACTTTGCTTTAGTAAATCACATCGCTTCTCTGCCTGTCTGTCTGCCTGTCTCTCTCTCTCTCTCTCTCTCTCTCTCTCTCTCTCTCTCTCTCTCTCTCTCTCTCTCTCTCTCTCTCTCTCTCTCTCTCTCTCTCTCTCTCTCTCTCTCTCTCTCTCTCTCTCCGCGCGCGCGCACGCACACGCACAGATTTAGGCCTAAACCCTTTTTGCTACAGTCTGTTTCTTGATTCATATATAATTTTTTTAATGTTTATAAATTCTTTACCTCAAGATGTTTTTTCCTTATTTGGAACATGTTTCGGGACGCTTTGTGTTCCCATCCGCAGCCTTCCTAATTTTGAGTCTTGTGAAGTACTTGTGTTTTGGTTGGTTGTTGTTATGGCTACCTGTTGGTTTTTTGTATTTTACACTAGTGTTATTGTGTGTGGTTTTGGTGTAGGCCTATATATTAGCTTTTGGAGTATTTTCGATGTTGAGTCCTTTGAAAATTGTGTCATGTTTTGTATTGATTTGTATCTGTTCAGGAATTAGTCTGTTTTGTGTTTTATGTTTGTATATTTGTAAATTTTCCCATATGTTCATTATGGTGCCTTTGTGTGGTATGTGTTTTATTAGTGTCACGATGGTTATGTCTGGGAATTCACTCACAATAACACCAGTATAAAATGCCAAAAACCAACAGGAAGCCATAACAACAGCCGACCAAAGCACAAATACTCCACAAGATATAAAATCAAGAAGGATGAAGGTGGGAACAATACGCTTCCCGAAACATGTACCAAATAAGGGAATAAACGTCTTGAGGTAAAGAATTTATAAATATTAAATAAATTATATATATACATATATTGCAGATACTGTATATATATTTTTTCGGTCAGCCATTCCCCCTTCTCCCATGCACAAACACAAAGTGTTGTAATGCAATGATACGTAAGTATACGATCTATACAAACAGTGTTTTATTTTTTTAAGTTTTCAGCAGATATGGTAAATAAAAACCCTGAATAACTAAGTACTTGGTACCCTTGAATTACCCTTAAATTTTAAAAATAGCTTGTCATAAATTGGAAATTTGTAATTTTATAAAACATTTAAGCTGCTAACCCCCAAAAAATTGTATTTTCGATTTTAGAATAATCCAAAGTGTAATAATCAAATGAATATATAAAGGTTTCCTGTCTGTTAAAACTTGTAGTTTCAGTTAGTCGGAATACTGAATAACAGTAACGTTTCGTGTGAACCAATTTATTAATATTATTGTTAAGAGCAACACAAAACGTTTCGCCCATTCTGTGATATGTTCATGGAAACATTCCACTTGTGTTTGTATGGTGATTCAGATGGGTTTCTTGTTGAATGTCTGGTGAGAATCTGTAGATTAATAATACACGTTGTTCTACACTGAGTCGAAATAAAAATGAATACGAGTCTTTCATGACCGAGTTGTCTCTAAAATCCCAGTCACGTATCAAGATATGAATCATGGGTTTAATTTCGACATAAACAGATCGTACGAGATAACGTTATACGTTAAGAATTTTTCGATTACCAACGAAGGATAATCCATTCAGGGAGTACTAGTACTTTCGTGAACAAATGTGTAGAGTTAGGGGTCTCAGCTGAGGAAAGAGAATAATTGGAAAAAGAAAGTTAAGACGGATAGGCGACAGCGTGACAAACGACATCGCATCCCCAGGGGTGTGCGGAATTGGTTAGTTCAAAAGGGATGAGAAGCGGCGAAGGGCATAAAAAGAAAGAGAAGACGACGAGATGGATGGAGACGGAGCACTAAAAAGCACCACTTGTAAGGCGGGTGTAACGGATGGTGTTGTACATGGTGAATTTAAAACTAATTTATTTGCATTACATGGACGTTCATCAAGTAACAGTCAGTTGAATGGTTGCACATTAATTGTACGTAGTTAAGTGTCTGTAATAAGGGGAAAGAGTACAGCAGTGGTAGCCTGCATACCCGTTTTGTATTTTCCTAATGTTCGTCCTGAGAAATCTCACTACTTGAAATACTCTTAAGGAGAGTCTGAAGACAAAAAATTAAAAATGTTCACTTTCTTCGAAATGCTTGTTTTATTAAAATATCGACTTTTCCTAATAAAATGGTATATAATTTATGATACAAATAAACTCGTAAACACATTTTATGAATAATCTGAAGCTCGTCTGCGCACAGTAAAGTCATTCCAATTTTGTACATGACTCCTTTTAATAGAACACATTTTATAAACGGCTTAATTTAAAATGATGCGGTTTTCACTGTGTAAACGGGGATAACACCCTCTGCCGAAGCTTGTAATAGGCGAAAACTAATTCAGGCTACAAGGTTTTACATTTTTTACCAAT
Source organism: Magicicada septendecula (assembly GCA_034769895.1). Classification (NCBI taxonomy): domain Eukaryota; kingdom Metazoa; phylum Arthropoda; class Insecta; order Hemiptera; family Cicadidae; genus Magicicada; species Magicicada septendecula. Next base: position 54,868,568 of record CM068373.1, read on the forward strand.
AAAAAAATTTGGGTTTCTTACAATTTGGGTTCTGGGTTTCTTTATAAAATTTTATAAAACAATGGCACTACTGTATGGCTCTGAAACTTGGGTCATAAAGAAAAAAGGTGAACAGAAGATACAAACAGCAGAAATGAAATTTTTGAGATAATTCAAAAGGTGTAATAAACGAGATCATATAAGAAATGAGGAGAAAAGAATTAATTTAGATATTTTTGCAGTTAATGAAAGGATTAAAGAATACAGAAGAAAATGGATTTAGCACATAGATAGAATGGAAGAAAGTAGGATACCGAAGACAGCGAAAGATTACAACCCTAGAGTCAGAAGAAAAGTTGGTAGGCCTATACGCTGTCCAGGCAGTGAAGGCGGCTGGAGGGTTAGGAGACCCTTGGCTCACGCACGCACACTGGCAGGCCGCCTAACAATAGACGGGGGACGGCACTTGACCTGTGCTTCTGTCTTTTTAAATACAGTTTACTATAATAAATTAAATTTTGTTATTCTGCTTAATCTTATAGTTTTGGTCGTTCCATTTAATTCAGACTGTGATTTCATTTAAAATAAGTCCAAACACGAAGTTTGTACGACGATTTTCAAATGTTTTACTCTTATTTGTTTATTTTGAAATATTGTGATTGCTAAACTTCTGAGAATTATTTACGCGACTGTTATTAAAAAAATTTTATTATTAAAAACTAAGATTCTGATCATTTAATTTACTTTTCAGCTATTTTTCTGATACACTCCCTTTGGATGCCAGAAGCCGGTTAAATGGCCCTATGGTTCATTGTTGGAACTGCTAGCGGCCGATTAAATCGGCCCGTCAAATGACACTGAGAACTGCCAGCGGCCGATCTCGCTGGCTTTTTGTATATTCATCGTAGCGGATGCATTACTTTTAGTATATTTTTATACTACACGTCAAATTAATTCTAAATAGTTAGGCTACTTTACTTTTTTTATAGAAGGCTTTAAACTCGAGCTCAAAATTCAACTAAGTATATACTCGGAATTTTAAAATTATATAATATATAATATTTTTATAATAAATAACATTTTTAAAAGTTCGTGCTAGTAAAAAGACAAACAATTATTTCGATAACGTATAACAACTATTATTTCATATATTGTTTAATTTGAAATAAAAATATGAGGTTTGAAAATAATCTTTATATATTAAAATCTGTTACATATGTTGATTAATTTTTCAGTATTATAACAATAAAGAGGTGGGTCGTCAATCTGCTCTTTATCGAGTATCACAATTGGTGAATCGGAAAAAAAAATTAAAGGGAGTGTCACAGAAAAATAGTTGAAAAATAAATAAGATGATCAGTAACTTAGTTTTTAATAATCATCATTTTTAATAATAGTCGCTTAGATGGTGTTCTAAAGTTTAACAATAATTAACAATAGTTTAAAATAAACAAATAAATGTAAAACATTTGAATATCGCCATAAAAACTTCGTGTTTGGACTTATTTTAAATGAAATTACAGTCTGAATTCAATGGAACAATCAAAATTAAAAGTTTAAGCACGACAATAAAATTTAATTTATTGTAGTGGACTGTAACTAAAAAGACAGCAGCGCAGGTCAAAGGCCTGTCCCTGTCTATTGTTAGGCGGCCCGTCAGTGTGTGTGTGTGTGTGTGTGAGGGTCTCCTAACCGTCCAGCCGCCTTCACTGCCTGGACAGCGTATAAGAAAAAGTGGACTGTGGAATAGGAACACGCCGCTAAAACCTAAAACCGTTAAGAACATGATGAGAAATTAGTGTTCGCAGTCAGTAGTGATATATTTATAATTAGATAATCAACGGACACGTCATGGACAACAAAATCTAGGAAAGGGGAAAGGGGATATATATCTTGCACAACTCTGAAGTCAACAATGTGGTACATGTGTGTTTTGTTTTTGTGCCTGAAGATAGCGTTTGGCCATGAATTTGAGTTGTCGTTAGCTCCCACAGATATACTCTAAACGCGTTTTTTGGAAAACCGTATTTTCCAACACTTAGGTACACGTATATCTCCGGAACTATGCTACATGGGATATTGAAATTTTCAGGGCTGATGTAAGCTACTCATCTCTACCTACTGAAGCAGAATTGTAGAACAAAAGTGTATACCAGGGGTCTCCAAACTACGGCCCGCAGGCCGGATCTGGCCCGCGAAGGGTCATTGTCCGGCCCGCGAAAACCCGGCCGATACTGCGTGCCGATTTTAAATAGATCGTCAAAATACTTCAAACATTATAACATTTTACTAAATAAGTAAACAAGAAATAAGTTCAATAAAATCCTATAATGTTTTGTACAAGTTTAACCGATCTTCACCAAAAACAATAGGTCTTGAGAACTCTATAATTCAGGGCTGTATGCAAAACATTATTTGATTCTCTTTGAATTTACGGCAGTTATCGTTCGTCATAGAAAAAATTACCCTTGTTAAAACATAAAACGTTGCAGGTAAACTATCCCTTTCCCTTAACCGACCTTCAACAAAATCAACAGACCTTGAGTTCTATATAATTTAAAAACGTATGCAAAAGAGTAGTTGATTCTGTTTGAATTTACGGCAGTTATCGTTCGTCATAGAAAAAATAACCCTTGTTAAAACAAAATGTTGCTTGTACCCATTCCCTTAACCGATCCTCACCAAAACCAACAGGTCTTGAGAACTCTACAATTCAGGGCTGTATGCAAAACATTATTTGATTCTGTTTGAATTTGCGGCTGTTATCGTTTGCCATAGGAAATATCGGTATGGAGAACCATACATGACTTCCATATTCTAAGATTTATATTTAAAATCATTTTCAGCCAAACAGCCAGGCTGTGTCTTACCTGCCTTTTTATTGCTGTATTAAATGAAAAATATTATATTACATTAAAATGAAAAAATTATAATTTTATTGCCTGGCAACAAAATTATTTTATTTTTAACAATTACCATTGTTTCAAAAAGTTTAAATAAATTTTCAAGTACTTTACTCTTGTTAAAACGTAAAAGGTTGCAGGTAAACTACCCCTTCCCCTTAACCGATCTTCACCAAAATCGAAAGTCATTGAGACCTCTACAATTCACTTACGTATGCAAAAAATTATTTGATTCTGTTTGAATTTGCGGCAGTTATCGTTTGCCATAGAAAATACGCTTTATAACAAACGTTGCAGGTAAACTACCCCTTCCCCTCAACCGATCTTCACCAAAAACTAAGGGTCTTGAGTACTCTACAAACCAGGGCTGTATGGAGAAAATTATTTGATTATGTTTGAATTTGCGGCTGTTATCGTTTGCCATAGAAAATAACCTTGTTAAAAAAACGTTGTATGTAAACTACCCCTTTCCCTTAACCGATCTTCACCAAAAACAATATGTCTTGAGAACTCTACAATTTAGGGCTGTATGCAAATAATCTTTTGATTCTGTTTGAATTTACGGCTGTTATCGTTTGCCATAGGAAATACCCTTGTTAAAACATAAAACGTTACAGGTAAACTACCCCTTTCCCTTAACCGATCTTCACCAAGATCAACAGATCTTGAGAACTCTACAATTCAGGGCTGTATGCAAAACATTATTTGATTCTGTTTGAATTTGCGGCTGTTATCGTTTGCCATAGAAAATACCCTTGTTAAAAAAACGTTGCAGGTAAACTACCCCTTTCCCTCAACCGAACTTCACCAAAAACAATAGGTCCTGAGAACTCTACAATTTTGGTGTGTATGCAAATAATCTTTTGATTCTGTTTGAATTTGCGTCTGTTATCGTTTGCCATAGGAAATACCCTTGTTAAAACATAAAACGGTACAGGTAAACTACCCCTTTCCCTTAACCGATCTTCACCAAAATCAACAGATCTTGAAAACTCTAGAATTCAGGGCTGTTTGCAAATAATCATTTGATTCTGTTTGAATTTGCGGCTGTTATCGTTTGCCATAGAAAAAAATTACCCTTGATTAAAAAAAACCCGTTGCAGGTAAACTACACCTTTCCCTTAAACCGATCTTCACCAAAAACTATAGGTCTTGAGTACTCTACAAATCAGGGCTGTATGCAAAAAATTATTTGATTCTGTTTGAATTTGCGACTGTTGTCGTTTGCCATAGACAAAAATCTACAGACACACACACAGACACTTTTCGAAAAATGATTTTTTTTTCATGTTTTGAGTGTAGTACAATCAGAATCTGCAATAATCTCGAACACGATTTTTTTGCCATCACCATACTTCCATTTCCTTAAGGAACATGGAAGTAAAACATTTACATAAAATGCCTACAAAAAATTTCAAGATTCGACCTCGCCAGGTTCAGACAAAAATGTAGCTAAATTTCGGCAATTTAACATTGCCAGCATAGGACAATCTTACTGACTCCCTTAACCAAATGTTGCCAAAACATACGCTTTAGTTACGGTTAACTGAAGTGCTTATCGCATCACCTTCGATTGCAATCGCAAAACACTATGTCGAGTAACAAATTAAGCAAAATTTTAACAAGTCTCTGAATATAGTATTTAATTTCGGGGAATTTTAAATTTTTAAAGCAGCAGGGCGAAAAAAGATATAAAAATTTGTTAACTTAAAGGTTGAAAGAAATTTTTCATATCTTAGCGAAATTTTTATCCGCCAACACACCTAGCAAATTTTGGATCGCCTTGAAAAAGTTTATAAGCTGTTCGCAAAAAAATTTACATATGCTGCGAAATTACATAACGTTGTCGAAACGTCGACAGGTGCAGTTACGTAATAGATCTACACGTTTCTGGGGGAGCCGAGTACCTTCCAGACTGTTCGAGAGTACTTCTAACTACGCAAATTATTCCGGCACGCCGCCAAAAGAATAGAAAATTCATTATTTAATAGAATATTAAATTACCTGCGGGGCCGGCCTTTATAAGCAACAGCGGCCGACCCAGGAGTTAGTTACACCTGACGAGATTTTTAAGTGCCTATCAACTGATTCTGGAAAGTAATTAGCTGGTTATAATTAATTAGTGCGGAACTCGTAAAAGTTGACATTATTATCGCATATGGACAAATTTAATTTGAATTATTGTATGAGAGTAACTTGTTGATTTCACATTGTTATTTGTGACTAATTAAAGCTGGTAATTAGTGACTTCATTGGGGTCTGTATTTAGTTTCCATTGTAAAATACGACGATCCGTGAGACCGTCGTAACAATATATTTTGTCAGTTACGTATATTTATGAGAAGTAGTCCATATAGGCCTGTAGAGATATTTTGCCTTAGAAGGCCCACTTATATAAACTTATATAAGGCGAAGTACATAATCTCCACCTCATCAGTGGAGTGAATTGGCGGTCACAGTGCCAATTGTTTCAGACATTGATGATGACCTCGACGGTGGGGCCGAAACGTTTGTCAACAACAATTGTAGGTCACAGCCTAACAGCCCGGCTGACTAGTAATAACTTTAACAATTTATTAATTCGATTTTATTGAATAATAAATTTTGTTTTCAAATCAGTGAGCGTGTTCTGCAGCTCACGGAACTTATTATAGTACTTTAAAGCTAAAATTCTTCTAATTCCGTGAGAAAAAAAGAGAAGCGAACTAGCACGTGGGAAACATCGAGAGAATCGTAAATATTGTCAAAACAGAGACGACGCAAGCTGTGATGACTCGATTGTTTGTGATTTGTGTAGCCGGACACAGAAGTGTTCTAAGCACCACAAACGCTAGTATCGTAATAGAATGTTTACTTTTTCGTACAAAATTCGTTACTAAAGAGTAAACACTTGAAGAGAAGAGTTTGCAAACGCACAAACTCCAAAGAATATACGTGTCTACGGTACGCACAAACTGCTGCCTACAGCTCTGTCTGAAGTCTTCGCATTCCTCGTCGCGTAATATTTTGTGTGTGTATGTGTGCAGCAGAATATATATATTTAGTAGAGTTTTTTGTGACTTGGTGCTTTTAGAGGGTTCACACTGCTTTTAGCGAACTCGTGAAGTGTGAGCGAGAGTGAAGCGATTCACGTGTGCTTTGATGCGTTGAGAGTGCCGACTGACTGTTTCCATACAACAAATCCGAACGCGTAGCTAAACAAGCAGGTGCGTCTATCCATCGGTACTGTCTAGTCGATTCGAATTGAAATCCGTTGACGGTGTGCGAAGTCTGTAAGCTGTATTTGACCCTACGCCTTTGGTACCGCTGACTTTTGTAAATAAATAAATAAAAACCCTGCAGCATAAGTGAATGTCTAGCATTGAATTATAATTTAGACAAACCAGAAATATTGGAAAGACGCATTATTAGGAAAATATTAGACCCACGAAAAACTTCAGAAGTTTGGAAATTAAAAAGTAACGATGAAATATATCGTAGTATAGAAAATATAACAGAAACAATGAGAAAAAGAAGACATTATTTTTTGGACATTTCTTCAAATATCTGTGGGGAAAGAAGTCAACATCAAGCTGGATTAAAGGAGTCCAAAAGGATTTAGAAAAAATAATATAAACGCAGAAGAAGCAATTGAAACAGAAGTTTATCGGGCAAAAGTGTTAAAAATGGAATGAGTCCAGGGTTGGGAGAGAGAAAAGCGCAGGTTCAAAGTTGACTGAAGACAGGAAGAAGAGACACAGTGAAAAGATGAAAGAATATTGGAGAAAAAGAAAAGAATAAAGAATTGAAATTGGCATGTGATCCTTAGATGGCCGATACAAAAAAAAACCTCCAGATGGTTATAATAAAAAGGTTGCAGATGTGTAAAACATTTGTTAAATCGAATCTGCAAAGACTGGATTGCAAATATCAATATCTACACTTAAGACCAAGATGATGGCTTTTCGTGAAACTGATACCGTACGGGCAAAAATTGTTATAAATGGTACAGTCCTGGAACAAGTTAGCAGTTTTGAATAGCTGGGCTACAGTGTGTCTTATAATGCAAGCAACGACGTTGTGGATAACTTGCATAAGTTCAACCTTATGTGTGGGACCATTAGGCGAAACCTTAGGTCAGTAAGTAAAGGAACACGTCTAAAATTCTACAAGGTGATGGCCTTCCCACACTTCTTTATGGGTCTGAGAATTGGACTTTAATGAAAGGCCAGGCCAGTCGCATCCAAGCGGCTGAAATAAGATTTCTCAGGCACATGGCAGGGTATACTCTCCATGATCATAGAAGAAACACAGATATACGGCAGGAACTGAGTATTATGAGTATACTCGACAGGATTGCCCAGTGTCGGTTGAATTGGTGGAAACATCTTTGGCGAATGGATGACTGCGCATTCCCAAACAACTATGGAGCGGTGGAGCGTGGTGGGACGTCTGAGGAAGCGCTGGAGCGACCAGCTCTAATTGTCGCCTGTTTGAGACCGGAACAAACGATCCTTGGTTTAATCCTTGAAGGTGATGATGATGATAAGAAAAACGTAAAGTAATTTATCGCAAGTGACACTGCCTATAACGTTTCTCATTGTACTACGAGTATTTTTGGTGGCTATATATTTCTTACATATCGACTCAGCAACAAAAAATTGTATTGCAAATCAGACTCTACAACAATATTTTTTTACTTTCTACTGTCTCTTTCATTGCATCAGTTCACAAGTGGCGTTGCTGTCCACTTGTGTATGGGGGGGGGGGTCCGGTCGAGTCTCTCTCATACAAAACAAAAACCAAGTGAAGACTAATCAACGTTACTGTCTTTAAATTGGTTGTAAAACTTGTGATAACATACTAAAAAAATCTGTCCCATTAAAGTAAACGGCAATAATACAATAAAAATACGCGTTATTTAAACATTGTTTAGAAGATACGTATTGACTGAACTGATTTTCGTATATTTCAAACGTATACGCTAATGCTGTGTAATAAACCTTTTTGTATATTTAAAAAAGTGTTACTACTTTATTAGCGTACACACCTGAAAAAATAATAAAATATTTTTAAAATTAAAAGATTAACAATATTCGTCAACTTTTATCTATCCTCCGAGGGGGTCCGGTCTCGTTCCCCCCCCCCGTAAATATGCCCCTAGCGTTGTCGTTACAATACTTCTGTCGGAAACAGCATAATTATTATTCATTGGCATATCTAAATTTGGCATTGGGGGAGGGGTCCGGTCGATTCGGCTTCATACAAAAGAAAAGACAAGTTAAGACTAATCAATATTGCAATCTTCAAAGTGGCCGAAAAACGTCTCATGTGACATCCTCAAATCAATCCCATTAAAATAAACCGTAAAACTGAATAAAAATAGACTACTGAAAAATTGTTCACAAGATACTTATAGTCTGAACTAATTTTCCTGTACTATTTTGAATGTTCATCACTTCTTTGTTTACACACATAATAATTATTAACATTGGTGTTACTTTCACTGTAAACTTACTTGTTTTATTCACTCAGACGACGTTTCGGAGTGGTGTTCTCCTTCTTCAGTGAGTTTGGATACGCAATGTGCCAAGTTGTGTAAAAACCGTTACACATAAAATTACCGACAACTCGGCACATTCCGTATCCAAACTCACTGAAGAAGGAGAACACCACTCCGAAACGTCGTCTGAGTGAATAAAACAAGTAAGTTTACAGTGAAAGTAACACCAATATTAATAATTATAATTTTCCTATATTGTATTTGTCAAACGATACGGAAATGCTGTGTAATAAAGCTGTTTGTATATTTAAAAGAAAAGTCTTACTACTACTCGTATATTAGCGTACACAACTGAAAAAATAATAAAACAGCTTAAAAATTAAGAGATAAGAAAATTCTCAGGAACTCCACTGCTCAGTAACGCCCAGCAACGCATTTATTTTCGAAAATAAAGGGATACACAGAATTGCGTAACGTTTAATAATAGAGACATTGTGGTGAGCAGCAAATAAGAGAACGTTGATAATACGTGACTAGATTTTTAGAATTACTTTTCTTTTTTAATATGATACCGTTGTATAGAGCCTTCAAGCAAGATGTAGAAATGAAGTTTGTTAAAATCAGTAAAACGAAACCAAGTCTCCTCAGACACTCGTTTGGACCTCACTATTATGAAAAGACCACTTTCAAAAAAGTATTTTATGTAAAAAAATAGTTGTTTGGTATTATGTACGAACAAAATATTTGGTAGGTTTGGTTTATGCACGGTGCCTTCAGTAGCGTTATAATTTTTAACTTATCCCTTGGCTTTGTCAGAGGCGTAGATAGGACATTGGGGGGGGGGATCCTGGGGGCGTTATCCCTGGGGCCACATCCATAAGGGCGGCAAAATCTGCATAGACTTCAAAAATTGTTCCAGTTTACAAAACTGCAAACATCGTTTCTTTAGAAGGACTTATGACTAATTAGGACAGTATATTTCTATATAAAAAAAAATATTGAAATGGGCTTAGACTTGTTGAGATTATACTTTCTGGTGGGGAATTAGGACGCGGTCTACCGCTATCATTGTTTACACACGTTTTGGCCCCACCAGGGACCATCTTCCACCAGGAGGCCATCTTCAGTGTAAAAAACGACCGAGTTATTGGCACGGTGTTCGCCAGTTCACTCGGTACTGTCTGTTTTTTACACTGAAGGTGGCCTCCGGTGGTGGAGCCGAAGCGTCTGTGAAGAATAATAGCAACAGACCCACGGCCCAACAGCTCAGCAGAAAGTGATGGTAACGCGGCCGTGAAAGACTTGTGAATTCTTTGGGCTTATACTTGACTATTTCATTCTTATAAATAGCATTATAAGACAGCCCATTATATTTTGTATGTTTTTTACGTTGTGAAAAAAATGTAAAGGCGGCTCAGTAGACTAGTGGGTAAGGTATCTGGTACAGGTCCCGGGTTCGATTCCCGGGCCCGCACCATAAAATCAAGGTTTTTTTTTAGCCCCCAGGTCGACTCAGCCTGTTGAAAATGAGTACCTGGGATAAAATTATGGGGATAATAATGGGCGGCTGAAGCGTAGTGCTGGCCACGCTGCCTTCCTTGTATGCCGTACGGCTCGCGTAAGGCAGTCTACCCTGCCTGATTCCTAAGCTGCTTCGGTGGTACACATGGGACCCATTATTATTATTTTACATTTGTAATTAATAAATGTATACAAACCGAGTAGCTTTAAGTTTTTAATAATTAAGCTGGATTGTTTTAGCTAGGATCCAGAAAACCCCCGCTTCTCTACAAGGTTTTCTAGCCAAAACGCATCGATTAGTTTCTAATAAATTCTGCACAATTTTGCTGACCGATTTTATTGTCATTTTGTCGGATTTAATTAATGTGTTTAATGAAATGAATAATTTTAGCAAGCAAAGTATTGTTAATTGATTAACATATAACCTCTGTTTTAACTGGAAGTAGGGAACTTATTACAGTGATGATGTTTATGAAAGACTATTTCATAAAGGATTTGTAGTAGGCCTATGTGTGTGTCGCAGAAAGTAATCCCCGTGTTTAATTTGAAGTAAATTATTGTCGTGTGTTTTGTTTACTCAGAACGATCGTGTGGGATCCAAACTCTAAACTTTAGGCAGAGATTTTCGTTGCGTGTAGCATAAAAGTTTCAAACTGGCCGGTCAAAAAGAATTATTTAATACTTGCAGTTTGTTGAGTTGTACGGGGCTTTCTCGACATTGCGCTCAGCCCAGTTACTTTGTTGCTGCGTTTATTACATTTTGAACGTTTTTAAGCTGTCAGTAAGATTGTTTTTAGATAGTATGCCTATATTTTCACGAAATCAGATTACCTGGATTTGTTTGTTAGCGTTTACGGATTGTTTTCTCCGTTATAGACATACACTTCCATCATTAACGGTATTATAGTAATTGTTTTACTTCCATCTTCGGTAAGGAAATGGAAGTATGGTGGTCGCGAAAAAATCGTGTTCGAGATAAGGCCTGATTCTGATTGTACTACCCTCAAAACATGAAGAAAAGTCATTTTCCGAACAGTATCTGTGTGTAGAATGTTTTCTATGGCGAACGATAACTGCCGCAAATTCAAACAGAATCAGATATTTTTTTACACATTTGCCTGAGTTGTACAGGACTCAAGGTCTGTTGATTTTGCTGAAGATCGGTTAAGGGGAAGGGGTAGTTTTTACTTGCAACGTTTTATGTTTTTACAAGAGTAAAGTACTTAATTTTGATAGACAAAGTATTCTGAAAAGAAGGTCATAACAATCCACTGTAGAAAGGTAGATGAAATATCTATAAATGAAAATTGTAGTTGAAGGGGAGAGGGTAATTTTCTATAAGTGAAAATGATAGTTGAAGGGGGAGGGGATAACTTTTTATATGTATTTTATATCGGCAACAAAGAAGTAGTTTATTATTAAAATGCCTCCCCGGGCTGTTTGGGCGTGGTCCAGTGTTTTCTGCAAAACCAGACGTTTCGGCAGTACCATCGTCAGTGAAAATCGAGTGCGTTAACGTTAGGTGGTATACGTTAGTGACCACAGTACTGTGGTTAAGGCTGAAGAAAGAAGTAGTTTCCATGGAAATATTTCATTTCGAAAATGATTTTCAATATAAATCTTAGAACGTGGAAGTCATGAATGGTTCTCCATACCGATATTTTTATTTTTTTATACTAAAGGACGGATGTATGCAAAGTTGTTAAGCTTTCACGTCCGGCTTCAGCATTGTTGAAATTATTATTATCAGCCGGGCTGTTAGTCCGTGGTCTACAGTTTTGTTATTGACGAACGTTTCGGTCCCATCGTCAATATCTGAGATTGGTCCTAGTGGCTAGCACCGTGCCAATAAAAACGGTTTGTCAGTGACCACTACTGTGGACCGCGGCCTAACAGCCAAAGGATGTGTTAGCATGTAAGAACAGGTTACCGTAATGGATGAGAAGGTGTGCATCATTTGATCCAGCACTGATTAATGAAATTTACAAGGCGATTAAATTCTTTATACGGCAGGCTTGTCATTTTTCTTTATACGGTATTTCTTTATCACGTATCATATAATATTCATATCTTTTCTGTACTATTTAGTCTAGCGGATGTCATGTTTTAAAGTAAATTCCTAACTACGCGAAATTACGTTCGCCGATTCGCCGTTGTATCGCGTTCTGCGATCACGCGAAAACATGATAACTTTATAATAGAAATCGGCTCCGCACGTTTGGCAGAACTGTCCGGTTTCCCGTGCACGGAAGTTTCCGTTCCGTTCTTAATTTCCGTAGTTCCGATTACCCAGAACGTTACAATTCGCTATCGTTATTTACTCTCGTCATCGATCTGTAAATGCTTCTGTTAACAAACGGTCGCTACGTGCGCGCTTATGTATGTACAAATCGTAACGCCTTGTGTTGACTATGTACAGTGTCAGTACTAAAACTGTCACGATAAATAATTACTTTTCTGCTGTTGGAGTATTACAAGTTTAATTTCATCTGGTAAGTGTCCTCAGCGTGGAGACTTGATTTTACGAAACTTTACGTTTCCTTATGAAAACTATTAATCTCCTCCTCCTCCTCCTCCTCCTTTTTCTTCTTCTTCGTCTTACCTCCTCATCGTCCTTCTCCTCCGTATATCCACATTTCTCCATGCTCTATATATTTATAATTGAACGCTCAGGGATATAATCGACTTTTGTACATTTTATCAAGGTGTTTTTCATTTCTTTCCGTCTCCCGCAAGTCCATCATCATCATCATCATCATCATCTTCACAACACGGCGTAGGCAAGACGCTGCCTGTTCCGCCTTCAAAGATCCTCCAGCCATTTCTTCCTGCGTCTACCCACACATGTGTGACTTGCAGGTTTGTATTTACAGACTTGTTTGGCCAGTCTGCAATCTGACATTCTTTCTAAGTGTTCTTTCTACCGTTGTTTGTAATCCTTTAATTTCTCATTAATACCACCCCTATAAAACAACTATATTGTCTGCTGATCTTAAACTTGTTTTTACATTGGGTGGGTGGGTTGGACACATAGAGAGAATGGAGAAAGGACAGCCAACGAAACACGTTTTCTACCAGAAACCAATGGGTTTTAGAAAAAGGGGAAGACCCCGAAGTAGATTCAAAGACCAGATAGAGAAGGACCTCAGAAAGTTGAACATAAGAAACTGGAAAGCCAAGGGCACGCAATAGGGAAGAATGGAGTCGACACTTGGAGCAGGCCAAGACCCACCAAGGGCTACGGAGCCACGGCTGATGATGGTGTTAGCCGTGGTGACAGACGGTTCGGCCTCACCGTCGCAGGCCATCATCAGTGTCCGCCAGTTCATTGTCTCTACCTCATCACTGCGGTGAATCGGTGGAGACCGTGGCAATTGTTAGCGACACTGATGATGGCCGCCGAAGCCTCTGTCACGGCCGGCTAGTAATGTTTTCAACTATGTGGACGCAGTGAGGCGTGGGTGATGACAGAAAGGAAAGCGGCAAGATCCAGAGTGCTGAAATGCAGTTTATTCGAAATACTTTAAATTATAGGCCTACATTACAAGATAGAATAAGGAATGAAGATATCAGAGCAGAACTCGAAGTAAAGAACGTAAAGGAAATTATTTCAATATACAGAAGACAATGGTGGGATCATCTGCAAAGGATGACAGAGGATTGCCGAAAGCGGCTATTGGTAGAAGAGACGTAGGTCGTCCGAGGATGAGATGGGTGCTGGAACAGGTTTATATCTTCTAATCCTTGAAGAAGGGGAGAAGAAGAAGACTATGTGGGCGCCGGTCGTGAAAGCTTTAGAAATCTAATGGTCTGTTGGACTAGCGTCCGTAACGGTCGACGGAGAGCGCAGCGGAGACAGCGGCCTTTAGCAGAGGCGGAACAGACGTGTGCATTGTAAATTGCCGGCGATTGCAACATTCTGATCACTACGGAACAGTGCGTCGACGTTGTGTATTCAAACATCGGCACGGCATTGAACTAAAACTCGCCTCTTATTCCCCTGCCCAAGCTACATTTAGCACTTGACTTCGTACATGTGTACGCTTTTATTCTAGTTACCCTCCTTATCTTTGAAACAAAGTTTATCATTAGCGTAGGTTAGGTTACATAATTTATCAATACGTTTCTCAACTAGCTTAATGTGGTCAGCACTACGTCTTGACGACTTTTAGGCTAATAGCACACTAGACGTACGATCCGCGGCCGAAGATCGGAGGCGTAACACTCGCGTTGTAATTTTCATATAAAATGGCCAGATGTAACAAACTGAGCCGAAGATGCGCCAGTCCGTCGAGCGTATCGTCTGTCTACCCAGAACGATGCGTCTCGAGTGATGTTCGGTCCGACGGAACATCGGCAACTCCGCAATACATTTATTTTGTATGGTAGCTTATGCACCTCACTGTACTCGCAGTCGGCAGTCGGTAGTACACATTGGTTGAGTACGTGGCTGACGTTTGTGTACTTATATATACTTCTATTGTTCGACACTGAAAGATTTATAATAGAAGTGCAGAGTAGGGTTTGTTCTATGGGATATTTCCCACAAATCTTACAGTGACAAATTACCCAGGAGGCAGTCGTGGGAAGAAATAGGAGAAGTGCTTAATGCAGGATGGGATTCATACTCGGACAAACAAAAACAAGAAACTCGATGTGAAGATTCGCCGAAGACCGGTTGTATGAGACCGACGGAAGCAGACCGATCTTCGGCCGCGGATCATACGTCTAGTGTGCTACTAGCCTTAATAGCTTCCGTCTCACAGAGGCGTATATACCGGAGGGAGGGGGGGCAAACAGAACCGGACCCCCCCCCCCCCAGAGGGTCGAAAAAAGGTGACGAATTTTCTGTTTTTAGCGTTTGACAGCCGGCGTCAGAGCACTGTGCAACTTTACACCATATGGGCCTAAAGAGCCGATACTCGAACGCATTCAAGTCCGTAATTCTTATTCTATTGTGTTTACAGTATAAAGAGTGTTCGAGTAGAATTGTTCCGTGTATCGTTTACGCCGTAGAGACGTCTTGGAATACTGTCGTTTAACTGTGTCCACATGAAAGCCCGCCATAAAAAACTAGTCTTAATTACTATGCTAATAACATGTAATACGGGATGCGCGTGTTTCTTTATATATGTGTCGTGTTCTCTATTAATGGAAAGGCAGAGAAAGAGAAAGAGTGAGAGGAGGGGGACAATTTGCGCAGCTGTTACAGAAAACTCAACTATATCGTTGCCTTAATTAAAATGATAATTCATTGTCAACTTCAAGGATAAATCTAATTAAAGACAATATATACGCTATTATCTTTTAAATTGAACGCGCCGTCTTTTCAACACTCCAAGCGCACAACACATGCACCGAACTTAATTCGATTTTACTACATTCTTTTGTAATAACTAATCGAATAAATATGTAACGTTAAAATATAAAACATACATACACACATCCCCTTGGCTCTACAGCCGATCGAGCCTTGGCCTCCAAAACACATTGTCTTCATTTATTCTTGTCCTCAGCCATCCGCCACCAATTCACTGCACCCAGGTTCCTCGCATCACTGCCGACCTGCTCCGACCATCTGTTCTACGGTCTTCCAATCTTCCTTTTTCCTATTCGCTTGTGTTTCATAATTCTTCTTGCCGTACGTTCGTCATCCATTCTCTAAACGTGTCATGCCCATCTTAATCTATTAATTTTGGCGAATCAGACAACTGTAATGTCATTGTACTTAGCATGTAATTCATTATTATTTCATTCATTATTCATCAATTTTCTTGAGTATCCAGCACTCAGAGCCATATGTTAATACAAGTCTTACCAATGTCTTATAAAGCGTGGCTTTGGTTTCTGTGGTAATAGTCTTGATTTTAAATGTTTATTCAGCCCGTAGTAGCTTCTATTAGCAGCCAGAATTCTTCTTTCAATTTTGTTTTGTGCAGTTATTCTCAGCATCGACATATGTCCTCCCTAGATATACGAAGCCTTTTACACTTTCAAAATTATAACCATCTATTAGTATATTTGAAATGTTATCATTATTGCTTCCTACAGCCATAAACTTTGTTTAATTTTCATTTATAACAAGCCCCATACTCTTAGCCGTTGATTCAAGTCCTCTAAAGGTATTCTTCAGATTATTTTCATTTCCGCAAAATATAAAACTAATTGCTGAAACCCTTGATGAACATCAAGAGACTGTGTACTGTGACAGTGAATTCTAGAGGACAAAGGTGAAAGCAGTCAGGGTGGCGTTAGTGATCAGTTCGAATCTGTCTCGTCGTCGACTGCGTACCATCAGACGGCAGAAGCGTATCTAGAATTTGATCTGTCGAGGAGGAGGGTCCAGTCAAGTCGGCTGCGTACAAAAAAAAAAACAAGTTAAGACTAATCAACGATACTATCTTTAAAGAGGTTGAAAAACGTCTGATAACATCCTGAAATTAATGCCATTAAAGTAAACGGTAATAACACAACACGCGTTACCGTTAGTGAGTTAGTGAAACATTGTTTACAAGTTACTTATCAACTGAATTGATTTTCCTATATTTCATACGTATGCGCTAATGTATTAGCATACACAGCTGAAAAAATAATAAAACATCCTAAAAATGAAGAGATTAAGTTTTTATGACCCTCTGGGTAGGGGGTCCATCCCGTTCGTCGCCCCCCCCCCCGTAAATACGCCCCTGGTTCTGAAGCATCACAAGGAAAAAATTCTGTTTATGATAATTTTGGGAGAAACTATAATTAATATAACTGGTAACGTAAAAAAGAGAGCAATTTTATTATGTCTTTAGGTTATGTAGGTCTGAAAAGTTTCCGGCCTAACAAGGAAGGGGCAGATAGACAACAATACCAATTTATTCCCGTCGCAGTTCAATACACTTCCGACAACGGTCCTCCAACAACTGTAACCCTTGGAGAAAAAATGATTTGTCTTTGTCCTGAAGCCACGTGTTAACAGCATCATTGTTTGCAAAATGTGTTCCTTTCAAGTCCATTTTCCATTTTGGGAACAGATAAAAGTCCGACGGAGCTGGGTCCAGAGAATAAGAGGGACGGTCAATCACTTCATAGCCTAGCTGCTCCAATTTCTGCATTGTATAAGCGCCTTGTGCGTTGTCCTGAAGAAACTTGATGCTTTCGCCAGCTTTTCCCGCCGTGTCTTTTGGTTGGCTGCATGCAATTTATCCAGAACATCGCAGTAGTAGTTGGCATTCACTGTGGACCCTTGCTGAACATAATCGATGAGGATGATTCCTTCCGCATCCCAAAACACAATCACCATCACTTTGGCAGCGGATTTCTGTTGTCAAAATTTCTTGTGCCTTGGTGAACCCATGTGTCGCCACTGCATTGACTGCTGTTTGGTTTCTGGATCATAGCGGTGGAACCACGTTTCATCGACAGTCACCAAACGGCTCAAAAAATCGGATCACATTCAATATGGGCCAACATTGCGCGTGAATCAAGCACACGATGCAACAATAGAAAGAGTATTTACACCACGGTGTTTAAATTGCAACTAAAGTACATACAAGAATCACTTTATTACATAGTCCAATTACACTAATTTATTCTACAAATAGAATATTTGTAGGTCGTAAACTTTCGTGTTAGGCCGTAAACTTTTCAAATCCCCCTCTATTAGTCGAGATCACTAAAAATAAAAATTATAAAAAATTATATTTCTAGTAAATATAATAATGGAATACGATTGAAAGCCCCCGGGTACGTGGCAATACAGTGTAGTTGGAGATCTGTTTATTATCGAAATATTGTCTTTTAAATTTTAATTCGACAGACATGATGAAAACAAGAAACACTACGATCCTTGTGTGTGTGTGTGTGTGTGTGTGTGTGTGTGTGTGTGTGTGTGTGTGTGTGTGTGTGTGTGTGTGTGTGTGTGTGTGTGTGTGTGTGTGTGTGTGTGGTATTAACTACCAGTATGTAACGTAACGTAACAGTAAGTCTCTTTGAGTGTTTTATTTTTTTATTACCGCCTCGACTTGACTGCTTCTCATAAATACGGTAGCCGGCGCGATCGTGTCTGGAGTGGTCGCTCGTTCTCGTAACTGATTTGAAATTAATGCCTCTCTTCCTCGGCCGTTTCTCTCGCCTTCTTCCTCCCCGTCTTGGAATTCAGTGAGCACGCTGGAATCTGATTGCAGCCGCCGTTTCTGGATATAAACGCAGCAAACCACGTATAAAGCTAAATTAGTATTCAGTTTGCCGATATTGATGATATAGTAGTCATTCGTTTTTATTGCCACTCCAGTCGGCACTGATCGTTACCCTTCTGGCATTCATTTTACTATTAATCGACTGCATTCCCGTAGTATTTTAAAATTTGTATTATAAATTTTTATTCTTGGATTTATTCAGAATAATTACACTGCACAGTATTTTGCGATAGTCTACACCCGTGCCAACTGTAATATTTTAGTCAGTCAGTGACAGTATCAGGTACACCACTGGTGGATCCAGCAGGCAATTTGGGGGGGGGGGGATATGAAAAGTTGTACCATTCTTTAATGCCCATTATTCCTTTGTAAGTTACTCGTTGAGTTTCCTGCACGTCTTCCATGTAATATCTTCAAATAATTACAAACAGAATTATCACTGTTGCACACCACTATAGAAAAATTATTCTGATTAGCGCTTTCAAGCTTCTCAACTCATCGTCAGGTCGGAAATAACAACAACAGCATAAAACAAACTCTTCACACCCCTTACCAGCCCCACTGTCCACACACACCCCCGCAAACAAGCTATAAGTCAAATAGCCCTTCCCAACCTCCGAGCCCTGTCACCCCCGTCTGTACAGTTACGTATTTTTCTAGCACATTTCGCGCGCGTGTACATTCTTTTCAAAATCTAACGTTGTAAAGCCTTTCTCATTCACACTTTTGGGCCCGGTCACTCACCCTTATTTCAAAAACATCCATATATGGAAATGAATTCTTAATGTTATCTATCCGTCCTCTACCTTTTACTTCTTAATTATATTATAAAATATTTCTTCATTATCAAATTTTGTTGTAGTATTCATTAAATTGTCTAACTCTTTCTCTCTTTCTTTCAATATTTCTAACTCCTACCTAACCTTTCTTTCAACTGTGTTATTTACTACTTTTAAAATTTCATAGTCTTCCAGAGGATTAACAAACTTGTGGTTCTCTTCTATGAAATGTCTTGCATATAACGAATTCGTTGTTATATTACCTTCTCCACGTTTGTGATCAGACAACCTGCATACAAATTTCCGTCCTGTTTCACCTAGGTACACTTTGTTGCATTCTTTACATTTTAATTTATAAACTCCGCTTCTCTGTAATACTGGGATTTTTTTAAATATTTGTATTCCTTATCTTATCAAATACCTTTCACATACTACTCCGTATATCTACGGAGATCTCCGGATCTCCGTATATATATATATATATATATATATATATATATATATATCTATATTTTATATCTACTCCGTATTTATTAAAACATTTTATAATTTTTCTGGTATGTGATCCTATGTATGTCATTGACCCTGCATAATTCTTTTGTTTTAGTTCTGTTTTAGCTTTTTGTTGGGAAGGGAAGGGACATTTGACTTATAGCTTGTTTGCGGGGGTTGTATGGACAATGGGCCGGGTGGGAGTGTGAAGAGTTTGTTTTATTCTGTTGTTGTTATTTCCGATCTGACGATGTGCTGAGAAGCTTGAAAGCGCTAATCGGAATAATGTTTCTATAGTGGTGTGCAACACTGATAATTCTGTTTGTGATTATAACCACTAACACAACTTTCTTAATTAATCTTCAAATAATTACACTGCAAGTAGGTTTATTTTCACCTGACGCACATTTCACAGAAATTGTTCTGTATCTTCAGAGGTTTATTTCAATTGTAATTGAATGTTTCGCTTACATACAAATATAGTTAACGGATAATCGATTTGCTTCGATAAATATAAAACAAGACGATTTATTTAAAATCATACATTTATTAGAATAATAAAATAAATACTAAATATTAATAAATAGCTGACTGCAAAACATTAAAACAATCTAAAATAGAATCGAATTAAATCGAAGTAAGTACACGAGAATAAATGTAACATCAGTATGATTTTTTTTTCATTTATTAAAAACAGCTTCGTTTTGTACTTGCATGGCAATCGGCACATGCGCAGAATGAAGTGTTCAGCATCAAAAAGTGGCTTTGCACTCGTAATACTCGTAGTACACGTTTAATTGTTTATTCGTTAGTTGCGTAGGGGGGAACCGCGAGGCCGGGAGTGATCGGAACAGGTATTTCGTCTTTTCAGTTTTCAGTTATCGTCGAATAGGATACCCGTTCCACAAAAATAATCGTTACAAAATACCTGTTATAGGTATATCGCCTCACCTCTAAATCCAAGCTCTACTATGCTCCTGCGCGGTCGCGGTGTGGCAATTTAGCCGAGATCCTGCGTCGCGACTAACATGCTTGGCCAGTGTGACGATTTACCCATAGATCTAGATTATTGACACGATGTGGCAATTTACCCCAACGCGCATCCTTGGACCTAATATTTCTTTTGTCACGAGTAAACCTGCAACACTACATCAACGGCTTCATATTTTCGTGTGATCAAATTCATCATCATTACCACTCCTAGGACTAGGCCTTAGACCTATTCCGGAACCCATCTCCTTCTCCTTCTACCGACATCTCTCTTCCCAGTAGAGTGATAACCCAAGGCAGCCACAGGTAGACGGATATCAGGCATGGGATTCAAGTGTTCACACCATCTTCTGCTGATCTTCTGGTGGAATGATAGAATGTTTAATTCGCGTCTAATATCCTCGTTCCTTCCCCGATCCAAGAGAGAACAACCTTGCATCCCTCTTTGAAATTTCATTTCGGCTGCGTGAATCCTCTGCACGTCCCTTTTATCAAGAGTCCATGTCTCACTAACCTACAGGAATGTGGGGACAGCCACAGTTTATAAAATTTTATTCGGGTATCCTTCCGTGTTTTATTTTTCAGATACCTATGAATCGTTCCACAGACGCATGTAAATTTTGTTAGCTTACTATCCCAATCAATATCAGTTCCATATGAGATATTACAACCCAGGTAATTAAAATGACTAATATGATTCAAAATCTGATTTTATAGGATACCTGCTTTGAAATGCCATCGTTTTAAATTTTGTAGCAGAGATCTCTAGCCCATAGTCTTGTATGATGCTATTGAACGTAAATATCGCCCGCTATAACGGGTCTTCTGTATCATTACCTCAGAGAGCTCGTCAGCTGAGGTGAAAGCAACTCTCTAAAGGAAGACCAGCCCGAAATCAAAGTTCCTGGTCCTCCAGGTTAAGGGTTTTACAGCAGGCCAGTAACCTGCTTAAGTAAAAATATGTGTACCTACAGAACTCATACGAGCCTCGGCAAACGGATGGGAAATACGGCAAAACGACTTAAGCTAACGCAAAAGGGCAAATGTAAGTTTGACCAAACTTTATAGCTAAATTCTTGTTCTTAAACTGCAGTACACTTGTTTAATCGTTGGTGACTTTTATATGAACAATCCCTGAATAAATATTCTGATGTCATGTTGCGTAGGCTACGGTCTAATTAGTTTTTACTCAACCAGTAAACGTTGTGTCACATTCCTGGGATTGTTTTTGTAGCCTGGCCGCTTCTCCCTTCTATTTAGCCATTAATTACACTTCAAAGCAGATTATTCAATTCTCTGGCTTCCCATAATACGCCCGGGTTTTCTCCATTTTCCTTGTTTTCACTGCGGATGGAAATTATCTGTCGCAGAGTGTTCTGCGTAGGACTTCGCCGTAGTTGACCGCAGTGTTCATATTATTTCCGTTTCAGCCTTTTGTTATACACTAGTTTTACAATCATATCACACAGCAGGTACCGACAATATTTTCCTGGTATTCCGTGAACAAAGAGATTGTTACAAAGAGATCTGAGCCCTATGAATATGAGTGTCTAGGTTATTATATTCAAGAGCGGATTTATTTTCCGCGTTGAGGGATTTTTGAAAATCCAATATTTTAATCTTAGCTCGGACTAAATAAATTCTTCTTTCTGTTAATATGTAGGTCGATTAACAGATTAACGATTCTATCTGGCAAAATTAACGTAGGTCGATTCTTAAAAACATTAAAGAAAGTATAGAATTAAGCCCACTGTAGACATTTTTATGGTATTTGCAAAGAGCAGACTAATTTGTGCGGTATCCTAAGCAGGCCACCAAAATTTTGTAACACATGAATCACTGTCTATCTCGCTCATACTGGATTCTCACTCTCTCTCTCTCTCTCTCTCTCTCTCTCTCTCTGCTTCACTCATCCGCACGTGTATTTAAATTTTCCACGTCCACCACCAACTCTTTGTGAAACAAAAGAAAATACACAGTAAGAGATGAAGTAGATAATAAAGCTCTTTTTCAGATTGTCTAAGTTTTCTTAGAGGTAGTTGATAAGTGATTCGTAAATTATGAAAAGGTGTCATTATGAAAATTTTGTTGCATGATAATGCCCACCGAGATTTGGATTTAACCTTTTCTTCCAAAAATTAATTTCTAATTCCTGTAACATTAAATTATGGTAATTTGTAGAAACCGCTTAAGAGGGGTAACCGAAATCGGTAGAGTGAGAAATTATCGAGTAAAAAATAAGTGATTTATAAGTGCGGCCAACTATACAAAACAAAGGCAGCGAGGTTGGTGGGATCATGGGCATAGAATGAACGAAAACAGACAGACGAGGACATTATGGGAGGCCACAGCTGGAATAAACAGGAAGAGAAGAATACCAAGGGGGTCGTGGCAATACGGAGAGGACAAGATTTTAGAGATGGTGGGGGGGGGAATTGGAGTGAGATAAACATCGTCTTTGTTATGATCAATCCGAAAATTGATTGGGAGCAGTTCTCCACTCTTCAGTCTTCCGCCTTTGTTGCCATTTCTTCGTACCTATTGCATCTCACATCTTCCACAGTCTGTTCCATACATCGTAGTCGCGGTCTTCTCCAGATCTTGTACCATTCACATGACCCTGTGTTATTGTTTTTAGGGATATTAAATGGCTCATTAAGCTGGAGATCCTTCTGTTTACAATGGATTTCCACAGGCTTCCCTTCTCACACATTTTCCTGTAAAAATTCCATATCACTGATTCGTTTTTACAGTCTAGTCCTGCACCCTTCAAACCTCAAACATTTTGTCCCACATTACGTTGCCAAAAGCTTTTTCTGTATCTATAAATGCTCTGTGTATTGTTAGATTCCTGTCCGTTCGTTTCTTTATAATAACCTGATACCATTTTGGTCAAAGGGAATTTGATTAAACAATTTTTTTTTAATTGTAAAAATAAAGCTGTTAATTTTGTGACCACTGATACGTTTGTATCTCTGTGTAAACATTTCTAGGTAAAACGTTTGTCCTTTGCAAATATGACGCTCTTTAATAATGAACTAAAAATTGAAGTTTGATATTCGTCGTAGCACGAGTATCCGACATTGCCCTTCATTACAGACCCACAAACGAGAACTGGGCTCTCCACAAAGCGATGAGTGCTTTTCATTGTCGGTTTGTCTGTTAATATTATTTGTTTGTTCTGTTAATTATATTCGTTCTATTGTAAAGAAACAAACAAACAAACAAAATATTCTCTCTGAATTTACTTTCTATTTCCTGTCTGCCCATTTCAGGGTTTTACCGTTATATTTCATCATCACTATATAGATTTGTTTTATTGATTGTATGGAAATTATAAAATGATTGAAAGCGATTATCAGTCAAAGTCACGGCATAGAAAATAAACACACACACAGAGAAAAAATATTGTGTTTAGTCACGTGACCTTCATTGTGTGCACGTGGATAGCCTGTATTGTGTTCTTGTTTGATTGATGGGCTGTAACGGATAAAATAAATTAAAATCACACGTACAGTATATATTATTTAAATATTGGTTGTTGGCAGTGGATTGCGTTTACTTTTGCCTTTATCGTGTCACGTTTCATTAGGCCGAGACGAGACTAGTAAACAACTGCACGTTTTATGCGTATCATCCCTTGTATCAGATTATACGAGGGTCAGTTGAAACGTTCGCGGAGCGACATCTAGGCTATAGCTCAGTGGTAGAACTAAAATCTTTCGTGTGCTGCAAGACGTATATTTCGCGTGAACACCTGTTAATTTCCAGATATATCTGACAGTTTGATCACTTTTTACCAGCTGTTTTAAATTTTCCTGTCACACTGGTAAATTTACCTGTGTGCTGGTTGGCTGTTGTACAACCAGCACACAGGTACTCCACAAGATTGAAAATTGTGAAGGCTGATGATGGGAACACTAAGGGTCCCGAAACATGTTCCAAATAAGGGAAAAATAACATCTTGAGGTAAAGAAAATATAAACTTTAAATATATTATATACACCAAAAAATAGACTGTAGCAAAAAGTGTTTCAAAAAAAATATATATACACTTATATATATATATTGCAACGAATCACAGGATCATGATAAGCGGGGCAGCTCATATAATACACAGACTATGGACATTCATGTTTATATTGGTAGATGGTTAAATTTGGTTATGTTATCAGTTGTATTTAGTAAGGATAAGGGTTTAGTTTAGTAAAACTGTGCATTATTTATTTATTGTTATTCATGTACTGTGTTTGTGGAAATGTGCGCGCGTGCGTGAGTGGTAAACGTTTCCCGGGCTGTGCGTGAATTAATTATCGTTGTGTTTGACATTGAACTGAACATAGACATATGTATTGCTACAATCCCTGTATAATTCTGGCTATTATTTACGTTCACATATGATATTAGTAAAGTATGCAGTTATGCATGAGATAAGGGTATTCTGATTACCGCTATGCATGCTCTTACAAAGTAAATGCACTTTACAGCATGAAAAGTGCATGTCAAGGTGTACTAACCATGTGACTTGCTTCCACCAATAAAATGCTGGAAGGTGGTCGGAAATTTTCTTAAGCCTGTTGTTACACAAGCAGTTCTTCTCCGCCAGCTACCGCGAACGGGACGTGCAATCCTTGTCCAAGATTGTACCGCTTGCAAGGAGTTGTAAAGACTATTCGGTGATAGTGACGCGTGAAGACTCAGAACTGTGTGTGTTAGTACACCTGCACACAGTATTGTTATTAACGCATTGTGCATAATTACGAGAGTTATTCTCTACCCGCTATCACGATCGGGTCACGCAGTTCTTGTACAAGATTCTGTCGCTTGCAAGAATCTGTAAAGACTATTCGGTGATAGTAACGCGTGTGACGCAGAACAGTTGAATATTAACTATTTACACACGGTATTATTATTAAAGTATTACGTGTGTAATAGGTGAGTGTAACTGTATCACTGTGTGAGATTTTCTGCAGTGTCAGTAAAAGTTAATAGATACGCGATAGTAAGTTGTTTAATCAAGAAGTGTCCGTGTTAGTGCAAGATTTCCGCATAGGGTGGTCTGCTGATCGCGGTAGACTTGTGATTCGCGTGAACACTTGAGTCCGGAGTGGTATAAGTTCAATATATCGTTATTAGATTAAACTCACTGTCACCTGAGATACTTGTTGGTCATAAACTGTATATTAATTTAACGAGTAGTAAGATGCATAGTACCGTTGTGTGTGCGAAGCGTCAGATCCATCGTGGGAATTACAGGACACCAGCCCAGCTGTTACAGGACACCAGCCCAGCTGTTACAGGACACCAGCCCAGCTGTCACAGGACACCAGCCCAGCTGTAAGCGTTTCAGGGTGAACGTCTGTCATTTATAAGCCACACCTGACGACCCAACTACACAGCAAAGACCTGCCGTTCTCTTCAGCAACATCATCGTGGGAATCTTCTTTATGTAACGTATCACGTCATGTGTATGAACAGTATTTAACATTTAAAAAAGAAAGACTCTATATCAAACACTACATTCTGTACATATCAAATATACCATATAAACAATTACTTATGTCTTGTGTAATAAATAATCTTAAACCCTCCAATATAGACTTTTAATTTAAGATACACATACTATCATATCCTATGCGCCAATAGTTTAGTAATTTGTGTTGTCGCAATATATATATATATATATATATATATATATATATATATATATATAAGAGAATTGATTGTGCACACGCATTTTCGATTTTTCCGCCTAAACAAGAAAATGACGGTGTATTCGGAAATAAGTAGAACACATGTAGAAATTGGTTAGTGTATCATTGAAAATATTGTGAGTAATATATTAATAAAATATAGAACTGTCTTTTGGTTATAGGTTTTTTATGGCCAAGAATAACTCTATGTTTAGTTGGTTGTGTTTCGTAGGACAGGCATTTTTTGTCATCCACTGTGCAAAGTAACTACCTTTATAGTTGTGAGGTTTTGTGATTTGTCTGTGACCAATGTAAGTGTTTCGATACCTAATTTTAAGTTGCAATACTGGTTAATTATGGTACAATATTTAAGCCCTATAGCTGGTAGACTCTGTATTTGAAACCGTGTAATAAAACTTTGTTAACATTCCGTGCTGCACGTGGAATCACACTTTAACCACGTTTCAATCAGTCGCTAGTATAATTTTGTCGGTAGCAGCACTTGTCAACATTTAGCCTTCAGTTGACATCGCTGTGAATAAAACAAAACATTTGAACAAGTTCGTCATCTCTGTGAACAATTATTATTCTTTGTTAAATTGTTGTGCACAACGACTTCGCAATAACCTTATTAAAATTATTTGCATTCATGTTTGTTGAATTGTTTCGTTGTTTTATTTACTAATTATAAAACAAGTTTGTCGGATAAATGCAAGACAACTTCAGCATTTAATAAATGTAACCAACGTAGTAGTAGTAGTAGCAGTAGTGGAATTATGTTGGATTTGAATATTCTGAACTCGAGGAAACAGATAAGGAAGTATGACTTTGTTCGTTAGGAAATAACCATTTATATAGTACTGCAAGGACACGAACGATCGTAATACATCGGATTTTAAATAAGTTTTGTGTAGGAACAGATATTAAATGAGGTTGAAGTAAGTGCATAAATTAAATCACATTAGCGTGTTTCATGTTATCCTAGATTCAGTAATCCCCCCGTTATAACGGACTAAGAGGGGCTCTGAGGAGTCCGTTATATTGAGATACTGTGGTAACTTTATATAGCATGTAGGCCTTATAATATGTAAATGACTCATTTCAACTACGTGGATAAACATAGAAACTGTTTATTTAACTGTGTTAAAAAAAAATAAATAAATAAAAAAAAAGTTATATCTTACACAAATACTGTATACATAATTGTAATAAAACTTATTCCATTGTAAATAACAGTTTATATTTTATGGAAAGTATTCATAATTGTAGTAAAAACTTTGTCCAATGTCTGCCTTCTTCGAAAACAAGATAGCTGCGTGTCAGAATCCCTTTCCATATTTACTAGCTTAAAAAAATTACTGATTTTTGTTCGAGATTGATTTGAGTTAATTTCTTTAAACAATAACTCACGAAGTTGTCGCAGTGATCATAATGAAATATGTTTTCATTTATTGATTACTGCTGAACATACTCGGTGAAGTGGTCTTTTACTTCTCTCACGTAATCCAGCGTTGCTAAGCGTCATTTCTGAGCCTGACTGTCTTTGATTTTTCAACGCTCCATGATTCTAAGAGCTGTCCGTTATAAGCGGGGAATTACTGTAGTTTGTTCTTTCTTTCCTTTGAATCTTTTTCAACTTTCTTTCATCGAAACGAGCCACAACCACAGTTACCGGACGTCAGTCTCAAAGCTTTGTATAGGGATAACAAGTACGCTTATGGACAATGTGACTGTCGCGTGACACCGCTTGTCGTCACGTGACCGTTCGTCAGTTCTCGTAAATGTAACCATGCGGATAGCCGTGAAGACCATATCGAACCGAAAAAAACTGAGACTCTAACCCGTTGTCTCGTACATGTCCCTCTGTAATAACCGCTGAACCTGAATCGAAAAATCTATTTATTACTTCGCACAAGTAAAGCAGACTTATTATTGAAAAATAGTTCAAACAAATCAACCACTGATATGGACATCGGAATAAAGTTGATGAATTAAGTAATTTTTGTTATCTGGGAAGTAAAGTGACAGGCGGGTCATCCGTGCTAGGACTAAGTGAGTTATCTGTGGGCGAGTTATCCGTAGTAGTGTAGGCTAAGTGAGTTTTATTCTGGGAGAGGAAAATGTTAAAAACTTGGAGTAAAGAAAGAAATCTTTTTCTAATATGGAGTTCGTCAATTTATCGGAACGAGAGCTAAACATTGAGGACCAGGAGGAGTCGTGGAATTACTAATAATGATGTTATCGAATATTGTTGAGAATTAAATCGATTGAGAAATTGGAAAATAAAAAGGTCCTGAAGAAAATGTCAGCGCTAAGCGCGTTACCAGTGAGCTTTACTCCCCTCGAACACTTTGTAACGTTTTGTCTTTTGTTTCTTGCGTTCGCTACCGTTGCACGTTCAGGCTAGGGCGAGTTGGTGGCCAGGACATTGAGGCCTCAACAGGTTGACGTCGTGGAGAATTGCGGCTCCAATGATCGCCGTCACGCGGTGGAATCCGGTCCCGCCGGATCCCGTTTATTAATATTATTAATATTCGAAAATAACTTCCGATTCTTTCTCACAAAACGTATTTTGAGATACAACAAAATTATGGAGAAAAATCTCTTAGAAGAGCTGTATGGGATATGTTGAGACACAAAGGATTGTTTCCCATATAGATTGAAGGACATTAGAGTAAGACGAGTTTCAATTGTATAAAAAATTTCGCTGCAGATATGGGATGTGGTACGTAAAAAGTAATGCGAAGAGTAAAGATATTAGGAGAGTGTAGACGAGACTGAATTAGGTATAAACTGGTGAAGAGACAGTTGAAGATAGATGTAAGTCTAAAATGTATGTATTCAAAGTAATGACGCAATATCCTCGGACAAAAATGACATAAAAATTGCATATTCAACAGATGAATAAGTCTGTTCGATAGGTACTGTATGTCATACACACAGTCCATCAAATATAACAGAACACGGGGGACATAAACGAGGTATCGCTCTCTGTTTTTAGAACACCTTCCTGGTATTTCATTTTAGTCTACAAAAAAAAGAGTGTAAAGAGAAACATCAAACAAAATTTATCTCCCCCGGTGATGAAAATTAGTCGGTCCATTGCTGCGTCCTAGTTTATAAATACAATACAATAGTAACGAACCTGCATTTTGTGCACACATGTTTGAAATGTGATTGGAAGGCTGTGCGGAGCTGCAGCAGCTGTTCAGCGTGTGACAGCTGCATTATGGATTGGAACTTATTTTTGGCTTATCTCTCATTATTTAGTTTGTGTGTGTACTTCAGCAAAAGAAGACTTATGGAGTCGACATCTTCATTTCCTTCCCCTCGTTCAACACATCATGTATTTATTGCTATCCGGTAACGACAACAACTGTTTCTTAATTATAAATGCCGGTGACGAAGCTTTTATAACGGCGTCCAGATAGTTTAATAGCTATTTTTTTTTTCATGTAACGAAGTACAGTATTTAGTTATTTGTTCCAATTTGTTTTAGTTTTTGAAATAGCTGAAACGTTGGCATTTCATACTGCTGCTGGAACTGTACCATTTTTTTTATTGTTTTGTTTTGGGTTTGTACTGTCGGATCTGACATCCTCTCGTATATTAGTTTTCTGTTTCTTAATTTCTTGACATCACTATTATGTTCGTGTACACGGTCGGATCCACGAGAGAGATACCTTATCCTAAGATTTTAAAAAGACACTTTCCACAGTCTAGTTGAGGGAAATACAGTAATGATGGTTGATGCCAACTCTTTATTCTAACTAGACAACGAGACGCAAAACACCTGGTGAAATGTAAACAAGCTATGGCTGTAACGATCGTCGTAATGGTGCAGAGACAAGTGTATATTAAGTGGAAAGAATATAAACGACACAGCCTACGAGGGTCAGTTGAAAAGTTCGCGGAGCGACGTCTGTAGCTCAGTGGTAGAACTAAAATCTTCCGTGTGCTGCAAGACGTATATTTTTGCAAGTCAATTTATTCACTTTTTACCAGCTGTTTGAAATTTTCCTGTCACGCATGTTTTAAAATCAAACATCGTGTTGTGATAAGTTCTCTGTTAAAATCATTTTAGCTCCATTGGAAAATCAAAACAAAATTGTAAATGTGTTAGGAGATGCTGCGCCTTTAATAAGCAACGGTAAGTGGGGCACACTCGAGTTTAAATGTGGTCGTAGAAGCACTGAAGACTATCCCAGCAACAGTCTGTTTATGGTGCAACTGGACATCCAAATAGTGCAACAGAAAGTGGCATTATTAAAAAAAATTGTATAGGGTGTTGGAAGGCAACACATTGAGGACTGGATGACGTTGCTGAAATCATAGGCATCTCATATGAGCGCGTGCGTCATACTTTAACTCAAGAACTTGGTGTGCAAAAGCGTTGTGCAAGATGGCTGCCGCATCTG
Organism: Magicicada septendecula; assembly: GCA_034769895.1. Classification (NCBI taxonomy): domain Eukaryota; kingdom Metazoa; phylum Arthropoda; class Insecta; order Hemiptera; family Cicadidae; genus Magicicada; species Magicicada septendecula. The sequence continues at coordinate 54,899,008 of CM068373.1, forward strand.
TAGTTGTTGCATTTTTTGGCGCCCAGTGCGACCACGTTTAAACTCAAGTGCCTACTTACAAACCGATGGTTTTGAAGTCGCAGCATCTCCTGACATATTTACAATTCCGTTTTGAATTTCCGTTGGCGCTAAACAATTTTTAACAAACACTCACGATTTTGTCCGTTTTTCAAAACACGCATCACACGTCTTCTTTAAACAGCTTCTAAACAACGAGTAAATTGATAGACCGATTTGGAAATTAACAGGAGTTCACATAAAACACAAATCTTGCAGTACACGAAAGATATTAGTTTTACCGCTAAGCTACATTTGTCGCTCCGCTAACTTTTCAACTGACCCTCGTATATACAAGGTACACGGATAAGATATCTCAGATATGCGAAAGAGCGTGTGGAGACAATGGGGGGGGGGGCTTAAAACAATCTCATAAAAACAGAATTCTGAATTTTCTCTGAAACATCGAGGAGTCAAAATGGATGGACCGTATAAACAGAAAAAAAGGGGGAGGCCCCTAAACAAATTTTAAATTATAAGGCTAAACGGAGAAGTGGTACAACAGAGCTGCCTTAAGTCTTCCGAGAGATGGGTTGTAGGTGAAGACTGAATAGGTGGCAACACCTTATCCTGGAGAGAAGAAGAAGAAAATATTTTTTAGTTGACATTTTTGAGTGAACTATAAACCAGTCTAGTGGACAGTTTAAAATAAAATTTCCACCCGATAGTCCTTTTTTTTGTAATTAAATTTCCACCCGAGTTCTGGCAATTCTCTTATATTGGACATCCCTCATCGGTGGTAAAATCTCACTGGATACTCGTGTCCAACTCAGTTCGAACAAAAAGGTGTATAATAACGTGCAGCCTAAAATTTGCGAACTGGTTTCGATTATAATGTCTGTGCTGGGCTGAGTTCGTACACATATAGGCCTATATTTTAAGACAAGAACGATTTTAAGACTGTACAAGTTCAAGCATAATTGATACTTCGAGCAGGGAAGTGTGTTCTGATTAAAACGTAAAAATGATTAAAATATTTCATCATTATCATCATCACTCCCAAGATTAGACCTTAGACCTGTTCGGGAACCCATCTCCTCCCCGGTCTACCGACATCTCTCTTCCCAGTGAGTGATAACCCAAGCCAGCCACAGGTAGACGGATATCAGGCATGCGATTCAAGTGTTTACACCATCTCCTTCTGTGGTCTTCAATCTTCTGGTGCAATGATACAATCGCTTCTAATATCCTCGTTCCGTCTCCGATACAAGAGAAAACAACCTTGCGTCCTTTTAGAAATTTCATTTCGGCTGCGTGAATCCTGTGCACGTCCCTTTTACCAAGAGTCCATGTCTCACTAGCATACAGGAATGTGGGTACAGCCACAGTTTTGTAAAATTTCATTCGGGTATCCTTCCTTGTTTTATTTTCAGGTACCTATGAATCGTTCCACAGATGCGTCTAAATTTTGTTAGCTTACTATCGCAACCAATATCAGGTCCATATGAGATATTACAACCCAGGTAATTAAAATGACTAACCTGATCCAAAATCTGATTATTCACGACTATCTTAGTTCTTATAGTATACCTGCTCTGAAATGCCATCGTTTTAGATTTTGTAGCAGAGATCTGTAGCCCATAGTCTTGTATGATGCTATTGAACGTAAATATCGCCCTTTGTAACTGGTTTGGTACTGGTCATTTTCAGTATCATTGTCATCTGCATAAAGCAATACATTCTCATGAATATTTCGCTGAAGTGATATACCTGAGTCAGCTTTAGCTGTCCATCGCCGAAATAATTAAAATACTTTCTATCCATAATCCAAGTTAAAAAGCATATCGTTCTGAACAGACGTTTACCATTATTTTAAAAATATTATCTTAATAATCGCATTACCATTCAGAACAGCTTCAATGAAACAACTAAAAACGCTTTTGTTGAAATTCACTAGAGTGTTGTGTAGAGTTTGCAGAAACAAAGAAAGCAGTACCGGCCTCGACGTTCTCGGCGCGTGAGTCAAATCCGCGGTCCAGCTGGCAGTGAACAATGAATGAGTACAATTATTATTACATCATAATAATCTAATGACCTTATCTCTTTGCGCCCAGCGCAGTAGCTCGGAATATTCTTTTTGTAATTTACAACTTACAAAGAGAATGAGAGGGTGAAGGGAAGCATACCAGATTGTTTATTGATTGCTAGTTGAAAGCATAAAACAACACTGAATTAAACGAATTTATCGGTAATCGTTCGCTCGCAAATAATAACTACAGTGTGAAAAACTGGATGTAACAGTATAGTAAGATTTCAAACTATACCTAACGTATATATCGTATATAGTCTATTGGTATTTTCGGTTTGCCAAATAAAGACGAAAATTACAACAGACTAAGAGAATTTTATAACATAAATTCCCGAAAATTATCAACAGACATAAGAAAATTTTATAACATAAATTCCTTATAGCAATTTTAGAGTCCTATAAGGAATGGTGTATAGGAATAGGCTTATTTAGTGCAAATAAAATAAAAGACACAAAATGTTTGTTAACAGAGTCGAGCAACTGAAGAAAGGCCTGGACCTGCTGAAAATAAAATGAAGATAGAATATCCAAAAGTTCATGTCTTAGGCTCTTTCCTGTGTGATAAGGAAAGATGGCAGGTGGAGTATGTTTGTAATTGGGAATTAGGCGTTTCTATTTCTACAATTTTTAAACTGTTTATGTGCATTTCGTTCGGAACTGTCTATGAACTCTGTTAAAGTTGTGACTCATTGCAGAGCTATTAGGCCGTGGTCTCATGCTGTTAGATTGAACAAACGTTTCGGCCCCACCTTCTCCATTGTAACGATTGAAAATGTTATCTTTACAGCACCACTGTGGAAACTGGTGAACACCGTACCAAAAGGTGAACCTTTTCATAAGTTACACTGAAGATGGCCTCCAGTGGTGGAGCTGAAACGTCTGTTCAATTTAACAGCATTAGACCACGGCCTAATAGCTCTGCAATGAGTCATAGCTTTAACAGAGTTCATAGACAGTTCCGAACGAAATGCACATAAACAGTTTAAAAATTGTTGAAATAGAAACGCCTAATTCCCAATTACAAACATACACAACCTGCCATCCTTCCTGATCACACAATAGTTTAAGATCCCTAACTTCTTACCAAGTCTGTAGACCTCTTCTTTGTGTCCCCCGCCTACCTTGACACCTCTCTGTCGCCTCCTTCCAGCTTTCGCGACCTGCGTTACTCGTCCCTGTCTTGGCCGCCCTGATAAAGAAATAAACACTAATAAATGGCGCCTCCATCAGCCTCTTCCTTCACCTACATGGCTACAAACTACACTGACACACAAATACACCCACATGCACTACTCTACCTCCAGAGTGCCTCTACCTTCTCAATGGCGTGCGTCTGCTCACATCGTAGCATCTGGCTGAAGGGGGCTTGCCCCAGATTTAGCCCGAGGCTTGTCCTTCAGGACAAGTCTCAAACGACACGAAAAAAAAAGGAAAAGAAAATATGCTTTCTGTGTGTGGGGGGGGGATTCTCGCATTCTGTAAAATGTTTTAAATATTAAGTAAAAGAATTTACAAAATATGAGTAAAATGGGGGGGGAAACGTGTATTGGCAACCTATCAAATTCGTTTACAATGAATTGCGAATGCTATTTTTGATAATTACATATTTTCTGTGTGTGTGCCTATTGTGTCTGCTGACTCATTGAAATCATTGTATTTACTGAGACATCATATTCTGTATGCGGGTGTGTAAGCTTCTTCTCCGTAAGTAAACCAACCGATCGGCGGGGGTTCATTGTGTGAGTTTTCCGTATAGCTAAGCGACAGCAGCGACAAACTTACTTAAAGTAACACAAAGTTTGTCTGCAACCGACATGTCGCGCCCATTTACAAGTGACCCACATAATCCCGAACCCCGTACTGCGGTACGGTATACCGAGAAACTTCCGTACACTGACAATGAGAGCGTCTCTCTTGGTTTTATTTGGAATCGATTTGTTATTGTCCCCGTGGTAGCAACCACTATTTGTCGTACTGACCCGTTCATTTGTCTTCCTTCGCACAAGACAATCTGTGCAAAAGGTCGTTGCACAGTTTTGTTTGAATACTGTATCATACGAAAAGCGAAGATGTATGCGTGGAATATCGTACACACTGAAATTCCCAAAATGTCTCAAGTATTCCAGTTATTACATCTTAAACATTGTCCATTGTTGTTACAATTTTGCTATATGTACTCCGAATGTCTGATTTGGTGGAACCTTCTCCAAGCTGGTTAAATTTTTTTTCAGTTGCCCGCGAATTGTGTATGCATCCTAAACCTCTAATGGTTGGGATGCCGAGATGAATCAACATAAAGTAGCGCACAGGAAATAGCAGCCTAAAAATATTTACTCTATATATAAACACCTTGTCCGAACAGAATGGGCTTGTTTATGTTGTTTTATAGAACTGGAAGTCATCGTAATGAAACAGTGACCGAGAAAATAATTATATTCCAGTAATAATATTTCCAACAAAAAGCAATCATGCGGATGGAGAAAATGAAAAAGAAACGAACAAATTCAAGTCTCTTGGTTTACGATTGTGTCTATATATAAGGTTGTGTCTCACAGGTAAGGTTGGGACAGATTAGTATGTCATATGTACGCTTTTACAACATTTGCATGTCGAAATCTAATTACGAACTTGAACTATAAACGACGTGTAGCTGTAGTCTAATGATGGAAGACGTCTAAGGATAGTAGAGAGAAGATAAATGTCACAACAAAGGGAAACACTGACGATTGAAAAGGTACAAATCAAGGGAGCCGAAATTATTCGTTTATTCATTAAAGATAATCAGAGGAAGAAGGTGCTTTCCGGATGTCGAAACGTTTACGCCGACCGGAAGTAGGCAACGGAATGACTCAGGGGATGTTGATGACTGTATAACGGAAACACAGTGGACAAAATAAATTAACGGCTTATGAATTCATACGGAAACCACTCCTGTATGAAGGAAACAAAATGTATTGTGTCGTCTGTAAGTTGGTAGAGGACCTCACGCCTGTCGTTACTTCTGGTACGGCATTTCTGAGTGCGTGCTGTCGAGATCCCTTTTCCCTGTTGCTGTGTAAGAGGTGAATTCTCACAGTAAGCAACCCAAGGAGTGCAACGAAAATTGTCATTCTTCTTCTTCTTCTTCTTCCTCTTCCTCCTCCTCCTCTCTCCTCCTCCTCCTCTTCTTCTTCTTCTCCTCCTCCTCCTTTTTCTTCTTCTTCTCCTGCTACTCCCCCTCCACTCCTCCTCCTCCTCCTCCTCCTCCTCCTCCTCCTCCTCCTCCTCCTCCTCCTCCTCCTTCTTCATCTTACCTTACGATCCGTTGCGCACTCCTTGATCTGACCATCTCTTCCTTGGTCTTCCAATATTCCGCCGTCCTTTCGCATTATGAGCCAAAATTTGTCCTGTTTTCATGCATTCTTTCAACACGGTCTGTCCATTCCTGTCTGTATTGCTTTATCCTTTCGCTTTTGGTTATATATTCCAAGGATGTTCCTTATATCATAATTTCTTAGCCGGTCCCTGCGTTATAATGCTAGTACTGATCGTAAAAATCTCATTTCACTAGTCTGTATCCGGTCTTTGCTTTCAGTGTCCAAGTCTTACTGCCATAAAGGCCGCATGACACTTTCATCACTATAAAATTTTAAAAGAGTATCTCTTCTGAAACTTTAGAAACTCTTATGAAGAGTATTATTTGAAACTTTATAAAATAGTGGAATTAACCCCATATACGTAGGAAGCGTATATAACATCTGCAAAAACGTTCAAGCCAGAGTGAAAATAGGACGAGAAGTGTCCGAGTCGTTTAATATTAGTAAGGGACTGAAACAAGGATGTTGTTTGTCTCCCACTTTATTTAAAGTATATATACAAGGAGCACTGGAGACATGGAAAAACAAGTGCAGCAGATTGGGTACAGAATTAGAAGAGAAGTGTTTATACACTCTTTTATTCACAGATGATCAAATGGTGATAGTCAATGATGAAGAAGATATCACTTATATGATGAGAAAATAGTAGAAGAGTACGATCGATGGGGATGAAACATAAACTTAAAAAAAAACAGAGTACTTAGCCACAGGAAGTCGAACATCAGATCTTCAGTTATCAGACCAAAATGGGGCTACCGACAAAGATCAATATTTATAAAGCCATTGTTGAACCAATTGCCACCTATGAGTCAGAATGTTGAACAATCAACGAAAAGAACCGCAGGAAGATTGAAGCTGTAGAAATGGATTATCTTAGACCAGCTTCCCGAGTTTCTCGTCTGGAACGTGTAAGGAATGACGTAATAAGGGAAAGAACAAATAGAAAAGAAACTGTAATAGAAGATATAAAACGTAAACAGCTTTCCTGGTATGGTATGGACATCTAATGAGAATGAGTGAAGAAAGAATATCTGTGAGTGTGTTCAAATACAGACCTAACAACTGAAGAAAAAGAGGCAGACCTAGATTAAAATGGATAGAAGGGATCGAAAGGAGTATGGAAGAAATAAACTGAAGAATGAAGATACACAGAATAAGTTGATATGGAAACTGAGATGCGGGATGCGGCAGTAGCTGTGGGATCCCCGCCAAAAAATTTCTCTTCTGACCATACATGTCTTTCTTCTCTCATATTTTGAAGATCTGCGGGTCATTTCTGTCACCTATCTTCCAGTCAGAATGATTTTGGTGACTTGATTTGAACAAAGTCATTAATATCACTTCGCTTTCAGTTCTATGGGGTGTTTTAACAGCTGACTGTCCGCTTCGCCGCCAAGGCAATCACTTCTAAAAAAATTGCTTCTGTGCAGTAACTATGAGTTGGCCATAGTTTTAGAAATGTTTGAAAAGCAAACTCTTTAGTCGTAACACACAAATAAAAATATATATAAGACACTTATCAGACCGGTTGTTACTTGCGGAGGCGAGACATGGACACTGATAAAAAAGGAACAAGAAACGCAAAGAAGGTTGGAAAGAGAGATCATAAGATGTGCTCATGCCCGGTTAAAGAAGATGACGAATGGAGAATAAAAATTACCAGAAGATAGATGAGCTATTGAATCATGAATACATTGTAAGATTCATAAAGGCTCAGCGAATACAATGGCTTGGTCACCTAGAGCGGATAGATGATCAGCGTATCCCAGAGAAAATCCTGAGAGCGGAAGTCTATAAAAGCAGAAAAAGGGGCTGACCTAGGATAAGATGGTTGAATATGATGTGCCGGTAGATCTCAGAAGAATGGATGTGATTGGTTACACTAAGATGGCAATGGACAGGAGAGATTGGATTTATTGGCCTGTAGTGCTAAAGAAGATATATGTGCATGTGTTTACTTACATAAGAGGATCAGTATGTCTTTTAACTTTTGTGTTGGAGAACCACTCGTATTAACGTAAATCAAAAACTACAATAAAAATATTTTTTTACATTTTGTCGGTTTACACTAAGTTAACATTCCTAAAATATGAATTATTAAGATGCCCAATTTAGTAGTTAAATTTTAATGCTTAAAAAAAATCAAATGGCTTTGCTATAAAAACAATTTAATTGTCATCAAGTGAAGGATTTATTAAAAGAAAAAAAAACTTTTTTAGAGACATCGTAAGTTAAGTTTAAATACCCCCCCCCAAACTTGTAAAGACATCGTAAGTTAAGTTTACATACTTTTTCCCCAAAAAACTTGTAGAGAAATCGTAAGTTAAGTTTAAATACTTTTTTCCCGGTACGCACTTCTATGTTTTCAGAGAGACCAATATAACGACTGTTCTCCATTATTAAAGTAATTCATCTCTAGGTCTTAGTAAAAGTTTTACCTGTTTTGACACAAGATTTAATTTTGATACACCGTTCGCTAAAGTCGGTCATGTCATAAATCTAAAACTCACGCGCGCGCGCGCGCTGACACTCACCGATGACTATCAGTCATCTGTCACTTAGTCACTCAAGCTGACACTGATCGATGACTAACACTGATGGCCTGACGAGTGACAGGGTTTTTGCTTCTCATCAAGACCAGCAAAACAGTTTCGGAAAATTCACAAATTTCCGTCCACCACAATGTGACGGTCAAACATCATTATGTCACTGAATTGGTTGATCCAGTAGCGGCTGGAATTATGATTCCAGCGCTTTGCTCTACCACCAGTATAGAAAAACTAAACTATAAAATAATATAAACGCAAACTTTAAGCGGTTAAAAGTGTCATCAATTTCAACGGAGTTCGTATCAGATTCTACGCGGTAACGTTCGCGTACAATTCCAATGTGGCGCGCAGGCCGGTGGTTGTACGCCGCTTGCAACTTCAACAGTAAATGGCAGAGCTTACTACACAGATATATGAGAGAACGTGCATTAATCTTCACAATTGCCCTATGTTTCATATATGAGCTTGGTGGATACAAAGCCTCCACAACGCTCCACTAGTAGCGTTGTAGCGAATCCTTAATTGTGTCATGAAATCAGCACAACCTTCTAGAATACAATAAAATCCAAGAAATCTTCGAGCCCAAAATAAAACCCACATAAACCGTCACACGCCGATTCCTTGACGTCATTACGACGCTTCCTGCTCGTCCCTGGCTGCCTGAATCTTATAGTTTGGCACTTAACCCCCCTTCACCTTCCCCAATAGGCTGTTCCACTACGTCACACACAGCTACAATATACTTAGTTTTCTTTTTTGGTGTCTCCACCCTCTCATCAGCCGGTCTGCTCTGGCGTGCGTCTCCATAAATCCTTACCAAATGGCTGAAAGGAGCTTGCCCCAGAACAGCATGAGACTGGTCCTAACCGACCAGCCTCGAACAACTAAAAAAAGCGCAGGCTTCTTGATTTGTAAGTTGTAAGGTTTAGTGTTTACATTGGTTCAAGACAAATGGTTTTCCGTTGTTTTAGGATAAAAAATGATAGTAATAACTGTATTGTATCACTGTAATGATAGTTTAACGTCTTTTAACTCCTCTCCTATCCAGTAAACGAACTACTGCAACCACCAAAATTTGGATCCATCTGCCGCCAATTGATTGTCATCATAATCATCGCCACTCCTAGGACTAGCCCTTAGACCTGTTCCGGAACCCATCTCCTCCTCGGTCTACCAACATCTCTCTTGCCTATGGTGATAACCGAAGGGAGCCACCAGGGGCGTATATTCTAGGCTAGCTGCGAAGCCCAAAGATTAAAGCACAAAACAATCTATTAGGAATTTGCATAAAATTGTTCATTTTATCGAAGTCAGACGTGTTTCCCTCACGTGTTTACTTCTGTTTCATAGTAACGTAATTACTAATTACAGACAATTCAACTTCGCATATAACGGCGCCTGAATCGCTGCAACTTGCTTTACTCAGGCTTCGCAAGTAACTTGCGAAGCCTTTTCTCGTCACGATTCAATGGCGTTGCTATGACAACGGCGAGGGACTTGGTGGGGGCAATGACGTTTATCGTAGGCTAGGCTTCGCTCCTTGGAGAGCTAGCCAACAGTGTGAGACAGTAGGCCGTGTGGCACGCAAAGCAGTGGTTTATTTTAAAATTAGTTATAATTTTGTGAATGATATTTTGTGCTGTGCGGTTTGAATAATAAATTAAGATGAGTGATATAGTTAATAAACTATTGACAAAGACACAATTTGCTCAGCTTCCGTATGAGGATAAGCTTCAAATTGTAAAGACAGGTAGGCCTCAGCCATCCCTTCTAGTACTTAAAAGTGAACATAAAGAAAAGAACAGAGCGTATACTAGACGTTTTATTGAGGCCAACTACAAAAAATACCCTTGGTTAACTGGATCGAGTACAGCTAATAAATTGTACTGCTGGGCGTGTTTGCTTTTTTGCACCGATACAAGTCCTTGGAATAAGAGAGGATTTAATAATTTAAATTATTTGGTAAAGGCTTGTGATAAACATCAAAAATCACTTAGTCATATACGAGTATTCAATACGTTACAGACATTCGGTTTTCAAAGAATCGATCATTCCCTTAATTTATAGAAGAAGATTGCTGCCAGTCTACATAATGAAAAAGTAAAGGAAAATAGAATTATTTTAAGAAGACTGATTGACGCAGTAACATTCCTAGGGAAGCAAGAATGTCCATTTAGGGACCACAATGAGTCTAGCGATTCAACAATAAAGGCATGTACATAGAACTTGTGGAATTTTTGTCAACATATGAGCAAACAATAGCGAACCATTTAAAAACCGCAACAATTTTTAGAGGAACGTCACCGGTAACACAAAATGATTTAATTGACGCAGTAGGTAGCGTAATTATAGACAAAATCAAATCAGAAATATCTAATGCAACATTCGTTGCAATATTACTTGACGAGACAACTGACGTAACCAATAAAAGTCAATTATCAACAGTTTTACGATTTGTCGATAATGAAGGAAACTGTCAGGAACGATTTTTGCACTTCACTGACGTCAGTTTAGACCGAACTGCACAAGGAGTGTTCCAACATGTCACCAAGGTTGTGGATGATTTAGAATGTTCAAAAAAACTTATAGCCCAAACTTTCGATGGAGAGCTGTTATGGCCGGTCATGTGTCTGGACTTCAAACCTTGGTGAAAAATAAGTACCCATCAGCAACTTTTATTCATTGCTGTAGTCACAGGCTGAATTTTGTTTTGTCAAAGTCTACAAATTTTGTAGCAAAATGTAAACGGTTTTTCATCACTTTATCAGGAATACCTAGCTTTTTTCACGTTCTACAGTCCGCACAACTACTCTAAAAAACTTTATGGAGAAGAAACTACCGAGAGTGGCACCAACAAGGTGGAATTTCTCATCAAGGCTTGTAAATACTGTCAAAGAATATAGAAGGCCTCTTATCATGTTCTTTTCATCAATAGAAGATGAACCCGGTGACTGGACAGGTGAAGAAGTGAATACTACTTCAGGCTTTGTTTGTTTTTTACGTAAATTCGACACTAGATTTCTTCTTCTTAATTTCAGCAAAATATTTGCAATTTCTGACGTTCTGTTTGACATAATGCAAAAAAAATGTTTGGACATTTCTTACTGCATGAATAAAGTCAATGATTTATATGATACTCTGCAGAAAATTAGAGATGAGGATTTTGATCTTGTATGGACAGAAGCTACAAGTAATTCTGAATATGAAGATAAAGAATATGAACCAAGACACAAAAGACAGAGAAATGATGACCGTTCCAAGTGGCAGCGTATTTTTAACGAAATTCTGGACACAGTGATGTCCCAGATAAAATTCAGGTTTGAGTCCCAAAAGGATCTTAAATTCCTGTCTTTATTGGATTCAAACAATTTTGATACATTTTGTAAAAGTTTCCCACAAAATCTGATGACAGAACTTAAAGAACCATATAGTTCATACTTTGACATTGTTCGCCTCAAAAATGAACTAATGTGCTTTATACTCTAGATGAGTATAAGAAAAATCAGTGAATGAGATTACTATTAATATGAAACTCAATAATTTGGACATAGTGTTTAGTGAAGTGTACAAACTAGCAGAATTAACATTGACATTTCCATCTACAACTGCAACTGTTGAAAGAAGTTTCTCCGCTCTAAAGAGGATTAAGACTTACCTCAGAGCCACACAAGGACAAGTCCGGTTAAGCAACTTGGCTATTATATCTATTGAGAAAAACATTCTTCTTAATATGAAAAAGTGTCAGAAGAAACATTTTATGAAAGTGTAATCCTGAAATTCACACAAAAGGAGAGAAGAATGGAGTTCTTGTTCAAATAAATCTACACAGAGCCGTCGTCGAAGTCAGACGTGTTTCCCTCACGTGTTTACTTCTGTTTCGTAGTAGCGACTTGTAAACAAATACGGACATAGTTTAAACCCACGCGGTTTAACTCTATTTACGTTAATGCTGGGACTGTATTGTGTATTGTGGCTGTGTGGATTGTTGACATCACTGACCAGGTATTTAACTTTCGTTGTTTTTCCTCATATTTCTATATCATATTTTGTTTTCATAAGCTCACTGTGTTTCTAATGGAAGTACTCTATGCACCCTATGTGCTATATTATTATGTATTATATATTCATATCTATCTTTTACACCTATCTATACAATGTATACTCTGTCATTACCAATAGGAACTATTTAATTGATGGTTTAAACTAACAGATAAGTCAAACTTTCTTCAGTATAATTATATATTATTCCTCATGATGTAATGATATAGTTCTTGCTTTTTGTAATCTTTTGTTTGTTTCACTACCGCCGTCCGGCCCTAGTGGCTTCGCTGGAACAAATGTATGCTATAAATAAATAAATAAATGAAGTATTGAAGTTCTTTGCTTGCTTTTGTCTTTCTAATGATGCCATTTCATAATTATTGTTGAAGTATCAGTCATTATTATATAAGTTAGAATGCATTGACACGGTGTCACAAAATCACATCACTTCAAAAAGCTTGAAATGTGAACGAGGGGGACCCCCTCCAGTGCATTTTCTTCAATTCTAAGGTGAGCTAGCCCAGGTTTGAACTCAGCATACGCCACTGGCAGCCACAGGTATACGGATATCATACATGCGGTTTAAGTGCTCACACCTCGTTCTGTGGTCTTCAATCTTCTGGTGCAATGATACAATGTTTAAATCGCGTCTAGTATCCTCTAAATTTGATTTCAATGTGTATAATTAACATTAATCACACGGTATTACGTTGTTACGAGTGGACTAATTAATCTGGTCGTTGTTTCAGATGTGTTAGCGGCTGCTCCAGAGTTCGCCAGGTACTCTGTGTTCAAGCCGAAAATCTACCACGGCCGAGAGAAGCGAGAGATCTCGTCGACTCGTCAGGACAGGGTAAGTGAGCATGGACTTCTTCTTCTTATTACTGTACACTAATGGGGGGGGGGGTCGTTCGTGAACGACCTAGCGAAAAAAGGAACTATTCAGTTAAGTCAACTACTGACTACAGTCGTTTGCGCCGCTGGACAGTAGTTCGGAGTTCGCGTTAGCCACGCTCCTGTCGGCCACTTATAACACTAAACGACCGTAGTTCGTTGTTAGTTCAGTCGTTCGCATGCAGTAGGTCGTTCACGAATGAGTAAGGAATGTTAGAACTGAGTGCTTCTGCCCGCTGTCTGTCCTGTGTTAATTATAATTTTACCGTTCTTGATTGCAGTTTATTTTTGTAGTTTTTATAGTAGTACAAACTCCATATATTTATGTTTATAATTATTTTGTTGTATTGTTAAATAATTAATTTATACTGTAAATATAATTCTTTTTTAAGACAACGATTTGTAAACGTAAATGTCTATCAGTCCCGATGAATCGGAAGGGGTGAGAGATTAGGCTGTTTGAAAACGTTTTTTTTGTATAATCACACTTCAGTGGTCACTGACTACGAAACCTTCTGCACTGAAGATGGCCGTCACATGCACGTCCGAAACGTTTGCATCAAACGACCTTACAGCGTGGCAAGCCGTAGTTCTCATGACATTGAAGCCGGCCGTGAAAGCCTCAAACAGAAGATGTCAGTTTTTGTTATTTTGATATCTAAGCTTTAAAAATTTTAGAAAAAGATGAGTCCGACCGATTGACCTAGTTCATTGTGTTAGTTCTCTGGTATGAACGACCTAGCTATGGTAAGTTCGTTTGGATGAACTAGTTTGCCCGTCTCTACTGTACACGGCTCGGCGATATAGAAACTGAGGTTTAGTCGTTTCGGTGAGTCGCCAGCCACGCGTGTAAACCGTCATATCCGGGAGGGGGTTAAGGAATAAAGACAAGGGAAGAAATGACTCTGTGTTGAAACAGAGCGAGTCCCAACCTAGACCCACAATAGAACAAAAGGGGCAGAGACAGGTAGATGCAACTTCCGTCGGTAGTCGGTAGTACATTATTTAGTATGGTATATGAAGCATTGTTTGTATGCGTAGGTACAGTTAGCTAGGCGTAAAAGTTAAGTTGTGCGCTCGGTCGGTAAAGTTAAGGCGGTTTATTGTATTACATTTGCATAAAGTAGTTAAGTCGTTTGTCGTGTGCGACGCGATATAAGCAGAAACAACAGCCTCGACAGATTGTGACGCAGATGGAGAGAGAGAGAGAGAGAGAGAGAGAGAGAGAGAGAGAGAGAGAGAGAGAGAGAACTTCTCTTTTTGAGAAAATGCTAAACGGTAAGCTTGTTACCTACGACTAGTAGTATGGTGTTCTCGTATTCAAATGAAACAGCATGTGATGTGTTCCCCGTGGCGTACGTGTGTCATGTGTACAGCGAGAAGGAGGGAAACCTCTCTCTAGAGACTTGTCGGCAGCAGCGAGCTTTGTGGCTTAATGACGTTTGCCGACCGAATTCACGTGGAACACAATGTGTGTCTGTGTCTGTGTGTAAGTTAAATATTGATGTGCTGCAAGTTCTCCTTAAAACGTCGTCACAGTCGATTCTGTAATTCCGTTTTGCATGTACACGCGCGTGCGCGTGCGAGAGAGAGACTGTGTGTGCGCGCCCGCGCGCAAACTGGTATAACGATTGTGGTACGAAGGCTTACACGGCCGAAGTCATTTTGATTAAAATTACTTCCCAGGCTGTTTGGTCGTGGTCCAAAGTTAATGACAAAACCAGACGTTTCGCCAGTGCCACCGATCGCCGTCTCGAGTAACGCTAACGTGAGATGACTTTCGTTAGGAGCACAGTCACAGGTTACTTCCACTGAATATGGCGGTCGGTGGCATTTGGCGAAACGTTTGGTTTTGTCATAAACGTTGGACCACGACCAAACAGCCCGGGAAGTAATTTTAATCAAATGCTATAATGATTGAGTGGATTCATGAATGAAAAACATGTCAGCTTGTTTATCAGACCGATAGATGTATTTGCCTTTACAGTCACGACGTTACTTGAATATTATAAAAAAATAAAAGAAAAACTACTGAGAGTGATGGCGAACGTCCGATTTTGTGAATACATAACCTACTTGGGAGGGTCAGTTGAAAAGTTCGCGGAGCGACATCAATAACTTAGCGGTTGAACAAAAGTTTGAGTGTATCGTAAGATTTCGTTTGAACACCTGTTAATTTCCAAATCTGTTTGTCAATTTATTCGTTGTTTACTAGCTGTTTGATATTTACGTGTCATGCGTGTTTTGACAAATGAACAAAACCACGAATTCTTTTATAAAAAGGGTCTAGCACCAATGGAACTTCACAACAAAATGACAAATGTGTTAGGAAATGTTGCAAAACAATAGCTCGTGTGTGGGCATTCGAGTTTAAATGTAGTCGTACGAGCACTTAAGATGAATCCCGCGTGGTCGCCCCAAAAGTGCAACAACTCCAAATGCGGTACCCAGGTTGAACAAAGATTTTTCACACCAAGTTCTCGAGTTAAAATACGATACACGTGCTAATGTGAAATACCTACGAGATACCAGGATGTCATCCTCTCTCAATCGCCGGTCTCCCAACACTGCGTACGATGGTAGTCCACTGCGGGGATCATCGTCAATGCTCGTACGATCATGTTTAACCCGAGAACCCACTTACAAACTATTGTTTTTGAAGATGCAGCGTCACCTTACCTTCTCGATTGTGAATTTCCGTTGGTGTTAGACTGTTTTTAACGAAGAATTCAATCACAATGTTAACCTTAAAAATCTCGCTATAATAATTATGAGTGTATAATTCTTTATACTCTATTCTTGTTTAATTACTATTCTCGTCTTCATAACAACCGAATCTTGTTTTGGAGTTAGTAAAATATCACACATTGTTTAACGAGGACAGACTATTTCATTTCAGTGACTTCTTACATTAAACCTATAGGCCTACGTTTATTACGAGATTTCTCACAACGATGTTGGTTTCAATATAAATTTTTGTTAAAAGAATATCCTAGTTTAAAACGTGGAAAGAGCGAGTTTTAGTTATTAGGTTCATTTGGAAATTGTATAATAGCACAGCTAAGCGGCCGATAAAGGCGGGGGGGGGACGTCCCGTTGGTGTAGTTATCTCAGGGGCGGTGTTTGTAAGTGAGCGCGCAAGCCGAACAACCCCTTTT
This sequence comes from Magicicada septendecula, assembly GCA_034769895.1. Lineage (NCBI taxonomy): Eukaryota > Metazoa > Arthropoda > Insecta > Hemiptera > Cicadidae > Magicicada > Magicicada septendecula. The sequence goes on from CM068373.1 coordinate 54,915,092, forward strand.
TAAAATCACAAAAGGGTGCAATAAAAAGTTCACACAACAACGATAAAGGTCAATCTTGTGTGTCGCTTTAACGGTGACGTTAATTCCGTTAATGCGCGCCTTTGGGCGTTTGTCGAGCAGCAACTTAAGGCGTAAGCGTCGAGATGCTCCCTGCGCGCGCGCGGTACCGGCTAATTATTTCAGACCAGCCTCTCTCGAGCGTGTGGTGGGTGGAGTGAGGCGACAGTTTACTGTTACTAGTTGTGTGACAACAATACACTTGGCAGCCCCTGCGGAGTCATTTAACTTTTCTTATCACCAACGATTATTTGAACAAGGTCGTCGTACACGGGGGAAAATGAGAGATCATTGTAATCCCTTTCACGTTACAAATGTTTTGGGGGTGAGTAAAGAAGATAGATAGATACATTTAGATATGCCTACAAGTAGATTTAATACAATTTTATTATATTGATTAAAATAAATAAATATAATATTTGATCTTCATCTTTCTCAAAGATTAGACTGGACCAGTTTCGGCACCATTTCACTGTCACTGTGTCAACTTCTCGTTTACTACAATGCAATGGGATGATAATTAGTGATAGGCCTACACAATCCTATCGGTTTGTATTCAGATCGTCAATATGAGTCCGAAAACTATTTCACTATCTAGTTTCTCTATATTCTTGTTCCTTTTTTATCATCATTATCATCATCATCATCATCTTCACTACACGGCATAGATAGTCAAGGTGCTGCCTGTTCCGCCTTCAAAAATCCTCCAGCCATCTCGTCCTGGGTCTACCCACAGATTTATATTTCCAGGCTTGTTTGGCCAGTCTGGAATCTGACATTATTTCTAATGTTCTTTACACCGTTGTTTGTAATCTTTTAATTTTTCTTTTAACTTAAAACTTGTTACTCTTTCCATATGGCTTCATTCTTTATACGGTGAACTTCAGAACACCTTTTAAGAAGCCTTTTCCGAGACCTGTATTTGACTGTCTTGTTTATTCCTTGTTGTCCATAATTCACACCCATAGGACAGTACATGGACTACCGTAACTTTGTAGAACTTTAATTTTGTATCTCGACGTACCTTGTTTCTAAAAATACGGTTGAATTACTTTTGTTGCTACTCTATGGGGAAATAGTGTTACAGTGTTTCCGTTCTGGTGGAAAATTCTGAAAAGTGGAGGTTGCTGAGTTTGATATTGAACCACTCATATTTGCTCTGTAACAGAACTGTCTATCAAAGACTAAGGCGCATATCTGTAATGAACAGCCAATGTTGTGTGAGTAATCTCACCCGCTGTCAGTTTTGTAGGTCACACCGAGATTGTAGTCTATACATACAAACAAATACACACACAGGTAGCTGAAGCTGATGTCTTTGTTTCTCAATAAAAGGTGTTGTGTTGAAAAGCTTATTCCCTCGATACACGTTATCAGTTGTGCCAACGCCCCAGTGTACAGTAAAGTGCAATAACTTGTCAGCACGACGGTATGTCATACAGACAGAGTGCTGATAGGAGAAAAACATTTACCGAATACGTTATGTTTGCGCGCGCGCTCGTATGTTATAGAAAGATATTGTTACGTCGGTCTAGTGATCGTCATATTGTACAGTGGAAAAACAAAATACAGACACCAATTAAGTCACTAATCGCCAGCTTTAATTATCACAATTAAACAGTTTGTAATCAACAAGATTGTCTCTTACAACAAATCAAATAAAAATTGTTCACACGCAATAATAATGTCAGCGAGTCTCGCACAAATATAAAACACATAACACTTCGCCACAGTACTTAGGACCGCGCTGGAATAAATCGCTACTCAAACTAAGCGTCGCTGAACCCGACGCTGAGATTCCTGCATATTCCATAACACGTGTCTACTGGAAACACTAGAGCGTAATCGGTTGCGGCCTTGAACACAGCGCGCGCAGACCGGTGAAGTCTGGATCAGTCTCGGCTACGGACGCGTTACAAGTGTCACGTAATTGTCCTTCATCTCAAAGTAGCAGCATATGTACGCACACACACATTATAGCCGGGCTCCGCCGACAAACACGTAGCATGTTATGTAATGACGTGACAGTATTACGAGAGACACTGCAGTGCGGTAGACTCCAGGTATATGATGTATTACAAACAACGAATTTGAAATAAAGCGTTGATAGTTGATAGACGACGATAAAATAAAATGTACATATAAAAGAAGACGGCACGTGACTCTGTGCAAACAGTGTAAACAAACAATAAGCGACAGTCAGTATCAACACGCTGTTGAATTTTGTCAGCTACATTTAAACGATCATACGACACTATTTGCGTAAACGTTTTTTTTTCTGCAGAAAAATGGTTACTCTCAAGTAGTGGCACGATATAACCGATCTAGTAAAACGAGCTTTCGTGTAAAACATGCTAAACTTCTTCGATGATTACCGTATACAACTTTTAATAATGTTTTTGTAAGCCTACATCCAAGTGAGAACTGACAGCAAAACCTAAGTAATTTTTTCGTCTTATTTTTATTAGGAATCATATTCTGTGATTCTGAGAGCTAATCGTATAAACGTACAGTAAACATAATTGGAGACGAAGGTAAACGATAGTGTCATCTTGTTAAAGTTCCTGTACGTCTGTAGGCCATTTGTTTTTTGGGGTCTTTTGCGTTATACGACCACAAAGCATTGGCATTGGCATTTTGTTCATCTTTCATTAAACTGAGTATAGTTCTCAGAATTTGCTATCTCTGTTTACTGATTAGTTAAAATGATATTCTCTCATTTACAGACTGTCGTACACTATACAAGAATAATTATAAGTTATCTTATCGCTCCACCGTCTGTAGTCGTAGGTCATTCCTGTCTTGTCGGTGCGTTCAGTAAAATGTCTTGTACTAAATGAATTAGTGCGGGAAATAAGTAGTAATGAGAAGGGAGTGCAGTTTTTGAAGTCACTGGCGCTCACACTCAGAAGGTCGAGTCAATGTGGTCGTCAGCCAAGCGTCGAAATAGGAAAGCGGAACTCATAGGGAAATGTTAGACTCTTACCTGTGTGAGTTTATGTGGCGGAAGCGACATGCAGGCATTGACTTATTTGAACAAATTATACAAGACATCAAGGCCTTTTGGCCTCCTGAATTATAAACAATAACTTTCCAGTTCGTGAAATTAGGTTAGGTTAGGTTGAGTGTTTTTGGTGTATAAAATTTGTGTTTTTGATGAATAAAATATAAAACTACTTCAAGCAGATCTACATCATTATTTTGGTAAGTTTTCACTATTATGATATTGTTACAAAACAGAAAAGACCCGCTGACTGCCTTTACCATTACTCGCTTTTGTTTCTATAATCAACTCGTATAAATCACACACACACACACACACACACACACACACACACACACACACACACACACACACACACACACACACACACACACACACACACACACACACACACACACACACACACCACACACACACACACACACACACGAGCAGAGAGAGAGAGAGAGAGAGAGAGAGAAGAGGAGAGAGAGAGAGAGACGAGAGAGAGGAAGAGAGAGAGAATAGAGGAGAGAGGAGAGAGAGAGAGAGAGAGAGAGAGAGAAGAGAATCAAGAAGAGAAAGTGACGCGAGAGATTAGAAGAAGCAGAAGAGAGAAGAGAGAGAGAGAAAGAGAGAGAGAGAGGTCAGAGCAGATAAAGAAAGAGAGATAGCAAAAGTGCTGAGAGATAGATGACGAGAGGGGATTGGAGAGAGGGAGGAGAGAGGGGGATGCTAATGCCATGCTTGTGGTCGTATACGCAAAGACCCGTTTTTTGTTTCCATAGAGAGATTCCTTTTCAGAGGGTCTGTAGTTTTACTGGTACTATTGTTACTGTGTTAGTATGGTTTGCTAATAATATACTGTGGTACTTTGTAGGTTTTTGTTTTACCATTTATCACGTTTATGGAACATTAAAGCCTGAATGATGGTTTTGTGTGTGAACGAACTGTGGAGCGTCAACATTCTTCAGGGGTGTATTTACGGGGGAGGGAACGAACGGGACCGGACCGACTGTCTCTCACACGGTATTTCTTGTTAGCGAATAAAAAAAACACACTTAAACAAAATTTTCAATTAATTACACTGACGTATAATGTACGAACGCTCAGTCATACGCACACAAAATCGCAACTATACGGCGCGCGTGGCATCTGAGCGATTAGGAGACCCTTACTAACGCACATATACAAACGCTGCTGGCCCGCGCGCCTGGGGTATGAATCATCTACTAGGGGGTCCAGTACGTTACTGCTACTTTTATGATATGAATTTTTTAACAAATTAGCTTAGCACATTTGTAATCTCCATAAAATTTTAAAGAAAAGGACACCAAACACGACGTGCTTGTGGTATATTTTAGATGTACAGCTAAATATAATTTAATATTTATTTTGGCTTCAGAAATTAGTATTTTGCAAATGTTATTTGATTTGTAAAATACTCATATTTATCGCAATTATGTTGTTGTTTGGACTTACTTTTCTCACAATTTCACGGAGATTACAAAATTTATACTTTAATTTGGATTTTGTATTATAAGCTAAATTAAAAATGTTATAGTTTTAAATTGGACCGTATACTTATACCTGAACCGCCCGGGCCGGGTCTGTTTTGAGTGCGCGTGTGAGAGTAAGGGTCTTCTAATCCCGTAGGTGCCGTCCAATTTGTAACACGTATTAGAACAAGTGAACAATGTTTACAGAATCAGTAATACCTCACCAACACAAGCACGCAGTATCATTCAGTAGACCCGCCTTGCTCCTCAGACGTCTCGGTAGCAAAGCTGGTGCGCGTACAGTAGCTCTGGCACTTCTACGTGTGACCATTGTCGGTTACTTTTCGTGTTCACGGCGTGCTCCTGTTATTGAAAACGGTGTACGCAGCTGATCATCGGCTCTACAATGCCGAGGCGGCCCAAATCTATATCGTGACACACACAAAAAAGTCATTAACAAAAATTTGGCGCTATGCATTTCACATAGTTCACCTGGACGCCCCTTTTAGCTAGGTATGAACAAAGTGGCAAGCGTATAACTAAAACATGATACATCGCAATAACTAATGTACGGAACATACTGTACAATCATATCAAATGGCAGTCAGTTAATTGACCACAATGCAGTATACAATATTCTAATGTGATTTAACGTCATTAAATTTAAACGATATTCGCCTTTTACACTAAAGTATGTCTGTGATAATAATTGAAGTACATTATTACATTATTATTATTATTAGTTAATAACTAATTCTCTTATTAATTATTAATGTTCGATAAAGTATCTCGGCTATCCGTGCCACTTTTTAGCAGTTAGCTTCGTAGGCGTATATAAATAATATTATGTTGACAAATTCTGAAAGAAATGTTTGTCCCATTCATGAGTTATCAGCGGAATACAGACCTGTGTGAAAAAAGAAAAGAGGTTACCAGGTTACTACTCTGTGAAAACAAAACAGAATAGCAGTAGGTTCCTGCGTATTTCTTGAAATAGAATTTCCAGATCTCTTCTATACAACATGTCATGTTTACGTTTAAATTTTACACATTCGATTCGTAGATTCGTAGAGACGAAACAGCGAAAGTAGAGGACCTCCTCTATACAGAATTATACGCATGTAAAAAGTTTAACTTTAGTTAGATCCCGTTGCATGATTTTGTAATTTTATTAAAGATTTTTGACAGGAGGTTTCACATCCAGGAGTAGGATATTACGTAATATAGAGCCGTTTGGACCAGAGCTTCTACCTTCTCATGACCGTCGAGCGTGGTGAAGAGCCACACCCTTTTCGAGGTGGTCCTACATCAGAACAAGACGGATATAGACCAGAGAAGGTCGATAAAAAATCCAGCCGGCATAGGGTTGGTTGCCCTATACTGTGGTCTCAATCAGCAACTCACAATTCCAACAGTAGCCTCGGAAACCAGGGCAGATATAATGATAAAGACATTCCCAAATTACTTATGATCAAGATAGCGATGTAGAAAATAAAGTGACGAAGTTTACAAGAATGTGTTGAACGATTTGGAAAACGTTGGGAAAAATGTAGAAAAGAAACCCAAATAAAATTTTATAAGACAATGGTAATACCTACATTACTGTATGGTTCTGAAACTTGGGTCATAAAGAAAAAAAGATGAACAGAAGATACAAACAGCAGAAATGAAATTGTAGTTAGAAGGTGTAATAGACGAGATCATATAAAAAATGAAGAGATGAGAAATGGCTCAGATATTTTTGCAGTTAATGAAAGTATTAGAGAATACAGAAGATGATTACAACCCTAGAGGCAGAAGAAAAGTTGGTAGACGTAAGAAAAGGGGGACTGTGGAATAGAAACAGGCAGCTAAAGCCTAAAACCGTTAACAAGATAATGATGATAAAGATTTTTGAGCCACATCGTTGTAGCTTAACAGGAAAACAAGAGGCTGTGGTTGAAAAACGGGATAGAGAAGTTAAACAAAATGAGAAGGAACCTTATAAACAAGAAACAAGTAACTGTTATTAAACAAGAAGAAGTAAGAACTGTTATTTATATTTCGAATGTATTTTTCATCATTATCACCACACCAAGGACTAGGCATTAGACCTGTTCCGGAAGAGATCTCCTCCTCGGTCTACCGACATCTCTCTTCACAGTAGGGTGATAACCCAACGCAGCCACAGGTAGGCATGCGGTTCAAGTGTTAACACCATCTCCTTCTGCGGTCTTTAATCTTCTGGTGCAATGATACAATGTTTAAATCGCGTCTAATATCCCCGTTCCTTCTCCGATCCAACAGAGAACAACCTTGCGTCCCTCTTAGAAATTTCATTTCGGCTGCCCGAATTCTCTGCACGTCCCTTTTACCAAGAGTCCATGTCTCACTGACATACAGGAATGTGGGGACAGCCACAGATGTATAAAACTTCATTCGGGTATCCTTCCGGTTTTATGTGTCGGCCATCTAAGGACCACATACCAATTTCAATTCTTATTATTTGTTCTTTTCTTTTACTCAAACGTTCTTTTATATTTTCACTGTGTCTCTTCTTTCTGTCTTCAGTCCACTTTGAACCTGCGTTTTTCTCTCTCCTACCCTTGACTCATTCTATTTTTAACACTTTTGCCCTAAAAACTTCCCTTCCAATTGCTTCTTCTGTGTTTATATTATTGTTTTCTAAATCTTTTTAGAATTCTTGAATCCAACTTTATGTTGACTTCTTCCCCCACAGATATTTGAAGATCTGCTTTGTTAACCTATTGTCGTCCATTCTGTATAAATGTCCAAAAAATAATAGTCTTCTTTTTCTCATTGTTTCTGTTATATTTTCTATACTCTGTTATATTTCATCATTACTTCTTAATTTCCAACCTTCTGAAGATTTTCGTGGGCCTAATATTTTCCTAATAATTCGTCTTTCCAATATTTCTAGTTTTCTAAATTATAATTCAATGCTAGACATTCACTTGCATATAGGCATTCTGGCTTCACTACTGTACTGTAATGCCTTATTTTCGCATTCTTAGATATGCACTTTTTATTGTAAATATCTTTAGTTATACCACATGCTCTTTTCATTTTATGAATCCTTTCTTCTATACGAGATTTTTCTAAACCATTGTCTCTAATTATTTCCCCTAGATATTTAAATTTTCTAACTCTCTCTATTCGATGAATATGTGTTAGCAAGAATTTTGGCGCAATGTTCGTGAGAAATTTGTTTTTTTTCTGCAGAAATGCTTAAGCCTGCTCTAATGGCTGTGTCCTCTAAAAAATTAACTTGTGTTACTGCAGATGTCAAATGTTCAGAAAGTATAGCAAAGTCATCTGCGAATGCCAAACAGTTTATTTCAATACGTTTGTTCCTTCTTCCCAACATGATTGGTGATATTTTGCATTCCTTTAGTTTTTCATTCCAAACTCTCACTACTTTATCCAGGACCCAGTTGAAAAGAATTGGGGATATACCATCACCCTGTCTTACACCTGTATTTATTGTGAACGGTTGATATATTTCTCCCATGAATTTTATTTTTGAGACTATGTCCGTAAGGGCTTCACGGATTGGGTTTGCCAATTTAGAGCTATAGTTTCTCTATCAATAGAATCAAAAGCCTTTGTGAAATCAACAAATGTTACTACAATCTCCTTTGAATTCAGTAGCCTGTGACGGATTATTGACTTCAAAGTGAATATTTGTTCTGGACAAATATTTCGTGTTCTGTTTTTCGGAATGTATTTTCAGGAAATATATTTACATTTATTGTAAATATGTGTCAACTGTTTTTCTCCTGCATGGGTGGAGAAACAAGTACAACTCAAGTTATGTGCGAGATATACACAGTGCGCTCGCTATAGGTAGAAACAGTGTTTTCATGCCAAGAGAACATTATATGACGGAAATAAAATGATAAGTAGACCTCAGCAACGTTCGGGGTGTGCATACGACAGTAGTTCACGCAGAGTATTAAATTAATAGAACACAACAGACCGTCTGTACAGTGTTGCAGAAGTAATACAAAGAGTTCCGTGTCCTATATGCAGGGCTTGATTTTAGGGGGAAGGCGCCGGAACCTCTTGCACCCAAAAATAAATTACCGAAAAAAATATAAAAATAAAAACTTAATTATTACAAAAATTGTGATATTGTGGTCTACTTTTTAAATTGTGCCCCTCATCGGCTCCACTACAAAACTAAACGTTTGTCAAAATCAAACACCAGCACTGTCCTTTATCTTAAATACTATCATTCAAAAAATTCCCAATAACCTATGGAGAAAATGAAATAAAAAAGAAACTTGCTTCAAAATTAAAACTACATGAGAGGCAACTGATTGGGAGGTTCCGAGAATATGTGCATTCCAGAATTTTTCCGGAGAGCCTTTCTACCTTGAAATGTGCTATTGAATCAATAGCAATATCTTCAAGTGAATGTGAGAGGGCTGATTTCTGGCCATCATACAGCATTGGACACAAAGAGTAAGGAAATGTCAAGAAACTAACAACACGATTACATAACGATGAAACTATGGAAACTTTTTTAACACGTCCGAACCACCGAAACCATCACTTAGAGACTGATTGAGGCCCCGGGATGACGCCATCGTGACAGAGGTTTTCGATTGTCGTGCGGCTAACGTGACGATGAACCTCTTTAGAAACATCAGTAAACTTATTACCTTTTTAGATACAAGTTTATACGTATGTTACATATTTTATAAGGCTTTAAAAATGTAGACCTCCTTTGTAATAACCTGATGTAAACTTATACGCTAATATAATATATAAGTACGTATATTTGTGTCTGTACAACTTTTGAAATGATGCGTTCCGGCACCTATAATTTTAAAAGTTAACCACTGCCTATATGTATACGGCGTTAAAAAGACTGATCATAATGTAACACACGTTACACATTGGAAAGCACTGAAATTACAATTCTATCCAATCAGCGGCGAAACAAAAACTATATTGTTACGCCATCACAGAACGTTCTACACGTCTCTCGGGTATCCCAGCAGAGCCCAGCTGTAATGTTGTGTGCGTACGTGACACTTGACATGCGTCAACGAGGCTGTTCCAGACCATATCGGTCGACGCACTGTGTTCAAGGCCGCAATCAATTACGCTCTAGTGTTTTCTAGTATTGTTGACGCGTATTATGGATTATTCTGGAATCTCAGCAAGGTATAAATATAAGCATTCAGCTACACTTATAGTTTCAGTTTAAGTGGCGATTTATTCCGGTGAGTTTCGAATTTTTCTTCGGGCGATTACACAGTGCGTCTCAAGTGATGTATTAGTGAAAAGTGATTATAGTGCGGAATTCTTTATACTTGACATTCTTATTTATGTGAACAGATTAACTTGAATTATTGTACGAGTATAATCTTGTTGATTACAAACTGTTAATTGTGATAATTAAAGCTGGTGATTAGTGACTTCGTTGGTGTCTTGTATTTTGTATTCCACTGTACCATACCGTCGTAACAATGTAAACAGATCAGAAAATACAACGCAGTACAGATGCGTGCGCGGTTGGCGGACATTCAGTATAGAGTACATAAAGACTAGAAAATACAAATAACCGAAGACGGACCACCGGACGGAACAATTAAGAACAGAAACGCACAGGGTAAAAAAGCGATTTTAATGACGAACGGTAAAGTGCCAGATCTAAACATATCACCAAAAGGGAAGAATTTACACCAGTGCCAAAAGTATTATAACCTGTTTCAGTGACGTTTGGCAAATTAAATCTGGAATGATAAACATGTCTAAAGCCACTGAAATGGATTATTGGAGAGCCACAGGAAAATCAATAAAGGAAAAATTAACAAAATAAAAAGAATAAGAGAAACGTTGGAACTAGCAATGGCCGGCTCTAGTAGAAGGCCGGAAATTAAACGTGGGAACACTGGAACCAACCGATATTTAAGGCCGACTAGACAGTCTCTTAATTTATGTATTTCAATAATCAAATCGCGTCATTTTTAATTTCCAGTTAACCGCAGTTTTATCATTCTTCATTTTTGCAAATTAAAGGTTTGTTATGTAAAACACTGTTATATTATTTAAGAAATGTACTAATTAACTCATTCATATGATACGAATTCAATAATTCGAACAAAATTAGTTCATTAGGCCTAACACTAATTCACTATATTTTCTTCAACTTAAACGTATAGTACTAAGTGCGCACAGTCCTATAACTTAGATTTAGCTATAAATAGGCTTACTCGTAATTTTAGTAATGCTATGAAATTAAATCAAAATATAAGAAGTTTTATTTAGCTATTTTATTACACTATGCTTATAGGCCTCAGACGCAACGTTGCCACGTTTATTATTCCGGCCTTCTACTAGAGCCGGCCATGAACTAGCCCGTACAACAGTAGACGCCACTGAGATCCACATAATTAATACGGTACAGACAAGCACAAAACGGACACCCGGAAGAACATAACGGAAGTAGTCCTAGAAAACGCTGGAGAGAAGGAATCGATAAGGAAATACGAGGAATGGAATGACAGAAGGTCTGCTGTCGTAAACCAATACATATATACGACATAGATACAATACATAGATAATCGCACGTTTTGATTAACCAGTAGCCGAGTTCGTACGTGGTCCGGTATCATTTCAATAGAAATTCCGTGCGTGCGTGCGTGCTTGAGCGCACGCGCGTGTGTGATTTACAAAAGGCAATTAATCTTAAGAGAGTGTTGCCCTTTTCGCAAATCGTCAGCTGGTCGCGGGCTTTGGGACGGAGCAGCACTTGTATGCTAATGTACCGGAATTTTTATGAGCCTACACACATGATTTATCGTTTTGCGCGTTTTCCCAGTATAATGTACGACACCTGACAACACTGACGATTGCCCCCAACTGATGACAGACAACGTGTAATCCCTGCTTTTATTAATGCCTAATTCATGTAGATAACACGGCTGGAGAGCTGAAATAAAAACGAACCGTTCAGAATTCGTATTTTATGTGTGTGTAGGCCTAATGTTACAGTTTCACGATACATGTATTTAAAATAAAGCAGTTCATAATTATCAAATATAAATATACACACCGCAGAATAGCCTACTACAGAAAATATTTCGAGTTTTACTTCTGACGGAATTTTTAATGCAAATTTCATTTACAGAACACTAAACTATGAAAAACGTTACACAAAAAATAAAATATATATGCTCAAGTTTTTCTTGTTATTTTGTATTACTGTATTATTAATAAAAAAAAACTTTTAACAAGAATATATTTAGAACAATTGATTTAAAAATTTTGAATTTATTAATTATATCTTATGATGATAGTTGGATTACAATCGAAACATTTGTAATTTACAAAATAAAAAATGTATTCTTGTTAAAAGTTGTTTTAATTATTAATAATAAAATAAATAAAAAATAAAATATTTGGCAAAATTCAGTACAGTTTAAAACACTGTTGATATTATTCTCGGCAGGGCTATTAGGTCGTGCTCTACTACTGACATAGCTTACAGACACGGTGTTCGCCAGTGCACCTCAGTACTGAGGTGCAGATGCCATATCTTTACCTCGGTAGGCCTACTGGCGTAAATTTGCCAACACCTTGCCAATTACTCGATCGTTCTGATACACTGAAGATGGCCTCCAATAGTAGGGCCGAAACGTCTGTAGAGCACGACCTAATAGCCCTGCCGAGAATAATATCAACACATTCTTTACAGTTTAAAACGTTTCCATCTTCCGAAAGGACACAGAATTTTTAACGAAATATTATTTAATATATTTCTTTAATAATTTCTTTAATATTTCTTTCATATATTTCTAATAACAGCTACATTTATTTTTAGAATGTAAGAAGTGGATTAACAAATTAAACTTTACAGAGTGTGAAAATAGTCCAAACTCGTTCACAATTTACTGAACGATCGTATTTTTGTTTTTTATTACAAAAACTTATAAAGCTGTAATACCACCTTCACGGGAATCTCGTCAAATGTAATCAGTTTACAAAATCACTCTGCAGATTACACTAACACGCAGACAGCAGTCGTTTTGCATAAAATTCTAGCTAACATAAATAACACTTTAAAAATTACACTACTGGGGAAAACGTTAAATCGTGGACGTCGAAAGTCGCCATCGTTTCTTACTAATTTAAGTTTTTTTTTGTTTTTTTTTTTCAAGGTGCTTCGGGTCGATTTAATCCGCCGATTATGACAACTAGCATAGACCATCACAAAACGGATAATTACACACTGTCATAATATTAAATTATATCCAGCAGCGGAGGTTAGTAGTTTATCATGAAGGGCTGTGATTAAATTTCGGATTCAGAATTGAATGCGCGCGAACGCATACAGATGAAACACTTGTATGCTAATGTGCTGAATTTTTATGAGTCCGCGTCATGTAACGAGTGTTTCTGTTTTTCATTTTTGGAGGAGAGCTAATGTCAGACAGGAATCGACTCCATGGCTTCAGATTCGCGTGGCAACCATTTCCGTTCTACGTCCACAGCACCTTTGTCGTCGTCATCCTTTACGGCTTAGCCTGTTCCAGTCGGAATGGAAGTCATCCAACCATCGCTTACGGGGTCTTCCCACACTTCTCTTTCCCTTTGGATGATAGTCAAGGGGTCTTCTTGAAAATCTAGTTGGATCCATTCTCTCTACGTGTAACCGTCACTGACTTTTGTACCGGGAGATTTTCTCATTTAAGCTTCAGCTATGCCTAGCTTCATTCTTTTTATTATTCCGGCTGTACAATGTTTACCTCAGGATTTTGAAGTACGTGACTAGAAAATTGATACAGGAATATCAGAAATGGGGACTAAAGTTAAATATGAATAAAACTGAATACATGAGAATAGGTGACCTTCATCACGACATGATATTGGAGGAAGACATGGGGAAGATTTCATATACAGAGTAATACAAGTATTTAGGGGTGAAAATTACGGCCAGAGGGAAGCAAGACAAAGAAATTCAATGCAGAATTAATTTGGGAAAGATGGATATATCTATATTAAATGGAATCATGTGGGATAAGCAAATTACAGTAGAACTAAAAACCAAAATATTTTAAACCATTGTTAGAAGTATATGACTTACGGCTCAGAAGTTTGGACTACTAATTAACGGACAAGAACAAAATTAATGACAGCAGAGATGGACTTTTGGAGACGTTCGGCAAGAGTATCCAGACGTGAGAAAATTAGCTCCATTCTAATATGATAATTTCTGATGAGATCTCTCCTGGTACAACCCTTTACAGCCCTCAAGAACCTTTCTAGATAAACATATATATGAATTGCTTCGTTATCAATATAATTGGTCCGTCCCACACTTCTTTGTTGGTCTGAGAATTGGACTTTAACCAAAGGTCAGGCCAGTCGTATCCAAGCGGCTGAAATAAGATTTCTCAGCCACGTGGCAGGGCATAATCCTTGAAGATTATGATGAATATAATTACATAAGTGCTTTAATTTAATGTAAATATTATTGCACTGGCATTTTTAACCATGACAGGAATATAAAGGTACAGAAGGTAATTATGAAATTTTAAAAACAATATTTAAAGAATTATTTCTAAAAAGCAAAAAAACAGATTCTTTCTGATACTGGGGTAATTTAACAACTCTCGGCATACCTATACCTACGCGGTAGGTGCTTTCTCGCGCGCAAAATGCACCAATCAGGAATAAATACATCTGTCAGGAATGTTTTATGGTCGCATAGTATATGCCACTTGGGTGTTCTATGCAGCAAACGTTTGTTAATGAAAATTTTAATGCTTTAAATTAATATATTTAATACGGACTAAGAATGAAAAAATCACTACGTTCATATTCAAACATCGTTAATTCTAAGCGTTTTTCAACCAAATGAACATTTAACTAACACCAATAAGGAATAAATTTGTTCACATTATATAAAACCCAATATTGTGGAAAAGTTTTCCTGTTACAAACAACGTTGGTACGTCGTAGTTTAAAGAAGGATAAAATAATCGTCGTGGTGGATCGAAGTAATGGCAGGACGTGTACCGTCACGGTTAATGTATCGATTCCGCGAAACAGGAAGTACAGCTACAAACCTTACTCGACCTATTTTTCACTGCACACGTTTAACTGACTAAGCCGATTTGAGCGAAGCACACGAGTCCTCCAACGTGGGGGAGCAGGATCAATACGAACACAAGTGTACTCGAAAATTTATGAAGAGGTATTGTTTTTTTTATATTTATGACAAGGTACATATCGATTAGTGTAGGTTGCTCTGGGGTTTCTCCTACATTTCGGCTGTTACTAAGCTGTAGACCGGATCTAGCGGTCTGGGAAATAAACGCCTGTTAAATGTATTGTTTGGACATCGAAATCAGTTCTCTGCTTAAAAAACTTAAGTTCCTGTATAATTCGCAAAGGAGAACAGTTGTTCTCAACAGTTGCTTCTCAACGCATAGTCTAAGAAATTATGAAGTCCTACTTTTTCACTGGCAATCATTAGATTGTGCTCCCGTGTCATCCATAGTCTTCTTGGGTGCCTAACGGACCAAGGAGACGCACACGCTACTTACCACCCTATATTGTTGTTTGGATAGGATACGTACAGTCTAAAAGAGTTCTCTGCTGGATCCGTGTACAAGGTGGTGTCTGACCATTAGAACCGAAACCGATCCTGCTGAGATTAGTTTTGTCATCGTCATCATCATCTTCATGGATTACACCAAGGATGGTTTCTTCCGGTCTCAAACAGGCAAAGATTAGAGCTGGTCACTCCAGCGCTTCCTCGGACGTACCACACCTCTCCGTCCCTTTGGCTTATAGTTGCATACACAGTTGTTTGGGAATGCTGCAGTCATCCATTCGGCAAAGATGTTCCCACCAATTCAGCCGATACTGGGCGATCCTGTCGAGTATACTCATATATTCACTTCCTGCTGTATATCTGTGTTTCTTCTATGATCATGGAGAGTATACTCTGTCACGTGCCTGAGGAATTTCAACCGCTTGGATGCGACTGGCCTGGGCTTTCGTTAAAGTCCAATTCTCAGACCCATAAAGAAGTGTGGAAAGGGCCATCACCTTGTAGAATTTTAGGCGTGTTTCTTTACTTGCTGACTTAAGGGTTCGCCTGATGGTCCCGCACATAAGGTTGAACTAATTAACCACGTCGTTGCTTGTATTATAAGTCACACTGTAGCCCAGGTATTTAAAATTGCTGACTTGTTCCAGGACAGTACCATCTACAACAATTTTTGCCTGTGCGGCATCAGTTCCACAAAAAGCCATCACCTTGGTCTTAATATCTGTAATCCAGGGTCTTTTTTTTTCCGAGTCGGACAAAATAGCCTGATCGTCCGCAAACAGCATAGTGACAATTGTAGAGTGACCAGTCATAAAATGCTCTGGAGACACATTTCCAAGGTTGTACGACATTGTCATTACAGGGGTGCCCACAGGGGGGGATCATAGCGCAAGTTGCGCATTGAGAATTTTTGGGTGTATTTTAAGGATTTTGGGGGGGGGGGATTTTTTCAAGAATAAAATTTTAAGTGCAACATTGATGGAAATTTTTACCGTGTTTGTGCAACAAACTAAGCTATTAGTAAAAAACTAAAGCAATTGCATATCTTTATGATTGTTTTAACGAACTGGCGGCATAAATGTCTCTACCAGTACAACTAGTAGTAAATTTTGTTTTGTATTTGGAAAACTGACCCTGGCAGCCTGCCAGGGTTTTAAAATATATCTCTCAAATGTCTTTGCTTCTCATCCACACCCACACCAGTGTAGCGCCTTATCTTTTAAAACAATGATACAATTTAAAACAACTTAACAAGTGTAACAATTATCGTAACTGTAGTGTAGAATCTTGTTTTGTTTTTCATGACTTTTTTAACTAAAATAATTTGTATAGGCTTATTGAAAAACCCCGAGATTAGGTCTAAAATATACCTAAAACACGAGTTTTGAAGTCTTAATTTTCAAATTTTCCCCTTTTACTGGGGGGTATTCCATACTCCCCAGACCCCCCGGAACGGCTTGAGCCCTCTGGGTCATTATTAGCGGGGCTTTTCAATTGGGGGAGTGCTGAGACTTTTGGGGGGGATGGGCACCCCTGATGTCAATATATAAATTAAAGAGAGAAGCTGATAATGGACACCATTGTCGTACTCCACAATTGATCAAGCCAAATCTAGGAGCTGTTCTCGGTTTCCCTGTTCAAATTAAGATTTAATTCTCCACATAAAGACTCTGTATACCTCTAATTAGACGTTCTGGGATCCCTTTCCTTGCCATTATTGCCCATAGTTTGCTCCGATTCACTCTGTCAAACGCCTTCTCGAAGTCGATGAAAGCTATGTATGTGGGCAGCTGATACTCTATACGCTTTTCAATGAGCTGGGCTATTGTATATATACAATCTAAACATGATCTGCCCTTTCTGCAACCGTTCCGGGCCTCTGAAATCATAGTTTCCGTTATCGCATTCAGCCGTGTTCTTAATATAGATGCATATAATTTATATGAAGTATTAAGGTTGACTCCTCTGTAGTTACTTCAGTCATTACGATCAGTTTTCTTGAATATGGGAATTGCCTTTGAGTAGTTTTGTCGTTTTTAAAATACTGTAACAGTATCTTAAGTCGGGCGTATTAGTACAGTTGGTTGTTCGTATCGTACTGTTTTCTCATATATGTATTAATGTTTTGATGAGTTGTTGTGGCTGAAGTTACGCCGACATTGTGTGTGTGGTGGTATGAGTTTGTGTTCCCAAGTGTCTACAGACGCAACACGACAGAGCAACCCGGCCACACCACACTTATAACACTTGAGAAAGGAAGAAAAGTACTTGAAAGCCAGCGTCCTTATTTCGGAATTAATTAAATACTGACGACAAAACTCTCGACTGCGTGTGAAGTGAGTAAATTAAATTGATGAAAGCTTTTAAGATAAAATGAGGTTAATCAAAGATTAAGGTAGAACTTACTCTGCCTTCTTTAATAACATCACTCACTTCTTTTTCTTCTTCTAAGGGTTCTAATAACTCTAGGGTTTGAAAAGACTCTCTTTTTACCCCGTTACTATTCCTTTTTCTTGTTTCTCTTACTGCACCTTCGATCCGAGATTTTCTCGTACCATAAAATATTAAACTAAAGTCACCTAATTTCGCTCGACTTTTTTTTACGAGTTTTATAATTTTCTGCCAATAATGAATATAGCGTTAGAAAAGTGTGAGTTCAGAATAAAAATGTCAGAATTTCGCGTAATGCGTCCAAAAACGTGTTTAATAATTTTTTTACGTGAAAAAGTAATAAGTTGGTGCAATACAGCATTGTCATTTGTTGTATGAAAGCAGGACGTGTAAACTGTAAATCTTCCACCTATCATTTCACTCTTTTTCCTAATTTACTCTTCATTCCATATTGTTACGTAATACGAAACATTCTACAAGTTTCTCGAATATTCCAGCTGTAATGTGTGCGTGCGTACATAATGCTGCTACTTTGCGGCGAAAGACAATTACGCGTCAACTATCGAGTTTATACCAGACCATACCGGTCAGCCAGTGTGTTCAAGGACACTGTTTCTAGTGGATTCTCGAGAGCGCCTGTTTGTTTATCACGTCATCAAAAGTGACAGATTATTCTGGAAATCGCGGGGTATAAATACAGCCATTCAGCGACGGTCAAGTCAGTTATTGTCGGGCGATTACACAGTGAGTTTGAGTTGCGATTTATACGAGTGCGGTTCGTAATATTGTGGCGAAGTGTTGTGTGTTTTATATTTTGTGCGGATAATTGTAATACAGTTGTGCTTTATACTCGTTGACATTATTATTGCGTGTGAACAGTTTTTATTTGATTTGTTGTAAGAGACTATCTTGTTGATTACATACTATTTAATTGTGATAATTAAATCTGGTGATTAGTGACTTAATTGGTGACTTCTATTTTGTTTTCCACTGTATCATACGACAAACAGTTAGACCGTCGTAACAATTGTTTCCTCCCCCGTCTGTGTTGGTTTCGACCAGTAGTTGGGATAAACACTGTTCGTTAGTTAGTACGAAAGTTGAGATTATTTTTACGAATTACGAGTTACTACTGCCTCGGCCAAAAGCATGACAGTCGGAAGCCTTTGATGTAATAAAAATTCGGTACTTCCCGACACTGTGTCTGAACACCAATCTGGTTTCACAGTTGTTAGTAAGATAAGATTACCGTTTTGACGTGACGTTGCCACAGTCAGTATTCATCAACTGCAGCTTATCACCTTCATTGAAGCCTGCCCGTCGTGTTGTCGTCATTCTGGTGTCGCTGTAGCCGTTGTCGAATGACGTGCAAAAACATGTCAAAACCCTACTGTATCTATGAAAGATTATAATTAATTACGACTCTTATAATTTTAAGTAACTATAAATATAAATAATTAACAGTCGCTTTTACCGGCTATTCTCATGAGCTTTACCAGTTCAGTAATTTGGAAAAAGTTTCACCCTGGCCACGTTACGAACGTTAGCGGGGCTGCCACTTCTCTGCCTCTGAGCATGCAGTGATATCGAATACTGAGAAGGACCTTAAAAGGAAAGCTAGGCAAGAGAAGGACATTAAAAAGGGAAGGTAGACAAGAGAAGGACATAAACAAGGAAAGCTAGACAAGAGAAGGACATCAAAAAGGAAAGCTAGACAAGAGAAGGACATAAAAAAAGGAAAGCTAGAAAAGAGAAGGACATTAAAAAGGAAAGGTAGACAAGAGATGGACATCGAAAAGGAAAGCTAGACGTTTATCAAATTCTATAAAGCAATGGCAGTACCAGCACTGCTGTATGGATGCGAGACCTGGACTATAAGGAAGAAGGACTGGTGACATTTAAAGTAGCTGCAGAAATGACCTGTTTGAAGTCGGTAAAGGGGTATACGCGACTCGATCGTATAAGAAACGAGTATGTTAGACGAGAACTTGATTTAGTTTCCCTAAATGAACTAATTCAGAATTATAGAAATTGCTGGAAACAACATCTTAGAAATAATGGACTATACCCGCTTTCCGAAATTGGCTTGTGATTATAAGCCGGTAGGCAGGCCAGTCATAAGATGACGGGAGTCTTGAGGGCCGAACAGGAGAAATCCTATCCATGAAGTGGTGATGATGACGACGACAACTAGACTACCATCTAGAGTGCGTAGGCGATTAAAAATTTATAGAAGTCGCTGGAAACAAGATCTAGAAAGAATGGAAAATACCCCCTTTCCGAAATTGGCTTATGAGTATGAGCCGGTTGGCAGGCCAGTCATAAGATGACGGGAGTCATGAGGCCGGAACAGGAGAAATACTATCCATGAAGTGACGATCATGATGATGAACAGTCGCTGCAATTACGACGGATAACGGTCTAAATGATTGAGCTATCCGTATGCACTACGTTGTCTACTATATTTGCGTGTCCAATTTCAGTTTTCGATCCCGAAATCTATTGTCACAGAAAGGGTAATTACCAGTTCGTAAACGGCAATTTATCTGACAGGGTGTCAAATGAAAAGGGCAAAAACATACAGTTAACACTCGTTCATTATGGATGTGCACTCGGCTAATGGATCTCAGCCGTTATACTGTATTATGTAACACATAAACGCTCGCTACAAACTAACGATGACATTCGTTGTGACAAGAGATCGTATATTGTTCGTGACGCGTGTGCCTCGTACCGTGGCTTTATTGGCGTCGTTATTGCTACTCGAATGGTGATTACAGTAGGCTACATTTCGTTATTTCGTTTCTTCGATACGGTACGGTAAAACAACGCCGATTTACTATTTACGTTCAGCGACAACATAGTCTACGATCTTTTTTTGTCTACTTCTTCTCCATTTCAAGGAGGTTATATAAACACCTGTTCCGGCACCCATCTCATCCTCGGACGACCCACGTCTCTTCTACCAATGGCTTTACATAGTTCAGTCCAGCTTACGATCCTCTGTCACCTTTTCCAGTTCTTTGCCACTATTGTCTTCTGTAAATTTCAATAATTTCATTTATGTCATTTACTTCGAGTTCTGCTCTGATATCGTCATTCCTTGTTATATCTTGCAATGTATAGTTTAAAAGTATTTCGAAGAAACTGCATTTCAGCACTCTGATGAATCTAGCCGCTTTCCTTTATTGTCATGACCCACGCCTCACTCGCATAAATCAACGCGGGTATTGCAGTTGTCTTATAAAATGTAATCCTTGTGCTGTCTCTTGTTTTATTTTTAAGATTTCTACTAATCGTACCACAAATATTCCTAAATTTATTTATATTCAGATGATTAAATTCAAATTATTTACTAATTGTTGTATAAATGCAGTAATTTACACTGCGTATCACTGTCGTACGCTTTGTATTCTTCTTCCTGTCTCTTCAAGCATTAGGCCTGCTGACTGTTCTGCCTCCCTGGCCGTGGTACAATTTACGTTCCACCGCTGGCGGAGAGACATCAGCCTAGTAACCACGTGCGGGTTTGTGCCTTTACGCCTACTACTTATGTAGTCCCATTACCGCTGCACTATTTGTGCCCCCCCCACGAGGGGGGGGGTCTAGCGGTATGAAGGACGGGCCTATACCGCCATTCCCGGCGGTTCCGATCTCTGTCTTCCCCCATCTGACACCCCCCCCACTTCATTGAGGCCCGGGGTTTGAGCCGGTACTTCGGCTGTATCGGACACGACTGACACCGGGCTGAGGTCGGAACCCGCCATTGTCAATCGGCTCCAATCCAGCCGAAATACTGGTTCACCCCCCCGGCCCGCGATGAGACGGCGGGTGTCAGATGGGGGAAGACAGAGAGCGGAACCGCCGGGAATGGCGGTATAGGCCCGTCCTTCGTACCGCTAGACCCCCACCCTCGGAGGCCTTCTCTGTGACAGAATCTTTAGATTTCATAATGATGCTTCGACAAGTATCGAACAAAAAGGTATAGAAATGTAGCGTCTTCAAAGGGACATTGAGTCCGCCAGCTATATACTGTTCTAGCTGGATACCCGTGCTTCACTACGGTGATTATCAGAAAAAAACTGAATGTAAAATCAGAAAATAGAAATAGGTTATTTGTGAAGCTTAGTTACCGGTATTTTGAAACTAAGAGAAACTATTTAAGCTCTTTAAACTCGATCAATTTGAAGAGTTTCAAGCTTGAATATGATCAATTTGATCAAGCATGATCAATCAACTATTAAAGCTTGAAAATTAATGAGTTGTTAAAATGACGCTGTATTATTTAGTTAGAGAGGGTAAGCTAAGTTTCTGTTAGAGATTAAGACAGTAAGTCTGTAAGTCTAACAACAGTAAAATAGATGGGCTTAAGCCCTTTGATCCCACCAGCACTCCTGGTTTTTTGGTCTACGTAGCCAGGCTAATAACGCGCTTAACATATGCTTTCAGTAGCTCCCACAGATTAAGTGCTCAGGACCTCCCTGTAAACAACATTCCTGGTTTTGCTCTCTGGCTGGAGGATGACCAGGCTGTCAGGTGAAGTGACTCTGGGTGGAACTGGCCATGGGAGAAACAGTCACTCCTCAGATCCACACCAGCCACTATCAAACTCTGCCCCTGTGCCTTATGGCGTCGTGCAGGAAGGTTACAACTAAAAAAGCGGCATTACCAGTGGTTGCGGTTCTCGCGTTTTCTCGTGGATAGGCGTTAAAGCTTTCAAAACTCTTTCTTAGTGAGCACCCAGAAGCCAAGAGGAATATATGTGCCGAACTTAGAACTCAAAATAAACCCTCAACGCCACATAGCAAGGAATAGGGACAGGGTGAACTGTTTCGCGCCTCCTCATGGTTATAGGTTAGATGAAAAAATACTGTTTTAGTAACTTCCCAAAAGCTTAAAGGAACGTAAAAAATTATACATTAGACTTCCAGGAAGCGTACAGTTGAAAAAAAGCTGCTTTATCGGTGTCACGGTTTTTCGCGTCTTTTCGCGGTTAGGCGTTAAAGTTTTCAAAACCCATTCTTAGCGAGCACCTAGAAGCGAAGAGGAACATACGTGCCTGCCGAATTTCAAGTTTGTAAGCTTTATAGTTATGGAGATTTCGTGATGAGTGAGTGGTATTTGGCTTATATATATATATATATATATATATATATATATATATATTGTCACCGGACAAAAGGCTTGCCGCATGACAAATGGCGCCAATCGTACACTCTAGTTATTTTGGTGGCCCTAAAAAGGACCGAGTGGCGAGAACTGTGATGTTGGTCGTGCCGCGCTGAGGTGTTCGGCGGCTGCGCCCGCTGATCGTGGCATACTGCAGTCCTCCTCTTCTTTCGGCACCGGTTGTAGAGTCGGCTGCCGGCCCAGCGAAATCCATCGCTGGCGCGGAACGGGAGTGCGAAGACGCAAGAACGGCGGCGGTTCTATTCTTCGGCTGTTCCTTCCGGCTGACTCCGCCCCGATGTCGTCCGAGAGAGGAGAGGAGATGAAGTGCGTTCGATGGCGTGGCGATGAAGTGTGTGCAAAATTTTCTGCCGGCCCGGGTTTTATTGACTAACCGGGATCGCTGATTGGCTCGCTCCGAGCACGTTGTTGGATTGGCTCGCTGTGTCCACCGCTGGTACCGGAGAGCAGATGTTCGCATACCGCTGCCGTCACAACTCCACCGGGTCTTGAATGCTCTCCGGTAGCCAGCCTACTGCTCTTCTCCAGATATTGTGGAGGTGTCTGTTGGGCGCCATGTTGATTGGTGTGCCGGCTGGTAGCTCGCTGGCGTGGCTGGATCTTGCATCCGCAAGATGATCGTCGCCCCACGTTGGGCGCCACTTGTCACCGGACAAAAGGCTTGCCGCATGACAAATGGCGCCAATCGTACACTCTAGTTATTTTGGTGGCCCTAAAAAGGACCGAGTGGCGAGAACTGTGATGTTGGTCGTGCCGCGCTGAGGTGTTCGGCGGCTGCGCCCGCTGATCGTGGCATACTGCAGTCCTCCTCTTCTTTCGGCACCGGTTGTAGAGTCGGCTGCCGGCCCAGCGAAATCCATCGCTGGCGCGGAACGGGAGTGCGAAGACGCAAGAACGGCGGCGGTTCTATTCTTCGGCTGTTCCTTCCGGCTGACTCCGCCCCGATGTCGTTGCCAAGTTGCCAAGTTGAGTAGGGCACAGCACAGTGCGTGCCCCAGTGACGGCAGCGTCCGGGCGGGCCCGATGACTGCCTGTTGCTGCTGTAGTGCTTGGAGCGAGACTTGTCGCAGCGAGGATAGGTACCCCCTTTTTTATTTTGGCGGAGGTGAAGGAGATGGGCTGTGATTGGCTGAACCGCTGACGCGATCCACCAATGGCCTGAGAGGGAAGCCTACGCGAACGCTTAGCACGGATTGGCGGGATCTGTTCGCCCACAACGGGTCGATACACTTCCGCCAACCCGGTAAGAGTCCGGTAGACTGCCTTACGGCGATACCGAGGCAGGCGAGAGATTGGAGGGGCGAAGTTGCCGACTGAAGGTGGCGCTAGGCACACCTAAAGCCGGCACAACACTCGACCAATCTGGCGGCCTGCAACGGACCGGATTTGACTGGAAGGAAGGTGGTAAAATACGATTGGTCGGCGCGTGGACAGATGGTGAAGGGCAATTTTAGTATTTTAAAATTATGGTGGGTCGTCGAGCAGAGCTCGAGGGCGGCGGCGTTTGACTGGTGGTGGTCCATCATCGTTATCGAGGTGTTGGAGGTGAGGAAAATCAGAGATGGATGCTCGATGGAAGAGATTGAACGTAAGAGTTCGTGCAAATCCATCGAGCGACGGAATCTTCAGCCCTCGCCTGATAGCAGAATTTTTTACATACCAGGGAGAGCCGGAGATAAGGCGAAGGGTAAGGGCTTGGAAGGCTTCCATGCGTTTAACGACGTCGGGGGCGAGTTGGGTCCAAAATGCAGGCGCTGCGTACATCAGGACGGCTCGTAAAAAGAGCAGATAGATCGAGAGCTTCGTGCGCACTGGCAGTGGCCCTCGAGGCGATAAGAATGGGTATAGTTTGGCTTTGACGCCTCTGGCGCGCTGGAGCACAGTGGACACGTGAGCTCTGAAGCTTAGGCGTCGATCAAGAGTGACGCCCAAGTACTTCACAGTACGTTGCCAAGCGATTGGGCTCCCTTCAAGGGAGAGGGTCTGGCATCGGGAAGTGAGCTGACGGGAGAAGGCAATCGCCTCGGATTTCTCCGTATTGATCGCCACCCGCCATTTCCTTAGCCAGGCCGGAAGTAATGCGAGCTGGCGCTGCACCACGTCAGTCGCAAAACGAAGGTTTGCAGAGCTGGCGTGGTACATCGCATCGTCCGCATAGAGAGAGAGCGTGACTCCAGGCAAAACTGGCAGGTCGTTCGTGTACACAAGGTACAGAACGGGGCCGAGGACAGATCCTTGAGGGACGCCAGCGGCGACGGGGCGGACAGAAGAGTACGTCCCGTCGACGCAGATCCTAAATTGGCGGTCGCAGAGATACGACCGCATCAGATGTACAAATGAGGCAGGGAGAGGGGAGGTGGCTAGTTTATAGAGAAGGCCTTCGTGCCAGACTTTGTCGAAGGCCTTGCTCACGTCCAGAAGGACGGCGACAGTTTGATGGTTCCTGTTGATGGCGTCAGTGAGTTGCGTGACAACTCGGACAAGTTGAAGAGTGGTCGAATGCTGCCTGCGGAAGCCGAACTGTTCCTGCCGAATGAAATTATCCAGCAGGGGTTTAATCCGGCGATGCAGGAGGCGCTCGAACACCTTCGATAAGACTGGCAAAAGAGAGATTGGTCGATGATTCGCAGGGAGTGTACGCAGCTTGCGAGCCTTCGGCAACATGATGACTTTGGCTCGTTTCCAAGGGCTGGGATAGTAATGGAGCCGGAGACAACCATTGAACAGCACGTGGATGAGTGAAACGAGACTTGCTGGGGCGTTGAGTAGGGCCGCTGCACCAATACGGTCCTCGCCGGGCGCCTTCTTGGGGCGCAGTCGACTAATGGCCGTTTCCACATCAGCCTCGTCGAACGGGTCGATCGGGTCTGCGGGAGGGCGGGAAAAATATCCAGATAGGAAGTCTGCGACCGCTGCCGAGTGGCCGGGGTCACAGACGCCTCTGTGAACGGTAAATTGTTCCTCCATGGTATCGGCAAAGACTTCTGCTTTGTCGGCCGCGGAGTACACAATCCCGTTCGGTGATCGTAGGGGGTAGCGGGTCCTTTTCTCGCCAGTGAGTCGGCGCGCAGCCCGGAATACGGACTGCGGCGTGACTTCCAGAGACTCAAGATATGAGTCCCATCGATGAGCAGTGGCATCAAGCAGAAGCTGCTTGACAAGGTCAGATTGGGCGTTTAGCCTGCGTTTTACGGCAGGGTCCCGGGTTTGTTGCCATCTCCGGCGGAGCTGGCGCCGGTTGCGGATGGCCAGAATCACCTCTTCAGGTAACTGCGACCGTCTGTTGGGCGCAGGGACTTCATAGGTGTGTTTGTCCATAGCGGACGTGACGACTGCTTGAAGATAGTCGGCCAAGCGGTCTACATCCTCCGGGCTGGAGATGTCGACCTGGGGGTCAGATGGTACTGTTCGACCCAGTTCATCGTGGAACGATCGCCAGTTGACTCTCGTTAAACGATGGGGAGGCTGGAGAGGTGTGTCCAGCGTGGGCCGAACAGTGAGTAATACCGGGTCGTGATCAGACGAGAGGTCTGACACGGCTTCTATTGCGATAGGGTAGGCCAAGTCTTTGACAACAGCAATGTCAAGGACGTCTGGAGGTCCCCGGTGATTGGGGATATAGGTCGGTGATCTAGGACCAAGAGCGTTCACATGAGGATGACGTTGAACGTATTGGTACAGAGAGCGGCCATAAGGGTTAGAGACACGGCTGTTCCAGAGGGGATGCTTACTATTAAAGTCTCCGGCTGCGATGGTAGGTAAAGGGTCTTCTAAGAGAGCGTCCCATTCATTCTCGTCGGGCGGTGTTCCACCTCGAGGGGGGAGGTAGACTGAAACCAGTCGAACCTCCCGATCCCCGATGCAGAGGGCAACCGCCGTCGCCTCCAAGCGACGAGTCGCCGGAGGCGGCAGGGGGCGGTGGGCGATGCGCCTGTGAACCAGAATGGCTGTGCCGCCAGATGCGACACGCCGGTTCTGGCCAGGCCTGTCTGTGCGATACGTCGTGTACGCCGGAAGCTGGAACGAGTGAGCAGGAGTTAAATGGGTTTCGTTAAGGAGTATGACGTCTATGTCATATTCAGTTACGAAGGCGGCCAATTCGGCACGGCGAGGTAGAACGCCACATGCGTTCCAAGCCACCAGCCGAAAGGGCCTAGCCATCGAGAGGGATAAGTGAGGTCACGGAGGTGAGAATTATAACGATTAAGGACTGGACATCCTTGGCAGCAAGAATTTGCGGGATCAAGGCGTTGATCCAAGCATGCACGCGGGCGCCGATGTCGTCCGAGAGAGGAGAGGAGATGAAGTGCGTTCGATGGCGTGGCGATGAAGTGTGTGCAAAATTTTCTGCCGGCCCGGGTTTTATTGACTAACCGGGATCGCTGATTGGCTCGCTCCGAGCACGTTGTTGGATTGGCTCGCTGTGTCCACCGCTGGTACCGGAGAGCAGATGTTCGCATACCGCTGCCGTCACAATATATATAGATTTGGTAAAATCGTTAACGTGTTTGTTTGGTCAAGATAATTCTCACACGTTTATGGAATGGAATCACCATACTAATCTTGTTACTAATCTTTAACTCGTTGGCTGTCGTTTTACGATTTACTTCAGGCCCGTACACAAAGTAGTAATATTCATAACTTTACTACATACTGTTACGACGGTCTAACTGGGACAGTGGAAAACAAAATACAAGACACCAATTACGTCACTAATCACCAGCTTGAATTATCACAATTAAACAGTTTGTAATCAACAAGATAGTCTGTTATAACAAATCAAATAAAAATTGTTCACACGCAATAAAATGCCAACTAATATAAAACACAATTGTATTACAATTGTCCCACACAATTATAAACACATTAACACTTCGCCACAATACATCGAACCGCACTGTGTACTCGCCCGACAATAACTAACTAAAATACTACGAACCGCATGCCAATAAATCGCAACTCAAACTGAACTGTGCGTCGCTGAGTACTTGTATTTATACCCCGCAGAAATCCAGAATATTCCATACACTACGCATCAGCTCTACACAAGGACGCAATTTATTGCGGCCTTGACACAGTGCGCGTGGCTGACGACGTCTAGAAAAGTCTCGCGAGCGCATGTTGAAATCACTTACGTACACAACATTACAGCCGGATTCCACTGGAATATTCGAGAAGAAACACGAAGATTGTTCTGTAATGTCGTAACAACACGTAAATTGGTGTAATAGAGGCCTGCTTGGTGTTAATTGGAAAATCGTACCCTTCAGACGTTGTATTGATATTTTTAAAGGATACATTTCATTTGCTAGCATTTTGTCTATCTGTGACTTTTTGAGATCGGTCAAGGTAAGTAATAATTAGATTCATAAAAGGATCGTGTGAAGGAATTGAATTTTTATTCGGCACAGCGTACAAAACGAGCAAATGTTGGCAATCACAAACGTTCACACACACACACACACACACACACAGTCTCCTCACTCTTCCATTCCAAAGTTTATTTGCTTTTTGCTTTTGTCGAAAAAAAAGAAACGTAAAACCCAGCCAGGCGAATACAATAAATTTAAGTATAGGTAAATAGATATTGAAGAGAAACATAGGTCGTGTTTTTGTGTCAGAAGGGGAGTCAAAAGAGTCAGTAGTTAAAGTGGGAAAGGAACGAGCGCGCGCGCGCACACACACACACACAGTTGTTACTACTGAAGAATCTGCTTCTCTCCGTCGTTGCGGTTTTTACTTTTCCTTTTGTTTTGTTTCTTTTTTTTTTATTAGCAGAAAGAATTCGGCCTCGTCACGGAATACACAATGACAATTTCAGCGAGCGCGGGGGCAAGATTTTCATCCCCCTCACCACAACATCACTACCACTGCTGCTACTCGTTGCTCAGTTTTTCTCATGTCGGCCTCCCATTTTTGTTACGTGTTCACTTTCTCTCTCTCTCTCTCTCTCTCTCTCTCTCTCTCTCTCTCTCTCTCTCTCTCTCTCTCTCTCTCTCTGTCTTTCTGCCCCCCCCCTGTTTCTCGTACTTAATAAAGACGCATTCAGCTACCTCATTGTTTGTTTGTTACGGAAAATTTTCACAGTTTTCATCGGAGTCCCACACTTTGTAACAGAATTTTGTATGACTGTTTTTGGCAACGCGAAAATTTCCCAGTCAACACTTGCGCGCGGCAGATCAACTTAAAACATGTCAAGTTACACACATCGATTCCAGTAATTGTCAGTTACGAAAGGAAATGCTTTCGTTGTCAGTTTAAGTTAGAAAATATAATCTGACGTAATACGGAACGTTCTACAAGTATCTTGGCTATCCCAGCAGAGCGCAGCTGTAATGTGTTGCGTACGTATTGATGCTACTTTGAGATGAAAGACAATTACGTGACACTTATCACGCGTCAACAAGCGAGGCTATTCCAGACCTTACCAGTCGTCGCACTCTGTTCAAGGCCAGACAGTTTTTGCACGGTTTCTAGTGGATTCTAGAGCACCTGTAATACGCAGTTTGCTCGACACGTCATCTAGAGAGTGACCGAATATTCTAGCATTTCAGCGCGGTATAAATATAAGCATCCAGCAACGGACAGTCAGTCTTACTTCGGGCGATTACTCAGTGCGTAATCGCACTCAAGTGGCTGTTAGTGAAAAGTGATTATTGTGCGGGAATCTATTAGTTGACATTATTATTTCGTGTGAACAAGTTTAACTTGGATTATTGCACGAGTTGATTATATACTGTTATTTGTGATAATTAATTTTTTTATTTGCCGGACCCCCCCCCCCGTAAGCCTGAATTCTAGATACGTCACTGTGTCTGTAAGGAATCGTGGAGTAATATATGTATACCGCTTTAAAGTATATTAATATCAGGAAGCGATTTACGGACCGTCCAGAACGACATACGCAAAGACCGGTTACTTTTCTAGAGGTATCTTCCAGTAAGCGAACTTCATGTTTAGCGCGTGCTGAGACGATTTTCGCGAAAATCAATACTCGCACCGCCCAAAGACTTACGTCTGTGGTTACAAAAACAAGTGCTGAACACTGCTGTTATTAGAAATACAGTAAATAAAACATACTGATAGAATTCATAACGACAATTAACGAGAGTTGCGATGTGCGTTACAAACGTTCAAAAACGGTTTTATAGTCTGACGGAGCTAATCCACACATTAGTTACGAGTGCGGTCATTAACAGATTACGAACAATTTTACAATTAGAGCAATGTCGGGTCTCTATCGGACACGCAAGCTAGTCCTTATCGTGGCTGACCGACGAAACACGCAAACTGACAATAACAGAATTAGCCGAAACCGAAATAATTACATTTCGGTTAGAGTACCCCTTGCTCATCTGCGTCGTGTTTATTTTTTAATTCTGATACTGCTTACTGCCTGAGAGGTCATGTATTCTAATACTGCTTACTGCCTGAGAGGTCATGTATTCTAATATCTGCTTACTGCCTGAGAGGTCATGTATTCTAATAACTGCTTACTGCGTGAGAGGTCACGTATTCTAATACTGCTTACTGCCTGAGAGGTCATGTATTCTAATACTGCTTGCTGCCTGAGAGGTCATGTATTCTAATACTGCTTACTGCCTGAGAGGTCATGTATTCTAATACTGCTTACTGCCTGAGAGGTCATGTATTCAGTAAATAACTACTGCACTGTGCAGATTATTTGTTTATAATATTATATTATATTTTATATTATGTATTTTTAATATATTTTATATATATTTTTTATTATATTTTTATATTGTATGCATGCAATATGTATATTTTATAATATTTTTTATCTGTCTTTATTTATTTATAAACGTCCTTCACACATAGACATACACGAGCGCGCGCGCGCATGTTTTATTCCAACCTGTTCTAAAGATCCTATTTAGTCATCGATTTTCGTCTAATCCTCTTTCTCCCATTACTATGTCAGTTGCATTCTACCAGTTCCTCCTGTCTTCCACGTGTCCAGTACAGGATCCGTTTTGTTAACCGTTCCTTGCACATCTCCCATATCAGTTCACCTGTTCGGCTTTTACGTCATTGGTGAGCTATTTAGACACGGACTGCTGTTTTTTATATACAGCGACGTGTCGGCTACGCGACAAATCTGTAGCCGTCTTCAGGCAAAAACAAACACTAACACATCACAAATAAAAGAAAAACTACTCGTTCCCACAACCGACAGAGAGTCAAAACACACGGATTTACGTAGTATATAGGTAACAAACAAAAAATAAATAAATGAGTTTATAAAAAAGTTGCTAAGTTTTATTTTTTATATTTTTTTCTTTCCAACATATTATGTAAATTCTTTAGTGTGTTTTGACTCTCTGTCGGTTGTGGGTGACTCTCTGACCGTGGTTGTGTCTGTGTTATATTTTATTTGTGATGTTTTAGTGTTTAATCTAAAACATCCGCAATACCGAAGTCCTTTATGCAAGGTTATAATGAATGTTTGCATAAAGTAATTCTTTTTTGAAGAGTTTACTTTAGATTATTATCCGTTAAGTATGTTGAAGAGATTGCTTGAAGGTAGAAATTATGCTTATGCAGTTAAATGTGGTTTAGATAAGATTTTTAAATTTAACGGACCAATAATATTTTTTAGTAATAATAATATTTATGACTGCAATGATGAAGCCTTCTTAGCTCGGTTGTTATTAATTAATGGGAAATGTTTTGTAGAAGATGGCCCGTTACACGAGATTCCGGAGGTTAAGGCCGAGGTTGAGGAGACTTGCGAATTGGACACGTCGTATCTATCGGTGTCGTCTGCGTCGTCGTTGGTATCGGAACAGATATCGTCGTCGAAGTTATCGTAAATTATTTAGAAGGCGTCGTCGTAATTACGTAAATTTACGTGAACCTAGGACTCAATTGTTAATGTATAAATCTTTGGCTCCTCGAGAGTTTAAAACTATGCTCCGGTTTGTTGGGATGTCTTCTTGCGAGTCGTTGTACGGACGTCATGTAAATCAAGTTATTACGGATGATCAGGGGCGGATTACCCATTAGGCTGACTAGGCTGAACCTAGGGCGCGGCACTTTGGGGGGGGGCGCAAAATTTTAGCTAAAAAATAATAAAATTTTACAGCTAAATGTAAAGTTGGTAATAAATTACAAGTAGGCCTATAAAAATTTGAGTTTATTTTGAACGCAGGCGCCTGTTTGCGAAAAATTATGGTAAACTTTACATAAATAAAATAGAAATGCTTTCCAAACTTTTTTCTCCGGTTATGAGTCATCGGCGGCCGGCGCTCATAGAACTATGCCGCCGCCCGACTTTCGTGAAATTGCCGACCACGATATCTATTCCATCCACCTCTGTAGCCCCCTTGTTCGTTGAAATGACTTTTTGCAAGGACTTGATTTCAGTGAAGTGATTACAGCGTTGCTCAATCCAAAGCGAAAAAAGAATCTAGCTTGAATTTTACATGAGTCTTAACAAATCCACAAGATATTTAACTGATTGTCTTCTTTGTGTAAATGATGTTAAATGTACCCTTAATAAAACTATTATAATTCTGTAACTACTTAGTTAATTTTTTCCGTATAAAAGCCATGCAAACTACAAATGGTTGAAGGTGTAACTCTAAAACAATCTCTGAAAAATAGCCTCAGTTTTCAAATCTTGAGACTATTTCCAAAAACAGTAAGATATTTGAAATATTCCTAACTAAGAAATATATTGTAGGGTGTTTAAAGCTTCATTCAGCCCCTTGGAAATAAACGTAAGAGTAGCCTATGGGAGGTGAGGGGGCGCTAA
Source organism: Magicicada septendecula (assembly GCA_034769895.1). NCBI lineage: Eukaryota > Metazoa > Arthropoda > Insecta > Hemiptera > Cicadidae > Magicicada > Magicicada septendecula. The sequence continues at coordinate 54,947,566 of CM068373.1, forward strand.
AATATAATTAGCATAGGGCGCCAAGATACCTTAATCCGGCCCTGGGGATGATCAACAGATTAACCATTTCTACCGATAATCAATAGATCAAAACGTTTCTGCTACCGATTGGTTGTGTAGCGGAAACGTCGCTATATATTAAAAAACATAAAAAAATTTCGACGAAACCGAAACATCGAAGCATGATAATGTTTTTAGGCTTTTAAAACGTGTAAACTGTGAAGATTTCTAGATTGTGGGGAATCGAAAGTGTGGAAAAAATATAGTGTTAACATCACCTGGAGGGTTACATTTTTCGATGACGTTACACATTTTGCATCACGCATTTTGTGGAATGACCCCCAGCCTAAAAACATTATCATGTTAAAAAAAAAGTGACGAAAGAAGAGTGTGTTACTAGGAGACTTGTATTGTACTGTCATGTTATCATATCATTTAAGTCACTTATCAACTTCAATATTTGAAACTTGTTATCTGCGTTATAAGAGTGACGTCAAGAAATTGTTTGTTCTAGCATTACATCCGCCTATTACGTATTTCCTACACTCGTTTCAAATATATAATGTTACGCCATTACTGAACGTGCTACACGTTTCTCAGCTATCCTAGCAGAGCCCAGCTGTAATGTTTCTGTGCGTACGTGACACTTAACACGCGTCGACAAACTTGGCTATTCCAGAGCATACCGGTCGGCGCACTGTGTTCAAGACCGCAATCGATTATGCTCTAGTGTTTTCGAGTAGTGTTGACTGGTATTATGGATTATTCTGGAACACTTGAGCTATCTATTTAAACAACGACAGCTGCCGCTTAGGAATCAGTTTAAGTGGAGATTTATTCAAGTTCGAGTGTATTGTGCCGAAGTGTTATAATTGTGCGGGACTATATTAGTTGACATTATTATTGCGTGTTGACAAATTTTGCTCGGATTATTGTACAAATTGATTATAAACGTTATTTGTGATAATTAGAGCTGTGATTAGTGACTTGATTGGTGTGGTGTATTTTGTTTTCCACTGTATCATACGACGATCAGTCAGACTGTCGTAACAATAACGCAAAAATGTGCTTCCAAAGAAAATTCGCTTACAGGGCGAGTATTCGGTTTTCATGTTCGCACCCAATGGTGTAGGAGAACACTTATCATATGATACGTCGACACGCGGCACTGTCGCCCACTCGACGTTATTAATGGAGACACGTCGAACGCGAGACTGGTTGATATTAATGGTGCGCCAACACTACCAGCTCGCCCCCCAGCGACATCCGTTTGGTCAAACCGGTCACGTACAGTACGATGGGCATTACCTCATCGACGAGAAAGTGACGCGCTGAAGATGGTTACGCGCTGCTTATGTAAATGGCGCCTGTTAGACCTTGTAACACATAATATCTAAGTGTATCGCAAGATTTCTATCGCTGAGCGGTGGACGACTGGTTTTCAATTGACCGAATTTTTTAAATGGTCACTGCTTTACACACACCGAGACCAGTTCCTCATGATTTATTGCCATGTCTAATCCCTGTGCTAATGGGATTAAGACTTTTTTTTTAGTTCTTCAGCTCGATCTGCTATCATCTCTCGTACTACTTTTTTTTACTTCTTCGGAACTAGTTACAAACTATCTAGCTATTTTATTCTAGTACATAAGTTAACAGTGTGTAGGATAAGCTCCCACTGGAGCATTCCTCAGTACAGTTACACTTTGTTCATGTGCTGAGAATTACTATACACATTTAGTTCACTAGTTCAAATGGGGATTAAGACTTACCTTTTTTTTTTAGTTCTCCAGCTCTATCCACTATCATCTCGTACGTTTTTTTTTTTAACTTCTTTGGAACTAGTTACAAACTATCTAGCAATTTTATTCTAATACATAAGTTTAATACATAAGTTAACAGTGTGTAGGATAAGCGCTCCGTACTGGTGTATTTCTCAGTACAGTTACACTTTTTTCATGTGCTGAGAATTACTATATATACTTATTTCACTACTTCAAATGGTTTCTGTCTCTGCAATCGCAGAACGAGTCCAGGATTATCAATCAGGTGTAGCTCTTCAATGTTTCCGTGTTCATGAAGTCTTCTTTGAGATTTTTCCGCAACCCGTCTAATCTCGTCAGCAACCGTAGGCATTTTCAGGTCCCGATGAATGTCATCATTTCTTACTTACCACGGTGCATCAACAATACTGCGAAGAACCTTATTTTGAAAACTGAATTATTTTATCTCGTACGGCTGTAATTATTAATCATGCCATGTATGACGTCACTAGACATATCTTGAGAGAACTTCACCGCATCGTAATTAATTGTAGAATTCGACTGTGAAACACAAGCTAAATTCGTAACTGTGGCGCTCAACGTATACCGAGTTCCTCAAATTCACATTTCTACGATCATTATGCATTTCTTCCGGGGTCACTGAATTGATTTACCTATATTTCATACTTATACGCAAATGCTGTGAAATAAACCTGTCTGTATATTAAAAAAATAAAAAGTTACTACCAAATTAGCGTACGCAGCTCAGAAAATAATAAATCAGCCTAAATATTAAGACATTAATAAAATTAATCGTTAGCTTTTTTCGACCCTCTAGGGGGGAGGGTCCGGGGTCGGCGCAGAAAACGATGGTTGGATATCTTGAGGACGACCTGCTCAAGCTGGGTGTAAGGAGATGAAGACTCAGCCCAGAAGATCAGAAGATCGAGACGTCTGAAGATGGATTGACCAAGAGGAGAAGGCTCTTCAAGAGCTGTAGCGTCAATTGAGAGAGAGAAGGGGGTCCGGTCCCGGTCCCCCCCGTAAATACGTTCGCTTTTCAAACCGTATGTTCCGCAATAAAGTCTACAGAACATGTTACAGAGCAGACATAACATAATAGGAAAGTAGTTCATATGGTTCGGAGACGTTTAAGGAATGGCCGAATAGAGACATTTAGCAATGTGTTGAATTTGCAACTCAACACAGTACACAGGGAGAGAGGGGCGTAGACAGGGATCTTGACGACGACACAAATGGAACGACCAAGAGTGATTGAGATTAGAAATCATAAAACGTCGGAAAACATTGTAAACCGAACCGTAAAGATGAACAAAATCGCTGGTATAAGACTGCTGCGACAATTACGTAACGTTCTCTCGTAAAGTCGAGAGCGTCATTCTACACGCTTCTCGACTAGCCAAGCGTGCAACGTCTGTATCAAGGCCGGCTACTCACGTAGCCTCCAGACTGTTCCAGAGCAATTGTAACTACAGAAATTATGCCGGCACCGCCGCCAAAAGAATGGAAAACTATTTTGCAAAGTCTGTAAGTTATATAAGCGACTACGGCCGGCTTACAAGTCAGTTAATGTAGGCGATTTATTTAGTGCGAATCAAGTGATTGTTGCGGATTAGTGGGAAGTGATTATTGTGTTATAATTAGTGCGGAACCCTAATAGTTGACACTTATTATTGCATGTGGTCAAATTTACTAGAATTATTGTATAAGAGTACCTTCTTGATTTCAAATAAAATCGGCAACTAGTGACTTCATTGGTGTCTGTATTTTGTTTCCACTGTACCGTACGACGATCCGTAACAATATAATATCGTCACCACCGGATACGTGTAAACACGAAGGTAGACGATTAAAATACCGGCCACACGAAAACAGTACAAGATTTAACAATATGCTGTTACACCTCGTTTATGTAAAGCGCAGAAATAATAATCAGTATTCGTGTGGAAACAAACGTAGTATTTTCAGTGTTTACAATGCCACACAGTCAGCAGCGGTCAGCGAGGAAGTGGCTCGCCAGATAAGTCCATGTAAACCGCACAGTTACTAAGCGGAAAGCTGACGTTTCATTCATAAATTGAATCGCGGAAAGACGGGCAATACGTGTGTAATCTGCCCCGTAAATACCACGGTTTTATCGTGCCTCACGTGAATTTTTATTCACTTACAAAGAACAGGGTTTAATAATGTTTATTAGTTTTCCTAGGTTATTTTTAATCGTGGCTTTTGGTTTGCTTATGTTAACACTGCGTAGTCATTGCTGGCTGTAAAAAGAGAAGCAGTGCGTGTATGTCCGCCTAACAAAGTAACGAAGCTTTCCTCTCCTATGGCACTACAGTTCTTGTTGAGCCCTGGCCTCCTTCAATTTTTTCCCCCATCCTCTTCTGTCGGTAGCCATCCTCCTCCAGGAACGCACTTTCAGTATTTCTTTCGCATCCTCGTCCACCGCGTCCTCCCATCTCCTCCTCGGTCTTCCCACTGGTCTTTTACCGTGGATTGTGGTATTCAATAGTTTTCGTGGTATTCTGTCTTCCCCTACGTGGCTACATGACCAGCCCACCTTAGACGCTGTAGTTTTATGTATTGTGTTAGCGGTGGTTCTTTATACATTTGATACAATTCAACGTTATATCTTATTCTCCAGCCGTGTACGTCATTAACTGATCCCAGGATTCTTCGTAATATTTTTCTTTCAAAGATATCGAGAGTGTTTGCTGCTTTGGAGTTAAGGATACACGTTTCGCAGCCGTAGGTTAGGATGGGTCTTATTATTGATTTGTATGTCCTTAGTTTCGTGTTTCTGTGGATGTCTTTGAATCTGAAGATACGTGATGTGGCGTAATACGCTTTATTGGCTAGGACTATCTGTTTCGGATTTTGGCTTCTTCTGTGCCATTTTTTTTTCTAATATGGTTCCCAAGTATTTAAAGTTGTCCACCTTTTCGATATTGTCGATTGCTGCGTAGTTTCTTTGTCTTCTCGTCTGCACTAATATTTTTGTTTTATCTATGTTGATTTTGAGGCCTATATTGCTACCATTTTCTATGAGCTCAAAGTACGTTTCCTCTGCTGCATTTTTGGTCCGACACATTATGTTGATGTCGTCCGCGTAGGCTGCTAATTGGACCGATTTGTTTGTCAGTATGTTATTTCAAGTAACGAAGCTAACACGTTTAAAACTTAAAATCTTCTTCGTCTTTTGTTGCTACTGCTGCTGCTGTGTGGATTAGACTGTTTGGTCTTTATTAGCACAAAGTAAAGGTACTCGGTGCATAGCTGTTTAAACCTAAAAGTTAAAATTTGTTCATACTTATGATCCTAGCTCAGTAGCTAAAATTCATGAATTTTATAACATACGTTACTAGTGCACAGCTGTTTGAACCTAAAAGCTAAATTTTGTTCTGTTAACATTCGTTTGACAACTCTCCGAGCTCTTAGGCCGTGTGGTCCTCTACTGCCGCATAAAACAAACGTTTCGGCCCCACCGTTGGAGGCCATCTTCAGTATAAAACGACTCCAGTAACTGGTACGTCTCCACTGTACTGTGGCAAAAGACGTATCTGTGGACACTGAAGATGAACCGAAACGTCTGTTTCATGCGGTAGCAGTGGACCGCGGCCTAATAGCCCGGAGAGTTGTCAAACGAATGTTAACAGATTTGGCGCCGGCCGTGAAAGTCTAAGCTACTATAATTTGTTCATTCCTATGTTCCTTTTTTTTACGTTATTTTATACAATCTGTAAATACATACAATAAGCATAATTGTTTACAGAATACATGGAATGAAGTGTATGAGTATTGAAAAGTAACATACTGTGTATAATGTATTTATAGTGTTAGAGTCTACGTAAGTCCAGAGGAAATGTTAACTTTAAACGTCTTGTCTAGTAAATTTATGTCTACTAGTAATTTTATACAAACCAGTATGTTGTCTTTGGTATTGACGAGCGCTTTCGGCAGTCAAGCCATCTTCAGGTCATTTATCAACAGAGAAATATGAAACCGTTCACTTCTTATATATAGCGTTTTACCGGACCTATCTAGCCCCTCTCCCTGACGTAGTAACGTCTTACTTACCTCCACCCATAGTGGGTTGTTTGTCTAATAAGCTGCTAAATATTTCTTCATTTTCAAATGTGGTTTTTATATTCATTAGTCGTTTTTCATCGTTATTTCTTATTTTTAATATTTCCACTTCCTTTAATTTCCTTTCTCTTTCTTTACTCATCACTTTTATTATCTTATAATTTACGATAATTTATCATAGACCCAGTCGTAAATTATAAGATAATAAAAGTGATGAGTAAAGAAAGAGAAAGGAAATTAAAGGAAGAAGTGGAAATATTAAAAATAAGAAATAAAGACGAAAAACGACTAATGAATATAAAAACCACATTTGAAAATGAAGAAATATTTAGCAGCTTATTAGACAACAAAAAAGAGTAAGTTAACGTAAATTGTAACGGCTACAAAATTGGTAATGTAAGACAACCCACTATGGGTGGAGCTAAGTAAGACGTTACTTCGTCAGGGGGCAGGGCTAGATAGGTCCGGTAAAACGGTATAAAAGAAGTGAACGGTTTCACAATGGTTTCACTGACTGAGGGCAGGTCCACGTCGCTGTAGATGTCTTTGTTGCTGATGAACCACGGTGCGTTCCTGACTGTGTTTTCACGTCGTTCTGTAACGTAGATTGAGGGTTGAGCTTAAGGTGGAGTCTGACAGTCTGGCTGAGGTAGGCAGGTCGTTTCAGTAGTAACAAGACGACATCTACACGTGGAGACACTCAACAGCACTCTCCACCATCCAGCTTATCACTGCACGTGAGAGGTGTGCCAAACTAGTATTTGAAAATAACAGCTACGAACGAAACCGTTCCAAACACATTATATATATATATATATATATATTGTCACGACACAAATAGCCAACCCCGTACCAGAGATAAAAAATATATTTATAATTGTAAAAAAAAATACTTCTTATCAAATGAACTGATTGATTTTAAATAAAAGTATAAGGAATATGACACGACAATACAACGACTTTAACCCAACCCAAGTGATTGAGACAAAAACATAAACATAAAGAAGGGAACCACGGAACATACTTAGTAAAATGTAAATATTTTAAAGTGATTGAGCCAGCAACCCAAACATAAAGAAGGGAACCACAAATAAACAACGAGAATGAGGAAATAATAAACCTAAGCCACAAGGAAACAAGTTTATGGGTTTAAATGACCCCAAAAATGTCCAAAGAAACGGATGAAAGGACCTAATATATTAAACAAACAAGGAAAATGAAGAAGGAGGGAGACGAGCAAAAGTGAAAACCAAGAATGGTTCACCAACACAAGTAAAATAGCACTCAACAAGAGCATTGAAACCAAAACAAGGGTTATCAGGAGGAAGGAGAGATAACGGTTACTACCCATTAAAAAGGCAACCAGAAACCACAAATTAGAATTGTTATTAGTCAGTAAGTATTAGTTATTAAGTATTAATTGTCATTAGGATTAAGGCATGAAAGAGAAATAAGTATAGGGGTCACCCACTATCAAACCAATGATATAAACAGTGATATAGTGTAATAGTGTAGGTGTAAGAACCCCAAAGTGAAGTGTGACACTAGTGAAATTGTAATTAACAATAAGTGATTTACAAGTGAAGGTAAGGTAAAAGTTGGAAATAAACAGTGCATAGATAACTGATAAATAAGTAGTATTAAGAGTGAATTATAGTATAAGGGATAGAAAAACACTAGAAGTGATAATGACTTTTTATTTAAAAAGATGTTCAATAGAGTTAAGTTAATTATAGCCAGTAGTAAGTAAAAAGGGAGGATTCCAGAATAGAATAAATTAAAGGTGTTACCATGGAGGGAATATAAAAATTGTTTAGAGATTGAGAAGTCAAAAAACTAACAAAGATACCTAATTTATAAAGGACTATTATTAATTTAATAACAAGTGATGTTGTTTATCACAACACAAATAATATGTGTTATAAACTAAAAAATTAGCAAATAAGGATAAGTTAGGAGTGAGTGATGATATTTCTTAATCAAAACAATAACTCTAATAACTTATAAAAAATTGTGTTCATGTTATTGTTAGAAGAGGATATGGCTGAATGCAATGTGCAGTCCATAAACCTAATGTTATATTTTTAAGATTGAAATAAGGAGAGCAATATTGAATAATAAACAAAACACCTACAGACTCAAAACACAACACAACTAATAAAAATAACCAAGTAAGCCCAATAGGCTGAAACAAAATGTGATTTGAACGAAATAAGTAAATTATTATAATGGCTACTTAGGCCTAGAAAAAACATGACTGTCAGAACCAAACAAACAAAGATTATAACAAATTGAATCAGAATTTAGAAAATCTGAGGTGAAGGAATCACCAAGGATAAATTGTAGATCATTTATAACACAAAATATTGTAATAGGCATTATTATATAAAAAGAAATGTAATTAACAAGCATTAACATAATTGTAAAAACTTAAAATCTGAAAATACCCAAGCTTGTGGGGTATCAAAATAATCTATGAACGAGAATAAATACTATAGTGACAATATTTATTAACCAGGAAGGCAGATGGAGGAATAACAGTAATCAGAAGATATACGAAGGATTCGAAGTTTCGATAACAATACATCAACTCAAAATAAGCCTATTCGAAAAATACCGTTACTATGGAAACAGCGGTTGTTGACAGAAAAATACCGTTAGAAATTAGGAGAGAGAAAAAAAGAAGCGAAGCGTCACCAAGCCATACAGATGCAGAAGTTCGGAAGAAGGTTTTTTCAGTGTAAATCATGAAAATAATAGTATAAAGTTGCTGAAAACTAATCGTCGAAGAAGCAGATGACCACTACAACCAATATTACAAGACCCAAGACCTGAATAAACGGAAATTCTCCATAAATAGAACGTCCAAACACAAGACGAAAGGACGCCACATTTTAATGAAGCCCAAAATCCAAGAAAACTGATTTTATGCAGCCAATTCCTATCTGGAACCAACTACAAAGGCCTATACACGTCGAATTGTTAAGTACTATCCAATTATTTATTTTCCACCAACCCTAATCACTTTAAATAATTTTGAAAGGTAAAATTACCACACTATAAAGATAGTATTTCTCTTTCATAGAGTATTTAAGTAAATTAAAACATAATGAAACTTTGTTAACATAAAATAACCTAGGAATTGAACACGAACTTACAGAACACTTTTACAACACAACACAACAGATTGTAACAGCACACTTTATATTTCTTGTACACATAGATTAAGGTAATTTGTATTTTTTATTGTAACCATTGTAGTTCTCTAACTCATAGCCAAAAGAATCCATGGATTTTCTAAACCAAAACTGTAATAAGCCTAACGTAAACAGACGCTAGGTTAAATGGTTTCTAAATTAATTCGCCGCCCTGAAAATAAGATCTCATGTAATCAAACGATAATTATTTTGTTGTAATTGTAAATGTTTCCAGATATCACCATTAAAAAATATTCATTACAGGGAGTAACCAGCGTTATCATTTCATAGGGAGTGCTATATAATAATTACTTGTATTGAAGAATAAATCGTAGCAGTAAGCTAGTTGCCAGTTATTCGTCAGAAGCGACGATTGAGTCGGCTGTGCGAGCGGGAACGATTTGAATACACCAACCCGCTACGCTGATAACTTGTTCAAACACAGTTTTTAGTTGTTTTGTAAAACGATTTGGCGCCACCCGGGATTATCACACCCCCTAAGAATAACAGGTAAGGTTACTGCCGTAATATACAGGTGATCAGAACTACGCTACGAACATCGCTAGCCACCAAAATTACTGTAACGACCCGGTGCGAGGCGAACGCACTAATCATCCAAAACACATTATTTTATGTACACATTTTGCACGTACGCTCCAATCTACTCGTTACAAATTGGCGACCAACCGGTGAGGCCGTAAAAGAAGGTCAACGGCGGCTATGAAGAGACATTCAATGTTTACTAGGACGGACAAACAGAAAGAAATTGAAGGGGAAGGCCAGCCAGAAGAGATGGAAGAAATTGAAGAAATAATCGGGGAGTTAGTCGAAGAGGACGCTCAGGAAAACCAACCAGAAAATCCAGTTCAACCAGAACCGGAAGTGGAAGTAATGGTAGGGGACCAACCTAGCAAACCCACTCAGAAAGAAGACCTGAGCACGCAGGAAATGCTCAGGAGGATGATGGAACAAATGTACCAAGACAAGGAAGAGAGAAAACAAGAGAGAAGACAAGACAAGGAAGAATTGAATAAAAAATTAGAGTCAAATCAAGAAGGATTGAACAAAAAATTAGAATCATTGCAAGCGGGAAGGAGAGAAGACAAGGAGGAATTGAATAAAAAGTTAGAAAAACTGGACCAAAACAATGAAGAATTGAATAACAAACTGGACCAAAATAAGGAAGAATTGAAGAAGCAATTCAAGGAGGACTTAGAGATCCTGAATAACAAAATGGAAAACAACCGAGAGGCGTTAGAAGAGAAGAGTGAGGAGTTGAAGAGACAAATAACAAAGGATCTTGAAGTGTTAAATGACACGATTGAAAATACTCATGAGACACTCCTACAGCAAATAAAGGAAGATGGTGAGAAGAACAGAGAAGAATTAAGATTCATGCTGGTAGAGTTTCGTGAAGAAGTCAAACCGGCAAAAACAGGGATGAATAAGAGATGGGAAGAAACGAGTTACCCAGCAGACCAACTTCAAGAAACATTAGACAGCGATTTCAAACCAGTGGATGACGAACCAGACACCACTTCTGAAAGTATCAAAGAAACGTTGGATGAGAACATGGAACCAGGGAATCAGAAAATAACACAGAAGGAGATGGAAATTGTAGAAGAAACAAATATATTGTTTTCTGAACATACAGATAACAATGACATCAAGAAAATCAAACACATAAAAACCAACCACAGAAGAGGAAGAAAGAAGAACCGAATAATTAAGAAAATTAAGAAAACAGAGGAATTAAGAAAGGTATATAAGAGGAAACTCATCAAAACACGAGAAGAAGTGGAGATGATGAAGAACGGACTGATCGATGTGTTTAATTTGCCCATTACCTACCAAAGCAAATTAATAAAGTACAAAGATTGTAGGAGGACTCTGAGGGAAATTATAAAAGGAATTCAGAACCAAACAGCGGATGAAAATTTCAACAAATCAATACTTGGATGGAAGATGCCAGAAATAGAAATGACTGACAACAAAACAGAGTATAACAGATCAAGAAGGTCAATAAAATACTGGAGCACACCAGAAATGGAAATACCAAATAAAAAAGCAAGGATAATATTAATGAGAGATGCACAATTAACTTCTCTGATTAATGGACAAAATAATCAAATGTTTGCGGTAAACATAAAGACTACAGAACATATGGTATTAGAGGAATTATGGTACAAGACGGAGGAGACCTATTTCACCAGTAAGAAAACAGTTCTGCAATCCAGAGTTATCCGAACCATAAGAGCAGAGGAACTGATGGACCATGGGTAAACTAAGTGAAGATACCACAAACCAAGAAAAGGGACGGATCTTCAAATTACCAGCCGAGCAACCCAATGGAATAGAAGAAAAAATTAAACTATAACAGACTTAAAATAACGTTTATCCAGAATAAATGTCACCCATCCGACATTTGAAGGAGAAGAGGAGCAAGACAACAAAGAGTGAAAAATATAAGAGAAGGCAATAACAAGGAAGGAAAAGGAGAAGTCGACTTACAAAAATATAATTAACATGGTCCTATATATAGTAATAGCGTATATGAAGAAAACTAAATAACTGGAATACGTTCATCCAGAATAAGTGTGACTATCATACACTTGAAGGAGAAGAGGTGCATAATAACGAAGTGTCGAACAAAAAGGAGAAGGCTATAATATGGAATGGAAATGATAATATAATAAATCCACAACCGTGAGAATTGAATTGATACCAAAATAAAATTATATATATAATAAAATGTACGGCCATATGTCATCACGAAGGACAAGTAACTGTAAATAAAATACAGATACCAAAATTTAAAAATTATGTGTATACAACTTGCAACAACAGATCGATGACTTATGAGGTCTAAAATAAAAAATATCAAAACAAAGGAATGAGATACATAAATTCCTACTAAGTGAAATCAACTTACAATATATTAAAAAGTTGATGTGTGAAGTATATGAAATAATTAAACAAAATGTACCAAAATAGGAATACGCTACACAAATTCCTATGGTGTAAGAAAATTAACTTACAAAGAATTAATACAAACTGAAATATACAAAAATAAAATCAGACCAAACCTGATAAGAGAAGTACATGAAATTATAATAATGAATCAAAGATATTTATCTGTAAAATAAAAAATCTAAACTGGTATGAAGAAAGAGAGAAGTTATGTATGAATCAAATATACAAGCTATGGCTAAAGCAAAATCTTGCTAATTAACTGAGAAAAGTATAACAATGTCTAAGATAATTAAAATGATCACAATGAGAATTGAAAACCGAAAAATGAAAAGTTAATGATGAAATTAACATATAAATAAATGAAAAACAATCAATGTATGAGCAAATGATAGTATATTGTTAAGGTACAGCGGAAGGAAGAATGAGTAAAAGGCCAAAGTGATCTAAAAATAAACCACAAGGTGGACAATCCCAAAATATATTATTATTATTAAGTCACAAGTTGACAAAAAAAGTATTTATGATTGACTGTTGAAAAGTCCAGCAATCAAATAAACTGAGCAGAGATGACGTGCCTCTGGTCTCAGAAAAATGAGTAGTAATGGGAGAAACCAGCTACTAAAGTTAGGGAAAAAATTGTGTATAAGGGAGAACACACCAATGGAAATAAAAAGAAAAACAGATCCAAATAAAATGGAATGAATTCAGTAAGAAGAGAAATAAAGAATGGAGAAACAATCAAGAAAGAAAAGGAAAAAGGTTATGTATAACTGATAATTTCATAAAAAACTATACTAGTGTTTTATCAAAATGTAAAGCAATTACGGCAGAGAATTTTTTTTGCGTAAACGGCACTGTAGCGGGCGTCAACTGTCAAGAGTGATGCATGGTATAGCCAAACGGCCGCCGTTAGACAATGATTTAAGAAGGACAACGCCTTGGCACATAACAGATGTTGGACATGGATGAACGACATAAGCGCAAGTGGCGACAATAACAAAGAAACAAAAGACGGTGTCAGTTCATCACAACTACCGACATAGAGTGTACTAAGGGGACGCCAACATTTTCGACATACACGTGTGAGTTAGCGGCTGCACATGGACATAACATTTTCCACAAAAGCAGTCTAAGAGCGGATGCAGTTAAGTACAAAGGAACTTATATAGCTGCACAGCGGGAAACTTGCTTACTGGCACGACATACGGAGCATCTTGTAAGGCTGCAGAACAGATGTTAGTTCCTGGAAGATGACCACCATCAGCGTGTGAACGTAACAAGGGAAGTCGAGGACAATACGGCGATTCGACACACCCGGGTTATGGTACACACATGTGCGGAAAGGAAATCGCTTAGAAAGGACACTTGGGAACGTAAGACAATCACATAACAGACAACCGTGTAATTTGGTCCGTCGTCATACGGGGAGATGGTGTGGACAGCAAGACTTTTAGAGAGGGGTCTTGGCTGACCTATCAGGAGCAAGGAATTCGGCAAAGGCGGGTGTAAAGAAGACGTCAACATGGAGACAAGGGTGAAGAGCGAATGGGAAGTAGACCAGAGACCCCAGCCGGAGTATCCAGGAGGAGCCTTCGCAGAATCTGATGCGAGAAACCAATCATGACAGTGATTGTGGTAAGGGTATGACATCCGTGGAGGGAGTCGTGTTGCTGAAGTAATAAAATAAGGTGTTCGCAGAGAAGAAGAGTTCAGTCGATTTCCAATTTTCAAACAATTTAAGTCAGTCTATTTTAATCACAGTTCGGTCGATTTGGAGAGTTCAGTCTCAGTTCGGTCGTATTCTAATTGTTGTCAGTCAATTCTATTTCGGTATAAACCAGCCAAAGTCTTTCAGATGGACGGTAGTAAAGTGTATTGATACAAGCAAAGAGATCGTTCGGGAGTGTATCAGAGACTATGTAAAACTGTAGAACTAACCCGTGACCAAATACTATGACAATGTCGAGTTAAGTACGATCAGACTTTGTGATCATAAAAATCTCGTTTTTATGAATCTAATGCGAGTGATAAGGTATTGACAATATCACATTACCGTGACATAAGTGACATGAAACAATATAGTAAGATTGTGCCACGTTCTTAACTCACTAAAATGCAATTAAAACCAATTATATTTGCATTGTGAATACAGTATAAATGGTACAATCGCTCTAGTTAAACGCAGCATAAACTATTGCACGCGTACATCAAAAGTGACAAAGAACCTACACGCAAAGTGTTTTAGACGATGAAGTCATATTCGAGTTAACGCAATTAGTCATTATCGTTCATGCGAGTATCCGGATAAAATGTGGGACAAATAGTGTCGTGACGAAGTGTCAAGTGTAATTTAATTGGCGTATCTTCAGCCTGGATTTCTTCGTAGGATGAGAGGTACGACGCAGTTAATCACCGCAATTTGGATACAAACAACAAGTAAATTATTATCATTCATGTAACATTAGATTAGGTCGCCACTGTCCTGCCACTCAAAAAGAACTCGCCACTGAGTAGAATATACATTTATTTAATTGTTGAATATACATATATTTAATTGCTCAAAAGTAACGCAAATCGAGAAATATGAATCCATAGAGTAGGATATATTGAAATTTATATGGTCATTAATTAATTAGTCTTTATTGATTTTGTAGATGTTCATAACGTAGAGATAATATAACAGCATTGTGTATTTGATATGTTGTCTAGAAACGCGAACTTTATTCAGTATTTAAATGATATTGAAAACATATAATAAATTTGTATCGTTTATAAAAATTAAATTTGTATTGTTTACGAAAATTAATAGTGTCTGAGTCAGATGATTGTTATTCACCCAAAACACCTGTTTACATATGGTGCTCCAGCACGCGGGGCGTATTATGGCTCAGTGATATCAGAGTGTATCATCAGATATGGCATGCCCGTCCTGGAACAGTAAACAAGATCTGTAATAAAAACTTACGTTTATGGAAACTCCTTTGAATAATTTTAACTAATTTATGCAAGTAGAGACAAAGATAAAATATATTACAGTTGCACATGGTGTCCCAACACGTGACACGAGGAAGCAAATTCTAGTAGATAATTGTAACCAAGAGTAAATTTTATACAATTAAAAATTCAATTAGATTATGCAATTAATAAATTTGCATAATACATGTATATTTGTACATGATACCCAAACGCGGGACAATAAGTAAAATTTATTTAATTAATTAATTTATGCAATTAAATCTGCATAAATATTACATTCGTATATGGCTCCCAAAGAACGTGGGGCATAACAAACTAAATATAGAGTCGTATATGGCGTCCAACTACAGGGCTAAATACACATAAGTACGACAAAGTTCGTACCGACAGCACTATCATAAATACAGATAAAAATTTATATAATTAATGGAATAATTAATTTATGCAAATAAATCTGCAAACATATACAGTTGTATATGGCGCCCAACGCGATTGCACGAAGCGTTTGCTCGAATAATTAATAATAAATATTATAAGTGAGTAGGCTGAGGACAGGCAGTGGCTATAAACAATTGTTAGACAGTAAGTCAGTAGTAGAAATAGTCTTAGTTAAGCATACTTGAATGATTACGCGTAGTCGCGCGAAAATGACAAACAACAATTCAGATAGTATGGAGTTCGACGTGAACAACCAGCTAGGCGTCGAAGGACGTGAGGAAGATACGACGCAGAGTGAAAACACCAGCGCCGACGAGACTGCAAGGGCGGGGGGACAATCGTTAGTACCTCGCGAGATGAACTTCCAGTTATTGCTCGAGTTCATTAAACAACAGAATGAAGAAATGAGTGAAAAAATGAGCGAAAAAATGAGACAACAGAACGAAGAACAGATTGGAAAAATAAAAGTAGAATTGCAAGAACACACCAAGAAATGGGAAGAGAAAATTAGCGAGCTACAGAAAAAGAATGAACGTGGAATGAAAGAGTTGAAGAATGAATTAACAAGACATACCAAAGAAAGTAAAGAATTGAGAGAGAAGGACCGACAAGAATGGCAAGAAGCAATTAATAATACACAGAAGTCAGTAGACCAAATAAATAACAAACTAGACACACATATTCAAGAAACCAACAGCAGGAATGAAGAATTGAAAGGAGTTGTCATGAACAACGTAGAACGACTACGGACAGAACAAGGAGAAGCAGTAAACTCGTTAAAACAGAAGATCGTAGAAGTAGATGACAGACAACGGTCGGCTGTACAGAAAATCAGTGAGACAGATAAAGAGAAGGAGACACGGCTAGAAGAATTAAGAAACCACATCGCCAAAGTTAAAGAAGGCCAAGAACGACTACAGCGTCAATTAGCCAACGCAGAAGTCGGATCGACCGCAAGAATAGGTGGGCCGCATAACAACGAATTAAAATACAACGGCACAGACCGATATCCCATCGAATTTCTCAAAGAACTGACCGAAATCCAGAACACATTCTACCCAAGTGACGATGTCAAATGGATCGGTCGACATCTAGAAGCAGACGCCGCGATTTGGTGGAGGGTGATACGAGACCAAATCCGCAACTTTGATGAATTTAAAGACCTCTTCACACAAAAGTATTGGGGAGAAGAGAGACAGGACGCAGTGAGGGACAACCTAGAATTTGGTCGATTTAATTGGAAGGGCAATCTGAGCGCAATTCAATATATGGAGCGCAAGCTTCTTGAAAGTCGCCAATTAACGCCAGCTATCACTGATCGTCAGCTAATCAAAAAGATAGCGCGCCATTTTGGTAAGAATATTGAAATTGCTGTGGTGACAAGGGGGATTAATTCAATCCAAAACCTTGAATCATTGATTGCAGAGTACGCCACGATTAATCAGCGAACAACTAGAGATAATGACTTTGTAGGGAGTCACGAGAAGGTGAATGCCCGAGGTGTGGGGGAAGCAACAAACACACCCCAACCATTTCACAATAAGGGTGTCAGCTGGAAGCAAAAACAGCATGTGCCGAACAGAGAAAGTGAAAACGATCGCAACGTTAAGGGGTTTGGACGACACACTAACCGACAGCCCATAAATTCCTTAGAATTCGTAAACAACGGTGCGTCGACCTCGACTGGTAAGGGGAACGACGTAGATAGAGAAAAAAAAAATTAACCCTACCATACAATGAGATAGCCGATATACTGACCAAGAACCGACTTCACGAAACCAACATACTATTACCAGATCTTAGAAATGAATTAACTTATGAAGATGAATTAAGATTCGAACAACGGATTTCTAAGTGTCCAGAAATATTAATTAAGTTCAATAATAATATTACGGTCCTTGCCTTATTGGATACTGGGAGCGCGATAAATGCGTTATCAGAAGAATGGTTCAACCAAAATAAACATTATTTAGAACCATATGAGGAATTAAGCATGACTAATACACTGATTATTAGTGCAGTAGGTAGTAAGTCTAAGCTTGTACGGAAACAAATCTTATGTGACATTTACATTAGTGATATCAAGATAGACTGCGTATTTTTAATTATTCCAAATTTAATTAGAAATTGTATATTAGGTATTAGCTTTATGAAAGATGAAAAATGTTTGATTGACGTGGAAAAGGGAGTCGTCGAATTTAGAGGAAGAGAGGAAGAACAACATGTCAGCATACCCATTATACACATGGAAGTAGTAGAAGCAGAAGAAGAGGATGAAATCGAGAAGAAAATAAACGCGAAAGTGGACAACATAACAGGTGTGGATGAGGAAACGTTAGAAGATCTGAGAGAAGTCTTAATGAAGAATAAAAGTTTATTTCGGGAGAGTCCAGGGAGAATGGAATGCTATCAGCATGAATTTAAAGTAACGGACAACACGCCTTATTTCCAACGCGGGTGGCCAATTCCACTTGCATACAAGCAAAGAGTTGATGCCGAAATCAACAAAATGTTGAAACACGGTGTAATTGAGAGGGGAAATAGCCCATTTATTAATCCAATGGTCGCCGTAATAAAGAAAGACGGAAACGTCAGGCTGTGTTTGGACGCACGAAAAATCAATAGTGTTACCATTCCCAACTATGAAGGACCAACTCCTATCCAACAGATTTTAGCAAGGTGTGGTAGAATGAAGTACCTGTCCACAGTGGATTTAACCAGCAGTTTTTGGCAGGTGCCACTAAAGGAATGTTGTCGCGATTACACTGCTTTCATGTATGAGGGGAAATGTTATAGATATACAGTAACACCATTCGGATTAAGCACCAGTTCTGCCGCTCTGACGAGAGGACTAGACATGGCACTTGAAGATCCGGTGAAGGAAAACACAATCATCTATGTTGACGACTGTCTTTGTTACTCGAACGACGTCAAGACGCATCTGGTACATTTGAATTTATTATTAAGCAATCTACGCAGAGCAAACCTAACGATTAACCTCGATAAATCGCAATTCTTTCGTCAAGAAATCGCCTACCTAGGGTATCGCTTAACTACAGAAGGAGTTCAAGCAACAGAAGAAAAGGTTGCTGCGATCAGAAATTTCCCAGTTCCGAGAAACCAGAAGCAATTGAAAGGATTCTTAGGATTGACTAACTTTTATAATAGATTTACTGCTAAGTATGCAGAAACGATTCAACCATTACTGGATTTATTAAAAAAAAATGAAAGGTTTATATGGACATCAGAACTAGATCGATGCTTCAAGGAAGTAAAGGATTTATTTATTGAAACGGTTATATTAAAATTTCCGAAAGTCAACCAACGATATTTTCTTCAATGCGATGCGAGTAAATACGCCTACGGTGGACAACTGTATCAGTTGGATGAAGAGGGGAATGTGGGTGTAATTGCCTACACGAGTAAAACTTTTAAGGGTGCGGAAAAGAACTATTTCACGACTGAAAAGGAACTCTTAAGCATTGTCAGATGTTTAGAGAAGTTTCGAATATATATCTTGGGTCAACCATTAACGATTATAACTGATAATAAAGCACTCACTTTCATGCATAAATGCCATCTAAACAACTCCAGGATAACTAGGTGGATCCTATCCATACAAGAATATAACTTTAACATCCTTCACTGTAAAGGTAAAGAGAATGTAGTGGCCGACATACTCAGCCGATATCCAGAAGATGCAACGGAAGAGGACCAAGTTGATGAGAACTTTGAATACCAGATAAATCAGGTAACTATAAAAATGAAGAAAGACGTATGTAGTATGATAAGAGACATAGGAAAATTCCAGAAGGAGGATACGAAGTTAGGATCTATTATAGGTAATCTAGATAATGGTAATGAAAATGATATGTGTAAGTTTTATAAGTATGTTGATAACAAATTGTATAGAAAGTGTAAGAACAAATGGAAATTATACGTGCCAGAGAGTATTACGGACATAATCATCTCCGAAATACACCAGATGTACGGCCATTTAGGAGGTAAGAAATGTACCAAACTGTTACAGGAGAGTTTCACATTTGACAAAATGTCAAGGAAAATTAAAGAGTACGTAAAAACTTGTGACAAATGTCAACGTTGCAAGGATAGCCAAAATAGGAATCTGTTTGGCGGAACGATACCAATTTTACCATCAGAGAAAGGAGAACTCATTAGCGGGGATTATTACGGACCGTTACCGGTATCGACGGGTGGCGTAAAATACATCTTCGTCATGGTTGATAACTTTACAAAATACGTGAAGTTATACACGTTGAGAAGGGCAACAACGGCCGCAACTATCAAGAGAGTCCGACAATACATCGAAGAAGTTGTAAAACCGAAAGCAATATTAACGGACAATGCGACGCAGTTCACATCGAAACAATGGGTGGAAGGATTGAGTGAACTTCAAATACAACCGAAGTACACTGCCATTCGCAACCCGTGCGCCAACCTTGCCGAACGTATTAATCGACAATTAGGAAACATGTTCCGTATATTCGTCGGCGAACAACACACTAAGTGGTCACGTTTCATTACAACAATCGAAAGCTGCATTAATGAAACGTATCACGACACCATTGAAGTAACACCATACGAAGCGCAGTTTGGTAGGAGACCAGCACGCGTTTGGGAAAAGTACTTAAACCAAGAAATACATGAACATAGCATAACGGACAACCGCCAAATCTTCGTGAAGATGAAGCTGAAGAGAGAGAAACACGCAAAGAAAATGAACGAGGATAACAAAATTACCAAATTTAAATTGGGAGATCTAGTATTGGTAAGGACATATTGCCAATCGGATGCCATGCAGAAGAAAATTGACAAATTTTGTGAATTATATTGTGGACCCTATAAGGTGAAACAGGTCTTAGGGGAAGCTACATATATCTTGGTTGAATGCAGCGATGAACAGAAAATACGCGGCAGATTTAACATAAGACAGTTAAAAGCTTATCATTCCCGAAAGGAAAGAGATTAAAGAAAGAAATCAACGTGATAAATAATACATCAAATTATTTAAGGACAAGACGTGCGTTTATGTTACGTAAAGAAGGGAAAAGGCAAACTACTCAACGGCTAAGTGGGGAGAAGTTGGAGGAAAGCGTAACGCCTCTAACGGTAATAAAAAACAAACCATTCAAGTTTGCTTAGCTAAGAGATAGAATTGTCTTTGTAAATAAATCAAGAACTATGTCATTGTGTTATAGTTAGTAGTGAAATCATAGACTAATTTGTAAAAACTTAAATGTCTTGTTTCATGGTAAAATTTTGAATAATGTACGTGATAAGATAGTAATCGATAAGAGAAAGTAAACAAAGGTTTGTTACTTAATCATTTGAAATAATTAGCTATAAATTATTGGAATGTACAACAAGCAGTAATAAATTACAAGAATGTAAAATAGAAAAAAAAATCATTTATTATAGATTGTGTAATCGTAAAAACTTTAATGAGAATTATAGTGTGATAGTTGTTAAGTTCAAACAAAAGGGGAATGTAAATAAAGTTTTGTTCAATTGAAATGAGATTTTGTTGAGAAATTGTAGAATTTTAGGGGAAGAAAATTTTTTTTTGATACGTATAAGAAGTACAGTATTAATGTTTATATGTGTAGAATTTAGCGTAAATCAAATTGTAATATAATCTTTGGAAAATCTAACCAAGGATAATTAGAGTGAATAGGTTATCATTAATACTTAAGCTTATTGTGTTTTCTTTTGTTGTAACCAAGTTGGTCGAACGCTTGTCAACAAAATGTAAATTTTAGCCAATAGATTATTTAGGAGTAATGCATATAAATATTAAAAACCTAAACGAAAAAAAAAAATGTGATAACTAGTTAGCAACAAAAGAATATTCTTTTACTTTATTTTCCTAAAAGGAAGGAATTTTGTAGATATAGAACATGTAAATGAATATTAACTTAACCATTTAATTACTAGAAAATCTGTAAATGGATTCATAATCTCAAACAAGCGAGCAATAAATTCAGTATCAAGGTTATGAACGACAGTGGTGTAATAATGACAGACAGTGTTGAAAAAGGGGGAAGGAAAGGGTAAGTGACACTACACTCTTTCATGTGGAAGATGATCTTTAGTGACTACACTCTTTTCAATGAAGAATGACCATTGATGAAACTTCAGCAAGGGCATTAATTTGCGATTCCTTGATTCGGGACTCATCAATGAACCCAAATTGGGGACTCTGTAAAGCAATTACGGCAGAGAATTTTTTTTGCGTAAACGGCACTGTAGCGGGCGTCAACTGTCAAGAGTGATGCATGGTATAGCCAAACGGCCGCCGTTAGACAATGATTTAAGAAGGACAACGCCTTGGCACATAACAGATGTTGGACATGGATGAACGACATAAGCGCAAGTGGCGACAATAACAAAGAAACAAAAGACGGTGTCAGTTCATCACAACTACCGACATAGAGTGTACTAAGGGGACGCCAACATTTTCGACATACACGTGTGAGTTAGCGGCTGCACATGGACATAACATTTTCCACAAAAGCAGTCTAAGAGCGGATGCAGTTAAGTACAAAGGAACTTATATAGCTGCACAGCGGGAAACTTGCTTACTGGCACGACATACGGAGCATCTTGTAAGGCTGCAGAACAGATGTTAGTTCCTGGAAGATGACCACCATCAGCGTGTGAACGTAACAAGGGAAGTCGAGGACAATACGGCGATTCGACACACCCGGGTTATGGTACACACATGTGCGGAAAGGAAATCGCTTAGAAAGGACACTTGGGAACGTAAGACAATCACATAACAGACAACCGTGTAATTTGGTCCGTCGTCATACGGGGAGATGGTGTGGACAGCAAGACTTTTAGAGAGGGGTCTTGGCTGACCTATCAGGAGCAAGGAATTCGGCAAAGGCGGGTGTAAAGAAGACGTCAACATGGAGACAAGGGTGAAGAGCGAATGGGAAGTAGACCAGAGACCCCAGCCGGAGTATCCAGGAGGAGCCTTCGCAGAATCTGATGTGAGAAACCAATCATGACAGTGATTGTGGTAAGGGTATGACATCCGTGGAGGGAGTCGTGTTGCTGAAGTAATAAAGTAAGGTGTTCGCAGAGAAGAAGAGTTCAGTCGATTTCCAATTTTCAAACAATTTAAGTCAGTCTATTTTAATCACAGTTCGGTCGATTTGGAGAGTTCAGTCTCAGTTCGGTCGTATTCTAATTGTTGTCAGTCAATTCTATTTCGGTATAAACCAGCCAAAGTCTTTCAGATGGACGGTAGTAAAGTGTATTGATACAAGCAAAGAGATCGTTCGGGAGTGTATCAGAGACTATGTAAAACTGTAGAACTAACCCGTGACCAAATACTATGACAATGTCGAGTTAAGTACGATCAGACTTTGTGATCATAAAAATCTCGTTTTTATGAATCTAATGCGAGTGATAAGGTATTGACAATATCACATTACCGTGACATAAGTGACATGAAACAATATAGTAAGATTGTGCCACGTTCTTAACTCACTAAAATGCAATTAAAACCAATTATATTTGCATTGTGAATACAGTATAAATGGTACAATCGCTCTAGTTAAACGCAGCATAAACTATTGCACGCGTACATCAAAAGTGACAAAGAACCTACACGCAAAGTGTTTTAGACGATGAAGTCATATTCGAGTTAACGCAATTAGTCATTATCGTTCATGCGAGTATCCGGATAAAATGTGGGACAAATAGTGTCGTGACGAAGTGTCAAGTGTAATTTAATTGGCGTATCTTCAGCCTGGATTTCTTCGTAGGATGAGAGGTACGACGCAGTTAATCACCGCAATTTGGATACAAACAACAAGTAAATTATTATCATTCATGTAACATTAGATTAGGTCGCCACTGTCCTGCCACTCAAAAAGAACTCGCCACTGAGTAGAATATACATTTATTTAATTGTTGAATATACATATATTTAATTGCTCAAAAGTAACGCAAATCGAGAAATATGAATCCATAGAGTAGGATATATTGAAATTTATATGGTCATTAATTAATTAGTCTTTATTGATTTTGTAGATGTTCATAACGTAGAGATAATATAACAGCATTGTGTATTTGATATGTTGTCTAGAAACGCGAACTTTATTCAGTATTTAAATGATATTGAAAACATATAATAAATTTGTATCGTTTATAAAAATTAAATTTGTATTGTTTACGAAAATTAATAGTGTCTGAGTCAGATGATTGTTATTCACCCAAAACACCTGTTTACATATGGTGCTCCAGCACGCGGGGCGTATTATGGCTCAGTGATATCAGAGTGTATCATCAGATATGGCATGCCCGTCCTGGAACAGTAAACAAGATCTGTAATAAAAACTTACATTTATGGAAACTCCTTTGAATAATTTTAACTAATTTATGCAAGTAGAGACAAACATAAAATATATTACAGTTGCACATGGTGTCCCAACACGTGACACGAGGAAGCAAATTCTAGTAGATAATTGTAACCAAGAGTAAATTTTATACAATTAAAAATTCAATTAGATTATGCAATTAATAAATTTGCATAATACATGTATATTTGTACATGATGCCCAAACGCGGGACAATAAGTAAAATTTATTTAATTAATTAATTTATGCAATTAAATCTGCATAAATATTACATTCGTATATGGCTCCCAAAGAACGTGGGGCATAACAAACTGAATATAGAGTCGTATATGGCGTCCAACTACAGGGCTAAATACACATAAGTACGACAAAGTTCGTACCGACAGCACTATCATAAATACAGATAAAAATTTATATAATTAATGGAATAATTAATTTATGCAAATAAATCTGCAAACATATACAGTTGTAAAAATGATCAATTTTAAAGGAGAGGCATTATGTCACGACACAAATAGCCAACCCCATACCAGAGATAAAAAATATATTTATAATTGTAAAAAAAAATACTTCTTATCAAATGAACTGATTGATTTTAAATAAAAGTATAAGGAATATGACACGACAATACAACGACTTTAACCCAACCCAAGTGATTGAGACAAAAACATAAACATAAAGAAGGGAACCACGGAACATACTTAGTAAAATGTAAATATTTTAAAGTGATTGAGCCAGCAACCCAAACATAAAGAAGGGAACCACAAATAAACAACGAGAATGAGGAAATAATAAACCTAAGCCACAAGGAAACAAGTTTATGGGTTTAAATGACCCCAAAAATGTCCAAAGAAACGGATGAAAGGACCTAATATATTAAACAAACAAGGAAAATGAAGAAGGAGGGAGACGAGCAAAAGTGAAAACCAAGAATGGTTCACCAACACAAGTAAAATAGCACTCAACAAGAGCATTGAAACCAAAACAAGGGTTATCAGGAGGAAGGAGAGATAACGGTTACTACCCATTAAAAAGGCAACCAGAAACCACAAATTAGAATTGTTATTAGTCAGTAAGTATTAGTTATTAAGTATTAATTGTCATTAGGATTAAGGCATGAAAGAGAAATAAGTATAGGGGTCACCCACTATCAAACCAATGATATAAACAGTGATATAGTGTAATAGTGTAGGTGTAAGAACCCCAAAGTGAAGTGTGACACTAGTGAAATTGTAATTAACAATAAGTGATTTACAAGTGAAGGTAAGGTAAAAGTTGGAAATAAACAGTGCATAGATAACTGATAAATAAGTAGTATTAAGAGTGAATTATAGTATAAGGGATAGAAAAACACTAGAAGTGATAATGACTTTTTATTTAAAAAGATGTTCAATAGAGTTAAGTTAATTATAGCCAGTAGTAAGTAAAAAGGGAGGATTCCAGAATAGAATAAATTAAAGGTGTTACCATGGAGGGAATATAAAAATTGTTTAGAGATTGAGAAGTCAAAAAACTAACAAAGATACCTAATTTATAAAGGACTATTATTAATTTAATAACAAGTGATGTTGTTTATCACAACACAAATAATATGTGTTATAAACTAAAAAATTAGCAAATAAGGATAAGTTAGGAGTGAGTGATGATATTTCTTAATCAAAACAATAACTCTAATAACTTATAAAAAATTGTGTTCATGTTATTGTTAGAAGAGGATATGGCTGAATGCAATGTGCAGTCCATAAACCTAATGTTATATTTTTAAGATTGAAATAAGGAGAGCAATATTGAATAATAAACAAAACACCTACAGACTCAAAACACAACACAACTAATAAAAATAACCAAGTAAGCCCAATAGGCTGAAACAAAATGTGATTTGAACGAAATAAGTAAATTATTATAATGGCTACTTAGGCCTAGAAAAAACATGACTGTCAGAACCAAACAAACAAAGATTATAACAAATTGAATCAGAATTTAGAAAATCTGAGGTGAAGGAATCACCAAGGATAAATTGTAGATAATTTATAACACAAAATATTGTAATAGGCATTATTATATAAAAAGAAATGTAATTAACAAGCATTAACATAATTGTAAAAACTTAAAATCTGAAAATACCCAAGCTTGTGGGGTATCAAAATAATCTATGAACGAGAATAAATACTATAGTGACAATATTTATTAACCAGGAAGGCAGATGGAGGAATAACAGTAATCAGAAGATATACGAAGGATTCGAAGTTTCGATAACAATACATCAACTCAAAATAAGCCTATTCGAAAAATACCGTTACTATGGAAACAGCGGTTGTTGACAGAAAAATACCGTTAGAAATTAGGAGAGAGAAAAAAAGAAGCGAAGCGTCACCAAGCCATACAGATGCAGAAGTTCGGAAGAAGGTTTTTTCAGTGTAAATCATGAAAATAATAGTATAAAGTTGCTGAAAACTAATCGTCAAAGAAGCAGATGACCACTACAACCAATATTACAAGACCCAAGACCTGAATAAACGGAAATTCTCCATAAATAGAACGTCCAAACACAAGACGAAAGGACGCCACATTTTAATGAAGCCCAAAATCCAAGAAAACTGATTTTATGCAGCCAATTCCTATCTGGAACCAACTACAAAGGCCTATACACGTCGAATTGTTAAGTACTATCCAATTATTTATTTTCCACCAACCCTAATCACTTTAAATAATTTTGAAAGGTAAAATTACCACACTATAAAGATAGTATTTCTCTTTCATAGAGTATTTAAGTAAATTAAAACATAATGAAACTTTGTTAACATAAAATAACCTAGGAATTGAACACGAACTTACAGAACACTTTTACAACACAACACAACAGATTGTAACAGCACACTTTATATTTCTTGTACACTTAGATTAAGGTAATTTGTATTTTTTATTGTAACCATTGTAGTTCTCTAACTCATAGCCAAAAGAATCCATGGATTTTCTAAACCAAAACTGTAATAAGCCTAACGTAAACAGACGCTAGGTTAAATGGTTTCTAAATTAATTCGCCGCCCTGAAAATAAGATCTCATGTAATCAAACGATAATTATTTTGTTGTAATTGTAAATGTTTCCAGATATCACCATTAAAAAATATTCATTACAGGGAGTAACCAGCGTTATCATTTCATAGGGAGTGCTATATAATAATTACTTGTATTGAAGAATAAATCGTAGCAGTAAGCTAGTTGCCAGTTATTCGTCAGAAGCGACGATTGAGTCGGCTGTGCGAGCGGGAACGATTTGAATACACCAACCCGCTACGCTGATAACTTGTTCAAACACAGTTTTTAGTTGTTTTGTAAAACGATTTGGCGCCACCCGGGATTATCACACCCCCTAAGAATAACAGGTAAGGTTACTGCCGTAATATACAGGTGATCAGAACTACGCTACGAACATCGCTAGCCACCAAAATTACTGTAACGACCCGGTGCGAGGCGAACGCACTAATCATCCAAAACACATTATTTTATGTACACATTTTGCACGTACGCTCCAATCTACTCGTTACAAATTGGCGACCAACCGGTGAGGCCGTAAAAGAAGGTCAACGGCGGCTATGAAGAGACATTCAATGTTTACTAGGACGGACAAACAGAAAGAAATTGAGCGGGAAGGCCAGCCAGAAGAGATGGAAGAAATTGAAGAAATAATCGGGGAGTTAGTCGAAGAGGACGCTCAGGAAAACCAACCAGAAAATCCAGTTCAACCAGAACCGGAAGTGGAAGTAATGGTAGGGGACCAACCTAGCAAACCCACTCAGAAAGAAGACCTGAGCACGCAGGAAATGCTCAGGAGGATGATGGAACAAATGTACCAAGACAAGGAAGAGAGAAAACAAGAGAGAAGACAAGACAAGGAAGAATTGAATAAAAAATTAGAGTCAAATCAAGAAGGATTGAACAAAAAATTAGAATCATTGCAAGCGGGAAGGAGAGAAGACAAGGAGGAATTGAATAAAAAGTTAGAAAAACTGGACCAAAACAATGAAGAATTGAATAACAAACTGGACCAAAATAAGGAAGAATTGAAGAAGCAATTCAAGGAGGACTTAGAGATCCTGAATAACAAAATGGAAAACAACCGAGAGGCGTTAGAAGAGAAGAGTGAGGAGTTGAAGAGACAAATAACAAAGGATCTTGAAGTGTTAAATGACACGATTGAAAATACTCATGAGACACTCCTACAGCAAATAACGGAAGATGGTGAGAAGAACAGAGAAGAATTAAGATTCATGCTGGTAGAGTTTCGTGAAGAAGTCAAACCGGCAAAAACAGGGATGAATAAGAGATGGGAAGAAACGAGTTACCCAGCAGACCAACTTCAAGAAACATTAGACAGCGATTTCAAACCAGTGGATGACGAACCAGACACCACTTCTGAAAGTATCAAAGAAACGTTGGATGAGAACATGGAACCAGGGAATCAGAAAATAACACAGAAGGAGATGGAAATTGTAGAAGAAACAAATATATTGTTTTCTGAACATACAGATAACAATGACATCAAGAAAATCAAACACATAAAAACCAACCACAGAAGAGGAAGAAAGAAGAACCGAATAATTAAGAAAATTAAGAAAACAGAGGAATTAAGAAAGGTATATAAGAGGAAACTCATCAAAACACGAGAAGAAGTGGAGATGATGAAGAACGGACTGATCGATGTGTTTAATTTGCCCATTACCTACCAAAGCAAATTAATAAAGTACAAAGATTGTAGGAGGACTCTGAGGGAAATTATAAAAGGAATTCAGAACCAAACAGCGGATGAAAATTTCAACAAATCAATACTTGGATGGAAGATGCCAGAAATAGAAATGACTGACAACAAAACAGAGTATAACAGATCAAGAAGGTCAATAAAATACTGGAGCACACCAGAAATGGAAATACCAAATAAAAAAGCAAGGATAATATTAATGAGAGATGCACAATTAACTTCTCTGATTAATGGACAAAATAATCAAATGTTTGCGGTAAACATAAAGACTACAGAACATATGGTATTAGAGGAATTATGGTACAAGACGGAGGAGACCTATTTCACCAGTAAGAAAACAGTTCTGCAATCCAGAGTTATCCGAACCATAAGAGCAGAGGAACTGATGGACCATGGGTAAACTAAGTGAAGATACCACAAACCAAGAAAAGGGACGGATCTTCAAATTACCAGCCGAGCAACCCAATGGAATAGAAGAAAAAATTAAACTATAACAGACTTAAAATAACGTTTATCCAGAATAAATGTCACCCATCCGACATTTGAAGGAGAAGAGGAGCAAGACAACAAAGAGTGAAAAATATAAGAGAAGGCAATAACAAGGAAGGAAAAGGAGAAGTCGACTTACAAAAATATAATTAACATGGTCCTATATATAGTAATAGCGTATATGAAGAAAACTAAATAACTGGAATACGTTCATCCAGAATAAGTGTGACTATCATACACTTGAAGGAGAAGAGGTGCATAATAACGAAGTGTCGAACAAAAAGGAGAAGGCTATAATATGGAATGGAAATGATAATATAATAAATCCACAACCGTGAGAATTGAATTGATACCAAAATAAAATTATATATATAATAAAATGTACGGCCATATGTCATCACGAAGGACAAGTAACTGTAAATAAAATACAGATACCAAAATTTAAAAATTATGTGTATACAACTTGCAACAACAGATCGATGACTTATGAGGTCTAAAATAAAAAATATCAAAACAAAGGAATGAGATACATAAATTCCTACTAAGTGAAATCAACTTACAATATATTAAAAAGTTGATGTGTGAAGTATATGAAATAATTAAACAAAATGTACCAAAATAGGAATACGCTACACAAATTCCTATGGTGTAAGAAAATTAACTTACAAAGAATTAATACAAACTGAAATATACAAAAATAAAATCAGACCAAACCTGATAAGAGAAGTACATGAAATTATAATAATGAATCAAAGATATTTATCTGTAAAATAAAAAATCTAAACTGGTATGAAGAAAGAGAGAAGTTATGTATGAATCAAATATACAAGCTATGGCTAAAGCAAAATCTTGCTAATTAACTGAGAAAAGTATAACAATGTCTAAGATAATTAAAATGATCACAATGAGAATTGAAAACCGAAAAATGAAAAGTTAATGATGAAATTAACATATAAATAAATGAAAAACAATCAATGTATGAGCAAATGATAGTATATTGTTAAGGTACAGCGGAAGGAAGAATGAGTAAAAGGCCAAAGTGATCTAAAAATAAACCACAAGGTGGACAATCCCAAAATATATTATTATTATTAAGTCACAAGTTGACAAAAAAAGTATTTATGATTGACTGTTGAAAAGTCCAGCAATCAAATAAACTGAGCAGAGATGACGTGCCTCTGGTCTCAGAAAAATGAGTAGTAATGGGAGAAACCAGCTACTAAAGTTAGGGAAAAAATTGTGTATAAGGGAGAACACACCAATGGAAATAAAAAGAAAAACAGATCCAAATAAAATGGAATGAATTCAGTAAGAAGAGAAATAAAGAATGGAGAAACAATCAAGAAAGAAAAGGAAAAAGGTTATGTATAACTGATAATTTCATAAAAAACTATACTAGTGTTTTATCAAAATGATCAATTTTAAAGGAGAGGCATTATGTCACGACACAAATAGCCAACCCCGTACCAGAGATAAAAAATATATTTATAATTGTAAAAAAAAATACTTCTTATCAAATGAACTGATTGATTTTAAATAAAAGTATAAGGAATATGACACGACAATACAACGACTTTAACCCAACCCAAGTGATTGAGACAAAAACATAAACATAAAGAAGGGAACCACGGAACATACTTAGTAAAATGTAAATATTTTAAAGTGATTGAGCCAGCAACCCAAACATAAAGAAGGGAACCACAAATAAACAACGAGAATGAGGAAATAATAAACCTAAGCCACAAGGAAACAAGTTTATGGGTTTAAATGACCCCAAAAATGTCCAAAGAAACGGATGAAAGGACCTAATATATTAAACAAACAAGGAAAATGAAGAAGGAGGGAGACGAGCAAAAGTGAAAACCAAGAATGGTTCACCAACATAAGTAAAATAGCACTCAACAAGAGCATTGAAACCAAAACAAGGGTTATCAGGAGGAAGGAGAGATAACGGTTACTACCCATTAAAAAGGCAACCAGAAACCACAAATTAGAATTGTTATTAGTCAGTAAGTATTAGTTATTAAGTATTAATTGTCATTAGGATTAAGGCATGAAAGAGAAATAAGTATAGGGGTCACCCACTATCAAACCAATGATATAAACAGTGATATAGTGTAATAGTGTAGGTGTAAGAACCCCAAAGTGAAGTGTGACACTAGTGAAATTGTAATTAACAATAAGTGATTTACAAGTGAAGGTAAGGTAAAAGTTGGAAATAAACAGTGCATAGATAACTGATAAATAAGTAGTATTAAGAGTGAATTATAGTATAAGGGATAGAAAAACACTAGAAGTGATAATGACTTTTTATTTAAAAAGATGTTCAATAGAGTTAAGTTAATTATAGCCAGTAGTAAGTAAAAAGGGAGGATTCCAGAATAGAATAAATTAAAGGTGTTACCATGGAGGGAATATAAAAATTGTTTAGAGATTGAGAAGTCAAAAAACTAACAAAGATACCTAATTTATAAAGGACTATTATTAATTTAATAACAAGTGATGTTGTTTATCACAACACAAATAATATGTGTTATAAACTAAAAAATTAGCAAATAAGGATAAGTTAGGAGTGAGTGATGATATTTCTTAATCAAAACAATAACTCTAATAACTTATAAAAAATTGTGTTCATGTTATTGTTAGAAGAGGATATGGCTGAATGCAATGTGCAGTCCATAAACCTAATGTTATATTTTTAAGATTGAAATAAGGAGAGCAATATTGAATAATAAACAAAACACCTACAGACTCAAAACACAACACAACTAATGAAAATAACCAAGTAAGCCCAATAGGCTGAAACAAAATGTGATTTGAACGAAATAAGTAAATTATTATAATGGCTACTTAGGCCTAGAAAAAACATGACTGTCGGAACCAAACAAACAAAGATTATAACAAATTGAATCAGAATTTAGAAAATCTGAGGTGAAGGAATCACCAAGGATAAATTGTAGATCATTTATAACACAAAATATTGTAATAGGCATTATTATATAAAAAGAAATGTAATTAACAAGCATTAACATAATTGTAAAAACTTAAAATCTGAAAATACCCAAGCTTGTGGGGTATCAAAATAATCTATGAACGAGAATAAATACTATAGTGACAATATTTATTAACCAGGAAGGCAGATGGAGGAATAACAGTAATCAGAAGATATACGAAGGATTCGAAGTTTCGATAACAATACATCAACTCAAAATAAGCCTATTCGAAAAATACCGTTACTATGGAAACAGCGGTTGTTGACAGAAAAATACCGTTAGAAATTAGGAGAGAGAAAAAAAGAAGCGAAGCGTCACCAAGCCATACAGATGCAGAAGTTCGGAAGAAGGTTTTTTCAGTGTAAATCATGAAAATAATAGTATAAAGTTGCTGAAAACTAATCGTCAAAGAAGCAGATGACCACTACAACCAATATTACAAGACCCAAGACCTGAATAAACGGAAATTCTCCATAAATAGAACGTCCAAACACAAGACGAAAGGACGCCACATTTTAATGAAGCCCAAAATCCAAGAAAACTGATTTTATGCAGCCAATTCCTATCTGGAACCAACTACAAAGGCCTATACACGTCGAATTGTTAAGTACTATCCAATTATTTATTTTCCACCAACCCTAATCACTTTAAATAATTTTGAAAGGTAAAATTACCACACTATAAAGATAGTATTTCTCTTTCATAGAGTATTTAAGTAAATTAAAACATAATGAAACTTTGTTAACATAAAATAACCTAGGAATTGAACACGAACTTACAGAACACTTTTACAACACAACACAACAGATTGTAACAGCACACTTTATATTTCTTGTACACTTAGATTAAGGTAATTTGTATTTTTTATTGTAACCATTGTAGTTCTCTAACTCATAGCCAAAAGAATCCACGGATTTTCTAAACCAAAACTGTAATAAGCCTAACGTAAACAGACGCTAGGTTAAATGGTTTCTAAATTAATTCGCCGCCCTGAAAATAAGATCTCATGTAATCAAACGATAATTATTTTGTTGTAATTGTAAATGTTTCCAGATATCACCATTAAAAAATATTCATTACAGGGAGTAACCAGCGTTATCATTTCATAGGGAGTGCTATATAATAATTACATGTATTGAACAATAAATCGTAGCAGTAAGCTAGTTGCCAGTTATTCGTCAGAAGCGACGATTGAGTCGGCTGTGCGAGCGGGAACGATTTGAATACACCAACCCGCTACGCTGATAACTTGTTCAAACACAGTTTTTAGTTGTTTTGTAAAACGATTTGGCGTCACCCGGGATTATCACACCCCCTAAGAATAACAGGTAAGGTTACTGCCGTAATATACAGGTGATCAGAACTACGCTACGAACATCGCTAGCCACCAAAATTACTGTAACGACCCGGTGCGAGGCGAACGCACTAATCATCCAAAACACATTATTTTATGTACACATTTTTGTACACGTTTTTTTTTTTTTTACAGCCGTCATAAAAGCACGAGCGGCCGCGCGCGGACGTACGTATTTGCGATTCTGTCCGCATAGACGGCTGCTTAACATACTTCTCTCTCACTAAATAACTACATGACTTGAATTCTTCAGCGTCGCGGCCGTCCGTCCGAGTACGCCCAAGTAGGGGTGTTATGGGGGTTCGAAACCACTATCTTCCCCATGAGTGCGAGTGAGAGCGAATGACATGTGCAATGAGTGCGAGTGAGATGGAAGATGACACCACTACCCCGCCATCCATCCCCACCCTCTACCGCAGAAGTGACGTCATACGGCCATGTTGTCGTCGTCGCCGCTTAAAGTGGGGTAATGTGTGCGTTGATTGGCGGAGGCGTGGCTATGTTCGCCGTTCGCCGTTCGCCGTTCGCCGTTGACGTCGTCATCGTCGCTGGGCGGCGGCTTGGCCGCGGCCTGGTCGTGGCTTGATCGTCGCCCGTCGTGGTGGGTCGGCGGCGGCCATGTTGGAAAAGCTGCGATGTTGTCGGGTTGTGGATGTGTGTAGTGGTTAAGGTACGGCCAGGTTGCCGATTCGTGCATGTGTTATAGTGTATGGTTATGTATATGTAAGGGGTTTTTCCGGAAGTTCGGCCATGTTGGAAAAGCGTCGGTGTTGCCAACTTGTGTTGGGGTTAATCGACGTTGTCGGCTCGGTGTTATAGTGTACGGGTTGAATATATGTTTACACTGCCGCCATTGTTGCCAACGCGTTGTCAACTCGGTGTTATAGTGTACTGGTTTCGGATATATTTACACTGCCACAATTGTCTCGATATCGTCGATGTTGTGTCTATGTGTTAAGTAATTGCATTGTTGCCAACTCAGTCAAGTAGTGTAAGAGTGTGCTGGTTAAGGTTCGGCCACGTTGGCGATTCGAGCGTGTGTTATAGTGTATGGGTTTGGATATATACTGTGTTTTCCGGAAGGGCGTCCACGTTGGAAAAGCGTCGACGTTGTCAACTTGTGCATGTGTGCTGGTTTAGCGTCGGCCACGTTGTCGGCTCGTGCATGAGTTATAGTGTACAGGTTTCAGATATATTTACACTGCCACCATTGTCCGGATATCGTCGATGTGAAGAGGTGAATTGCATTGTTGCCAACTGGAGAACTGTACTGGCATCGGTCACGTTGTCGACTCATGCATGTGTTATAGTTTATGGGTTTCAGATATATTTACACTGCCACCCCATTGTCCGGATATCGTCGATGTGAATTGCATTGTTGCCAACTCGAGAACTGTACTGGCGTTGGTCACGTTGTCAACTTATGCATGTGTTATAGTGTATGGGTTTAGATATTTACACTGCTGCCGTTCGGATTTACTACTGCGGTGCAAAATTGAATATCATTTCACTTGTAAAAATTGATTATCGTGCATTTGTGCAATTGTTTTGATTGACATTTCACTTATGAAACATGCATGATGGAAGGAAAAAAGGATAGTTGAAAATAAACAACTAAGCAAAGCAAAATTTACATATATTGTAATCAAACACACATAAAAATATACAATAAACTACACACACACACACACACACACACACACACACACACAATAACAATATATGTAATCGTACGCGACAAATGAGGATGTCCATTCGGTCCTACTGTACAATTTCTACTATGTAAGCTCTATCCTTTTCTCCACGATAAATTAAAACAATAAAAATATTAAAGCAATACTGTTTAATTACAAATAATTAAAATACATGTAATTAAAATACATAATATGTAAACGCACACAGTAGTGAAAATTACAAAATGTATACGAAATACATCTAAGTAAAACTAAGTACAAGTGCACTATGACATGACAAATATGTACAAAAAAATTAAATAAACACACACAGAAGTGACAATTAAAAAAAAGCAATACTGTTTAATTACAAATAATTAAAATACATGTAATCAAAATATATTACAATTGAAAATACATAATATGTAAACGCGCACAGTAGTGAAAATTTCAAAATATAAACATAAGCAATATGACAATGGTATACGAAATACAACTAAGTAAAACTAATTACAAGTGCACTATGACAGGACAAATATGTACAAAAAATGAAATAAACACACACACACAGTAGTGACAATTAAAAAAATACAATTGTATACAATTATATCAAATGAATTATGTGTAAGCACATTATATTTTAACATTATGTCAATATATGTAATCGTACGCGACAAATGAAGATGTCCATTCGGTCCTACTGTACAATTTCTACTATGTAAGCTCTATCCTTTTCTCCGCGATAAATTAGTTGCAGCGAACACGGTACTAAATTTTTTAATTCCTCATCTTCGAAAACGCCTGCGTATCTCTTTGGTAGATATACACGATACTTTAGTCTAGGGTCTCTGTAATCTTGGAGAGTGACGAGTACAGCTTTACCGTACTTTGCGTCTATATTCTGCATTTCTTCTATCGGATATTTTACACCGATTATCAATTCCTTTATTTTTTTATACTCAATTGCGCTAATAGTTGCAAACTTTTCAGTGAATGATGCCATTTTAAAATAAAGAATTTATAATTTCTGGCACGTCTCTCAACGAATGAACGAATAACGCTCGTGCACAGCGGAATATATAGGGAGGTAGTTGTGGAGGTGGAAACCGGAGAGGGGGGAAACCACTCAACGCACAGTAAGCGTTTATTTTTAACCGTGTGAACAGGACACGAGCTGATTTCTCACGGTTCGATGGGTAGGTGGGGAAGAGGGGAGTCGGTTATTTTTTATACGTCTAGACAGCACTCGTGCTTGTTCGAGCATGTCGACGACGCTAATTTATTTTTAGACAGGTGATGTATTTAACTGTGTGAACAGGATACGACTTGATTTCTCACGGTTCGATGGGTAGGTGAGGAAGAGGGGTGTCGGTTATTTTTATACGTCTAGACAGCACATGTGCTTGTTTGAACATGTCGTCTACGCTAATTTATTTTTAGACAGATGATGTAATCGATAGAAAGGCGACGACTGTTATTTTTTACGTAAGCGCTAAACAATAATGTTAGTAATTTATCAGAAACATATTGACTATTCTAAAATCTGATACAACCCACTCGCGTAAAGCGTGTACTCTAGTATTTGTACATATTTCCGGAAATAAGCGGTGCGCGAGACAGACTGTTCCGTGTATTGATTGTAATTGATCGAGTTTGGGACAACCGAAATCTTCTAAATTTATAATATTAAAATGCATGATACGCATCTGTAGAAAATTTTTTTTGCAATCCTTTTACGAACACGAAGTTAAAAGGATGGAGAAACCCAACATGGTACCGATCGTGTGTTCCGTACATCCGAAATCGATATCGTATGAACAATAAATTTCACATTTCAACGTGTTGTTGTTGGGTCGTAGAGAAAATTTCGGGTCTTCTAGTTCTTTCTTCAGGTACGTTTCGATTATTGTGAAAAAAAAGGTCGTTTTTTCCACTTCTGGTGGTCGTTGTAAAAAGACGACATATTCAGCTCTTCTTCGATGATCCGCTATATCGATGACTTGGACGGACTGAACTTACGACAGAGGACGATATTCCTTTCCCGTGCGGTGTACGTCGGCTTCACAGTACTTGATGTCAGCAAACTGATAATGTACGAATTTCATTATCGGTACGCCGACACCAAGTTATGCAAGCCGTTTGATACAATCGTCCGGATGTTTGCGCTGTCTCTATGCATCGAAATAATACAAAATAACACAACTTTGTATTCAATTAGTAATTTACCAGAAACTTACTACGACTCGCACTGATTAAAAAAAAATAGCGAAGAGTAGGGGAGGGGGAATACCATCCAATTGGAGATGCACCCCCCTCCCATCATTCGTACTGTAGGAAAGAGGGCTGCGATTGAGAGGGTATTACGAAATTAAAGTACACGAAAATTGTTATAAATGTCTACATTTATTAATATAAAAACACATACATTAAAAGTTGTGTGTACATATATTCTAAAAAGCAACATAGTATTTACAGTAAAAAAAAACAATAATATACAGCATGCGTTTAATTCTGTCTGCGCACTGTGTTGGACAGCGGATTGTATACGTTGAGAGAATCGTGCAGTATCATGCAGTAGGTCGCGGTCTGAGCGGGAAATTGCTCGTGGACTCGAACTCCAATCTGACGTCAACCGACGAAGACTTGAGCGACACGTCCTCTCTGCTACAATCGAAGACGAATAGCGGTGCTCTCGCTATGAACTCTGTTGGTGTTAGAAGTACGTTGGGTTGAGTTCTACGGTAGTACGATTTTTGAAATCGTGAATACACATCGTACAGCAGAGCGTAACGTCCGTTATCGATATCCAGGTTCAGAACATTCCCTGACCGAGGCAGGTTTCTCACCAGGTGTTGCTGCGGCTGAGGCTATGGCTGCTGCGACTGAGGCTGTGGCTGCGACTGTTGTGGATGTGACCGAAAAATAAAATATAACAACATGTACAGACGTGGAAATAATAATATATGTATACATAAGATGAATAAGACCCCCCCCCCAACTAGCCCATCAAAACGTTCACACGCTGTGATAACATATGGGCAGTCAGCATCTTTTTGTAAGCGAATAAAAATAACTCCATACTCCCCCCCCCCCCGTAAAGTTCTAATGAATTTGAACTCAGTGAATTGTAATAAATAATTTTTAAACATTAAATACGAGTTTATTCTTACCGTCAGTTACTGGTGGTCCGTGTACCTCCGCCTCTTCACGTTAGGACCAGCAGCGTCGTCGGATAGCGTACGTTTACGCGTTTTGTAGTATCCGCGGTGCTCTCGCTATGAACTCTGTTGGTGTTAGAAGTGCGTTGGGTTGAGTTCTACGGTAGTACGATTTTTGAAATCGTGAATACACATCGTATAGCAGAGCGTAACGTCCGTTATCGATATCCAGGTTCAGAACATTCCCTGACCGAGGCAGGTTTCTCACCAGGTGTTGCTGCGGCTGAGGCTATGGCTGCTGCGACTGAGGCTGTGGCTGCGACTGTTGTGGATGTGACCGAAAAATAAAATATAACAACATGTACAGCCGTGGAAATAATAATATATGTATACATAAGATGAATAAGACCCCCCCCCCCAACCAGCCCATCAAAACGTTCACACGCTGTGATAACATATGGGCAGTCAGCATCTTTTTGTAAGCGAATAAAAATAATTGCATACTCCCCCCCCCCCGTAAAGTTCTAATGAATTTGAACTCAGTGAATTGTAATAAATAATTTTTAAACATTAAATACGAGTTTATTCTTACCGTCAGTTACTGGTCCGTGTACCTCCGCCTCTTCACGTTAGGACCAGCAGCGTCGTCAGATAGCGTACGTTTACGCGTTTTGTAGTATCCGTATGCGAGCTTTGACCGTGGCTGCAGTTGTATTTTACTGAAAAAGTAAAATATAACAACATGTACACATAAGATGAATAAGACCTCCCACTTAGCCCATCAAAACGTTCACACACTGCGATAACAAATGAGCAGTCAGCATCTTGTTGTAAGTGAATAAAAATAACTGTATACTACACCCCCCCGATCATATGTGAAGGTCTCGATGGAAGTCGAATAAATTAACCGCGACTTGCATCCTGTTTCACGCGGTTAAACCACCGTCGTCTAGTCGCCTACCTCCCCCTTCCCCGTGAAGGTCAATTGAATTTGCACTGTGTGAATTGTATTACATACTTTTATACATGAAATACGAGTTTATTCTTACCGTGAGTTACTGGTCCATGTACCTCCGCCTCTTCATGTTAGGACCAGCATCGTCATCGGTTAACGTACGTTTACACGTTCTGTAGTGTCCGTACGCGAGTGTAGTTACGCCGTCGTCCAGTACGTACCTCTTATCGTCATAAGGTGACAGGGAAAGTTTCGTTACACGTTGCGTATACAGCTTATGACGATCGCTTCGTATACACTCGGCAGAGGTGAAAACCGTACGACTACCGAAAAGACACTCACTGTACAACCGATGACGTAACCTTTTTTTTATTGCCGTCCTTGGCACACCTTTCGCCACCTTTTTGTCGGTGCAGTCGGACAACAGGAGCGAGTAACATTTAGCTCTGAGTCCGACGAATTCTCTGATGGGTTTCCCATTGGTTTCATCCTTGAACTTCCCCACGACCTTTTTGTTGTCGTCGCAATGACAAGGATGATCTGTGGGATAGTCCGACGTGTCGAAAAGGTGGAGATCCTCTTTCATATCAGAGTACACATCGTCAGTCCGTATGCTGTAAAGTAAACTGTCCGTGTCAGTCATTAGTAATGTCAATCGTCGTCCGTACTTGGCGACAGCGTAACGATAATGAAAATCATACATTATCAATTTGCTGACATCGAGTACTGTGAAGCCGACGTACACTGGACGGGAAAGGAATATCGTCCTCTGTCGTAAGGCCAGACCGACCAAGTCGTCAGTGTAGCGGATCATACGCTCTAGTCGTGGATTGGAAACAAGTTTCTGCAGCCGTCGTTCGTTAGAGACTAGTTGGAAGTCTATTCGTTTCCTCACGTTCTCCAGCGATTTACCATAGACAGCGTTGACCATCAGTTTGAAAAAATCCTTTTCAAAACTGTTGGTGGCTGCTGCTCTCTTTTGCGTGTTGAAATCGATAAACGGTTTCAACCACGCTCTCTGTTTAAAACTCAACACTCTATGGATCGCTTTCAATTCTAGACCAAGATTCAGATACAACTTTAAATTTCGAAAATGGAGAACGTATTTTTGCTTGTCGTCCAAAGTCGTCAGCAACTTGGGAACGGACGACGAAGGCGTTTCTGATCCGTTATACCCTTTTGTATAGTGTAGTCGTGTGTGGAGTCGTCGAGAGTACGGTGAAAGTATGTCAGGATTGACGCAGGAACGCACGGGCGCTAGTGGATAATCGGAGTGAAGGTCATGAAGTTCAGATGGATAGTGTAGGTCGACCTCAAGTATGTAGCCCATGTCACTGTCATCACTCAGAGTACGTACGTCCAGTGAGTCGATCTCGTTACGATCGAGCCATCTAAAGTCGCCGTAAGGGAGTGGTTGTGACATGGCTGCACCGTAAAGGTTGTTGCAGTCGGTGTACAATATGAAAGAGGTCGGCTTTGAAGCATCATACTGATCAGCGATTAGCGGGTTGTTGGCCTTGGCATAGCGGTTGGGTACCATGCTAACACCGCCGCGAACAGATGATTCAATGAAAAGATGCTGATCTATATCCGTCAACAGCTCCAGTCGCACACCGGTCATCTTTAACATCGCGTGCCAAGCGACGCCGGGAAGCGAGTAAAGATGAGCCGGATCGATCTGGTAGTACCGCATGGCCATCTCACGGAACGCCTCGAAGACGTCGGCCAGCAGCAGTACGTCTGTTTTAAGATAAAGATCGTGATAATCGCCCAGCGTACGGATTCCGAAAGTCTGCCACACGTTCTGCGCGTGAGCGTAATCTTCGTCCGACACGGGCGATTCACTCAGCCTGTTGAAAAAGTGTTCGCGTGCGGGCAGACGTGTTTCGTCGAACTTCTCGCTACCCGTCATGTAATCGTAAGGGTACACCCCCTTACGTAAGAGTAGCTCAAAGTGTTCTTCGAAACATTGTTTTGTTAAAGCGAATTCCGCACCGCTCGCGCGCAAGTTTCCAACAAGTGTGTCCAAGGACGTGTTCAAAAATTGCAACGTGTCTACGAAACGCAGGGCACCCAACGTGACCGATACGAAGCGTTCACTAGTGGTAGCGATACAAGTGAGATTCTCATCGTTGTATTTACCCAACCCTTGTATCAAGTGATGTGCGTCGTAACCTCGTAAGTTATGGAAAAAGACGGGAATATGTTGGGGAGTCTTGCAGTTGAGGTTACATACGTTGTGAGCTGCGCCAAGGTATCGTCCAGTCAGATGACAATGGTTGCGCACCTTGTCGTCATCGGTCAGTGGTTTTTCACAGAGATGGCATACGACGGCATTCGTGAAAGATAATACGTCACGATCACTCATAGTCATGGGGACAATGGTACGCATGATCCTGTACAGTTCACGCTCTTCAACGATTAGTTTATCGAGAAAGGTTTCTATCACGTTCTCACCGCGATAAACGACCTGAGGTTTGAAAATGTTACGCTCGTGGTCGACTATGAGGTAGGAGAAACCTGAAGGAAGATGTAACGACTCCGTTGTGGTGGACGATGTGTGCGGAGGAGCGTCGCAGCGATGACAAGGCACAATGAACGATTCAAAGTCTGCATATATCGCGAAAGGGACTTTATGGCAGTAAGTGTAATTTTTGAAGCACATAACCTTCTCCTTCTCTTTCGTGGGTAAACGAATTCTTTGTTCACCGTACGGTGAACAGTGTGGCACGTGTTCGGTAAGGAGTCGTTCTTCGCAGAACCTGTGCAGACAGTAATCACAATAGAATGAACGGGCTTTGTGTTTGGTTAGTGAAGACAGTAAGCGACTCATATTTTTTATTAAACAGTAATGTTTTCGGTCGTCAGTGGTAAGAAGTAATAGATTAACGTGATGTCGTCTGCCTCTCGAAGGAGTTATTCGTAACGGGTAAATTTCTTTTTCTTCGTATCCAAAAACATTTATGGAAACTTCAGAATTGTCTCGTTCGAACTTCACAATGTCGCATAGTTGGGTTGGATAAGTTATACCAGAAGTGATGATACTGTGGAAATGTGATCTATATTTGGATACACGGTCGCTGTGCGAGTGTTGTGGAAACAGTGCCGCCAACACTGACCATACGAAACACATTTGATCGCCTTTATTGTTCACATTGATGATGGCATTAGTACGAGACAATTCGAGGGGTGTACGGATGAAACTGGAAGCGGCCAGCGGTTGGTACCGTGAGAGAACGAGTTCCAAAAAGACGATGTGGTCCAACGCCCAACCGCTACCCTCGCGTGTGAATTTATAAATCGATTCGATAATTTTTTCGTACGAAGCTTCTAAACGGTCGGGTAACTCGTCTTTGTCACCGATCAGCGTCGTATGACATCGGCCGTGAAAATAGCCTTGGGTCGTCACTTCTTCTTCCTCGTCCGTGTCAGCGTTTACGATGTACTTGACAAATCTCGCTTTAACTGTTATATGCCACTTTATAGTAAGCAATCGTGTCAGTTCGTTTAAAATGTCCGTACGTAACGTATCATGCATTTCATCGAAAAAGGTTATGACATCGTTGACACATCCTTCGTCCTCCGTAACAGGCGTGTAAACGTACGACACCAACGCGCCACGCAACGAATGTTTACAATCAACAGTAAACGAGTGCATTGTTTGAAGTAATAATCACAACAACCACATATAAGCAAAACAATTACTTGCTTGCTTGAGGAACAACAGAAGACTGAACGCTGGCGGCGATCCCCTCTCCTCTT
Organism: Magicicada septendecula; assembly: GCA_034769895.1. Classification (NCBI taxonomy): domain Eukaryota; kingdom Metazoa; phylum Arthropoda; class Insecta; order Hemiptera; family Cicadidae; genus Magicicada; species Magicicada septendecula. The sequence goes on from CM068373.1 coordinate 54,990,551, forward strand.
ATACTATCTATGGCGGCTGCGCGCGCAGCTATACCCTCTCCGCCCCCACCGGCTGCGCGCGCAGCTATCCTCTCTCCGCTCCCACCGACAGCGATCCCCACTACCGACTGCACTCGCAGTGATTCCTTCAGCTCTCTCCAGCGAAGCAGGACGGGGGAGAATGTACTGGGGCAAACGTGCATTCTTTCTGCAGATGTATTTCACTGGTGGCAGAAGAAAAATCAAATATAACACCATGTGCAGACATGGAAATAAAATATGTACGCATAAGATGATGAAGACTTACATATGTACATTGACAACAGACAGCGATGATGACGATGCGGTCGTTATTTCGTCATCAACATTGGACTCCATATCCGAGATGGATAAATTTCTGAGTGTTCTGGACTCTGCTTCGTTGGTGTACAGGGCATTGGTGTACATGGAAACATTAGTAGTACCGTTATCATCGCTGAAAAGAAGGGTATATCACACAAAGTAAAATTAGAATAACAATTTGTAACACACAATTTGTAGCGCACCAGTGTTCAGCAACATATTAGTTGCAAAGTTCACAGGATATCTAGCTCAACTGTCGATGCGTGCGCAACTGTTGTAAAAAAGCCGTTACGTGCATGCGCAAATAATTCCAATGCGCATGCGCAAAGGACTGAAAGAAGAGATGATTTACATATTAAAAGTACGTTTAAGCCGTAGTCATGATATTTAACGTATACGTGGTTTTTGATCTTGAAAAAACATTCGTCTACCTCCACGTAGTACATATCGTACAGAAGAGTACCGAGAATCGGTTTGTAACTTTTGGTTAACGTTTTTTCCTCTTCAAGGATCCCATGTTTTAACGCACGTTATTTCTTCCGTATGTCATCGCTGATCGTGTCGATATCATGGGCTAGTTGTTTCTCCTTCTTTTCGTTCATCTTGATAAACGGTAGTACACCGACTACATCAGTGACACCGAGACATCTGTATCTACCCGAACGATCGATGACTGTTTTAGTTAACAGTGAACAGCTGTTACGTGCATTTATGCGAACAGTCTGCAACTGTTTTCATTTTCCCAGAACATGTGTATTTACCCGAACGGTCGACGACTGTTTTAGTTAACAGTGAACAGCTGTTACATGCATGTATGCGAACAGTCAACAACTGTTTTTTATTTTTTCAGGACACATGTATTTACCTGAACGCACGACGACTGAGTTAGTTAACAGTGAACAGCTGTTACCTGCATTTATGCGAACAGTCTACAATAGTTTTTTTATTTTTCCGAGACACTTATACTTACCTGAACGCTCGACGACTGTTTTAGTTAAGAGTGAACAGTTGTTACGTGCATTTGTGCAAGCAGTCGGGGGTTATAAGAGTTCGAATACATTATCTTCCCCATGTTAACGGACGGGAGGTGGGTGGGGGTAGTCACGGAGTTGGAGGATGTTGGCCATGCTGGAAAAGTCGTCGCCCATGTTGGAAAATTCGGCAACCAATCATCGATGACCTCCGGGCGGTGGCCAGGCGGCGGATGGCGAACCAGATGACACCACTGGCTCTCAAATCTAACCACCGTTCGCCATCCGCCGCCTGGCCACCGCCCGGTCGCCGCCCGGAGGTCATCGATGATTGGTTGCCGAATTTTCCAACATGGGCGACGACTTTTCCAGCATGGCCAACATCCTCCAACTCCGTGACTACCCCCACCCACCTCCCGTCCGTTAACATGGGGAAGATAATGTATTCGAACTCTTATAACCCCCGACTGCTTGCACAAATGCACGTAACAACTGTTCACTCTTAACTAAAACAGTCGTCGAGCGTTCAGGTAAGTATAAGTGTCTCGGAAAAATAAAAAAACTATTGTAGACTGTTCGCATAAATGCAGGTAACAGCTGTTCACTGTTAACTAACTCAGTCGTCGTGCGTTCAGGTAAATACATGTGTCCTGAAAAAATAAAAAACAGTTGTTGACTGTTCGCATACATGCATGTAACAGCTGTTCACTGTTAACTAAAACAGTCGTCGACCGTTCGGGTAAATACACATGTTCTGGGAAAATGAAAACAGTTGCAGACTGTTCGCATAAATGCACGTAACAGCTGTTCACTGTTAACTAAAACAGTCATCGATCGTTCGGGTAGATACAGATGTCTCGGTGTCACTGATGTAGTCGGTGTACTACCGTTTATCAAGATGAACGAAAAGAAGGAGAAACAACTAGCCCATGATATCGACACGATCAGCGATGACATACGGAAGAAATAACGTGCGTTAAAACATGGGATCCTTGAAGAGGAAAAAACGTTAACCAAAAGTTACAAACCGATTCTCGGTACTCTTCTGTACGATATGTACTACGTGGAGGTAGACGAATGTTTTTTCAAGATCAAAAACCACGTATACGTTAAATATCATGACTACGGCTTAAACGTACTTTTAATATGTAAATCATCTCTTCTTTCAGTCCTTTGCGCATGCGCATTGGAATTATTTGCGCATGCACGTAACGGCTTTTTTACAACAGTTGCGCACGCATCGACAGTTGAGCTAGATATCCTGTGAACTTTGCAACTAATATGTTGCTGAACACTGGTGCGCTACAAATTGTGTGTTACAAATTGTTATTCTAATTTTACTTTGTGTGATATACCCTTCTTTTCAGCGATGATAACGGTACTACTAATGTTTCCATGTACACCAATGCCCTGTACACCAACGAAGCAGAGTCCAGAACACTCAGAAATTTATCCATCTCGGATATGGAGTCCAATGTTGATGACGAAATAACGACCGCATCGTCATCATCGCTGTCTGTTGTCAATGTACATATGTAAGTCTTCATCATCTTATGCGTACATATTTTATTTCCATGTCTGCACATGGTGTTATATTTGATTTTTCTTCTGCCACCAGTGAAATACATCTGCAGAAAGAATGCACGTTTGCCCCAGTACATTCTCCCCCGTCCTGCTTCGCTGGAGAGAGCTGAAGGAATCACTGCGAGTGCAGTCGGTAGTGGGGATCGCTGTCGGTGGGAGCGGAGAGAGGATAGCTGCGCGCGCAGCCGGTGGGGGCGGAGAGGGTATAGCTGCGCGCGCAGCCGCCATAGATAGTATAAGAGGAGAGGGGATCGCCGCCAGCGTTCAGTCTTCTGTTGTTCCTCAAGCAAGCAAGTAATTGTTTTGCTTATATGTGGTTGTTGTGATTATTACTTCAAACAATGCACTCGTTTACTGTTGATTGTAAACATTCGTTGCGTGGCGCGTTGGTGTCGTACGTTTACACGCCTGTTACGGAGGACGAAGGATGTGTCAACGATGTCATAACCTTTTTCGATGAAATGCATGATACGTTACGTACGGACATTTTAAACGAACTGACACGATTGCTTACTATAAAGTGGCATATAACAGTTAAAGCGAGATTTGTCAAGTACATCGTAAACGCTGACACGGACGAGGAAGAAGAAGTGACGACCCAAGGCTATTTTCACGGCCGATGTCATACGACGCTGATCGGTGACAAAGACGAGTTACCCGACCGTTTAGAAGCTTCGTACGAAAAAATTATCGAATCGATTTATAAATTCACACGCGAGGGTAGCGGTTGGGCGTTGGACCACATCGTCTTTTTGGAACTCGTTCTCTCACGGTACCAACCGCTGGCCGCTTCCAGTTTCATCCGTACACCCCTCGAATTGTCTCGTACTAATGCCATCATCAATGTGAACAATAAAGGCGATCAAATGTGTTTCGTATGGTCAGTGTTGGCGGCACTGTTTCCACAACACTCGCACAGCGACCGTGTATCCAAATATAGATCACATTTCCACAGTATCATCACTTCTGGTATAACTTATCCAACCCAACTATGCGACATTGTGAAGTTCGAACGAGACAATTCTGAAGTTTCCATAAATGTTTTTGGATACGAAGAAAAAGAAATTTACCCGTTACGAATAACTCCTTCGAGAGGCAGACGACATCACGTTAATCTATTACTTCTTACCACTGACGACCGAAAACATTACTGTTTAATAAAAAATATGAGTCGCTTACTGTCTTCACTAACCAAACACAAAGCCCGTTCATTCTATTGTGATTACTGTCTGCACAGGTTCTGCGAAGAACGACTCCTTACCGAACACGTCCCACACTGTTCACCGTACGGTGAACAAAGAATTCGTTTACCCACGAAAGAGAAGGAGAAGGTTATGTGCTTCAAAAATTACACTTACTGCCATAAAGTCCCTTTCGCGATATATGCAGACTTTGAATCGTTCATTGTGCCTTGTCATCGCTGCGACGCTCCTCCGCACACATCGTCCACCACAACGGAGTCGTTACATCTTCCTTCAGGTTTCTCCTACCTCATAGTCGACCACGAGCGTAACATTTTCAAACCTCAGGTCGTTTATCGCGGTGAGAACGTGATAGAAACCTTTCTCGATAGACTAATCGTTGAAGAGCGTGAACTGTACAGGATCATGCGTACCATTGTCCCCATGACTATGAGTGATCGTGACGTATTATCTTTCACGAATGCCGTCGTATGCCATCTCTGTGAAAAACCACTGACCGATGACGACAAGGTGCGCAACCATTGTCATCTGACTGGACGATACCTTGGCGCAGCTCACAACGTATGTAACCTCAACTGCAAGACTCCCCAACATATTCCCGTCTTTTTCCATAACTTACGAGGTTACGACGCACATCACTTGATACAAGGGTTGGGTAAATACAACGATGAGAATCTCACTTGTATCGCTACCACTAGTGAACGCTTCGTATCGGTCACGTTGGGTGCCCTGCGTTTCGTAGACACGTTGCAATTTTTGAACACGTCCTTGGACACACTTGTTGGAAACTTGCGCGCGAGCGGTGCGGAATTCGCTTTAACAAAACAATGTTTCGAAGAACACTTTGAGCTACTCTTACGTAAGGGGGTGTACCCTTACGATTACATGACGGGTAGCGAGAAGTTCGACGAAACACGTCTGCCCGCACGCGAACACTTTTTCAACAGGCTGAGTGAATCGCCCGTGTCGGACGAAGATTACGCTCACGCGCAGAACGTGTGGCAGACTTTCGGAATCCGTACGCTGGGCGATTATCACGATCTTTATCTTAAAACAGACGTACTGCTGCTGGCCGACGTCTTCGAGGCGTTCCGTGAGATGGCCATGCGGTACTACCAGATCGATCCGGCTCATCTTTACTCGCTTCCCGGCGTCGCTTGGCACGCGATGTTAAAGATGACCGGTGTGCGACTGGAGCTGTTGACGGATATAGATCAGCATCTTTTCATTGAATCATCTGTTCGCGGCGGTGTTAGCATGGTACCCAACCGCTATGCCAAGGCCAACAACCCGCTAATCGCTGATCAGTATGATGCTTCAAAGCCGACCTCTTTCATATTGTACACCGACTGCAACAACCTTTACGGTGCAGCCATGTCACAACCACTCCCTTACGGCGACTTTAGATGGCTCGATCGTAACGAGATCGACTCACTGGACGTACGTACTCTGAGTGATGACAGTGACATGGGCTACATACTTGAGGTCGACCTACACTATCCATCTGAACTTCATGACCTTCACTCCGATTATCCACTAGCGCCCGTGCGTTCCTGCGTCAATCCTGACATACTTTCACCGTACTCTCGACGACTCCACACACGACTACACTATACAAAAGGGTATAACGGATCAGAAACGCCTTCGTCGTCCGTTCCCAAGTTGCTGACGACTTTGGACGACAAGCAAAAATACGTTCTCCATTTTCGAAATTTAAAGTTGTATCTGAATCTTGGTCTAGAATTGAAAGCGATCCATAGAGTGTTGAGTTTTAAACAGAGAGCGTGGTTGAAACCGTTTATCGATTTCAACACGCAAAAGAGAGCAGCAGCCACCAACAGTTTTGAAAAGGATTTTTTCAAACTGATGGTCAACGCTGTCTATGGTAAATCGCTGGAGAACGTGAGGAAACGAATAGACTTCCAACTAGTCTCTAACGAACGACGGCTGCAGAAACTTGTTTCCAATCCACGACTAGAGCGTATGATCCGCTACACTGACGACTTGGTCGGTCTGGCCTTACGACAGAGGACGATATTCCTTTCCCGTCCAGTGTACGTCGGCTTCACAGTACTCGATGTCAGCAAATTGATAATGTATGATTTTCATTATCGTTACGCTGTCGCCAAGTACGGACGACGATTGACATTACTAATGACTGACACGGACAGTTTACTTTACAGCATACGGACTGACGATGTGTACTCTGATATGAAAGAGGATCTCCACCTTTTCGACACGTCGGACTATCCCACAGATCATCCTTGTCATTGCGACGACAACAAAAAGGTCGTGGGGAAGTTCAAGGATGAAACCAATGGGAAACCCATCAGAGAATTCGTCGGACTCAGAGCTAAATGTTACTCGCTCCTGTTGTCCGACTGCACCGACAAAAAGGTGGCGAAAGGTGTGCCAAGGACGGCAATAAAAAAAAGGTTACGTCATCGGTTGTACAGTGAGTGTCTTTTCGGTAGTCGTACGGTTTTCACCTCTGCCGAGTGTATACGAAGCGATCGTCATAAGCTGTATACGCAACGTGTAACGAAACTTTCCCTGTCACCTTATGACGATAAGAGGTACGTACTGGACGACGGCGTAACTACACTCGCGTACGGACACTACAGAACGTGTAAACGTACGTTAACCGATGACGATGCTGGTCCTAACATGAAGAGGCGGAGGTACATGGACCAGTAACTCACGGTAAGAATAAACTCGTATTTCATGTATAAAAGTATGTAATACAATTCACACAGTGCAAATTCAATTGACCTTCACGGGGAAGGGGGAGGTAGGCGACTAGACGACGGTGGTTTAACCGCGTGAAACAGGATGCAAGTCGCGGTTAATTTATTCGACTTCCATCGAGACCTTCACATATGATCGGGGGGGTGTAGTATACAGTTATTTTTATTCACTTACAACAAGATGCTGACTGCTCATTTGTTATCGCAGTGTGTGAACGTTTTGATGGGCTAAGTGGGAGGTCTTATTCATCTTATGTGTACATGTTGTTATATTTTACTTTTTCAGTAAAATACAACTGCAGCCACGGTCAAAGCTCGCATACGGATACTACAAAACGCGTAAACGTACGCTATCTGACGACGCTGCTGGTCCTAACGTGAAGAGGCGGAGGTACACGGACCAGTAACTGACGGTAAGAATAAACTCGTATTTAATGTTTAAAAATTATTTATTACAATTCACTGAGTTCAAATTCATTAGAACTTTACGGGGGGGGGGGGAGTATGCAATTATTTTTATTCGCTTACAAAAAGATGCTGACTGCCCATATGTTATCACAGCGTGTGAACGTTTTGATGGGCTGGTTGGGGGGGGGGTCTTATTCATCTTATGTATACATATATTATTATTTCCACGGCTGTACATGTTGTTATATTTTATTTTTCGGTCACATCCACAACAGTCGCAGCCACAGCCTCAGTCGCAGCAGCCATAGCCTCAGCCGCAGCAACACCTGGTGAGAAACCTGCCTCGGTCAGGGAATGTTCTGAACCTGGATATCGATAACGGACGTTACGCTCTGCTATACGATGTGTATTCACGATTTCAAAAATCGTACTACCGTAGAACTCAACCCAACGCACTTCTAACACCAACAGAGTTCATAGCGAGAGCACCGCGGATACTACAAAACGCGTAAACGTACGCTATCCGACGACGCTGCTGGTCCTAACGTGAAGAGGCGGAGGTACACGGACCACCAGTAACTGACGGTAAGAATAAACTCGTATTTAATGTTTAAAAATTATTTATTACAATTCACTGAGTTCAAATTCATTAGAACTTTACGGGGGGGGGGGAGTATGGAGTTATTTTTATTCGCTTACAAAAAGATGCTGACTGCCCATATGTTATCACAGCGTGTGAACGTTTTGATGGGCTAGTTGGGGGGGGGGTCTTATTCATCTTATGTATACATATATTATTATTTCCACGTCTGTACATGTTGTTATATTTTATTTTTCGGTCACATCCACAACAGTCGCAGCCACAGCCTCAGTCGCAGCAGCCATAGCCTCAGCCGCAGCAACACCTGGTGAGAAACCTGCCTCGGTCAGGGAATGTTCTGAACCTGGATATCGATAACGGACGTTACGCTCTGCTGTACGATGTGTATTCACGATTTCAAAAATCGTACTACCGTAGAACTCAACCCAACGTACTTCTAACACCAACAGAGTTCATAGCGAGAGCACCGCTATTCGTCTTCGATTGTAGCAGAGAGGACGTGTCGCTCAAGTCTTCGTCGGTTGACGTCAGATTGGAGTTCGAGTCCACGAGCAATTTCCCGCTCAGACCGCGACCTACTGCATGATACTGCACGATTCTCTCAACGTATACAATCCGCTGTCCAACACAGTGCGCAGACAGAATTAAACGCATGCTGTATATTATTGTTTTTTTTTACTGTAAATACTATGTTGCTTTTTAGAATATATGTACACACAACTTTTAATGTATGTGTTTTTATATTAATAAATGTAGACATTTATAACAATTTTCGTGTACTTTAATTTCGTAATACCCTCTCAATCGCAGCCCTCTTTCCTACAGTACGAATGATGGGAGGGGGGTGCATCTCCAATTGGATGGTATTCCCCCTCCCCTACTCTTCGCTATTTTTTTTTAATCAGTGCGAGTCGTAGTAAGTTTCTGGTAAATTACTAATTGAATACAAAGTTGTGTTATTTTGTATTATTTCGATGCATAGAGACAGCGCAAACATCCGGACGATTGTATCAAACGGCTTGCATAACTTGGTGTCGGCGTACCGATAATGAAATTCGTACATTATCAGTTTGCTGACATCAAGTACTGTGAAGCCGACGTACACCGCACGGGAAAGGAATATCGTCCTCTGTCGTAAGTTCAGTCCGTCCAAGTCATCGATATAGCGGATCATCGAAGAAGAGCTGAATATGTCGTCTTTTTACAACGACCACCAGAAGTGGAAAAAACGACCTTTTTTTTCACAATAATCGAAACGTACCTGAAGAAAGAACTAGAAGACCCGAAATTTTCTCTACGACCCAACAACAACACGTTGAAATGTGAAATTTATTGTTCATACGATATCGATTTCGGATGTACGGAACACACGATCGGTACCATGTTGGGTTTCTCCATCCTTTTAACTTCGTGTTCGTAAAAGGATTGCAAAAAAAATTTTCTACAGATGCGTATCATGCATTTTAATATTATAAATTTAGAAGATTTCGGTTGTCCCAAACTCGATCAATTACAATCAATACACGGAACAGTCTGTCTCGCGCACCGCTTATTTCCGGAAATATGTACAAATACTAGAGTACACGCTTTACGCGAGTGGGTTGTATCAGATTTTAGAATAGTCAATATGTTTCTGATAAATTACTAACATTATTGTTTAGCGCTTACGTAAAAAATAACAGTCGTCGCCTTTCTATCGATTACATCATCTGTCTAAAAATAAATTAGCGTAGACGACATGTTCAAACAAGCACATGTGCTGTCTAGACGTATAAAAATAACCGACACCCCTCTTCCTCACCTACCCATCGAACCGTGAGAAATCAAGTCGTATCCTGTTCACACAGTTAAATACATCACCTGTCTAAAAATAAATTAGCGTCGTCGACATGCTCGAACAAGCACGAGTGCTGTCTAGACGTATAAAAAATAACCGACTCCCCTCTTCCCCACCTACCCATCGAACCGTGAGAAATCAGCTCGTGTCCTGTTCACACGGTTAAAAATAAACGCTTACTGTGCGTTGAGTGGTTTCCCCCCTCTCCGGTTTCCACCTCCACAACTACCTCCCTATATATTCCGCTGTGCACGAGCGTTATTCGTTCATTCGTTGAGAGACGTGCCAGAAATTATAAATTCTTTATTTTAAAATGGCATCATTCACTGAAAAGTTTGCAACTATTAGCGCAATTGAGTATAAAAAAATAAAGGAATTGATAATCGGTGTAAAATATCCGATAGAAGAAATGCAGAATATAGACGCAAAGTACGGTAAAGCTGTACTCGTCACTCTCCAAGATTACAGAGACCCTAGACTAAAGTATCGTGTATATCTACCAAAGAGATACGCAGGCGTTTTCGAAGATGAGGAATTAAAAAATTTAGTACCGTGTTCGCTGCAACTAATTTATCGCGGAGAAAAGGATAGAGCTTACATAGTAGAAATTGTACAGTAGGACCGAATGGACATCTTCATTTGTCGCGTACGATTACATATATTGACATAATGTTAAAATATAATGTGCTTACACATAATTCATTTGATATAATTGTATACAATTGTATTTTTTTAATTGTCACTACTGTGTGTGTGTGTTTATTTCATTTTTTGTACATATTTGTCCTGTCATAGTGCACTTGTAATTAGTTTTACTTAGTTGTATTTCGTATACCATTGTCATATTGCTTATGTTTATATTTTGAAATTTTCACTACTGTGCGCGTTTACATATTATGTATTTTCAATTGTAATATATTTTGATTACATGTATTTTAATTATTTGTAATTAAACAGTATTGCTTTTTTTTAATTGTCACTTCTGTGTGTGTTTATTTAATTTTTTTGTACATATTTGTCATGTCATAGTGCACTTGTACTTAGTTTTACTTAGATGTATTTCGTATACATTTTGTAATTTTCACTACTGTGTGCGTTTACATATTATGTATTTTAATTACATGTATTTTAATTATTTGTAATTAAACAGTATTGCTTTAATATTTTTATTGTTTTAATTTATCGTGGAGAAAAGGATAGAGCTTACATAGTAGAAATTGTACAGTAGGACCGAATGGACATCCTCATTTGTCGCGTACGATTACATATATTGTTATTGTGTGTGTGTGTGTGTGTGTGTGTGTGTGTGTGTGTGTAGTTTATTGTATATTTTTATGTGTGTTTGATTACAATATATGTAAATTTTGCTTTGCTTAGTTGTTTATTTTCAACTATCCTTTTTTCCTTCCATCATGCATGTTTCATAAGTGAAATGTCAATCAAAACAATTGCACAAATGCACGATAATCAATTTTTACAAGTGAAATGATATTCAATTTTGCACCGCAGTAGTAAATCCGAACGGCAGCAGTGTAAATATCTAAACCCATACACTATAACACATGCATAAGTTGACAACGTGACCAACGCCAGTACAGTTCTCGAGTTGGCAACAATGCAATTCACATCGACGATATCCGGACAATGGGGTGGCAGTGTAAATATATCTGAAACCCATAAACTATAACACATGCATGAGTCGACAACGTGACCGATGCCAGTACAGTTCTCCAGTTGGCAACAATGCAATTCACCTCTTCACATCGACGATATCCGGACAATGGTGGCAGTGTAAATATATCTGAAACCTGTACACTATAACTCATGCACGAGCCGACAACGTGGCCGACGCTAAACCAGCACACATGCACAAGTTGACAACGTCGACGCTTTTCCAACGTGGACGCCCTTCCGGAAAACACAGTATATATCCAAACCCATACACTATAACACACGCTCGAATCGCCAACGTGGCCGAACCTTAACCAGCACACTCTTACACTACTTGACTGAGTTGGCAACAATGCAATTACTTAACACATAGACACAACATCGACGATATCGAGACAATTGTGGCAGTGTAAATATATCCGAAACCAGTACACTATAACACCGAGTTGACAACGCGTTGGCAACAATGGCGGCAGTGTAAACATATATTCAACCCGTACACTATAACACCGAGCCGACAACGTCGATTAACCCCAACACAAGTTGGCAACACCGACGCTTTTCCAACATGGCCGAACTTCCGGAAAAACCCCTTACATATACATAACCATACACTATAACACATGCACGAATCGGCAACCTGGCCGTACCTTAACCACTACACACATCCACAACCCGACAACATCGCAGCTTTTCCAACATGGCCGCCGCCGACCCACCACGACGGGCGACGATCAAGCCACGACCAGGCCGCGGCCAAGCCGCCGCCCAGCGACGATGACGACGTCAACGACGACGTCAACGGCGAACGGCGAACGGCGAACGGCGAACGGCGAACATAGCCACGCCTCCGCCAATCAACGCACACATTACCCCACTTTAAGCGGCGACGACGACAACATGGCCGTATGACGTCACTTCTGCGGTAGAGGGTGGGGATGGATGGCGGGGTAGTGGTGTCATCTTCCATCTCACTCGCACTCATTGCACATGTCATTCGCTCTCACTCGCACTCATGGGGAAGATAGTGGTTTCGAACCCCCATAACACCCCTACTCGCCCACATCCCCGTCTCCGCAAACGCGCCCGCGTCCCAACGTATACACTACTCTCGTAACTATCATTATCATACGTACGGTTTTGTAATCCACAAACCGTCTCCAACACACAGGATACTGGTATTTCTGGCTTATTGATAATTTAATTTGAATATATTTTAATAAAATTGTTATAGATGGTACTGTCCTGGAATAAGTTAGCAATTTTGAATACCTGGGCTACAGTGTGTCTTACAATACAAGCAACGACGTTCTGAGTAAGTTGCATAAGTTCAACCTTATGTGGGGGACCATTAGGCAAACCCTTAACTCAGCAAGTAAAGAAACGCGCCTACAATTCTACAAGGTGATGGCCCTTCCCACACTTCTTTATGAATCTGAGAATTGGACTTTAACGAAAGGCCAGGCCAGTTGCATCCAAGGTTTCTCAGCCATCTGGCAGGGTATACTCTCCATGATGATAGAAGAAATACATATATAAGGCAGGGACTGAATATTATTAGTACTCGACAGGATTCCCCAGTATCGGCTGAATTGGTGGGAACATCTTTGCCGAATGGATGACTGCCGTATCCCATACAACTATGGAACTATAAGACGAGGGGATGGAGGGATCTGGGATGTTTGAGGAAGCGCTGGAGTGACTAGCTCTAGACTTTGCCTGTTTGAGACCGGAACAAACCATCCTTGGTTTAATCCTTGCGATGATGATGATGATGATGTATATCATGTAATCTTCTGTACTTATTATACTTATAATACTTCTTATTATTTTATACCCATTAGACGGTATAGTCGTCTATAAGGCTTTTTGAATGGACACCTGTGGGAGGTTGCCGTAAACGTCTAATTGCGTTATTGGTGATCTTGTCCGCTAGGCTGCGCTTTTTAGCACGGCTTTTGAGTTTACCTCACAACGTTCGCTCACAAATCAAATTTTCGAGAAGCCTCGAACCCCCTTCTGATGTATTTTCACCGACAGCGTTACCCATTATATCATACGAACGTTTGTGTGAGCGTGAACTTCTTGTGAATAGAACGGTCAATAAAAGACAAACGAATGTTGTGACACTCTTCGTTAGCGTTTTTGGACACAAGGTTATGACAGTCCTATGGACAACAATCAAGAAACAAGACAGTAAAATACAGGCTTCAAAAATGGCGTTCTTAAGAGGAGTTAAAATGTGTTCTAAACTTGACCGTATAAGAATGAAGCCATAAGAGAAGAGTTACACGTTTTTGACTTGAATTAAAAATTAAAATATTACAAACAACGGTGGAAAGAACAGTTAGAAAGGATGTCAGATTCCAGACTGGCCAAACAAGTCTGGAAATACAAACAAAGAGGACACAGGTGTGTGGTTAGACCCAGGAAGAGATGGCTGGAGGATTTTTGAAGGCAGAACAGGCAGTACCTTGCCTAGATGATGATGATGATGTCCATCATCATCTTCACCTTGCCTGTAGTGAAGATGATGATGATGAATGTCGAATTGGTATTACCTTTGTGCGTATCTGTTGGCCTCTTACTTTTTCTCGGTCACAAATAAGGTAGCGACATCTCGTAATAGGTGTAAACGAAATTTCCCTTTAGCAGTGTTTAATAATTGCGCGGACGGTAAAAAACAAAAAAAAAATGAGCTTGGAGAATAACCTGCAAGTTTTGTCGTAGCCGGTCGTCCGTGTCGCGTTCGTTGGGTCATAATGAGCGAACGCACAACTAATTAGCACAATTTAATGGCCAATTAAATTACACAAGGTAGTTGAAACTTAATTGAGGCTATTAAATATTATTTAGTAAATGAGCAGAGAGCGTTGTCCAAATTGGTATGCAAATACCGCGGTACTTAACGCGCACACCCTCCCCTCATTTAACAAGCAAACACCACAACTTATATCTAATAAACGATATATTTAATTTTTTTCTTTTTAAATTCTTTCTTTTGGGCGATGAGGGGCGGAACTGCTTAGTACTTACGTATAATAATCTAAAGTTTTGCCTTATTGTAAACCTTTTATCCATTTTTTCCACCTTCTCCGATCCCACACGATCGATCCGATTCTGTTCTTGAGATTCGTACTGTACACGATTTGGATAACCAAATAGCATCGCAGGTTTCATATGTGCGCACTCACAGAGCCACTCATAAATCTACTTTTTACAAATGATTATGTGAAAGTAATAACTATACCTACTTGAAACATTTTTATGCATACCCCTTCTAATTAACTTGTGTCTCAACATCGTCACAACACGGAATAGGCAAGGTGCTGCGTGTTCCGCCTTCAGAGATCCTCCAGTTATCTCTTCCTGGGTCTACCCACACACCAGTGTCCTATAGGTTTGTATTTACAGACTTGTTTGGCCTGTCTGGAATCTGACATTCTTTCCAAGTGTTTTTTCCACCATTGTTTGTAATCTTTTAATTTTTCATTCAAGTTAAAAGTTGTAACCCTTATCTAATGGCCTCATTTTTTATACGATGAAGTTTAGAACACCTTTTAATTCCTCTTAAGAACGCCATTTCCAAGGCCCGTATGTTACTGTCTTGTTTCTTTATTGTTGTCCATAATTCATACCCAGTACAGGGACTGCCATACCTTTGTACAACTTTAATTTTGTATCTGGACGTACCTTGTTTCTAAAAGTACGATTGATTGTCCCCAGATCGTCTGGAACTTCCCTAACGTCAATTCCTAACCTATAATAACTAACCTAACAACTTCCTAACCTAACGTTATACTTCCTATCGTAGGCAATATCGTTTCCCAAATAACTAACTTGTGTGCAGTAATTTTAATATTAAAATACGTCATTCAAATGAAAAGCAGAAAACATAACGCTAAACTCTGAACCCACAGTAATTCTATATTGAATGAAATTAAGATTTTTTTTCGAAGTAATGATAACCGGAATGACAAAAACGTGATGTTACAGAGCGTTGGACAAACAGGAAAGACGCTCGCGCGCGCGCATATCATCGTCTATCTATCGCCTGTCGGATTAGATCGACTCTAATTGGAACAAAAGAAAAGCGAGGAACAATGAAACGTTGTGTCAATCAACGTTGCAACAACCGGGTTGTTAGCGTAAGCCGATTTGTCACTGAGCAGTAATGAGCGTTGTAACCGCGACCGGCTAATGACATCGATAGTAGTGGTTGTATCGAAAGCTTCCACAGTCATTAACGGCATTCGTGTTAGACTATACTGCCGCGCGCAAACGCTAATGTTTGTCTTAATTCCAGTCGGTATCGTAATAACAGCATTTATCGAAACGGTGAGCAGACCCATGATAACGCCAGTCCGTACGCGGTAGAAAATCGCGTGTATTTGCGATCGAGTCTGAACTGGATGTTCAAAACTGCCTTCCCCTCGTCTCACTGATCCTTGCCAGCGTATGCTTTGATGCTGTAAGAACAGGGGTATTTACACGGGGGGGGGGGGGGACTGAACCGCCACCCTACACGGTAGAAAAAAGTTCCCGAATTTTGTTACTCTTTTAATTCTTTTGTTTTTTATTATTTCTTCAGCTGGGTATGCTAATAGTAACTCTTTTTTAAATATACAAACAGGTTTATTACACAGCATCTGCATATACGTTACAAATCTGAAATATAGGAAAATCAATTCAGTCAATAAGTGTCTTGTAAACAATGTTTCAATAACGCGTACTTTGATTGTGTTATTACCGTTTACTTTAATGGGATTGCTTTCAGGATGTTATCGCACGTTTTTCAACCGCTTTAGAGACAGTAATCATGAGTAGTCTCAACTTGTTTTTTCTTTTGTATGAAGCCGACTCAAGCGGACCCTCCCCCCAGACCAAATTCTAGATACGCCACTGGGCAAAAAACCGTCTTTTGTATTGCTTTCAATTACAACTTGAATTGCCACGTAGCAGCAAATGTTCGAGTCTAACTAGGCTCGGAATCCCAAACATTCAATTACTATTATTATTTACCGTTTAATCGCTCGATAAACGGTTCAGAAATATGAGTGTTGTACGTAAGTGATCCCTGGTCCATAGGCTGACAGATGGAAGAAGCTATACACACACATTCCATTTGTATGTAGTGTACACAGTGTGATGCCCGAACAGATGGAAATACACCTTAAAGCAAAGGAGGGGGAGAGGGGAAGTCAGAGAATTTGTTTCTAGTTAGTAGTATTATCCAGTTGATTCAAAATTTTGTGCGAGTTTTAGCATATACTTAGAAACTAATCAGTGCTTCCGAGTGGGGACATCTCAGGATCCAAGTCCAAGTCCAAGTTGGCGGAGCAACATCTTGTCGTGCTCCGGTGGTCGCAGTGTCCGGGCGAGCCCGATGATTGCATGTTGCCTGGTCGTTGCCATGACTAGCGATCTCGCGCTATTCAAGGATTCGAACCTCCGTTTATTTATTTTGGAGGGACAGGATGATGTTATTTTTCTTGGACCCTCGGACCTCGAAGAGATCCGCGACGGCAGATTGGAGGAGACCTCGGGGACTTTTCGATTGAGAGGTAGGAATTGCCCACCCACAACGGGCAGGGCGCCTCTAACCGCTCAGGAAACGTCGCCGAGGGCTGCCAAGCGGCAATGTCGGGGCGCGGGAGAGACCAGAGGTGGCACTAATCTCAGGATACTGCGTCTTCCTCGCTGTATCATACATATTATGGTAAGCTACTATGGTGGTACCTTCACTTGTACCAGATTGGTAGAATATGGAACTTTAGTCGCACGGGATTGACCAATACAAAAGTCTGATTCAGCATTCCGATTGTAGCCGAACGTTGCGAAGGAGTGGTGGTGGCCTCACGGACAGGACAGGATACGCTTGTTCGTGCCAGTTACACTCAATGATGAGCACAGATTTAAATGGATGACAGAATGAATTCTGACCTGTGTGATTGTGTGCACACATAGCTATGTCCACACTAGTGCGCTTTTCGTCCATTTGAGGCATGCGCAGTAGGACCTTCCTCTAGCGAACGTAAAGCATGCCTCAAATTAGTTGAAGGTCACCGTTTTTAGTGACGCATTCAGTAACGCACGTGCTTCCACCAGTGGATCTTGTTTCAACATTCCGTGCAACTTCATAGTTTTACAGAAAGGTTTTGTTCTGTATTCGTGAGTACTGTAACTGTGTTTATTGTTTACCATGTCGGCAAAACAAACGTTGGCCTTTATTGAAGATTATATGTCACATTGTGCCTTATGGGACATTAAGGAATAAAATTATACAAACAAAATGAAAAGAAATGATGCTTACGCTGTTTTGGCTACGAAGTATGAACTGACTGTGAAAGAGCCGCGGGAAGCATTGATGAAATGAATTGCTTGGATACTTTAAATAACTACATCAAAGAAGTAAATGAATCGCCGGTAGCCAAACACCTAAGTGTGATTGGTAATTTCACTTCAGCTGGTATTGCTTCTCTAAAGCGAGTATTTTGTTTTGCGATCTTAGGCTTCATCTGTAAAAGCTTGTAAAAGTTCAAAATCTGTATAATATTTACCTTATTTCTTCCGTCGTGTGACGTTACTCATGTAACGCTGATATGTGTGGAATTGTTTTCCAACATTTGCAATTTTAATATGTAACGACCTCGCTAAGAGTGAATTTTTATTTCTGAAGAAGAAACATAGGCCTATGTTTCGAAACGCGTTAATCAGTCGAACGCAACACGATGTCACACGACGGAAGAAATAAGGTAAATATTATACAGATTTTGTCAATAAGTGACTTGGATACCAATTCAAACATGTTGTAAAAGTTCGTTCTGTACATTCGCGTAAATTTTTTATACAGAACGTTATCATCCAAGTCTCTCGTAATTCCAAAATTTCGCGTTCTTAAATAATCTTTCAACCATATCGAGCGTTGATATTTTTCACTCATTTTTCTAACTCTTTTCAGCAGTAAAAATGCAGCACTTCTACCCGGGAAAACATTGCAAACTGTGACGCACAGGTGTAGACACTTTGTGGTATGCGTTCAGTACTGTCGGTCTAAGGCATGCGCAAGAAGTACTCGGTGTTGAAAGCAGAATTTAAAATTGAAAGCGAAGTTTAAGTTGAAAGCGCACAAGTGTGGGCAAAGCATATGAGTAGGAAAGTTTCGTTTAAAACTGTGAATAGTATTGACGGAATGTTTTCTTTTCCGAGCTGTTCTACGGATAGAACCCGTGACGTCTTCTCCGGTAACCATTACTTTAGAAATATTACTAACGAAGTAGGGCCTATACGAAGTGGGTCGAAAAACGTTTACGATTTTTCTTAATCTCTTAACTGTTAGACTCCTTTATTTTTGAACTGTGCTTCTTAGCTAACAACCCTTTTTTAAATATAGGCACAAATAGGTTTATTACACAGAATTTGCCTATACGTTTGACGTATGAAATATAGGAAAATTAATAAAGTCAATAAGTATCTTGTAAACAGTGTTATTTTTATTTTGTTATTACCGTTTACATTAATGGAACTGTTTTCAGGATGTTAACACACGTTTTTCAATCACTTTAAAGATACTAATGTTGATTAGTCTTAACTTGTTTTCCTTTTGTATGAAGCCAACTCGACCCCTGACCCCTCCCCCAAAGCCAAATGCTAGATACTCCACTGGCGACTAGTGAGTTATATGTACGAAAGAGTGTTGTGAAAATAAAACTGTAAAATTTGCCAGAATTATTTCCTTTGCTGCGTGATAGCTTCCATATTGGAGCGAAGAATAATCATGGGCGTATTTACGGGACCACCCACAGGGTCCCAAAGTTAACGAATTGTGTAAATCTCTTAATTTTTACGCTGTTTTCTTATTCTTTCAGCTGTGTACGCTAATATAGTGGTAGCTCTTTTTTAATGTATAAACAGGTGTATTAGACAGCATTTGCGTATACGTTTGAAATATGAAATATAGTAGGCCTAAAAATCAATTAGCCTATAAGTATCCTGTAAACAGTGTTTCAGTAACGCGTATTTTTAGTGTGTTATTACCGTTTACTTTAATGAGACTGATTTCAGGATATTCTCTCACGTTTTTCACCCACTTTAAAGATAGTAATGTTGATTAGTCTTGTCTTGTTGTTTCTGTTGTATGAGGCCCAGGCCCGGCTCCAGGCAGGGGCGAACCGTGCCACCGCCCAGGGCGGCAGATTTCGGGATATTAAGTTTTGAAATTGAGAGAAAAATATTGAAGTCCAGTCGGATAAGTGTACTGAACTGTGCAATGGCTTAACTCATGGTGAATCAAAAGACATCAGTGCTATTGATTTACAGGATGAACTTAAAGTGCTTTCAACAACTGTAAAACCCAAAAGTACTCCTGTCGAGACTTTATTCAAGAGTATGGGTTCGCGCCAAATGTTGGGGTCGCTCTAAGAATTTTGCTAACATTACCTGTGACAGTGTCAGGCGGAGAAAGGTCAAACTTATTAAAATTTATTTCAGATCGAGTATGTCCGAGATTCGCCTGAGTGGTCTGGCGAGTATATCTATAGAACATCAGTTAGCTGAATCACTTGATTACAACGAAGTTATAAAGGAGTTTGCCAGTGCAAAAGCTAGACGAGTATTTGTTAACTAAGGCATATAATACATTACTATTGTTATATTTCAATCGTAATAAACTTTAGTTAGTATTTTAATTGTAAGTCATCACATAGGGATACATTTTTATTATCTAACGATTTCTTGTCTCTACAATTTTTATAGTAGCCGTTCGCCGCATCGTAAACGCGAAAAAGTTCTAGTTATTTGATAAACACAACAATGCAAACATTCCTAGTCGTCATTTGAAGGCAATCGCCGTATCATTAGAGTAGGTCTAGTGTGCGTGAATGTGTTCAGAGTTAAATTAGGAAGGGGGCGGGACTCATAAATACTGCACAGGGCGGCAGAAGCGCTGGGGCCGGCCCTGATGAGGCCGAGTCGACCGGACTCCGGACCCACTCTCCTCCACCAAGGCCAAACTATAGATGCGCCACTGGGTCCTGCAATCTTTAAGTAGACCGTTTATCGCTGATGCCACCGTCAGCGACACGAAGGTGCCCTGGCTCAGCGGCGGCGATCAACGCCGCAAGTTGTTTGCTAACTGTTTCCCAGACGAGTGGCACTTGCCTTCTGGATCGACAGCATAAACGGTGCTACAAATTATAACTATCTTCAGTTGTGTTTATTCGTTCGCGGAACTAAGTCTGCACAAGTAACTACTATTGTAACCAATTGCGGAGAGTAAATAACCATTGTTGAAATCATCATTATCAACCGGCGTGCTCCACAGTTGTCATTATTGACAAACGTTTCGCCCCCCCCCTCCACCGAAGGCCATCATCAATGTCCGGATCGGCACGGTGTCCATCAATTCACATTCGTGTCCGTCTCTACCTCATCTCTAAGGTGAATTGGCGGACACCGTGCCGATCCGGACGTTGATGATGGCTTCCGGTGGTGGGGCCGAAACGTTTGTCAATAATGACAACTGTGGAGCACGGCTTAACAGCCCGGCTGATAATAACAATACCAACAATATTGAAGCCGGACGTGAAGCATACAGTAAATAACCAGTTGGAGAATTAATTTTACAAGTGATTAGAACGCTGGGGTCATCACAAGTAACCAGCATTTTAAGTGTCCATTTGTCTAGTCAGTTTATTGCAATAAATTATGATAATATATACTATAAACTGTACGCTATATTTTTAATTACAGAAGAACTAAATAATAGTATGAGTTTTGATGAAGTGCTAATAAAAACATGTATTTCTCTCGATCAGTCAATAATACTCAATTAGTATATAATTATAATTGTATCTATAATTCCGGCAAATGAAATCAGACAAACTCTCTTTTAGTAATATTTTCAAAATATGGTGGCCTCACGGACAGGACAGGGTACGCTTGTTCGTGCCAGTTACACTCAATGATGAGCACAGATTTAAATGGATCACAGAATGAATTCTGACCTGTGTGAATATGTGCACACATAGCTATGTCCACACTAGTGCGCTTTCGTCCATTTGAGGCATGCGCAGTAGGACCTTCCTCTAGCGAATGTAAAGCATACCTCAAATTAGTTGAAGGTCACCGTTTTTAGTCACTCACTAAAATGTGCCCCCCCCCCCGTCATTGATCTTCTTCAAGCCGCCAAAAAGCGACAGAGTATGCGAAAAAAACAGTAGCGGCAGATCTTCGCCAAACGATAACCGACACTTGTTTCAGGTATAAGCAGTTCTATCGGTTTTTGGCGGCTGAAGAAGATTCCCGAGGGGGGGGGCAATCGAAACGTTCCCGACGGGATGTCGATTCATAGCAACCGACCGCGGCCTAAGGCCTAACAGCGCGGTAGTTATACGGCGTTCCAAGTCGCATGGTACCTGAAGGATTAGTAGAACGTTACTAACACACACACACATACGCGCAGCTGGTCCGTACGCCTGGGGCATGACTCATCTACTGGGGCGTCCACTACGTAACTCCAATTTTTATAACATGAATTTTTTAACAAACAAGCTCAGCATATTTGTAATCTCCGTAACATTTTAAATA
Source organism: Magicicada septendecula (assembly GCA_034769895.1). NCBI lineage: Eukaryota > Metazoa > Arthropoda > Insecta > Hemiptera > Cicadidae > Magicicada > Magicicada septendecula. The sequence goes on from CM068373.1 coordinate 55,012,480, forward strand.
AAATGACACCAAACACGACGTGGTTGTGATATATTTAAGATGTACAACTAAGTCTAATTCAATATGATATTTATATTGTAAATACAGTATGTAAATAGGTAATTGTATAAGTCATCATATAATTTTTTTCTTTTCCATTGGGATACATTTTAAAATAAAATAATTTTTTGTAATATTACATACAAGACAGCATTTATTATTGTAGAAAAGTACAAATTTTCATATTACCGACGTAATTTTGCACCATGAATGTAAATTGTAAATACATTTTAACATTGAAAATGTTTATAAGGACGTGTCGCACATTTGCCGCCGATCGCTGGTGCGTGATAGAAAATGGGAACCGGTGAGTTTCCATAGAAACTACTTCTTTGTTGTCAATAACGCAGTACACATATAAAACTTCGCTTATGAATGCGACTACATTTAGCTTATAATCTGTACATTGGTAAATGAAGAATGAATTCATTGATTGGTGAATGAACATGTAAATTTTTGTTTATAATCATCAAGATATCACTATCATACTTATTACTTTATAATAAGAACTTTATTAAGTACTCCAATTCTGCGTTTTCTTTAGAAATCCCTAAAATTCTCATGTTTATAGAAATTATGTGTTGTTTGGACTTATTTTTCTCACAATTTCACGGAGATGACAAAAATTGTAGTTTAATTTGGATTATAAGGTGAATTAAACGTTTTATAGTTTTGAAGTAGACCGTAGACTGTACTTATATCAGAACCGCCCGGGTAGTGCCTGGCCGGGAGTGGGAGTACGAGAGTAAGGGTCTTCTGATCCCTTAGGTGCCATCCGGTGTGGAACACCGTAAAGAAATAATTTTGAAAGATTGATGCCGGCCGTTGAAGCTTTAGACAAGTCTCTTTCAGTAAACACAATATGTACTTACTCGTGGGACGATCTAATATTAGCTGTTATTGTTGTCCAGTACTGACTGGTTAACGTTGATGGTCGGTTAGAGATAAGTATATCTACCCTATATGGTGAAAAGGTAATTTCTTTTTATTATACAGAAAGAGCGTGGGGGGAAGTATAGAAGACTGTATGTGTGTGCGCGCGCTTGCCCATGTGCGAATGAATAAGTTAATGAGCAGCGTACTCGATAAGAAGCGGAGAGCCGCCTAATGCGAAACAAATGGTCCGGTTAACGGCGTGTCCATAGCGACTGATTACACCCTTTGTATACAAAAACGCAAGACAGCTGTACGTATGTGTGACTAATCTGCCCCAGCCAGCGTTAGATTGGTTTTTGTTTTACGCCAGCAAACCGCTTGCCTGCCACCACGACTGATTATGAAACAATTTCGTTTGGATCCGTTATAATTAGTTTTCTTGTTGTTACGTGGTGGTATTACGTTTCATCAAAGAAAACCTAAAATGTTGGTTGTTTCCAGTGACGTATCTAGAATTTGGTCTTAGTGGGGGGGGGGGGGGACAAGTCGGCTACATATAAAAGACAAATGTAAAGACTAATGAACATTACTGTCTTTAAAGTGGTCGAAAAACGTGTGTTAACATCCTGAAATTAATCCCATTAACGTAAACGGTAATCTTCTTCTGATAGTTCCTATCCGTTTCGCATGTTGGATATCATACAGATTATTTTAACTTTCAGTGCTCCTGCACGGAATAAGTCGGTTGTATTCATGCCAAACCAGGTCCTTAAATTTCTCAGCCATGATATTGTCGGTCGCCCAACTTCTCTCTTTCCAAGTACTTTTCCCTGTAGTATGGACTGCAATAAGTAAAATCTCTGTTCATTTCTCATGAGATGTCCCAGATACTGAAGCTTTCTTATCTTCACTGTGTTAATAACTTTCCTTTCTTCCTTCATCTTTCTAAGAACTTCAACTTAGTTGTATGTGCTGTCCATGAAATGATCAGTATTCTACGGTGAAGTCACATTTCGAAAGGTTCCTATTTTTTAGTTGTGGCGTCAGTAAAAAGTCCAAGATTCTGCACCGTAAAAAAGGACCGAAAATACGTAGCAGCGTAAACGGTGATAACACAACAAAAATATGCGTTATTAAAAAATTGTTTAGAAAATACTTATTGAGTTGATCGATTTTCCTATATTCAAACGTACTGTATACGCAAATGTTGTATAATAAACCTGTTTGTATATTTAAAAAAGCGTATACTACTATATTAGCGTACACAGCTGAAAAATAATAAATAGTCTAAAAATTAAGAGATAGACAACATTCCTCAACTTTTTTCAACCCTCTGGGCGCAGGGTCTGGTTCCGTTCGTCCTCCCCCGTAAATACGTTTCTGGCTGTTGAACACGTTGAGAACTGGTGACAAGAGTGTAACTGCTCTGAAGTGAAATATTATTGGGTGAAATAATAAGAAACAGTGAGATGCAGTGCGAGACATTATCAGCGGACTTAGGTCAGAGTGTGTTGCCTCCAGAAAGACGAGCTGTATGATGAAAAGTGATAAACTCTTCTTGGGATTGAAAACAAAAATTAGTAAACAATTTGTAAACAAGGAAAAATTGTATGCTTCCTGCAATATGTATACGGGAGAGTAATGTGGACAGTATACAGCATGATTCAAGAAGCTTGGAAATGACCACATTAGAAAAGGGAGAGATACAGTAACTCTCTCAACCAAATTCATACTCAGCCAAACTACAATAGGTGGTGTGTTTCGCAGATTTAAGAAAATAAAATCGGGGAATATGGAGAGGTAGTACCATTGTACCGGGTTGACTGGGCACTGGTCCTCACAGATTCCCAGGGTTGGATGAAGTGATGTTAGCTCCCAAAAGACCCTTGTCTCTCTCCAGCCAAGACCGTACTCCATGGCGAATTGCCACATCGTACAAAAAAGTGACCCTGTTGATGCAGAACAGTGGGGATCTAGACCGGAAGGTCGATAAATATTCCTGGTGGAGGGGCAGCAGTAGCCACCAGTATCATGTTAGGGCGTAAGGGAAATGATCCTAAACGGCTGTAACCTATTGTTATAGGATTATATTTTGCTTCTGCCTTCCAGTTGAGTTTGGGCCATGAAAGGCCTGGAGAAGACAACCCTGATAAAAATTACCGAGAGTCGTGGGCAGCCCCTCCACATGATTTACCCATGGGGTATAGGGTACC